>CAHIKZ030005547.1:215000-860000 GCA_903632075.3 Acanthosepion pharaonis
TTATTTCTATCCATGTTTTGTTTTATTTTCTTAAACCAGCTCTAATCTTTTGGTCATATTGTTCTGGAAAAGTGAGTGTTGCAATATTTTTAGTTTAATTTGCTTTCAGATGGTGTGAGCTGGCGTTATTTTTCTATTTTATTTTTTCCTTGTTTTTGCATGTTTTTAAGGTTTCATACATTTTTTTTTTAATTAAATGATGTTTTATATAATGAGCATCTTTGTTTCAAAACACCCTCATTTATTCTTATATATATTTTTGTGGTTTCCTTTCGATCTTGAAATAACTTCGTATATTAAATTGGCTTGTAGGCATTTACCATCTAATGGACATTTAGACATTATTCTGCAACTACAGATGAAATTTGCATGCATTTGTAGTTTACTTGTGATTTTCTGTTGTTGATTTGTAGCTTATTTTCAGTACAGTTATAGTTAAGTTTTACAGTGTTTCCGTTGGGTATTTTGTGCAGTTTATTTGATTTTTGGAGTTGCTCGTCTTCGATCTGAATATACATTTCTTCATTTCAGATTCTCAGAGTAAATCTACTTTTCTGTGTCAAGAAGAGAAAAACAGGTGTTTAAACGCTGACTGATATTCGTATCAGTAACTTCCTAATGTTGAGTTTCTCAAAGTTTCGCAAAAAGATTTGCAAACGACCGCTTATAACTGGCTTCAAAGAGACTTCTAAAATGATTGTATTAAATTCGATCTTTACTGAGTGGTTCAGAATTGCAAGGTTAACTTAGTTAATGCTCTGCTTTTAGTCTTCCACGTGGCAGTGATCCGAATCTCAGCTCAAGGAACAAAAACAAATGCCAAAATTTCGAATCACAAAACGAATTAGACTCAATATAGCGCCATTCTTCACAAATTCCCTGGTGTAACTCATCTGAGTTATATATATATATATATATATATATATATATATATATATATATATATATGGAGAGAGAAACAGTGTGCACTGTTTTTTTCTCTCTCTCTTCCTATACAACAGAAATCAAAGGAAATAATAATAATAATAATAATCCGTAATGAAAGAAGCCAACAAATTCAAAATGGAGTTTCAAATGGGCGTAGAGATGCAACTACAGCACAATACACCGGCTGAAACTGCAAAATACCTAAAAAAGACAGCAAAGACGAATGCAACCAACCAGATACAGAAGCGATGGCAAGATAAACCACTTCATGGCCAATACTCTGCCCGTACCAAACAAGCTGACGTAGACAAAACCCGTACCCATCAGTGGCTACGTAGTGCAGGGTTGAAAGCGGAAACTGAAGGTTTTATCCTTGCTGCGCAAGATCAATGCTTGCTAACTAGGAATTATCAAGCACATATACTAAAATATTGTGTTAGCCCAAAATGCAGATTCTGTGATAAATATCCAGAGACGATTGATCATCTTGTATCAGGTTGCACGGTGTTGGCACCCACTGAATATAAAACCCGACATGACAGAGTGGGCCAATATCTGCACTGGAAAATCTGCAACTTCTACGGGAAGGAAACTGAAAGAAACTGGTATGAACACCAGCCAGACCCGGTTACGGAGATAGGGCATGTTACAATTCTATGGGACTACACAATACACACTGACAGAACAATCAGGGCCAACCGGCCAGATATTGTTAGTAAAGACCACAAACAAAAATGGTGCCTCCTTATTGATATGGCAGTCCCTGTTGACTGCAATGTATCTTTAAAGATATTCAAAAAGTTGTCAAAGTACAAGGACCTTGAAATAGAAATCTCGAAAATGTGGCATATGGGAACATCAACAATCCCTGTTGTAGTTGGAACCCTAGGACTGGTTGGAAAAGATTGCAGTAGACTAATTGAAGGGATTCCTGGAAGTCCATGCCTCAAGGAGATACAAAAAATTGTTCTGATAAGTACAGCCCACACCTTACGAAGGGCTTTATCGATGTAATTTAATTTTTTTTTTTTTTTTGTCAGTGGAAAGTGTCATGACGCCATTTCTAACCTTAGGTCCCTGGGCGGGACCCGGAAAGAAATGTGTAAACGCCAGAAATCAAAGAAAATAATAATAATAATAAAAATAATACAACTGAAAGACACCTATAAAAATACGAAAAAGTTCTAGAATTTAACACATTTGATGAGCTTCAGAATTTTTATCAAATAGATAATTACAACGACAAAAGTCTATACATAAATGAATAAATATTCAAATGATTTATCACTTGACTAACTCCAATGCTCATCACGTTCAGCTACTTGAGAATCAATAATATATAATGATTAAATAAAATAAATTAAATATATAATTAAATAACTAACTTAAAATAAATAATTGGTAAGCTTGCATTTTACGATATCTTCATGTCTCTATTTTCTGTATTATATAATGCTTGTTGAATATGTTATGTTTATTTTATGACCCGTAAATTTTAAAATATCGCACATTTTAATTGCGTCCACATATTTCAATATTGTCACATTGTTAACGAGCTGTAGTATGAATATGATATTTGGTAATAAAATTTATCAGACCTATTGAAACTATTGAGAAGTGTTACGCGAAACTCTGGTGATGGTCAAGAGATAAGTTGCTTCAACATTTATTAATTTATAGACTATGCCCCCCCCCTACACACACACACACACACATATATATATATTACTTCAGACATTATTTTAGTGGATACTCGTAAAGTAAGTAGACGTTATGTTTTTATTTTAAATAGTATTTATTTTGTCGACCTACCTGCACACTGGAGAAAACGTATTAAAGTCGACTGGATCAGCTGAACGAAAAATCTCACGTACTAAATAAATCGATTCGATGTAAGAATCCTAAATTTGTTGACCAGACATCCGCATTGCAGTCAATATGTATTTGGAAAATGATTGATGAGATGAATAATAGTTGTTCCTTTGTTTTTCTTTGTTCAACCCGGATCCTACGAGTCTAGTGACTAATCTGGAATCAATGGAAAGAGGGATCGAACTGTCGGGTCAGCAAATTAATGATACACATTAAGGCAAATGAAATTTAAATTGACTTGCAATTGAAAGTTGTCAGCGAATATATTTGCAAAATTTAATCACACTTTAAATTACACAGATTTGAAAATAATCTGTGAGTAGTTTTTCGGAAGAGTTGTCAGTATTTCAACTTTAGATAATGAATAATTAGATCAGGAGCATGGCCAGAAATGAAGTCAAATGTAGCCGACGATTATATATATATATATATATGTGTGTGTGTGTGTGTGTGTGTGTGTATTACAGAGTGATGCCTCATATATACATTTGAATGCGGAATTATCAATGTAAGGGTCAACATGATTTACCTGCCCTCTGGATAGTTCTTTTCTTCGCACTACTTACATGAAATCAGTGCATGCAGTGTGTATCGAAAGAGGATTTGGAAAGGGTCTAACTCTTCCAACATATATGTTATACCAGAACATTACCTATTCTATTATTAATAGACTCTCCCACACATAATAAGTAGTAGTAGTAGTAGTAGTAGCGGTCGCCAGTGGAGCTCAGTGGTGTTGAGTAAGTCAGTCGATGTCGGACATTGAAGTATCAACCATCACAACTAGATTGCTGCGTCATTAACTCTTATTTCATGTTCCTAACGTTTTGTACGTCGAACCTAGTTTAGGACGACTTAGTTGAAAATACAAGCCTCCACTGTGAAAACTACTCTACAACAATATAATCGCTTCTATAGCCAACTGAGCTATGATCAGAAAGGGAGACAATTTCGTTCGTTCTGACATGCTTAGCCTTACATTTTATAAACGAGAATTTTCCCAACACGAGTTAGCACTTTGAATTCCTCACCGTGTTTAGTATTGTTGATTAAATTGTTTTTTAAAAGTGTGGGAGTATTTCGTATGTTAAATAATAAAACTTTTAATTTTTCCAAAACAATCAATGAAAATGTATTGTACTAAGCTACGCAAACTAGTAAAACCAACTGTACTTTGTACTCCCTTACCTGTTTGCACGTCACTCCAAAATTTGGTTTCGATCAGTCAATATATGGTTATTTTAGAGGGTGTAACGGACGGACGGACAGACTAACGGAAGTCACAGAAATTTATATATACATATTGCGATGAGTAAATTGTCGTGCATGCACCTTGTTTGTTTTTGATTCTGTCAACTGCACAGTATAGTAGGGTCAGTTGGGCACCGTCTATGAGAAAAAGAACACCATAACGCAATTCACTCCGCCTGAAATTTGGAAACGGCATGCTGTACTGCTTGGCATTCAAAGTATGTGGGTGCAAATCTGAGGACAGTGCAGAGGATTTGGAAAGAGTTGGATGAGTCTAATAGTGATCACGAAAGTGTTTGGAGTGATCACTAGTTATGGCAATGCTATGTGTCCATTCATATTCCTACAGGGCCTCAGACTCAATAGGGAGTCCTACATCAAATACCTAGAGGAGATAGTGCTGCTCTGGGTCAAGTGGGTGGCTGCTAGAAGACCCTATGTCTGGCAACAGGACTCTGCATCATGCCGCACAAGTAGGAGAACCCAGTCATGATTGTCAGACAATTTCTGCGACCGCATCACCCCTTACAACTGGTCACTTAACACCCTAGACTGTAACCTCCTTGGTTATTATGTGTAGGGTACAGGTGAGTGAAAGACCAAAACTCTATGCAACACCAAAGGTGAAAGGAAGTCGAGAATTATGGCAGCATTCACCAAAATAAAAAGGATACCGGCCAGAAAAGTTACAAGAGATTCCAAGTCGTCTGGAGGCCGTGGTTGAAGTCAATGGCGATTTTATTGAATAAATTTACTCTTTCGTATTTCAAGATATTTTTGTATACTTTTGGTAAATATATCTGATAAAATGAGATGTCAGTGTTAGTTTCATTTAGACGATGATTTATACATCGCACCCTGTAGATATCTCATTTCATTTGCACATTTCATTATTGTTTTACTCGTCTTAATCTCTGTCTGAATCTCTGATGTGAGAAATTATTATTTACATTCGGACTGTTGTCCTTATCTTTGTTGTTCTTATCACAACGTTTTGTCTGTTGTGTCCTCCGGTCGTCATCAGGTGTTTATCGATTTGGGTAACGAGACGAGATATCCCCAGAAATGGGTAGTGGAACGAGAACAGTCTATCCCCATAAATAAAATAAAGGGTTCAATTTAGTTAGGTTACCCAGATCAAGATACATGATATATATGAAGATCGACGGATACACCGACTGAAACGTTGTCTTAATTCATCTTATGACTGTAGCATTTTATCATAACGTTATAGTGATATATACTTTTTGTTATTACTATTATTTTATGACTTGTTTGATTCTTATTATTTTATTAAGACACTCCGTGTCGATACATTCTTCATTATTAATATTATTTTATTACAAGTTTGATTCCATCTTAGCATTGTTGCTGTTTATGTAGATAATCTGGGTAAATACACACTTCATTATTTTATTATGAGTTCGATACCTTTTTCGTGTTACTTCTTATCTAACCACCCGATGTCGATACAATTTCACCAATGCTGCCAAAAAGCAATACATCTGAATTAATGAAAAAGCAACTGACAAAGCTTGAAGAAGTTTCCCATGCACAAAATATTTACTAAAGTTAAATGATTTTAAAAAATACGTCTTTTATACAAATAAACACATAAACATATTTATAGGGAATGAAAGAAATAGTTTTGCCTATTGAAATCAAAGAAAGACATCAACGAACCAAATTAAAGTCATAAACAGTAAAAAGATTTGAAAATAACATAATTATAATGGGAATTATAGAAATTCCCATATTAGTCGATCTTATAATAATGAAGCCTTTTATTAGAAAGCATCAGATATTAGGTATAATATTGAAAACCACAGCCTGAATCGATGAAAACGCTGGTAAAACTTACCTGTTTCATGAGGATGTTTTCGTGAAGTTGAAAGAAATAATTGATGAAATTCCTTACGAAGAAATCTGATGTGAGGGATATGACAGCGACATATTTTCTTCAGTCAATTTGTAGTAATATCATCTTAAAGAATTATTATTATTATTATTATTATTATTATATCAAGAAATATGTTAATATATTTGAAGGATGTGTAAATTGTTATTATTTTCATTAGTATTTTTCAACTTAAATTTAGTTACTTTTTATCACAACCAATCAGACATCATCCAACGGTCATTAGTAAAATGTAATATTGTCTTAAATTCTATTATTAGATGATTGACTGATTCATTTATTTTTTAAATCCACTCAACCCTTAAAGACAAAACATATTTTGAATTGTAGGAAGTTAATTACAGTACCCCCATCTAAATACTTGCTTAACAGGAACCGGAGATTTCAGCATGATTTGATCGGAGGTAATTATTAGATGAAACACTGTCAACCATTATTAAAAATGGACTAATATTTCTTTCAACTTCATTTTACAGGCTTTATTTACAATCCTAGTATTAGATGTAACAATAGAATTTCTTAGATGAAGCATTGTCAACTATTATTAATTTCGGACGAGTATTTCTTTCATCTTAATTTTATTGGCTTTATGTGCAATCTAGTACTAGATGCAATAATATAATTTCTTAGATGAAGCATTTTCAACCATTATCTTGACTTTATTGGTTTTATTTACATTCATTGTGTAAAATAGAGGCCCAGCTATTCTATCATTTAAACACCGAGTGGCAATGGCTCTTCTTTATTTTTCAGCGCTCTTCATTCTGTGGCTGTAAAAGGACTGTCTGAGTTGCGATGAATATCAACTAAGATTAATCTGAAAGAAATACTAGATAAATATTAATAATAGCAAATGAAGGTGTTATGGAAAAACAGAGTTAAAGATTTCAGTTCAAGTGTTGACATTCCATTATCGATTCCTACGCCTAAACTACAGAATTATTAGACTGATTTAAAGTGGCACAAATCTCCTTCAATATTTCGTCTCAACAGCAATTCATGATGTGTCATTCTATTATAATGACGATTGGCGACGACTTACGCAACTCTATCTGCTGACGGGAAAAACGACGTGTTCGACTTTGGGCAAAATGTCACTGGGCGATTTTTTTAGTCAACAAATATGACTTTGTTGTTAGTATATCATTGACTCTCGGCAACAAGATCTCGTGAAAAAAAGAATGAAATTTTTTCCGAATTCTCGCATCACCTTCTCTTGAAAGGTTATTAAGGTAGAAAGACACAGAGGTCATTCAATATCACTTACAAAGGAAAAGAATGAGACAGTTTTATTCAATATCCTTATTAAGTTATGCGAGAAAGCAATATTTCTTTCTATACTTAGAAAATGAAAGCCTTGAGAACTTTGTGTCGTTCTAATTATTTTCGTTTTCACATCACTGGCACCTGCTGGATTTCATTGTAAATCAAGATAAAGGAAATCTAATATTCCAGTAGTCACTTCAGTATCTATCTATCTATCTATCTATCTATCTATCTATCTATCTATCTATCTATCTATCTATCTATCTATCTTTTTCTTTCTTTCTTAATCTATCTCTTTGTTTAATTTCTGTCTTTCTTTATCTATTTCTCTCTCTCTCTCTCTATCTATTTATCTATCTATCTCAGTCTCTTCATAACTTTATCAATCTATGTGAGCGTATTTACATATATATTAGAATATTCAGAAGCATTGATTTCTGCATAGTAATTTGTATTATATCATGAATGAAGATTGGGAGGGATTTCTATGTCCGTTTGTGGTTAATGAAACCCATGTGGGACAGGTACATTTTTACACGTTCACTGCAGGAGAGGATCTGGAAGCCAGCGTGGGATCCAGCCTTGCGAACCAAGTTGGTTACCTGTCCTACCATGTCACTTTGTCGACTGTCTCTGTTTTCATTGATTCTGCGCGAGTTCATAGGAGATAAGTGCCTTTTTCAAGGTGTTCTTAGATATCTTGTGTCCCACTTTTTTTTGTCACCTACAGACTCGTCCACATTGTGGTCAGTCTATTGTAGTTGGATCTTTTTCAGTAGAGCTTCAACACTTGTGACCTTGGTTAAGCCATTGTTAGTGATGAGGGTATTTCTGTGTTCTTTTATAATATAGTTCAAAGACAACGCTAATAGAAGTGCATGTGTATGCGTAAACGGCGCGATATATGACCTAGGATTCGGCACCATATAGAAGGGGTTGGAATTACTATGACTTTGTAGAATCTGTTTTGTTTTTCTTAGGTTACTCTTCTCCCAAACACATTTGTATTGTCTCTCAACGCTCTTAATAGCCTTGGTCAGTCGGATGTTTTTTTCTCTATCTATTTTGGCGTCGTTGAACCAGCTTTGGAGAACTGATGGAAATGGAAGCTGTATAATGTTTTTATTTGGTGCCGGTTAATGAAGAAAACCTGCGCTTTTTAAGGATGATTTCTATGCGAATGAGTTTAGTGGCTTTTTGTTCAGCAGGATGGTACTTGCTGAAGAATCACTTTTGAGTGAGTGTCATCTGCAAACATGCACCCTCTGATTTGCTGGACCGAGATCTTAACATGTGCTCTGAGGTACTGTACATTGAAGAGATTTGTTATGGGATCTTACCCATAATAATAAGAATGGACTATTCCATATTTAATAAATACTGCGCCTCAGCAGTAGGCAAGGGGTCAGTAGTTCAAGTCGAGTCAAGAGTCGAGTCAGAGGCAGTCCGAAACAGAGTCGTGTTCAGACAATTACTGCAAGACATTGGAATAGTGATACTGGTTGAGACTACATTGTTCTCTCTACTAAACCTGATTGTTCATACTAACACTTCTACTTCTCTGTATATATTCCTGTTTGTAATATATCTGTGTTATTCCATATCCGTGTTCGAGTTCTTCTTTATTGGTTCTACCTTGGACTATCACCATGGTACAAGGAACCGGACCATAACAAGATTGTTGTTTGGTTCTGGCGGAGAGGCGTGTAAATGTACATTGTTTTTTGTTTCAATAACGTATTAAATAATGATGAAAACTTATGCAAAAATTAATGATGGCGTAGAAAACGGACATATTTAAAATATGGAGATAAGAAAAGAGAATACTGACATTTAATACAAGAAGAAATCTGTGGGGTAAATCGGGTTTCGCTCCGCACTTATCAAAACTTAATCGAGGACTAATAACATAAAAGTATGTACCGACTTAAAAAAAGAAAACACAAATACACTGCATTAGTAATAAAGATTTTCGAATATGAAGTCTCTTCGGAGTCATTCCTTCTACTTAGACAAGAGAGGCTGCCATGATTTAATGAAAATTGTCTGAAGTACTTTGAGATTGAAATATATGTTACTAATGTAGCGTATTTGTGTTTTCCTTTTTTTAGTGCATATGTACTTTTATTTTATTATGCTGTTATTATGACATCCCGTAATTGGTTGGCTGCACATCTGGGATTCAAATCTCTTTCCACGTATTTTTGTATACGTTTTAACGTATTTTCATGTTGTTTATACCAAATATTTTATATTTATGCATAAATTTCACAGGTATTTCACAGTTGGCATATCTTGATGGTTGATGGAAAGAAAAGTGGAGATATTTATATTGCCATATTCACGACGTTTCGCCGTTGTATCCTCAGGTGATATATATTGGAATTTCCAACCGAACTCTTTATTTAGTCCACAGCGGTAGATTATTTTAATTCTACGTACCTTGCCTTTTTTGTATCTCTCAGTTTCAATTAATTCCCTTTAGTAACTAAATTCTCCAAGATTTTGTTCCCTTTGCTGTGACTAAGTATTGAACTCACAACTCTTTGGGTTAAGTCACTTTTTCGATTACTCAACCAACGCTATTATCCACTGTCCTTGGGAACACCAGCAAGTGAATTTTTGAGACTTATAAACCTAATGTACCATAACTATTTTTTTTACCAGAGCTAATATTACAATTTCTGTTATTAATGTTTTTCCCTAGCTCTCTGTATTCCTGGTCCCCATATTGTATTCATTTCTATGTTTGGTCGGTTCAGGAGATTTTTGTGGCCTAGCATATGCGCTGATTCCTTAACTTTTCGTATTTTCCAGTAATATTCTTTGTCTATTATTTCAACTTCATCACACAGAATGTGGTGATATCTTTTCCCTTCATATATCACCTGAATAATGTCGAAGCGTAAAACCGCCGAAACGACGTGAATATGGCAATAAAGATGAGGGCAACCGTTCAGACGTTGTAAATAGTGTAAATAGTCTCACAAATATAGACAGATATTAAAAGTGTAGGTGCAAACTACTTTCCTTCTAGAATCGTTAGTTCTATTATCAACTGTGACAGACTATATTCTCATAATCTATTCTTTGCTTTTAATTTTGAAAAACTGAAAATCGATATTATGACATTTAGTGTTATGATGACCGCAGACACGAGGCCACATACAAGCGATATTCTTCCTTCGTTTAAATGTGTCTATCAATTCTTATATTGCATTTAAAATCTCATTTCTAAAACTGAAGATCTTATGTAGTTTCATAACGTTTGGGAGATATTTATATTTATCAGATGACGACAAGCGTTCTCTTGTCCCTAAACAAAATTGGGGAATAAAAAATCCTTGTCTACGATATTTAATCAAACTTCCGTTAATGAAAGATTGCTGTCTAAATGCGCACATAATCACACACACACACACACACACACACACACACACACACACACACACACACACACACACATATATATACGTATATATATATATATATATATATATATATATATATATATATATATATATATATATATATATATATATATATATATAATTAGCAATAATTAATTGATATCAGTCACACGTGATGGGAAGATTTCAGTTGAGTTTTTAATTAAACTCTTTAGCGAAGCAGCGAATTCCTCATTTGGAACGAGGTGAAGTGTTTTGCAGATTTCATTTCGCGACAATTGGTGGATGTGGGGGTGAAGAGAGGGTAGCTGAGTAAGCAATAAATATTGAATTGAATTGAATAATAGATTTTCTTACCTTCATCTTTGAGATTGTAATCTCAGAAAATAATTGCGAGTCATCTGGGAATCACAATGATAATAAAAGCGTCAGAACAATAAAAGAGAAGAGAAAATGAGACTATTAATGAGACTGCGTTGCCATGGAACAATGGTTAGCCTCCTTACTATTGTTGTGAATTCAATCCTCACCAGGTACTTCACACTTTCTGCATTTTTTACCGACTATTATTAAATAGATTGGCCGACAAAATTCTTCCTTACTGTGTACCATATTCCAGCTTTTTTTTTTTAAATCTGAAAGTGTATTTTCCACTTCCACTTTGAAGTTTTGAATAAAGACTGGCATTCTGACTTTCAAGCCGAGGTCCTTCAGGTCTTTCACTATTCCATGTTTTCAAGATGTGTCATATGCTTTCTCCAAGTTGAGAAAGACGATTGCTAGAAGATTTAAATAAATGATTCTCTTGTAAAGGTTTCTAATCGCACCAGATGGTCAAGTGAACTTCTTTTAATTCTTGAATCCTGATTGAAATTACGTTATTAACCCACTGGATTTTTATCATCATCACCATTATTCTACAAAACAACTGGTGAGGGATATTAGTCTATAATTTAATGGTTCATTGTTGGAATTTTGAGCGTCAGGTTCGGTGTTTGTGTGTTTAGGTATGGAGGTCACTGTGGCCTGTTGCCAGAGGTTGGGAACATTACCATCGATTCATATTTCGTTCTATTTCGTTGTAAGAGATATTTGAGAGTTACTTCGGGTAACTGATTCAAAAACTGGCATTGGAGAAAAACCAAGCCATTCGAATATAATAAAGGAAAACGGTTATGAAAACTCTACAGAGAGGAAATCCTCATACTGCTAGCATAAATGTACAATGAAACGGTTGTGATGCAAAAGACAGACTATTCAAATGAATTGGCTAGCCCATCTGAGGATGGTATCTATACCAAAGTAAAAAATCCAACTCTGAGACTCCTGAATAAATGCATGGATTAATTCAAAGTAAAGTAATGTGCAACCTTCCCAAAATTCATAAAAATGGTATTTCACTGAGGCCCATAGGCAGTTGTCAAGCCCACTCTATCAGCCAGTGAGAAGTTTCTCCATCGTTATCATCAACCCATGATCAACAAATTATCCGTTATGTGTGAAGAAAGTAGCCCACTGTGCAGAGACCCTAAAATACTTACATTTATACCAAACTTGAAATTTATTAGCTTGAAATTTGTGAGCCTCTATTCACTAAGGTTCCAACAAAGGAGGCTCGATCTGTAGGTTAAACAATTTAGAATCTTGACCCTCTTTAAGACAGTCTACAATAATCTGATAACTAATAACTAATCTGTGTGCTAACAACATGAGTTTGCGATGTTATCTCAAGTAATGACAAAAATATAGATGGGATACTTCGAGGAAATTTCTATAGAACGTCAGCACTGAAACCGGGCATGTGTTAGATGCGTAGATGACACCTTTATCCTCTCACTCCACCGGGAAGGCAAGCAAAGCTGGATCACGTGGGTTCAATAAAACTTTCCATACAATGGAAGCATAAGATAAATTGATCTGCCTTGATGTACAAATAACAAGCAAAAACAGGATATCGTAAGCCAACATTTACCTGAGAATACCTGAGTTTCAGTTCCCTTCATCTATACAGAGTGTCAAGAAAGGGATTTTGTTTGCTGTCCACAATTTGGGGCCGAACTCAACTGATGGTCAATATTAGAAATGACATTCAAGGTAACAACTATTTGGAAAGCATTACATGAATTTCCATAAGCAGGTACAGAAGAGTTAAGACGAACAATAAAAAAAATCTGCCATTGTCTGTCTACCACACATAATTAGTAATCTGAAAAGTTGAAGAGGATCTACAGTTACTGTATTTAAAAGCAATTCAAGCCTTCGGAGATTTCACCCGAACCAAGCCTCCTTCACATATCCAAGAATTCTGTATATTTGATCTCATGTAGTTTGACAAAGAAGAAAAAGCCGAGACCAGTCGTCTACTGGTGAAGGAATATCGAAAAGCCATATTCCGAGAAGAGATGTAAGCGTCAGGCATGGCTGATCATGCATGGAACACCCTTGTGAAATTAATTCAAGATAATGGACATAAAGTAAGACTGGGTAATAAGACGTCTTTAAATAACAATGTTAGGTTTTTGATGACTTCCTTTTGAGTATAATATTAGGCTTTGACGACTTAGCGTAAAGATGAATACTGTCTAGTGTCCTTCGATTAAGAAAGAACGGACACTCAAAAATTCCATTCTGTTAACCGATATTAATTTTAAAGATTCAAAATTACAACACTGCATATTCCAAGGGATACTTGGTCTAGTGGATTAAATAATTGGTTATAGGTTCAATTTTTGGTTCGGGCAGTGGCTTAAAGTTCAACTTTTTGAGAATGTTATCGAGTATAACAAACAGCTGAAGAAACCAGTGGCTACAACGACCGAAACGTTAAGACAATAACATTTTTTATAACAACCAAGATAAGTATATTCGAAGCGAAACGTTTATAGTAGTGATGATGATTACTTATCTAAAAACAATTCCTTCATTTGATTCTAACAGCTCTCATATCAACGAGAATTTTTTGTCAGATTTGATAAATTATTTATTGAGTGATATTGAAGATAGAAGAAAATTTTAAGTTTATTTATTTAATAAAAATAAAATGCAAATTAAGCTAAAATAACAAAAAATTGTGCAGTTTAAGGAATAAATTCTGTGAATGATGGAACCCGTTAAAATGGTTTGCAACGTTTCATGATTTCTGTAAATTATTTCAATACTCCATTTTTTAAACAAATTTTAACAGTTGCTAGAAATTAGGTGATTTTTAATAGCGTAAAAAGTTTTGATTGTGTGCCTCAAGCAAAATAAACGACCACTAAAGACCGATTTTCATCTAAAGAAGACAACGCGTCCAGCAGGATTGGGATTTCTCTTCTCTGTGTTCTTTTCAAACAAACAAGAGAGATTGATTCGAAAAAAAAAAAATATTGTTTCTAATAAAACCTACCGACAGTAGCAATCGATGAAAAGCGAACAGAAATAGTTAACAAAAAAGGCGCAATACTCCATGTTAACTTGCAGATTTCTTTAATGACCAGGTAAAAATTGTTATTGGTTGGAAAGTTTTCAAGATTCCGTCATGTGCATCAGATATTGCATATATATCGAATTACCATTTTTTCTATCTTTAAAGAATTATCCTAAAAACCAATTGTATGGAAGACTTGAAAATCTGTTCGATCATCTTTGTTTATAAAAATAAACAGTTCTGGGAGAATGAAATTATGCAATTGTCTGAAAGATGATGGCATAAAACAATATGTTGCTCAATTAATGCTGCAAAAATCTATTTTATTTTTATTGTATAAACTAAACGACATTTTGTATAGATTTGCTCTCATTAATAGACTCATATGTAAGGGCGTTTTTGGTTTTATGTATGTAAGTGAAAGAATGAGAGTCGATGAAACTGTGATTGAAGACAGTCAGTGTAATAATTATAACTTTTGATTAATTCGAACTTTGTGAGTTTTTCTCACGGCAAAAGAGAGGTAATTTCAGTTTCGATCGCACTCATTGCTTGATTCGTGCCACGGAATTGAAATTAAAACACATTTATTTCGCCATTCATTTCTTTTCAATTATTTCTGTATTTGGCATCTTGATTGCAATCTGCTATGACATTTTATCCCCAGGAATTGTGGACTCATCAAGGAGAAATGAAAGATGGAGTTGTCGTACACAAACAAACGTACATACACTGAAAGACACGCAAATATAAATATACATATACACACGAATGTCCATTCACGTATATATACGCACACACCAATAAATATTTTGTTACTGGCATACCACGATAGTTAAGGGAGGAGAGAGTTGGTGGGTAAGAACATGGGTTTCCTTTAAATAACTTATCGGACCGGGGAGTAGCAGAAAAAAGCTGTTACACTTATTGTCAACCTAGACAGTGACAAAAATATATGTAGGATGAGTCAAAAGTAGCGATCAGATTCTGGGAAATCATGTTCTTAATATTTGATTTGTAGATTATTCATTTTCTTTGTCTATTTGGTTTGTTTTTCCTTAACGATTTCCCATGAATAATTTTAGATAAACATGTCTTTCCTTGATTTCTGACTTCTTGTCCACTCTAATACAAAATGGCAAACAATCGATCTACAACGAAGAAAACAGAAATCAAGCTCTACTTTTGATTCAACCTGTTTGTCGTGCATGGCGTATTTAGGTAACACTCTTTCATTGATAAAAAATCATTAAAGATGATTGGTAAGGATTTAAAATATTTAATTTTTCGTGTTTATGTGCAAGAGATCTATATCTGACTCCAATAATTGTAAATATTATCGAAATATTTGTGATTTAGCGCTTTCAACCATATTTCTGGCCATTTTGAAGACTAGGGAAAACTTGATATTATTGGGCATTTTAAAATATTCAAAAATATCTTAAGATTATACTCGCCATTCGTGCATTGTGATAACGTTACACAGAAGGTGACATGCAAGATTTATATGCGGTCTTCATTGACCTGATCAAGAGGTTTGATACTTTCAACAGGATAGCCTTGTGGACGGTCTTTCGGAAACTTCGTGAACCTGATTTGTTTATTTCATGAGAGTGTCTGGTCTGATGCTTTCTAGAGGAGAGGCGTCTGAGCCCATTGAGATTTCCAACGAGGGGTGTTTACCTCTTCCTCGTCTGTGTTCTCAATCATAGTGTCAGTGACAGAGAGGATGGAGTGCACACCAGGTTTTGACGGAACGGGCTTCTCTTTGACTCAGTGCGAAAACAGTCGATCGAGAAATTGATCCATGAGGCCTTCTTTGCTAATGACTGTCCTACTAGCGTACAGAGAATCTGCCCTCCAGATCGTTGTAAACAGGTTTATTGAAACAAACCCCACCACGTGCCGCCTTACTACCTGCTGCGATAAGACAGAAGTGCTGTTTCAGCCCAGCCCTGCTACAAGAGACCGCCATCCATCCATATTCAACAAAGAAACTGAGCTGAAGACCGTGGAGGAATTCAAGCACATCGAATATGTCATTTCTAAAGAGTGCTCCCCCGACAAAGAGATCTACACCAGGATCTGTAAGCCAAGCAAAGCTCTGGACAGACTGCGAGCTCGTGTGTTGTACAAATGCATTCCGACAGTTGTCCTCACCGGCCTTTTTTATGGATTTGAAACCTGGACTCTTTACAGAAAGTGTATGAAACTGTTGGAGTACTTTCATATGCGAAGCTTGAACTCTGTCTTGGGTAAAAAAAAGGATCAACAACCATGAGGTCCTAGATCAATCCAAGAGAAACTTCTCCATGGTGAGCTCTTTAAGGAAAACAGAAAGCATGTTGGGCCATTGAAACGTTTTAAAGACTGCGTCGAGGCCAACATCGCACACACTGGATTAACCCCCAAGCAACTTGAAGAGCTGGATGGCGCACCCTGGCGCGCGAAGCCACAGAGACATTTGAGGCAAACCAACATGAGGACATCAATGGGGCCAGTGCAAAAAGGAAGGCAGTAGTAGAAGCAAATATACCTCCAGGCCAGTTTCCATGTCCCCATTGTGGACTTTCCCGTATTGAACTCTACAGTCACCTTCGAGTTCAACCCTGCACATAAATGTCATTATTAAACTCGACAGACCATCAAGATTGTTTGCGAGTACTTACTGTATCCTAGTGAGTATATTTACATTTAATCTATTGTTTGTTCATATATGCACAGATAGCATGCTGATAGGTCAGTATAAGCAAGTTATGAAATAGGACGATAGTTATATATCCAACATTTGATGTTATATCATCATAGGGGATACAGTTCATGGAAAATGCAAATGAATTCGAGATGTCATTAGTACATTTTATCGGGTGGGAGTGACGGCAAGCATTAACAATAAAGATAATATTAAATGTTTTCAGTTTTTAAAAATAGTCGACTAATCTCATATATATTTATTCCAATAAATACATAAACTTTTCATAGTTGTCTCATCTAGTTTATAATTTGGTGAATATGGTTGCAAAAAATAAGTTTATTGTATTACATTTTATATTTGTCATTATTATTTATGCTATTATCATATCGTTTAGTTTTATTTGCCTGTCGGCAGTATAATTGGGAATTTATACAACGTTGTTGGGTTCGTTATAAACTAGTGTATTAGAGGAAATAAACTGATCTGAATTAATCAACATTTTAATATCAGTTATTTTATATCCGTACGACCACTAACTCTTATAATTAAGTGGCAGGGATTTAAACGTGTAGGTTTTGTATCGAAGCTGATAAACACATGGTTATTAGAGTAAACTAGGATGTCTAGGAAAGGGACACCATTTTCAGTATTAAGTTCATGAGTGAAATGGAGGGGAATGTGTATTCAATGTATGTATGTGTGTGTGTGCATGTTATAGCTGAGATGGTTGTTGACTTCTTGTTCACATTAATGCCTGTGTTCAATAGTCTAATTCAGGTACAAGATATACTTATCTGATCTATCTCTCTATCTCTCTCAAATATGTGCAAACACATACACACTTACACAGACACAGACGCAGACACACACAAACACACACACACACACACACACACACACACACATATATATATATATATATATATTGTTACGAACTTGTAGCGTATAGATGAACCACGGGTTTTAAAAAAAAGGAAAACATGGGATCTTTTCTCGGTCTTCACTCAGAAATGGAAGCAACACAAGGGAATCAACGAAGAACAGACACAAGACGATGGATTTCAAAATAAAACATTTATTCATAAATATATAAACAGATAAAGAAAGAAAAAAAAGAAAATTCATTTAACAAAGGGGAAGGGGACCAATAAAGAACAGAAGGCGCGAGTGAATACATACATATATAAAAAAAAGATCAAATCAAGAGAATCAACTTATCTGTCAGTCGAGTTGATATTTTCACACAAAATTTTGATTCGCCGAAGCGAGAGTTCTTATGCTAAAACAATATTTTGGTCGGCCGGCGATTTTCCTGGATTCCTTTTCTTTCTCAAGTGTTCGGGGGTCCACAGTATTTCGTACAGGCGTTTCGTTGGGTTGATTCAGTTTCATAGCAGTCCTTTCATCTCTAGTCGACAGACTTTGCTGTCTTCTTCATCTCAGTGGGCAGTCCATTTGGAATAGGGACGAGTTGCCCAGCGACGTTCAACTGCCACTGGTCATAGGGAAAACTGAAAAACCTTCTTTAGATTTTTGCTGTCCCCAAAGACAGTCACGTGGGTTCCCTTCCTCCTTGACCGGGTACGCAGCGTTTGTGCGATGGCCAAAAGTTCAATCCACGCTTAGTAGGGTCTGATCACGTGAATCGCAGCAGGAGATCCTGATAGTATTGGGGGGGATAAAATAATTTTTAATCTTACTAATTGTTGTGAGGCTCTCCCCCTTTTACATAAGATGGACTCGTTCAAAGTATACTTATACTGACAGAGAGAATACCTGCTGTTGAGATACGCCAAGATACAGTCTCGACGTCCATCGAACTGTCTGCTTTGGCAGAGAGGAACCCGGACGAGGTTTTGCCGAAGGGCTAAGATTCGTCCGGGGAGGTAGACAGTTCCCGAACCCGCTTATGCAGGTTCAAAGGGGATATTTTTTGGCTGAGCCTACGGGCTCGGAGAAAACCACTTTAAACTCGGCCTTGTGCCACATATATTCCTCGTGGGTGGAATGTTAAATATTGAGACAGGTTGAGAGAGAGAGAGAGAGAGAGAGAGAGATGATTACGGCTTTACTTACAGAGACTTGCAGATATACTTTCTACTAACCCGCATTCCTAGACTACTAATCTTCAATTCAAGTCTGTATTCTTACGTTAATACATTTATTTTTCTATCTCAATTTCTGGCGTTGTTTATTTATTTGTGCAAGATTCCATTCACGGAATCCACAACACTAATATAATTTTTTGAAGGTACAGTGCTCTTCGATAAAAGTGACTCACCTGATTTTTTTTAATAAAAATATTATTTGTCTATTGTTTTTGGGCTTAAAATAATTTTTAATCTTACTAATATAAAGACCCCTTCCCGACTACTTAGTAAAAAAGGTATTCTATTGATAATTATAAATTTGGATATAAATGAGATTCAGGAAAGAACTCTGTGCAAAAAAGTGACTCAGATATCGCATTCTAATGTTTAAACTGGTAAATTTAAAGAGCTTTAGACAAAATATTGAAAACTATTTTACAATACACTCAGAACAATATTCTAGAGAATTCCAGAACAGATTAAATTAATCTGCAGCATTCCAGAATATTCCAGAAAGCTTCATACAGTATCAAAACAGCTTGAAATAGCCACTCAGAACCACTTAAAACATCTATTATTGCTCTCTCAAAACCAGGCAAGTTTACGAGAGAAATTGCAGAAATTGCTATAACCTCGCAATCAACTGTCTCTCGAGTGTTTAGAGCACATAATGATGCCACTCCTGCTCCAAGGAAGGAAACAAGGGGACGAAAGAAAAAGATTGATGATAGAACTGGCAGGGTAATCAAGAGAGAAGTTGCGAAGAATAGGACTATAACTAGCCAAGAAATTGCAGCCAGTCTAAGCGAAGAGCAAGGTGTTAGTCTTGCCTCTTCAACAGTCCATTGGTGGTTGTTAGAACAAGGTTACAAATCTTGTACACGAAGGTTTAAGCCGCTAATAAGCAAAGCCAACAAAGCCAAGAGACTTGAATAGGCTCACTATTACAAAAATTTCACCGTAGAAGACTGGAAGAATGTTCTCTTCTCCAATGAAACGAAAGTTGAGCTAAATTCAAAGGATAAGCCATCTAAAATCCGAAGAAGAAGCTTTGAAAGCTCTTTGAATTTAGCAGTAAGTACTGTCAAGCATCCGTTCAGTATAATGTTCTGGGGATGCTTTTCTTTTCATGGAACTGGTTTCTCAAAACCTTTGAAAAGACCCTCAGGAGTGTGAAGTGCAAGAGAATTTTAGAATTTTGTCTGCTCCCTTTTGCTGAAAGGGTGCAAATCAATCCCAACCAGCTCATTTTTATGCAGGATAATGCTCCCTGTCACAAATCAAAATTGATGAAGGAATACTTTGATGAGAAGCAGGTGAGTGTTATGACATGGCCGCCCTAATCTCCTGACCTCAACCCCATAGAAAACTTATGGAGCATTATAAAGTACAGGCTCTCGAGAAAGCAGTTGAGTAACAAAGAGGATTTGATTGTGAATTTCATATCCGAATGGAATTCAATGCTTGGAGATGAGATTTGCCAGAACCTAATCAAGTCAATGCCAAAAAGGGTTGAAAAGGTTATTCAAAATAAAGAAGGACCCATAGATTATTAAATATTTCAAACTATATTACCTATTATAAATAAATTATACCTCTATTATTCTTTATTTAAAACTGTTCGGTTATGTTTCTATTGATTACTAGTTGCAGGAAATAAGTGAGTCATTTTTTGCACAGCGTTTTTTCCTAAATCTCATTTATATCCAAAATTATAATTATCAATAGAATACCTTAGGCTGAGTAAACTTTTTTACTAGGTGGTCAGGAAGGGGTCTTTATATTAGTAAGATTAAAAATTATTTTTACCCCAAAAACAATAGACAAAAAATTGGTAAAAAAAATCAGGTGAGTCACTTTTGTCAAAGAGCACTGTACCTTCAAAAATAGGAATAACAAAACAATTTGAAATTTTTAAAAACGCAGTTAATAAAAAATCTACAATTATTATCATTGTGATCATATACAATAATTTAAATTTTTTCGTGAAAAAAAAGTCTAACGTAATTGTGGTAGTTGTGTAAGCAATGTCTGAATTAATGTCTTATTAGTGTTGAAGATGCAGTCACTCAAAGGGTACAAAGAATCATAAAAAATATTGCTATAACACAAAGGTGAGATCCAGTATTAGTCATTAGGCTTTTCAACAAAAAAAATGACAAAACATTTGATAACTACGTGGTTTGAAAAACATTTGTTAAGAAATGTTCATTTTATTTAACTCATTTCTGTAAAAAATAACGTGTGAAGTTGAAACGACTTTAATATGGTTGATCCTGTTATTTTATAACAGTTATTTTATATCACTTTGGTAAATGAAGTAAAATTATGTCTAACGTCGTGGAAAGGAATTTTATTATTAAATTCATAAGTAAAATTCAAAGTAGAGTTTTCCTGAAAAGGTCTCTTTAATTTTTTTTTTTAAAAAGATTATCTAGATTTTGTGCCGTTAATATAGAGAACATAGTTTTGACAAAATTTTTAAAGATTTTATCTACTAAGTAGGACAGTATAGATAAAGTAGGGTTGGTAGGTGACCCTAGGCTGTGTGTAAATGTTATCAAAATGGCCATGAAAAGGTACTTATATGATACAGGTTCACGAAGAAGTGTTGGTTTCTCAATATGGCCTGAATGTGTGACAGCTTATACACAAACTGGAAAAAATGTAATAAAAAACAAATGGATCTTATCAGGCGATTTCAGTATAAAGTTTGAGTGATTTATTGCGTATACTATAATATATATATATATATATATATATATATATATATATATATATATATATATATATATATATATATATGTGTGTGTGTGTGTGTGTGTTTAAATATTCTCAGATACAGTGTATGTGTAGATGAGACAAAATGAATAAAAAGAGACAACAGGAAAATTTATTCTTAGCCAACGCGTTTCGTCTTCTGAGGGATTTTATCAATGATAGCCTTGATAAAGTCTTTGAGAGGACGAAACGCGTCGGTTAAGAATAGATTTTCCTCCATCTTTTTTATTCATATAGACATATATATATATATATATATATATATATATATATATTGATAGATAGATAGATAGATAGATAGAATGAGAGGTAGGTAATGCATTACTCTTCAAGTACGAATTAAGTTCTCCGGGCCGCTGGCGTATTTCGTATAGAAAAAACGTTAAAATTTCTCTTCTTTTCTGCCATGCGACTATGGCCTAAGGGGTAGGATATCTCACTGACTTCAAGCCGATTCCGAGAGCTGCGAAATAGTCTGTCTGGGGATGACTATATATATATATATATATATATGTATGTATGTAAGTGTGTGTGTATTAAATAAAAATAGTAAATATCGATAAATAGGTTCTACATTCACATTATCTTTCTTAGTCGTCTCTTCGTCTACTTGTCACATTTATCTTATTTTCTAGATATATAAAATCCACGTCTAATATAACGCATGTAACAAGATATTTCTCCTGCAGCATCGCGCTAACTCCGTGGGTGGATTTCGATCTAATCCTTCACCACCGATGTTCCAGTTTGCATTTGAACTAATCCAAGAATCGATCCAGTGAAATAAATCTTAAACGCAACAAGCAGAAGCGAACGTCAGTTGCATTATAGTGGGTGGGAGGGGGTAGAAAATGGCTACAAGAAAAAGTCATTGCTGCTGCAGACTGACACAGATTGAAATATTGTCGATAAAAACGGATGTTATTTTTCAAGTGCGAGAAATAACAGACCTCCAGACAAATTTGAATCAGAGGAATAGAAAAGATTTTTGTAATAATGACGTTTAACAATAAATTAAAAGTTCAATTTATTAAAAACAACATTTTATTGCCAATTTCTGCAACTTCAAATATTAAAGGCTGAAAATTTGAAACTGAAAATAGTTTAAAATCACTTCCAAGAATGGGAGCGTTGGTATTTTATACGAATTTATTTAAAATATTCGATTTATTCTTTCTTTCTCGGTCTTTTTACTATCTAGTTATTCTGATAAGAGAAGGCTGATAGATTTACAATTCCGCGAATCAGACAATGTGTGTGTGTGAGTGAGTGAGTGAGAGAGAGAGAGAGAGAGAGAGAGAGAGAGAGAGAGAGACTAGAGTATTTGAGTTGAGGCGGAGAGGGCACTCATTATTGACGAATACTTGGTCAAATGTCAAAAATGAAATATTAACCGCAACTCCCGTTGCTTTTTCATCAGTCGTTTGACTTTTGCATAAAAAAAGTTTCTCTGAACGGAAAGAAGTATCAACGACCTTGATATTTCTGACTTTGTTTCAGGTGACTTTATTCAAATTTCTTTGTCTTTTCTTTCTTTCTTTCTTTCTTTCTTTCTTTCTTTCTTTCTTTCTTCATATTTCAGAGGCTCTTCAATGCCCTTCATTGTTCTTTTGAACTTCACCACGTCTTTGACTGTACTGAGCTTTTTACTTTTTGTCATCGGTACTTGTCACTAAAACGAGATGGGGAGTGGGTAACAGATATCATGTGTTTGGACACTCATGCCTCCATCCTGCGAAATTTTGTTACATTTTTCTTGATAGCGCATCCGAAATCTTTTGCACCCATATAAATATATTTTATTTATATAAAATTTAACGATGGGAACGCTTACTGTAGACCAGTGTTTATCAAACGAACATAGCAGATCCCATAACTCTAGTGCATCTCATTCTAACTAGAGACTCCAAAAATATGACCTTGTGCCAGCTTCAGCAGCTTTGTAAAATTATACAGTGTGGTCACTTAATTGAAGGCATAAATACACAAAATTTAAAATAATTATTTTTTTAATGGAATTTTTCAAGAATAATTATCATATGTAAAGGTAACGTCTTATTTCTGCCATTTAAAAAATGTCCGTTTTGACAACAATCATTTCATTACCTTTATTCCTATTCTTCATTAAATTATATTTAGTGATAAACATTATCATCGAGCACATCACTCGAAATTAACTTTCATACTTTATTTCTCGATGCTAAAATTAGTTATTTATCCTAATTTTCTCTTCGAACTGAATTAATTTAATAGACCTGAGATAAAATGTGCGTTCTGTCTACGTTTATGAGATGAGGCATTGCAATTATTTACATTATTTGCATTGATCAGACAGTTTAATCTCCTAAACCGGCCAAGCATAGAAATTAAAAAAAATATGGGGACCAGTAATACGGAGTGCTAGAAAAAAAACCCCAATAATAACAACAAAATTGCAATATGAGCTCTGGTAAAAAATGGTTACTAATACATTAGGTTTAGTCACAGAAATTCAAACTCTGATATCCTCAAGGACACATGGTTTAGTGAATAAAAGTGTTGGTTGAAGTAATCCAGTGACTTTGTGTTCAATACGTGTGAACAAAAAGAGAGATTAATGATACTGAGACACCCAAAAGAGGCATGGCACGTGGAGCAATCTACTCGGTGGACGAAATAAAGGTTTTCAGTTCTAAATTCTAATCACCTGAAGAAGGCCGGGGCGCGCAACGGCTGAAACGTCGTAAATATAGCAATACAGATGAGAACAACGGTCCGAACAATGTAAATAATATAAATAATTACAATACCTCACCCAGAAACATAGAGAGATATTGAAGGATTGTACGGGCCCGATATACCAAAAATATGGAGACAATTAGAAATGTCCCACCAGAAGTTTGAACGAATATTGAACCATCTAACATTGATACACCGATTCAAAGACTTTAGACTCGTACCTTAAGGCTTGGCACCAAGACTTCCGGTACAATTCAAGGAGAGCTCGTCTAGTCGCAGAAAAAGGGAGAATCCAGTACAACCGCTGGGTAAAACAAAAACTGCAATCCGATATCCCCCCAGAGGCCTGAGGCCTTCTTCAACAGAATTATCGACGAAGAAAACCGAAAGAGGATCCAATATGATCTGAATAAATCCTTCTGACACGAATTCGATACAGTCTGCCAAGTACAGAAATTGTACAGATTGAAAGATCAGAAGGTGACGCACAAGGTCAATCACCCCCCAGTGAAGGCAGTAATCTATATCAGTCAACACCAGCTGAGTGACTCTGAAGAATCATTACCGAAAAAGGGTCTCAACTTTGCAGCAACCATCAGGCGGATACCATACTTCGAAGAAATAACCTTGAACATTATTCAGGCTCGGGCAGATGAGCTAAGAGGGAAAGTGAGACGGATATTAGAGAAAGCCAAGCCGACCAAATCAAACACCACCAAACTGAAGAGACTGGCAATCAAAACCCTCCAGAAACATCATCATACTACCAACTGATAAAGGCAATGCGACTGTAGTGATGGATAAAACAGAATATAGAGGAAAACTGGAAGAGCTCATTAGAAATGGTAGCTATAGTAAGAAAGATCCAACAATGAAAACGAAACGAAAACTGTCGTAGAACAATCAAGAACAAGGACCACTTCCCACCTAAAACATATAGGCAGTTGTCACAACGTTACAGCAAGCTACCTCACATATACAGTCTCCCCCAAATTCACAAAGACGGTATTTCGCTTAGGCCAATTGTTAGCTGCCAAAGCTTCGTGTGCCATCCTCTGAGTCGCTTCCTTGTCGATATAATTGACCTATTAATAGCAAAGACACCATCATATGTACCAAACTCCGTCCACTTCATGGAAATAATCAAATATACACCTATCTAATCTAACCATGGTTCCCACAGAGGAGGCACTTATCGGTAGTCAAGTACAGACTGGCCTCAGACTCATCCCTAGGAGAACGTACCATATGCCAACAGATAACCTGATGGAGATGCTGACTTACTCTGTACAACACACTTTGAAATGGGATCAGACATATATCGGCAGGATGAAGGGTTACAAATGGGTCCGCCATTATCACCAGCAATGGCTAACATATGCATGAATTACTTCAAAGAAATGGTATTAGAATCAACATCACTAAAGCCAACTTTATGGCTGAGATACGTAGATGATACTTTCATACTCTAGCAACACACCGGAAAGAGGTTCAACTACTACTGGACCATTTGAATCGATACACAATGGAGAGAGAAAACAATAACAAATTAGCATTCCTGGATGTACTAATATCTCGACCAGAGCATGGGTTCAAGACATTCGTATACCGCAAGCTAACATTCACCGGACAATACCTCAACTTCAACTCCCGCCACCCATACAGTGTAAAGAAAGGGATTGCTCGCTGTTTGTTTCAAGCAAAAGTCATAAGTGGCGACCCAGAGACATATGAACAAGAAATGGTCAGTATAAGCGGTACCCTACCCTAGGTAGATGGCAGCAGTTCCGACAACCTGGATAGAAGGCATCAAAAGGATGACAACACTCAGAAAGCAGCCTAGGACTTCTTACCCTATGTGGAGGGATTATTGGAAAACTACAACAGATATGTGGCCCATAAAATAACAGGACGACCCTCAAAAGTGGTTCAATACTTCACAGGCACCTCTTCCGGGTAAGACCTCCATTAGAGGGAATATGATGAAGGACTTTATGTACGTCATCCCATGCAGCTGTGGCAAGGAAATTTAAAGGAGAAACAGACCGTCTCCTTAAGATAAGACTACAAGAACACCGTAAAGTCGTAACACAAGTGGAAATGAAAAAAATCAGGCATGGTTGAACACATATGATCAACACCCCCTGTGGGGTGAGGTTGAAATAATAGGGAACATCACTGGAAAATACGAAAACCTAAGGAATCAGTGCATATGTTAAGCCACAGAAATCTCCTAAGTCGGTCAAGCATAGAAATGAATATAATATGGGAACCAGTAATACTGATTGCAAGAGAAAATCAATAATAACAACAAAATTGCAACATGAGCCCTACTAAAACACGGTTACTGAGAAATTAGGTTTATAAGTCCCAAAAAGTCATACACTACTGTCCTCAATGACAAATGGCCCAGTGGATAAAAACCTTGGCTGAATTCAGTGACTTGACCCATAGAGTTGTGAGTTCACTACCTGACTGCAGCTGAAGGGAACAAAAACTTTGAGAGTTAAAGGGAGAATGATACCTAGATATCCGGAAAAGGCATGGCACGTGGAACTAGAGCAATCTACCCCGGTGGACAAAATAAAGGGTTCAGTTCGAAATTTCAATCACGTGTACAACGGCTGTAAACGTCATGAATATGCCAACACAGTTGAGGACAACAGTCCGAATAGTGTAAATAAAATATGCTTTTATTATTTCCCGAATGTGCCATGATACTATTGTTGTGTCGACGCCTTGATTAACCAGATAAACTAATCAAGATACTAATTGAAAAGTCACGCCGAGTACCTCAGACAAACAGTATCGAATGCTTACTGTACCCAGTAAGGCAGATTTTTGTAGCATTTCCAAAGTGTATTCTACACCAAATTAGTCGCCATATTCTTTAAACTTCAGTGGGATGGACCTGAGTATCCGAATTGCTATCGACTTTAACATTATTCCTGAATTTTCTACAATCAAGGTCCGTCTTCAGGTCAGAGTAGTTGCTGATTTTTTTCTATTTGCTTTGTTTCTATATTTGTAGTTAGCAGTTAACCCTAGCCCAGCAAGAAATGGTCACATCAATTATTTGGCATTTATTTTCAGTTGCACTGAGGACGACGCTATATGGTCTTCTCTGTTCATTATTATTATTATTATTGAGTGAGAAAGATCAGCACTCTGAGTTACAAATGTTCGAAGCCAAATATACCCGGCATGTATATACCCAGTATAACAAGGGGATACCAGAAACATGCATTATTATTATTATTATTATTATTATTATTAGCACATTTTTCAAGGGTATCTTTACCGTTTTAATATTTACAGGTTGATTTGCTTTTTAGTTAAAATGAGGAGGTTTAGAATAAAAGATGGTGATAAACAGAAAAGAAAACATATCCATTAGCAATATGTATATAAAAACTATTCATCATCGACTGTCAGATAGTTTGAAAGGAACTACTACTACTAATATTATACTAATATTACTACTAGAAAAGCGACGAAATCAAATGAACGCAATGCAAGGCGAAAAAATACATCTATCCCATAATTGTAACATTTATATACTTTTCTTTTGATTATTGACAACGTTTATTAAAGCTTATATTTATATATCAGCGTGACAACTTGCTGTTGCTACGTTTAAACTTGAGAGTAGTATTTTTGAAAATATGAAAATTGGATGTCAGATCCTGACAAGCTATTTGGAATGTCAAAAATGCTGACATGTAAATTAAAAAGTTTCTTAAAATGAATGACTCCAAGCGCTGACTTTGCTTTTATTTACAAATGTAATTCTTCCAGGATAGACTTTTACGCAGTAAATGGAATAACGATGAAGAGTAGAGGGAGAAAGAAAAAGTGGCCATTGCAGCATCATTGAGAGTGTTAGGGACTCTACTGATACCACTGATTGATAGGTTTAACCTGGTGATACCACTGATTGATAGGTTTAACCTGGTGATACCACTTATTGATAGATTTAATTTAACTGACTGGTAGGTTTAACCTGGTGATTGATTGATAGATTTAACCTGGTAATACCACTGATTGATAGATTTAACCTGCTGATTGATAGATTTAACCTGATTGATGATATTTAACCTGGTGATACCACTGATTGATAGATTTTGGATACCACTGATTGATAGATTTAACCTACTGATACCACTGATTGATAGATTTAACCTGGTGATACCACTGATTGATAGATTTAACCTGGTGATACCACTGATTGATAGATTTAACCTGGTAATACCACTGATTGATAGATTTAACCTGGTGATACCACTGATTGATAGATTTAACCTGGGGATACCACTGATTGATAGATTTAACCTGGGGATACCACTGATTGATAGATTTAACCTGGTGATACCACTGATTGATAGATTTAACCTGGTGATACCACTGATTGATAGATTTAACCTACTGATACCACTGATTGATAGATTTAAACTGTTTAAATATTGATCTTTTTGTAAACTAAAATGTTTGCGATTATTGCTAATGCTACTTCGGAGCGAAGGTAGTGGACGTAGAATGAAAGATTTTTGATCTCTTAACAGTTTCATGCCTACATGTTGTAGCAAGCTCCTTTAGCACACCACAATAATGGAGATTCCAGTGAGAATTTAACTTATTATGGAAGTAATTATCTGCAAACTTAGCTTGTTCCACGTTGAAGCAATCTAAGTATTTATTAAGCTTACAACACCTAGTAATTCATTGACGGATTTGTTTTCTACAGCTTATCAACCTTTTACAGGTTATTTAAAGCCAGAGAAATGATTTAAAATTTTTATTGAGATAATAATAGTTTATTGATGCAGGTGGATTCATACCCTTCACAATGGTATTTAAAGTTAAGTGAATATAAAGAATTTAAATAGAATTGGAAATGGACTCTCCGATTAACAATTCCGAGCCATTAGACCACTTGCAAGTCCAAGCTTACAGCACCTGGTATTCCCAAGCGGTCACCCACCTAGATACTGATCAGGCTCGAGATTGCTTAACTTCGGTGACCGTACGGGAACCAGTGTTTAATGAAAGTCACACTCATTGCAGTAATAATGCTCTCAGAAACCACGTTGTTAACTATTGTTGTATAGAAGAAAGATTTAAACATAATAGTCGCGTGCTGTGTGTTGGGCACAAACCCGCATTGTACTAGTAAAAGTTGAGATCTCTGCAGAAGACTCACTCTTGATGACGAGGAACGGACTGCGATAGTAGACTTCTCTCGTAGCAATGTATACAATGCAACCTACTACATTTGCTGGTACATAAAACCTCCACCTATTTACATTGGATATTATTGTCTTATGGTGCTAGACTAGGCCAAAGTACTGGTAGTCGATAGCATTAGCCTGGCAAGTATTTCAATTTCGCATATAAGCCGTAATTTGGGTGAAAAGTGTGATTTTATGTGCTTTCAAATACAATAAGTGCACCAAAGTCTAGTAAAATGTAGGTCATCTTGACATCCTAGCGAACAGTTTACCAGTTGTGCTTTGATTTTCAAGTGGGTTTCAAAGAGTGAAGTAAATTTATTTATTTGCCCAGTTAGTCTCTCTAATTACTTTTTCATGTCACTTTCTGGGTCTCTCCTTGACTGACATTTTTATTCCATTTACATATCCATGTTTCTCCCCACACTTTCGACTTTTGTTGGTTGTGTGAAGTCGGTCTCAGGTGGCAAGCACTTAGCAACTTACGGTATTTGCTTTATCCAGCGACACCAGTTCTCTATGAAAGGTTCGCCATCCAATAAGTGTTTATTTATACTAACTTAGCTTCGTCTAGTCCAAGGTTAGAAATAGTATTTTTCTACTTGAAGACTTCATCTATGAAAAGGGAGCCAGGATCTTTTTGTGGTTATACAAATTGAATAAGCAAAGAGCTTTTGTTTTTTTTTACAGATTTTACCAAACTAGATTATTTTGTTGCATGAACTTAAGCTGCCAACTGCTATCGAATGTTAAATAGCCATAAAAAGTTCATCTTTTGAATTACTTACGATTGATTTTGTTTAAAGTGATGAGAATTGTATTTTGAAGAATTTAGGATGGATCGAATTTTGATGAATACAGAGAAGATCGTGTTTTAAATAATTTTAGGATGAAGATAAAATCTTGAAGGACAACATTAAAAGTTTAAATTTTCAAGAATTAGCAGGTATCGAATTCTGAAGAACTTGAAGATAAAGATTAAAGTTTTGTGAATGATCGAATTTTTGATGACTTGCAAAGGATAGCATTTTAAAGAAATTGAATAAGAATCGAATTTTGAAGTATTTATGAAGGATCGAAATTTGAAAGGATAAGAATATGATTAATTAAAGATATAGACATAGTTGTAAAACTAAGACCACCATACATTGGAGGTGCGTCGGGAAAAATGTAGAGAATTTGCGGTTCACGAATTATCAGGACAGGGAGGAAAAAACACTTTCACACTAAACGGATACATGATCAGAGTCAAAATTTCCATCAGATGAGAACAGGACCATATATATGTATATTATTATATGCTGTTATAGTAAGAAAATTAAAGGCGAGACCAGTGACTTTGTAAAACTACGAGTAGAAGAACATTAAAAAACTGTAGTCTGTGAAGAATCTATGAATTCAGTACATTATTTACATTATTCGGACTATTGTCCTCATCTTTGCCGCCATTGGAAAATTCGTAAACTTAAGGAATCAGCACATATGCTAGGCCACAAAAATCTCCTGAGCCGACCAAGCATAGACATAAATACAATATGGGAACCAGTAATAAGGAGTGCCAGAGAAAAGCAATGATAACAACAAAGTTGCAATATGAGCTCTGGTAAAAAAAAAATGCAATGATAACAGCAAAAATTGCAATATGAGCACTGGTAAAAATAGTTGCTGAAGACATTAGGTTTATAATACCCAGAAATTCATACCCAGGTGTCCTCAAGGATAAAGGCGTTCGTTAGATCCAGTGACAGGACCCAAAGAGTGTGAGTCCAATACCCGGTTAAGGCAGTGGAGAACTTTCAGAGGGAAATTAACAGGAGATAACTGATAACTGACATCCATCAAACATGGCACGTGGAACTAGAACAGTCTACCCCAGTGAGCGAAATAAAGGGTTCAGTTCGAAATTCCAATCACCTGAAGAAGGCCGGAGCGTACAACGGCCGAAACGTTGTGATAAATATGGCGACAAAGATGAGGACTATAGTCCGAATAATGTAAACATTGTACATAATACCTCATCTCAGAAATATAGACAGACTATGAATTCAGGTATAGCTGAAAATGTGCTGAAAAATGATCGCCAGTTTCAATGGATGAACAATAATAATGACGTCATTAAAGAAGAAAGCGATTGAAAAAATCAGCGCGAGTACTATTTTTACAAAAACTCATCGGTTGCCTAAGCATAATAATGAGCAATATACAGAGAGATTTTTATCAGGAAATAACAAATATCAAGTTTGAAACTCTTAAGTTAATCACCTGATTATCGTAAGAGTCAATGAATGAATAGAAATGAGCATAAACTTTGAGTGTATGCAGCTTACTTGTTGTGTTCATTTCTTGATTCAGGCAGTAACATCCATGTATACTCTTAGCGAAACAAAACGCATAAGCGTCATCACAAGCATGAATCAAATACGGAGAAGGAAATAAACAAAGGCGACAAAGCACTTGAAAGAAATCAATGAACAACAAGAAGAAGGTTGTGATTCTAACGGCAGAAATGAGAACAAAAGATCGGCGTATAATATTGGGAATAAGGACTGAATTTCGAAGAATTTCAATAAAGATCTAAATTTGTTGAACTTGGTAAGGAGAGTATTCTAAAGAACATTGAAAAAAAATGAGCTTTTGTATCTGAATTTAACTCGTGTAACATCCTCATACTGTGTCTATAACGTTCACCCTTCCATTTGTGATACAGGCCTACTTTTATTCATTTAGAGAAAAGTTATAATTTAAGCTAGCAAGTATGGTAATTGTAAGTTTAAAAAAAAATAATGAATTCAAGACACGATAAAAATTTTCAAAGGAAGACCCGTATGCCAAGGTAGGCAAAGAAAGACAAGGCGAAATAGTTGGCAAGTTAGGACTAGAAACTTGAAATGAGCGCGCGGCCAACGATAGGTTCAATGATGTACAACAAACGATCACATAATTATCAACACCTGTTTTCAGGAGCACTGAAAGACGCCCATGGACATGAAGAAGCCCAAGTGAAGCCAGAAAGAAGCTGATTGATTAAATCAACAAAGAGTTTAGAAATGAAGATTTACACAATTGGTGACTGCGGGTACGAAGAAGAATTAGACCGGAAACAGGACAAAAACAGTGCAGCGTTGACACCGGAACAAGAAATGCGATATTCAGGATTTGAATGATATCGGTGAGAGCAATAAAATGCAGAAGGATGTACATTTATGTTTTATAGATTACGTAAAAGGATTTGATTAGTTAGGAAAACTCGATCTACTTGGAAAGGATGTTAGAATAAAGCAGAACTTATACTAGGAACAAACTGCGTGCAGTCGGATTGAAAATAAAAAAGTGTAGCTGCACAAAGTCGAGTTAGAGGTGTCAACCTGAAATAACTACAGAAGTTTAATGATCTGGGAAGTGTTTTAACAGAGGACGAAAAATACGACACTGAAATCGGAAGGCACGGTAGTTTAGCGAGAGATGTCTCCCAAAACGAAATACTAAGAAAGAGTAAAATGTCATTAGAAACAAAGAAAAGAGTGCTGGATTGCTGTGTAATATAAATCATCTTATATGAGAATGAATGCGGGACAATCTCCCCAAGGGGTGACGAAGAAACTGGAGACAGCTGGAATGTGGTTCTACAGAAGGATACTTAGAATTCTATAGACGGAATAAATAAGTAATGAAGAAGTCTTTTTGAAAATGCTAACACTTAGAATCATAAAAAGACGGTTGAAGTTTCTTGGACACATAACGAGGAAGAAAAGCATGGAAAACTTGATCCTCACATGGCAAGAGAGATAGAGGAAAGTAGCGGGCTACCAATCTGATAAGTTTGTCTGAATGAATGAAGTGGACAGGAGGTTTGGCAAATGCGGAAATACTGCCAAGGGCCAAAAGGGATAGGAATCTGTGGAGAGCCATAAACGCCCGCGTTCGGAAAGGCTACGTAATATAGAAGTAGCATTAAAAAAGCAATACACAAATAAAAATGTTGAAACTCATTATGATGTGCTTGTCCATGACTAAGATGACTATTAAAATAGAAAAGGAAACATAAATAAAGTCAGCATCAAATCGAATCAAGCAGATGCACTGTGGGGGACTTACGGAATGATAACCTCGGGACTATATAAAGACATAGTTGTATTTTAGATGCATCAAGTTAGGGCTTCAGTGATGCACTTTCCTCATTTCGGGTTTTGCGGATCAAACAGCAACGCCGACCTGACTCCGGACGATTATGCCAATAAAGGGTTTGTATTTGTTAAATCATAAGAGAAACTCTGAAAAAACATATTTTTCGATTATCAATTATGATATTCATTCATAAAATTACTTTAATTCCATTTGTGTGTTTTTATCATCTTAAAAACACAAAATTATGTTTGAAACAGTAGGATACATTATTGGAATATTCTTTAAGAAGTATTCCCGGTTTTTTATTTAATTGTGAAAACTGGCGAAAATCTGTATTAAGTAAGAAAAATGTCCATGTACGTAGTTTAAATGTCGTCCATGTTTCTTACGCTTAGTGACATGATTAACTGGCTATCGGCTTGGTCACTGCATAAAAGAGACATCAAAGTTACTTCATCTTTTTTCTTCTTTGCAAGCAGAAAGTGGTAGAATTTGATTCTAAAGCATTTATTACTATTTTACTCAGCGTTGATATCAATTGGACGCTTATTAATAAGCATGAACTTCCACAAGTCTTTGTTTTCCTTCCTTTTATATAAAATAAAGACAAAAGTACACATACACTTATATGTGAAAAAATTAGATCTTTTATACACACACACAGATATATATATATATATATATATATATATATATATATATATATATATATATATATATATTATATATTTTGGGAAGTTTTTTCAAATGTTATTACAATTTTCATTTTATTTTGAGCTTGTTATGAGAGTGCCGAAAGTGCCCGTAATGATACGCAGGTGCTTTCGGCCAATTCATTAGCCATTCTGAAGTGGTTCATTGTTAATAGGCTTACAATGTTTGTGTTCTAAGTTGTATTACGGAAGTAGTAGAAATTCTAATCTGTGCGATAGAAATGTGATAAGGTTTCCATATTGGGATATCTTTTAAAAGACTTCCAACGTTACTAACATTGTCAAATAAAATAAAGTTGGAGCTTGGCTTGACAAATGCCTGCACTGACAAATACTTCTAATCATTCTAACACGTCTTAATATTATGGAAGCCCTTTATATAAAACAATTCAAGTGAATATATATATATATATATATATATATATATATATATATATATATATATATGTGTGTGTGTGTGTGTGTGTGTGTGTGTGTGTGCGTGTGTGTAATAAAATATTAGCAATAAAGAAAACCTGGAATGAACATCTGAGAAATCCAAAAGTCATTTTTAAAGGTGAAATATAAATTTTAATAAAAATTTCAAAACATTATCATGGTTGCAACTTCATATTCTCTCTCCCCCTCACTCGCTCTCTCCCCACCCCCACGATGCAAGGGGGCGTCTCATCGTATTCTTAAAACGCAACTGACAAGGCTTTAAATATATTACGCTATCCTATATTTTTCATAAGTGTGGATCAAAAAATTGACTCATCGGAAAAGCTCTATTGACCGATAAAAACAAATTCTTTATTCATAGGTCATATATATGAAAGTTCATAAAAATAACTAATATATTCAGAAACCTTTTCCGCCATGACTGTCCCGGAAAATATAATACTGAATTATGTCAGCCAATCAATAAATGTTGAAAAGAGCGTTCCCATTATACTTTTTTTTCTTAACAAGATTCGTTCATTAGAACAACGGATTAATTATATTTTTCTTTCTTTTTCGCTCTTTGTTTTTTAAACAGAACTTTTATTGGCAATAAGTAATTTCGGAGATAATAGAAGCTGGATAAGACCAAACTGTATACATTTGGGTGAGCTTTTCTACACACACACACACACACACACACACACACACACACACACACACACACACACACAAGCACACACACAAGCACAGACACGTATATATATTTTCTAAAGAATTAATGGATTTATTATTTATTAATCCGACAAATTTTATCACTTTAAACGTTAATTTTATCGGATACTCATATTTGAGTAGACGCTCCTTTTATTTATAAATATACTGTTTAATAAATAAACAAAACGTCTACTCAAATACGACTATCCACTAAGATTTACGATTAAAGTATGAAACACACGCATATATATATATATATATATATATATATATATATATATATATATATAATTACCTTTTAAAATGACCACTTTTTAATTTGGCCATTAATATTTGTTACTTCTGCTTTTTAATTTTTAGATTCCGTTTTACAGGCTTCATTTAATGGGCATCTAATTTTACTTCTACAGTTGCATAAATTACTATTGCTATTTTGCTGTACGTTGTTATTTTGTCTTTTTATTATTGTATCTAAATTACTAGTGCAACTGTAACTTAATTTAACTGTATTTTTATTGAATATCTTATGTTGTTCTGAATTTTTTGGCAAGTGTTTAGAAAGCAACTTGAAAAATAATTTATCTATATTACATTTCACTTCTAAGTTGAAAGGTGGGCTTAAACCAAATAATATTTTATTCTTTTCCTCGAAATGGCTTTCGTATGGTGTTTAATATGTTGAGATTTAAATTCTAGATTTGCTTTGTAGCCCTCTGCCCTTAAGTTTATCTCATTCTTTCTTTTTTTCCTTAAAAATTCTCTTACAAGAAGAGTTTTTGGATAGCCTAGACTCTATTTCATTGGGGATATGTTTAGTTATATTCAGGGGCTGGTTGGATTTAATGTTTACATATCTTATTTTTGCATTAGGTTTTATGTACGGGGAGACACTGCCAGTGAGAAAGTTCAATTTAACGTCCAGATAGTTAACAATATTTTTTATTTATGTCCACTTCTATTTCAAACCGAATTTTTTTTTAAAGAGCTTAAAAAGCGCATTTCTAATAGTGTCATTGGTTCTTTTCTTGTTTGGTGCTGTCATTAAGTCGTCATCTCTATATAGACTGTGGTTGTTTATATGGGCGATCTTGTTGATTTTATATAAAATATGCAGACCTATTAGTTCAGAAATTTCAGCGCCATCAAAGGAACCTTTGTGAAATCTGTCTTTTTTTTTTTTTTTTTTTTTTTAATCCAAGTTGTTCCGTTGTGGAATAAAATGGATTTGCATCAATGTAAAATTATTTTCGTTTGGTCAGATGTTATTTCTACGAAGCCGTTGGCGAACTGTAAAGCGTCCAGTAAACATTTTTCGGATATAGATTGATAGGAGGTCTTAATGTCATATTTTGTGAATACATATTTATTTTTATTCTTGATCTTATGGAACCAAAAAATACCCTCACTTGTATCCTTCCAGTGACTGGCTTGTGTGGCACTTAATGAGTCGCATGTTTTTTTTTTCAAAATTTCTTGGCTTATTTTAGCCAGTTCAGTTTTAGTTGGGGTTTATGAAGCGAAAAGAAGGCTTGTTAGGGGATTCTTGTGGTCCTTTGTGGTAAGAAAATCTTGATTACAGCCAATTACATGGACACTGTTACTTATCCCTAGTTTGGTAGTGATAATTTTTGCCTCCGCATTTAAATTTTTAATGAACGAGTCCGGTGCTTTTTCATAAATTTTAGTTTCCTCTTCGTTCGTTTTTTTTCCCTGTAAGCTTCCGGGTTCATGGTGTAAATACTTTTTGTTTTATTGCCTTTAATTAGAATATTTTTTTTGTATTTTTTATTCTTTTAACTTCCGTAGTTAATAGTTTTTGGAAATTACTAGTTAGTTAGTTCCTCGATAGCAGGTGGGTATTTGTTAGTTTTAAATTTATAATCATCCGTGGCTTCTTTTTTCTTCAAATACTTATTTAAAGAAAATAATGCTTTCCACCTCATCCTTGTAAGGAATTCTTCAATTTTTTGTAACAATATTAATAAGTATTCGTTCTTGTTTGGAATGGGAATATTTTTTAGCGAGTGTAGTATCTTGAATTCTTGCATTATGGTTAGATCCGTAGTTAAATAATGATTGTCCTGCTCTATGCAGATAATTGTGCATTCAAAATATATGACCCTGTTAGTGGATTAATACACATAAACCATATTGCAAATAAAGTTATGCACTTTAGGATGGTATATGAAAGCGTAAACAAATACAATGTAAATGAAAGTGCTCAACACTAAACGATCAAGATAAAAGGTTAATGGTCAGAGTTGAATCAGACCAGGAAACAATAGTATTAAAAAGTGCTCAATACACGTGAGAAAAAATATAAGTAAAAATAAAAATAACATGTAGAGCTTTTACCTTTAAAAATCAGGAGGTCAATTAAAATACGCGACAATGGTTTCGACCTGACGGTTTCCTCGGGAAAATCTTTTAAAATGTCCACTTTAAAAGCTTTAATTTAAAAAAAAAAAACACAAAAAGATCTACATATTATTCTTATTTTTACTTATATTTTTTCTCATGTGTATTGAGCACTTTTTAATACAACTGTTTCCTGGTCTGATTCAACTCTGACAGATTGGGTTGAAGCAAAAAGTTATAAGGCTATCAATAAGTGGCGTTTGAACGTGTGATTTTGTTTCACAAGCGAGTGAAATTTATGACATATATACATATTTTAAAAGGTGTTATTTCAGTACGTCCTTCTGTCCGGTTCTTGTGTAGATTGCGAATGTTAAATAATTTTTACGCTAAATGAGATATATGTGCTGTATGTGTCTTTTATGGAGATAGTCCCATATATTAGGGTACGGTTTTTAAATAGCTCATTAGGTGAAAATTTCGATCTGAAAGACCGCGAATGTTCCGGCAGGATTGCAGTCAGAGATATCCATTAATAAAAAAAGAACAATCACTGGCAATGTAAAGTTTATTGTTTACAATAATATTAAAACAAAAAGAAAAGTCCTGGAGAAAGCGAAATGAGATAATGTTAACCACTCTAAAAAATCTGAAAAATGTGCTGTTGTGTATTTGGCGTGATATGAAAGGGTATTGTCTATTAAAATCTCATTCTGCAAGATCACTCATTAAATTTAGTTGACTGTTCCCCATTAGACCGATTAAAAGCATCAGTCAATGAAAACTGTCAGAAATTGGCCATTCCGAATGATTTTGTCCCCCCCCCATTGGGGCAATGCCAGACTTCACGCCTGTACCAACTTCACGCTTCTCGCAGAAGTTGGTATAGCTTAGCTGGGATGTCCTGCTACATCTGCCATACTTACCTGACCATGCACCTTCGGATTGCCACTTTTTTCGATTCTTACAAAATTCTCTTAGTGGGAAGACATTCTGGGAGGATGGAATTATGAACCTACCTAGCAGATGACGCAAGTGAAACAAAATGACACATGTGTGGTTGAACAGATCTATGTACACATATTTAAATATTGTCTTTAATATTTAAATATAGTCTTTGACAAGTATCTTGAACAGAAGATGAAAGCAGTGCTATTTTAATGATAACAAATTATAAAGACAACATTATTATGAAATGTATATTAATTTCTGATAATGTTGCTTTTATGAGCTGTTGTACATTTAATTTCAATTATTTTTCAGCTGGAGCAATTCATCAAATGAGTGTCTCTGAAGCCTATTTTATTCAGATATTCATTAGCTTTCTAGAACGAATATAATGGTCGTACTTAAAAATTATAAAATCTAAAAGCATTTGCCTTCTTGAATCATGGCACGATATATGCCTTCAGATCATCAATGTATGGCTGCTCCGTCATTTTAACAACATCTAAGATTCCTTATGGACCCACTAGTAAACTAATGATCACACCAAAAATGCATAATTTCAACTTCGTCTTGCTAACGCCTCAACGTAAGTAGCTAGCTAGTTTTTCTTCACCGATTCGACCAATCGAGAGGAACACGGCATTCATTAGTGAGAGAAAGAGTTGAAAATTAGTTTTCATATATTCTGTTTCGTATTTCATTTGATGTTCCTTGCATTTCTTTTAAAGGAAAACTAAAGATCGGGTTTACATTTTTGGTACTCGATTTAGGATTTGTGCTTTTCGATACTTTACTTGTTATAACAACATTTTAAAATATCATAATTCAATTTTTATTATAAACTAGCAGTAGAACCGTAACAGTAAGAGATGGATCAAGTATCGACCATCATAAAGACTGAAAAATAAAATTGACAAAGATTATTGTTTATGGTTGACGGACACGCATGTCTTAATTAGTTTTTTTTTGTTTTTGTTTTGTTTTTTGTTTTTTTACGAATTGGTCAAACCCAAACTCAAACAAAAACATTGTTTTCAATCGTTATGAGTCTACCGATTGAATAGAATTTTATTATAAACAATTGTCTTGTAAATGGAATTTTTAAAGCATTCTGAATGTAAAAATAAAGAAAAAAGTGTGCAAGACAATAAGAAATACTACCTGCCCCCCCCAAGTGAAGTTTTGTTGAAATCGGTTGAAAAATGTGGGAAAACTGATCCCATATATAAATGAACACACACAAACAACCTGGGTTTTTATAATAAGTATAACTCGATATGAGTTGTCCCCCTTTCATTCTCGTGATGCCTCTTAATCGTGTTTTCAAATTGATTTCGTGCAAAAACAATTGTGTTTTACCTATTTTTGGCGCTGTCAGAACCACTGCAGGGTAATTTTACGTAGTCCTGTGAAGTTTTGTTGAAATCGGTTGAAAAATGTAGGAAATACACACACACACACACACACACACACACACACACACACACACACACACACACACAATCAATCTGCGTTTTATAATAAGTAAGATTCCTTCTTAATGTCTCAATTGGCCCATAACAAATCTGCATCAGAGTTGTACAGGATCTTCAACGTATTCTTCACAGTTCAATTGTAGCGACCGATTATTTTAATAATTTACAGCATTGTTTTACATTTTGCAAACTCTAAAGTTATTAAACACTTTAATCATCATCTTTATCCATCAAATCAGTTAAACTCGTTTTGATGTTTCAAATTCACAACGAGATTAAGTTGAGACTTCAAAATTCAGGACATTTCAATTAAATAGCAGCCATTTATTTGCATTTACGCTCTACGAAATGGCGTTCGTCGTAACTGCACTATACAAATTTAATTTTCCTTTATTTGAAACTGAAGAACTCGCAATTATTAAAAATATTTTAGAATAAAAAACAAATTATTTTAGAATAAAAAACAGAAATTAAAATTTTAATTGCAGAGTTCAGATTTGACTTCAGCAGCTGAATTATTTCAAGTGGATGAGAAAAGGTTTAATAGTTTTTTATTTTTATGACCGAATGGGTACAATGGGTTAATTGTAATATTTTGATCAATATACATAGATGCATCAATAAGTTCATAGCCTATTGATGAAAATCATTTATTTTAAACAACAAATATTTTTCAACATAATCTTGTTTCTTTTCAATGCACTCAATTTAGTGGTGAATATTAATTACATACATTGAACATTATACGGTGAAAATTTCAGATCAAAATAGAGCTAATACTTTGTCAGGCTTTGGACTTATTGATCCACCCTCATATTTTCTGACTAACAAGTAACATAGTTTATCAATGTTAATAAAATGGAGATATTATAGATTTTACAAGTACAGGCTGGAGAAAAACAAGCTTTCTGGTGAAGTCAGAATTTTCCTTTATTATACATGATCTTGAGTCAATGGATATCACAAACCAGGCACTGAGAATTTAGTACGCTAGAATAATTTCCAATTTGGGAAAATACCTACAAGAATCATTACGAAATGACACTTTTAAAATAATCGCCATGAAGGAAAATAATTTCCTGCACCTCAACAAACCTTCCTTACTTGAAATTTTTTCTTATTCATTTAAGAAAAAAAGTCACCCGAAACAAAAATCCCAAGTTTCATTTTCAGATGATCACATTATTAAAATGAGTTCCTAACTAAATCAAATTTCATTAATAATATTCGGCCTCTAGTTGTGGAACAATGGGTAGCAAGATACTGTCACTGGTTATTAACTGATCCTCATTGGGCACCCTAAACGTGTGACTTTGTGCTGTATTAAGCTAAGCATTGTATATATTAATATGTGGATAATTATCCATGGTGTAATAATAAGTATTCTGCAGCTATTTTCTACGGTAGTGAGTCTCTAATATTTGTAGCCTTGTGCCTCACCGAGGAGCACGAGTTAGCCAGCTAGGCTTTCAGGACATTGCGACAGATGTGAGTTCGATCCACTTTAGGGTTCTTCATACTTGTGATGTCGTATTAATCTAAACTGGACAAATATCCAGAGATATGAACAAATGACGATAGCTTTAGAGGAGTTACCTGCCTCGTTGCTAAGATAGTTTTATGCTCAAATACAATCAAGGTATTGACAAGTGGCGCAATATAATTGTCCTATTTCCATATCTTTACGTCTAAAATAAGCTTAAGGTTAAAAAAAAATTGGTGAAAATCATTTGAGACCAATGGTCTATGTGGGATGAGCTCATATAAAAGCCAGTATCTCGTATGTTGATTTTTCAAGACAATCAAGTTTTTTCTTATATGGAAAAATGGCGCAACACAGTCATCATAATTTAATTTCCTTTCTTTTTACTAAACTTAAATAAATATCTACATCACCGAGTCGAGTGTTTAGCAAACTAGTTTCTCAGATCAATCCTCATTGGGTGCTCCTCATCTGTGGCCTTCTACCAAACTAAGCTAAGCTTACTAAATGTTATAAATAAAATAGAAAAAAACGGACAATGAGTTATCGTTTATTCTGGGATGGATGAGGAGACTTTTTAAGCGAACAATGTCAATCCCCCGAAAGCATTTGCTCTTCCATTAGTCAGAGAGGTGCGGTTGGAGCCATGGGAATCTTGAGAGATAAAAATAGCAGAGAACAATTCATGGAAAAATACTGAATCTGTTTCGGAAAGGTTGATGGTGCATCGCCGTTGAGTAGTGTTTAGCAAGTTCATTTCATAGATTATTACTATTAGTAAGTAATGAATTCTAACCTCAGACGGCGCTCCAAACTGTAACCTTGTTCCAGATAAAGCTAAGCCTAATAGATATCAGTCATAAAGAAATCATCTCTTGGAAATAGCAGTTTTTTTTTGTTAATTTATTATTATTATTATTATTATTATTAACAACTGTTATGCTTTGCGAATAGAAGAGGGACTCGATAACTGTTACTCAACCGACACCACGAACGTGTCTCAGCGATCTTATGATTTAATATTTCCCAACTTTTTCTTTTCTTTCTTTCTTTCTTTCTTTCTTTCTTTCTTTCTTTCTTTCTTTATTTATTTATTTATTTATTTATTTTCTTTCTTTGTTTCTTTCTTTTCTTTCTTTCTTTATTTTCTTTCTTTCTTTCTTTATTTATTTTCTTTATTTCTTTCTTTTCTTTCTTTCTTTCTTTCTTTCTTTGTAGAATAACTTATTTGTTTCATTTCATTTATTTTTACATGCATAATCTATCGGAAATTACAGGAATATAAATTTGGGATTAATAATTATGATATCTTCAATGTAAATACTCATGCAATTTCCACAAATCCTATTAGTTATAATTATTAAACCAGTTAATAGATGAAGATATAATGTTAGAGTTTAAATATTCAGCTTTTAGTCAGTTGAAATGGAAGGATGAAGAGCGCACCGGTCAAAATTTAATGATCGAAAAAGATAATATCTATTTATTCATGGAGGTAAGTATTTCTGAATCTATATCTTTAATATCTATACTTATTTAAAAGTAGCAGCCATAGTGAAGTAGAGAGAAAGATAGCATCACAAATATTGATTTAATAATCTTTTCTTTTTTCTCTCTTAATCTACATATAAGCCGGGTGAAAAGTTCTTGGAGAAATTCACTTATGAAAATCTGACCAAGTGACTACACCTACTTTAAAAAAATTCCCCAATTGGACAGGGTGATAACTTTTCAAGATTTATAGTATCTATCTATCTATCTATCTATCTATCTATCTATCTATCTATCTATCTATCACGGTCTGTTCATATCTATCTATCTATCTATCTATCTATCTATCTATCTATCTATCTATCTATCTTGGGATACAGGATATAGAAGAGTAGTTAAAAATCTGTTATTGGCAGGCTTAATCAATCTTTCTTCCTTTCTCTATCTATTTATATCTATATTTACCTATATCAGATGTGTGCCCAAGATTCTAGGGTTTTTAAAATTAGCGCCGTGACATTTTTCCACGTAATATATATATATATATATATATATATATATATATATATATATATATATATATATATATATATATATATATATATATCAACGTCATTTTATGAGTTAATGAGCATTTACATTTTGCTTAAAATTACTATTTGGAGTTGGACTTGAGGTTGTAGTGACTCACAACCACACTCTTCTGTTCGTCTGAAAATTTCTTAACTAAACGCATCTCAGTTTTATTGTAATCTGTCTTACTTCATCACTACTTTCATGGCAAATGTTCTAAAAAATTACATCTTTTAAGGGAATCAACCCAGACCTTATCAACCTAGACGCGCCTTGCTACGACCACAGGCCTGAATCACCATCATTCCAAAATTATTCTTTTGGTAAGAAGGATGTTCCGTTCAGAAAGTTTCTTTCTAATTCTTTGTCGAACACATTCACGAATGGATGCATCTTAGAATTCTACAGTTTTAACTTATTCAAGTTTCGGGTCAATCATTATTCTTCATATTCATATAATCTTCCCTTCCTCCTCTTATATTTATATCATACAGTTCATTCAGTAACCCTCTAACTTTAGTGGCTCTTGGACTTTGTATTAGGTGAACATAAGTAAAAAAAAGCATAATAAACTATGTGTACTTTATAAGTCTGTGAAGTCTTGATGAAAAAAGACAGTAATTTTCCCCCTAGAGTTAGGAGTGAATATTATACACCGAAGTCTCCCATATGGCAGAAAATACGATCTTTGGAAACCCATTACATGAACAACATAGTATTTTACAAGTTGGTAGTTCATGCACTAGAAATTTGTATTGACAGTTTTTCTTTTCCCCTATATAGATGCAATTATGGCTGACCAGTTGCTGTATATATTCATGGGCTTCAAACGCAGCAATTAGCAATTAATTTTTGGTTACTTCAGTGTTAAGTCCAGTTCATTCACAAAAGCGAGGCCAAAGACAACAATTACTCAACTGTATTCCTCGATTTATACACTTGATAAAGAGCTGAATAAAACGTTGTAGGAAGTAGCAACACAGCAGTGGTGAGAGAGACTAAGAAAACAAAATTGAAATTTATTTACAACAATGTAATCAAAACAAATGAATTTAATTCTTCTTTGAAAACGACTAGTAACTTAGTTTATTCATATTCAGGTTGATTTAAAAAATTTCGGAATTTTGTGTACAAAATCTTCTAATTAAAAGAATATCATCAGCTATTAAAGTATTTGGTACAAATGCGATGACTTCTTCAAAGAATTTGACGATATTTTGAAATATATATATATATATATATATATATATATATATATATATACGTTTCATTAAATAATATAGACAAGTGTTGTCTATTTATTTTATGTAAATTCTTTTCATAACGTCTGATAAGTTTAATAACATTATCATTGAACGAAGAAAGAAATTCACAATATTGATCCATATTTTTTAATACAATCTAAGCTTTCGGCTTACGTAAGCCATTATCAAAGATGTCAATTATAACATATTAAGCCATATACGGACGAGACAGTGATGATAGTCTGTGATTGTTTACATAGATGGTTTCTAAGCAACGATAAACACGTGCATATAAGACGCTAGAAGCGAAAATCGCACCGCATCTCATGACGTCACATATAACCACGCGAGAGTGAATTGGAGAAGTATGAAGTATGGGAAGCCGTTGGTATAAACCAATGGCTTTTTATATATATATATATATATATATATATATATATATATATATATATATATACGAGGGGTTGCTGATAAATCAAAAAGTAATGTATATTTAATTATTTTTACAAAAAATAATTCATTCTTACTTTAAAGAGTAAAAGAAATTTGCCAAAAATGTCTTGGTCAAAATTACTGCCATTGAACTTAGCAATTTGCAATAGCGTTTATTTCAATTTTAAATATGAACGCCGCATTTTTATTAAAAGTTCTGTTTGTTCATTAATCGAGAAAGAAATTCCATTTCTTTTTAATAGAGTCGAATTTTTGCCTAGACGGATTCCGATACCACAAAGAAAAACATCTGTACCGTGCGGCTAACTGATTGATTCATGGATTAATCAATCGATCGGCCAGTCAGAAGAATATCAGGTGAGACACAGAGTAATGCAGCTCTCCCCGATTTCCAAATCACTCGGCTTTGTTTATCATTTGGTGTGAAATCGTTAATTTTGTTTTGTATTTTTTGGCCTCGACTTTGGGATTAAAGATGAAAGGTAGAAAATCGAGGAGGAAAATGATGAAAAAACTTCCTCTAATTGCCACAAAAGAATAATCATTAATGTATAATTGCAGGATGATGACGATGTTGGTTATTTGGTGAACAAAGGAAAAAATTTCCGTGAATCGTTTTAATACAGAACATGTAAAATTCATATAGTAATAAATATCATGTAATCAATGACGAGCTCGCTAAGAAGCACTCTACGGTTTGCGCCCGTGAAACTTACATAAACAGATTAAGTTTGCCAGGAATTGATTTCTGGGAAGGGCTTGAATCAAATTATTTTCTAAAAACCTTCGCCTGTAATGGCCCATGGTTGGTGCAGGCGTTAAGTATTGAATGAGAACTTCTGCGTGCCTGTCAGCTATGCTTCATTGTCCATTCCGTTACACACTTAATGGAGTTCCCGTAGACACGCACTAATATGAAAACTGACGCTGTCAATCTTCGAATCTATCACTTTGATTTATTTTTCGCTTTCGTAAAAAAAAAAAAAAAAAATCCTTTCTTGTGAAGGACGATGGTCGAATTGATTTTATCCCGGGCCTCTTTACTTAATTTGGACATACACAAATACAATTCTAAATGTTTGTGTATAGATGGCGTATAGTTATTTAGAGAAATTGACCTGAAATTTTAATTCTATTATATTCTATCTATGGGATTAATATTCAGCACGGAATTAAGTGACCGAAAGATGATTATGGTAAAAAAAAAAAAACAAAACAAAAAACAAAAAACAAAAACAAACAAACAAAAACAAAAAATCACCCCCCCCAAAAAACAAACAAAAAACAAAACAAATAAACTTTTCTTTTGTAAAATACATTTTTTATCAATAGTTTTATCAATGTACATAATTTAGTGACGTGACATTTTAAATTTGATTTATTAAATAAAAATAAACATTTTGTTTCAATTTTGATTTTATTGAACAACATATTTGCCATTTTCTTGCCAAATTTTCGGATCATTGTTCAGTCAACTTCATTCCATCCTCCCAGAACTTATCTTTCTCAGCAAAAAACTGTTCACGGTGCGGTGATTTTCAAGAGAAATTAATTTTTTTCATTAAAAGAATTCCGTAAAAATCAGGTACAATATCCAGTAAATACAGCGGATGAATGAAAATTTCCCAGAGTTTGGGTTTGTTAACAAAATAAATATTTAATTGTAATTTTAATATTAAATATTTTCTTTTAAGGAAACATTTTGTGTTTATTGACCGAAGCAGCCAGTGCTACTATTGATTGAAATTTATAAAATCTTTCTGTTAAAACAATTTTTCAGTAAAATACGTTTCCTCAAGTCCACCGACACTTATTGCTCATTCCAATCTTGATGGTGCCTTATTTCCTAACTTTTTCATTATTATGTCATTCTTCATTCTTCCAGTTGCATATGCTATCCATTTTAATTGATGCGGCTGTTGAAAGTCTTCGAGTGATGTGGATTCTGTAATTTGATAGCGAAAGATGCATTCCAAACGTTAAACAAGGTATTAACAAACATAAAATAGTTGTTAGAAACAAAGAAAAATGTGCTGAATTGGTATGTGATATCAGTTCTCTAGCATGACAGGGATGAAACAGAAATATTGTTCTACAGAAGAATACTGAGAATTCCATTGTTCGAACGAGTAAGGAACGAGGAAGTTTTAAATAAACTAGTAACAAAAAGAACACTTATACTTAGAATCAGAAAGAGAAGCCTGAAATATCTTGGATAAATCATGAGGAAGGAGCGCTTGGAAAACTCTCATACAGCAAGAGTGAGGATAAGTGAGAGATACTCGTGTGAATGGATTGTAGAATCGGAGGTGGGAGACTTGGCAAATGGAAAATTGATACTAAGGATTCTCCAGTTATTCGGTCAGGTTTTTGGAAACACACACACACGCACACACACACATATATATATGTATATGTTCTTAGGGAATTTAAGACGCGATATAGCTTCTTCAAAGAAAGAAAAAATTGAGAGAAATTGATATACTTTCATTCCTAGTAAAAAGATCTCGAAAAGTGTTTGAAATATCCGATGAAACAAGAAAAGCACTGTATAACTTGATGGCAACTCTATGTATAATGTAGAATATGTGTATAAGTGAATGATTATAAATATAAGAGGGATGTTGTAAAAGGAAAAAAACCGACATAAATCGATCAGAATTAAAGTTAAGTTAACCGTCTAAATAGGTCAAGGTCTGGTCACTCCTCCTCCCCCAATACAAAGTATGTTTGAGAGAGATATGAAATTAATCCCTCCCTATACTTTACCATGTCTCTTTAACTACTCCTTTTACACTCTCTGTTAAATTACAAAAACTTACATTACCCATCAATTTTAATTTCATTTTTAGTTTCATTTCATTTTTGGAAGTGCTATCTGATGATCCGGCGTCCTTTAAAAGGGCTCTGGGGAAATAAATTATTATAATGGAACCTTAAAGTGGTCTGTTTTTCTTTAAAATATTAGCTCTAGATTTACATTGAGCTCTCATGATTTCGTCCTCCTTGGGGTTACACAAACAGATTACCAAGTTCTTCATAACTTAACTATATATATATATAAATATATATATATATATATATATATATATATATATATATATATATAATATAATATATATATATAATATATATATAATATAATATAATATAATATAATATATATATATATATATAATATATATAATATAATATATATATATAATATAATATATATATATATATATATATATATATATTATATATATAATATAATATAATATAATATAATATAATATATATATATATATATATATATATATATATATATATATATATATAAAGCAGATGGTATATAATAATTCCCGTGACAACCAGAACGGCGTTAATACTGAACACATGTGTATGTGATGTCACAAAAAAAAAAAAAAAAAACAAAACAAAAAAAAAACAAGAAAAAAAACAAACAAGAAAAAAACAAACAGGAATGCTAACATAAAACAATGAAGAGCCATTCGTTGAAAGAGACCAAGACGCGTCTGTGTAAGAATGTCACCATTCCGTACCCGACCAAACACCCGGCAAACAGTCAACATGACAAAAGATTTAGTTGCGATGTTTTATTGCAGTCGTTTTATAGTTTTGATTTGGTTCCAGTAAATTGTCATTTATTCAAGTATAAAAGATATTATGTTAATCAAATATGTGCATGTCCTTTATCCTTTGGATTAATTTATAAATATTTACGTTGCTCTTTGCATAATAAAATCTGACACTATTCAAAATAAGATTATGAATATTTTAAATAAGAACAGATATTATAAGTTGAAAATTAAACGGTATTTTGCTCCAATCAGCATATCCTAACCCAAGATCAATTGGTTAATATAAATTCTATTGATTATATTGTGAAAAAATTGACTTAAATGATATCTGACATTATATTTATATTTACACATTATACACAAAAGCACCGACGCATACACCACGCACATACGCACACACACACACACACACATATATATATATATATATATATATATATATATATATATATGAGGAAAACTATTCTACAGAAACACTGGAATGATTGTCACTGTTTAGAATCTAAGTACTTATTTCCTTTGCTCATGAACTGCTGAATCGATTGATAGAATGTCGACGCCTTTTCTCGCTCAAGAGTCGTCTGTATTTTTTTTTTAACCTAGAATCCCAAAATAGAGAACAAAAATTAAAGAGCAAAATCCGCTGCGTAAATTGTTTCCTTGATTGCAAATCAAATTTATTTACTTGTCCCTTTTCCTTGCCTCTTCTCTTTTGCATTTTCTTTCTCTTTCTTTGTTTTAATCAACAAAATCATGTTAATGATTTTGATAAATCGATTATTGAAACGGTATAAAACAGAAATCAAAAATTTGAACGTCTCGCCGTAACTTGTTATGAATTAACAGTGTACATTCGATTTATGCAGAATACTCCACACTTATTGCCATGTGCCACACTATATTCATCTTGTTACTTGTGGATAGAGAAAAACTAATTAGTGTGAGGCATTGGTTAGCAAACTAATTCCACAGAACATTTTTTTATAAAATGAGTTTAAAATTTTACTGATGGTTGCTCACTTGTAGTTTTATGTTAGGACATTTAGTAAAAGGGCACATAGAGTCGGTGTAATGGTTAACAAGCTTGTCTCGCTAAAACATTTATAATTGAATCGTTAGTTTGATCCTCACTGGGTGCCCTATACTTTCGGTCTTGTGCCACATCTAAACTATGCTTGGAAAATCACTAGGACATTTAGTAAAAAAAAGTTAAATCTAAAAATAATTTCATTGGAATTTTTTTTCATCACGAACAGAACGTTAAAATTTGTAGTCCTATATTCATGTTGAATGATAATTCCGTTTTAAGTATGTCAAGTGACTCTTTAATTTTCTATGTTTTACACCAGGATAAAAATAATTCAAGTTAAGTAGCGAATATTTGCGTAGATTTCAATCAGCATATAATACATCAACTATTGACTCTGTTTTTTTTGAGTTTATATTTACAATAGGGTAAAGTGTATTTGGACAGCCAAATACACATTCACAAAATATAGAGTCTGGTGTCTGTGTCCAAAGCTTGTTAAAGTTAATGAAAAAAAACGAAGCAGTGTACTTCGTGTAATGGTGCATTAGTTTCTTGCAATTACACTACTTGTGACATTACACACTTATCAAATGATCCTTTGTACTTTCAAAGCTGTTTGCAAAGATTTTTTTCGAGATGATAATTTGCTGTCTCGTGGCGTTTTATTTAATAATATTTATTTAATACTTAATACTTAATCTTGCTCTCGGTCTGAAATCATTTCTTTTTCAACAGCGGTTTCAGTGTTGGAAAAAAAAACCGAGTTCACAAGGAGCCAAATCCAAATTGTTATGTGGATGCTGATAGAATTGGTTGATTCACTCTTTTCTTAAATTTCATACACGAGAGGCCATTCTCTCCATACATTTCATACACGAGAGGCCATTCTCTCCATACATTTCATACACGAGAGGCCATTCTCTCCATACATTTCATACACGAGAGGCCATTCTCTCCATACATTTCATACACGAGAGGCCATACTCTCCATAAGTTCACTCAATGCCGTTTCACTGTCGCGACTGAATGATCCCACGAAGGAATGTCTATTCCCACATGCGGAATCTGATTGTTTTCGAACATGGTTCGTAAGATATTCAAAATGATTCCACACTTTCTAAGAAGACCCTGTAAAGATTTTCCAAGCGTAGCTTAGATGTGGCACAAGGCCGAAAGCATGGGGCATCAAGTGAGGATCGAACTCACATTTCAGTAGTAACTGACCTAGCAAGATTGCTAACCATTACACCACGACGAAGTGCCCAAGAAGACCCTGTAATGGTCAATCGTTTAACTAATTTTTGTACGGTGGACATATCTGTAAAAATTACTTGACGAATATTAAGTGAGCGCCTTTTTACATAATCTTTTAATGCTGAATTGTAGTAAGCTTTTCCATTTATGATTAATAATTATAGTATTTAATTAATAACAATATCAACAAACCGGTACAAATTAATACAGAATTTTAAAATATTTGGAACTTTATATATTCTAATTAAAATTTAAGAAAAAATGAAAATAATTCTTGTGAAATTAATTATTCACCAAAAACTTTTTTTTTAAGAAAATGGTACCCATAATATATCTTATTCATAAAAGCAATTAAAAACTTTTCTAATTAATTAATTATTTAATTTATTTTAAATGGTTTTTAAATAAATATACACATTTTTGGTCATTCTGGTGGTAAATGTTTAATCTTTACTATTGATAAAGCGAAACACTATTTTAAATAGACATTGTTTACGTCTTTGATTTAAGATTCTTCTTAAAAGTACAAATAAAGAGGCTAGGCTGAAAAGTTCATAGGCTGACTATGAAGGAGTGACACTAGAATTCTGAACTCTTGCATGTATTAATTTCAACTCTCCTTTTTACTAAATCCATTGTTTGTTTTCCGGGTAACCTGACATCTAACTGTTCAAAGCAAAATGTTCATACTTTTGGTAAAAAAAAAATTATCAGCAGCAGATATGACGTCATCATCACTGCGGCATTGGTTCCCAGCCAAGTGTTTTTTTCATGTTGGGGGACAGATGTTAATCAAAGCAGGAGAATAGGGCGGGAGAAGTGACCAATCAGTTCAAAGCCACATTCATGCACTGCAGTCATTGAAATCAAGGACTTGTGTGTTAGAGCATTGTCCAGATGAAACAAGACCTAGATCTTGATGTTATGGTGACCTACCTTCATGGACAAAATAGACTCGACTTATGACTATATTATGCCTCGTAATAGGTCTGTAGACAGCAAACGAGTTGACTACGTGTACGTCTTCTGTGTCTGACTTCTGTTGAACTCTCTGCTTTGGCAGAGAGGAACCCGGACGAAGCTTTGCCGAAGTGCAAAGTTTCGTCCGGGGAGGTAGACAGGCCCTGAACCCGTCTAGGCGGGTTCAAAGGGTATATTTTTTGGCCGAGCCTACGGGCTCGGATAAACCCACGTTAAAGTTGGCCTTGTGCCACATACATTCCTCGTGGGGGGACTGTTAAATACCGAAGACGAGTTGACTACTGTACTTAACCGTCAGACGGACGTGCAACACTTCTGTATTCATTCTTTTTGTTAATACGTTTTCACTGAATTGCTGAGTTCAAGTTTTCTTTCGGACCTCTTCCGAGTCCACAACAATAACCATTCATAACTTCCTCGGGAAGTTGGCATAGTAATCTTCATTAGTGGTATGACCCTTTTGACGATAATCAATAAGCACAATATATTTTGCATCCTCCAAAACTGAGTTCATTATCTTCACCGTAGATGAAACGACCTTGGTCTTATTTGGAGTAGGCGCGGATGGGTGTTTACACTGCATGGATTGTCTCTAACCAAACATTCATCCTGGGCTAGGAACGTTCAAGGAAACCAGTTGGATCTGCCTGAAAATGTCAGATTTTCCTGTGATGTGATTAACTTGTTGCGCTTTTGATCAGGTGTCAGATGACATGTCAACCACGTGCAGAAACCTTCGTCATGCCAAGTTCATTGTGCAGAAAATTTCTCGACTCTCTCACGGGATATGCTTATACCATTGGCTATTTCATTTACAATCAATCTCCTGTCATCTATCAACATGTGTTGAACACAATATTTTCCTCGGTGGTGGCAATTACAGAACGTCCAGACTTTGGGTCATCTTCAAGACTCTTTCATTCCTTCTTAAATTCAGTTGACCGCTATTTATTGGGGCATCATCTCCTAAGGTAGCAAATTTAAAAATTGAACTTACTATAAAATGGTAGTATAGCAAAACATGGATCATTTTTTTCAAATACTTATTCTAACTTCATTTGGAAATTAAATAATTCCTTTATCTTAATTCTTTTAAATACAGTTAGTAAATCTATAGGCGTGTGATTGGTTACTGATTATATGAGTGGTTAGAATGTTCGTTTTCGACCATGAGAATCGTATTCGAATCTTACCATCGTCAACTTGTTATCGGTCTTGGAAGGTGATTCCAGTGTGCACCATGTTTGGAATGTGTCTGAAAACCTTACCACGGGTTGAACCAAGCCTTGTGAATGAAATTGAGTAGCCGGAACTGTTTGAATGCCGTCGATGGTTGTGTTGGCTCGAATCCACAAGTCGTTGTGACTGAGGGTTTGATGGAACTGGCGTTGTTGATCTTACCAGATGATACGTTTTATCACAGATCCGCTTAGCATTGTTGAAATATAAACCATACGAAGGCTTTGTTGGTGCTGAACAAATACAAGTGTGCCAGAGAAAACTTTGCAACAGGGATTATATAGCAACCCTAGTAGATGGGTGTGCTCGGAAAACGACTAGGCAACCATTATTAGTGAAACAACTGCTTTAAAAAGCATTTTTGTTTCAACCTGGAGCCAGTGTTTTGCCTTTATTTTGCCCTTTTTACTTTTAACGCAAATTCTAGGAACGTATCTTTATTGCATATTTTCTCATAAATACCACAACGACGGATTAGAGTTTCAAGGCACCCGTCGTTGACGTCGAGCAGGTAAACAGACGACCTTTGTCACCTCAGTTAGTCAGTGCCTTGGCGAAACTTCCATTTGCTTGTCTGATTGTATGCAACTGGTAGAGGGAGACTTGCATATTTGAACTGTGTGCAATTGTCCTTCACCTTTTTTTGTGTTTCCCAGACGTGTCCTGATTTTATGTCTGGCCCGAGGTCTGTGTCAAACCGCCATTCATACATTTAACCCATTGTAAACAGTAGACTGGGGTGGGTGCTAACTGAAAGTGTAAAAGGGAGCAGAAAATTAAATTTTGCTTAAGACCATCCACGAAAAACAAGATTGTTCTTAGAGGAAATTTGTTTCCCTCATATAAATCATGTAGAATATTCATCTAGAATATAACGTAATCCTTTTATTTTAATACTGCAAAAAAAAGAAAAAAAAAAAGGAAAAGAAAAAAACAAAACAAAAAAAACACGTTAATGCAAAAGTTTTCAGTGCCTGACTTTGCATAATGTTATGGAAATCTTAGAAATGCCTTCGAATTTTAATCAACCTTTTTTTTGCCGGGTTATAGTTATGGTTTCAACTGAAATAAGTCGCTTACAGACTTTAATAAAAAGTTCTAAACTTAGGAAAATGGCTTTTATAAACATAATATTGTCAACATCTAAAAATCTTTTTCTTGATAAAATGAAATGCAGTTTTTAACATCTTAAACTAAATGTAATTTGCTGATAAAAATAATTCTTCTCTGTATTTGGCAGGTGCTTGTGAATTATTTCAACCTGAACAAAAACTGTTATTGCTTAATGTTACAATTTGCTTTTTTGAATGAAATATTGGAACTGAAAAGGACTTTTTTTTATGGCAGTTAAACTGATTGTTGGTTTTACTTAATAGCAATGCTCATTTTCAAGTCGTGATGTTGCAAACGATTATGGAGTGCTATGAGAATTTCTCCAACATATTTTTCTCCAGGCCGCTGATTAATAACGAGGGTCGGCGTTAAAGGTCACAGACTGGCCAATATATAAATGTAACCAGAATACTGTTCCACTTGCATGTTCATTGAAAGACGATTAAACGTTTTTTCCATGTGTAGAATGTTCTCCACAACTGCCATCCACGGAGTTGTTCGCTCCATGCAATGAACTTGTCGCATCGCTTATCTAAAGAAGCTGACGAGACTGAAAATGAAGCGATTCAAAGCCAACGATGTTTTTCTATGACAGAATACTCAAATTAGCTAAAATATGGCAGACAGTAATAAAAAACGAAGGAAAAACGCCTAAATAATGGAATAATAATAACGCCTTGAATTTAAATCAATAAAAGAATTTATCAAAAGAATTTAGAAACTTTCCCATAAACTTAATATTAAACCAGAAAAAGAAATTTCAATATTTGAAGATATCTTTTAGTGCTGAACTTCGATTTAAATTAACATCTTCCATTTTAATCATTACTTTATCTTATTTGAACTCATTTTTTCCGTAAAAATGTTATATATGCGGCTAGTTTTTATTTATGAAATTTTTCAATAATTTGGATTCAGGGTGGACTGGTCAGCACTTGTTTTTCTTGAATCTATTTGCATAGGTTTGACACCGTAACAAAGAAATGTCTGCTTATTTTAACAATAATACGAGTCTTTCATAATGACCAGTTTGACTAAAAAATCGTACATTTACACATGAAGCACTATACCACGACGCAAATCGAAATCTGCTAAAAAAAACTGCTGCGCTAATACTGATGTCACTCAACTTCTGAACATTTATATATCTTAACCCTCAGCCGAACAGAAGTGGTAGAAAGTCCCATCACAGTCGCTGTAAGATATGTCAATCAACTAAAATAAATTTATTTGCTACTCCATGAAGAAAAATGAAATAAAAATGAATTTTTAGCTTAGGTTACTCAGCACATGGCTCCAGGTTACATGGTGGATTCTCCAGAAATTGTAATGTTCTATCGATTATTGCCGCAGGCATCAGGGTATAGCCTTGCCCCTATCTTTCTTAGGGCAGTGGAGAGATAATATCTCAATATTTTCGTTCATATTGCATACGCGTTGAGTCTTACACATTCCTATTCATGACTTTGATTTAAAACTTTGGAAACCAGTTGCGTAATTGAACCCCAAAATACAAAAGTGCCATTTTAATAAAGCTGTGTACATGTATAATAGTATTAGTCATAATATTATCTTCAATTGCTATTTTATTATTGGGAACTGTTAAGTATCGGTGATTTTTACTCGTATATACTTTCATCTAAACGCATGAATCCTAACATTATGTATTTTATTATGACGCATGGAGAATTATTATATTTTTTTATCTCATATTTTTTATATTAATTTCAGTTTCAGGTTCAATTTGATTCAAGCTGACAATTTCCATTATCTTCTATGTTCAATTTTCAATGGGTTCCTCAAATTTATGACCTTTTGATAAACTGTAGCCTAAATCTCTAAAGCATTGTGATTAGTAATAAACAAATGAAGTTTGTGAAATATTACTGTAGGCATCACTGAATGTCTCAGAAGATCTTTTAGTTAAAGAAGTTTTCTACTATAAGCTTCTTATCGACAACCAAATGAGTCGCGCACATTTAGACCAAGTGAATACAGTGATCGCTGAATAAAATTTGTCTGGAATTAGTTAAAAGGAAATGTAATATTCAATTAGAATACTGCTGGACCACATTTGTTTTTAACACTGAAAAAAGTTTTTATAACTTAGCTGGAAATTTTTCATTCATTCACCATATTCAGTTGATATAGTATTTTCAGATAAAGATTTCTTTCAAACTTGACAGAATTCGTTTCATGCAAGCAATTTAAATTCCTTTGAAGATTGTAAAAGTCAGCAAGACCAGATGACAAAAGATAAAATATCCAGGAGGATGGAATCATAAAATTTCATTTTATTATTAGTTTCCAAAACAAACAAACTTTTCGGTGACCCAATGTTTATTTCACAAATACATTGGCCTGGTAAGTTCGTAGTAACTGTTCAAATTGATGACATTTTTTATGCAAACCATTCTCCCTTGGAGCATTCGAACCAATAAATCACTAATTCTCCAAACAGAGAACCAGTGCATAGGGATGGAGCCCGCTTTGTGGTTAAGGCAAGACTTCCCTACTAACACCAAATGTAAAAGTTCTAAAATCCAATATAAGACAATTTTCCTACCTGTAGTTGGCCACATGCCAAGGCAATTTAAGCTTACTAAATGAAATTCCTATCACAGTGCGATTGGTAAGTAAATTTGTATCAGAGACCTATTAGCCATCTTGTGAGTTCAGTTTTCATTGGGTCTACCAGTATCTTTTCTCATTGCAGAAATAGTTGCTTATCTGCCACCAGAGGGAAAGCTCAATGTCCAAACCCGGCTAAACTACTGGACATCGAATATTGATTTTCAAGGTAGGAAAGCTCAACCCATTTCAAAGATTGGCGCTAACTAATGTTCTCATTTTCCACTTGAGCTCAGGTCATACTTTAAAAGAAAGTAAGTCGCATCTGATCCATGATTTAAACAAGTTAAAAATTTTAATTTGATTAAATAACAACAAAAATAGTAAAGGTCGTTTTAAAATAGTAAAAGTCTCAATGAATGTTTTCTCTAATTCTTTGTAAAAACACTTTATAAAAGATACTTAAGTATCTGAAACATTTGAAAGTTTTCGATGACAAGTTTTTTTATGGTTTTTAGCAATAAAAACAGAAAAACTTCTGTTAGTATTATGTTTAGTTCGAAAAGTACAACTATCTTTTTCAATATCATTTACACTTTAATCAGCAACTGTTTATTACAGATAAAAGAAGTTTTATCCTATGCTGGCACCTGGCTGTTGCATCAGCTTATCCTCTGCGGACAGACGACAATTAACCTTTGATCTTTTAACTGCAGTGATTTTCTATAATAATTACACCAATGAAATACAAGTGTAAATGACATTTATTATATATTTAACCTCGGAGCAGTAATTTGGGAGCTAGCCAAGAAAACGCCGTAGTAACAGTTCTGAATTTGATCCTAACTAGGTGCTTCTATTTTTTTTTTTATTGCGTACCGTATTGGGCGAAGTGCAATCTTGTCTTTATGACCATTATTGTATCGATTTCTGCCCTCATTGAGCACCCTGACATTTGTAGCTTTGCGCTATTTAAACATGAGCTTTCATAATACGTAGGGAGCCTAAACAATCGTTAGGATTTCACAGATTATTGCAATTGTGATAACTTCGATTATTTCTGGGTATTCCACACTTAGGTCCTTGTGAACTGAGTAAATGTCAGTATAAAAATTCACATTATCCCCAATTTACCAGATGGTCGTGTGCCGAGTCCTTCATGTTATTTCTCGAGGCAGTTTGGTTTATTTTGCGATGTTAATTACAGTTATTGATATCTACTCAACCTAATTTAGTTGAGCACACGTTGGGAGTGGAGGTGGATAATTGCAGAGTAGAAAGATTGTTGAGTTAATCTCATCTTCCATATTAGGAGAAATTCTCTGCTTTGAAAGATCAACATTTGAACATTCGAAATCTTAACTTGGCTGGGATTTGAACACCGACCCCTGTTTCCAGTTGGAATAGTGAGAACTGCATTTAAAATGCCAAATTCCTCTTCAACCGGAGATCTAAATCATCCCCCAAAGTAAAAATGATGCGAACTAATTTTAATACCCAAATTTTTATTTACGCCCTCGCCATCTTGAATCGCCCCCTTCCCCTGCTTCAAACAAAGATGGGACTTACTGAAATGATTTTGAATTAATCAAAAATAAAATGTTTTATGTGGCACAAATTCTGAAAATTAACAAACATACAATATGGGAACTTCTCTTTCACTTGTTTCCATACAAGATTTTTAAAAAAAAGAAAATGGATAACAAAATTTCAATTCATCAGTTTTTACTAAAACGAACTGGTCTTAATCCTCATCTAAAAAGATGTCGACTTAGCAGCAAGTTGGCGGTTCTTATAAAAGACTCAAACAATTAGTCGTCTTCAGAAACATCAGTCATCCATTCCATCATTCGTTTGGCATCCAAGTTCGTCAAATCGGCACGCATTGTCTTATATTACATTTGAACTTTCACACGAAAACAAGTTGCCATGACAATCTATCCAGATTAAAGATTGTTGATACAATTTACAACACAGAACTAGTATCATTTGGTATTGTTTTTATAATTCTTTTCCATCACACATACAACTATATAAATTCAGATTCACAAGTTATAGGTTGAATTAACATTTACCGACATAAATTTTCTTCACACCACAGGTTTGAACCATGAAGTCTTCATCTATCTTATTTTTCTTGGAAATATATATCAGTTTTTTTTTATTATTTCAGATTTTGCATAGATTCAAATAGCATATTCTTTTGTGTTTCTGAAGTTTTACTGAAACAATTAGCTTTAAAGGGATTAATTACCGCTTAAATCCGACTGTTAATCCTTTTAAATTGAAGATAAGCCAGTTATCTGAAATCAGGTGATAGTGTTACCACACACACACACACACACACACACACACACACACACACACACACATACGCATGCACGCACGCACATGCGGGCACACGCACACGCACGCGCACATTGCAAAATTAAATGCATATAAACTTTTTAGCCAATCACGCATGCATACATGTACGACACTAAATATTTGAAAGGCTGACTAAATCCATGAAACTAATTGTTTAGATATTTAAAACAAATGAAACTACTAGTCAAATCCTCAACACCATCTGCAACGGCTTAAGCTGGTAAATATTTTGTTTGAGTAAAGTGTAATGAGACTTTATATCAATGCAGATTTCTATAAAAATACAACTTGGCTTTACGTGACTCATTGTTTTCTAGTTTTTGTAAACATTCTTATTTCTCTTTCATTTATATTTTCTTATTGGTTCTAAGATTTTTTTTCTTCAATTCTCTACAGTTTGAATCTCTCAGAATGTTAAACGATTAGAATAGAAATTCTTGAAAACAGACACCTTATATCAGGATCAGTCATCTTGGTGTAACTGCTAGCAACTTGATTTAACAGATTATTAGTCGTAATTTCAATCCTTATTCGGTACACCATACTTGTGGCCTTGTGCCAAAACAAAGCAATATCAACAAATAACGATTCTATATTCCCCATTATTCGAGTTATATTTTTATATTAAATTTCAACTGATCTTTTATTTTATATTTTTCGTGATTTGGAAGTTCTTGTTATTCTTTTATAAACGAGTCACGACCATCGTCTTTGGTTTGAATACTAACGTTTCGATTGATTCGTGTTCCAGAATGAAACGATTTTAGGCTTTTGCAAATGTCAGCTTTTGTTCTATATTTGTGAATCAGCATTCATTCTTGTACCGATGCAATCTCTGTTTCCTCAGCAATTATTTATTTGCAAATATTTAATATATTTAAATATTTATTCATATATCATTTTTGTAAATCAGTATCACCCCATGCAAGACAGTAAATTCACTAGCACGCAAGGGGTTACAGGTCATGGAGGAGTTAAGAACAGAAACACGAGTGGAAAGAGAAGACAATTAATCAGTAGAACAGTAGATAGCGATTGACATTGCATTTAAATTTTTGAAGATTAAAGTTAGCTGGAAAGCATGGAGCTGGAAGGGAGTTCTACAAACGAGAAGTGCTAGAAAAGAAACTGTTAGCATAGAACATGCGGCTGCATCAAGCCAGATCAACTGCCAATTGACGAGATCTCGACGTCAGTCTAGTACTGCGATTAAATTCATGAAGATTAGGTACGATAGCGAAGAGCGATATTTATTTCTGCTATGTACAGAAAATGTGGCACAAAGCCAAAATGAGGAATGAGGAAAAGGGCGGTTTTCATTTGTCTTCCTAGGCACAAACACTGACCCAAATATACCACAATATTCCTTACACCAAAACAACGCATTCTTACTTAACTTTCTTACGACGTCAACAATAATACCTACATACATAATACCTCAATGTCTTCACGAAAGTCCTAACTAGACCCTTATGTACAATTCATTGTCTTTAGTGGGAGTGGGAATAAAACAACAATTAAAAAAAAAAACTAGCCCCAGTGAGAATTTACAATATGAAAACAAAACTATTGACAAGAAACTAAACAAAATAATGTTAGTAATACCCCCTCCACAATCTCTAAAGTTGGCAGAAACATCAGTTAACTGGACGAAAATAATGCGGTACTTTAATAATATAAAAACAATGATTTGTCCCTTAACACACACTGAAACGCACACTCATTCAGACACAACGACAAATACGAAAATCACACTCGAAACAAAAAGGCGTCCCGCATCCAGCAGAGAACTAACATCACTGACCACCTAAAACAAGGGAGGGTTGAAGAATTAAACCAAAGAAAAATGGGGACAGTAATAAAAGGGGCCAATGAGCAAACATCCCCTAGCTAAGTTAACTGGAATGAACAAACTAAAGAGACAAAAACAACCCTAAACTAAAATAAATCCGGGCAGGGTTACACTAAGTTCAACTCAAGAAGAACAATCTACTGATGTCGGTTAGGCATCAGTATATTGTTCTTCAATTTGATCCTATACGATCTATGTCACAAACGGCTTGATCGGCCGAAACAAAGCAAGTCGCTCAGAATGGACATTGGGCCACTCCAAGTCAGCCTCTTTCCCTCGACACAAAAGCGCAAGATTCACCCACCTTTTTTTTTTCAAATTCTGATGAAGGGAGCCGCTGCTTTTCCGTCCTAATCTTTTAAGCTGATACTTAAAGTACAAGAATAGATAGGAAGAATTAAACTTTTCGACTCCATAGAATCCCTTCTGACGTGTCGTCCAAATCACGACTCTCATAACCCCTGGCAAATAAAAGAACACACAGTGTTCAGCCTTAGTTAACGGCGGTGCCATATTGCTACAAACATAAAACATTCTTTTTAACCTACCCCTAACTACCAGAGCTTGATCCTTCTTAATAAGCAAGGAGGCCAAATCTGCCCTAGCTAAAACTACGACCCCACTATCACGGGATTTGATCGCCAGATCTACTTTTTTCTCACAAATTGTTTGCGCTGCTAATCTATCTAGATTGAGCCGACGACTATAATTAGTAGCAAACGTTCTAATTTTGGATTTGAAATTATCCCACTAGGCATTCCCAACCATAGCCCAGTCAGTTCCCTATGTATTATTAGTAGCAACTGGTATTTCCAGTAACCAGCCATCATAACCTTAGGCTTATCTAAGTTTACACGCACCCGGACAATTCTATGATCTGAATAAACTATATAATGGAAAAATGGACACCCTAAGAGCCCTAAATCGACTCCCCTAAGACTCGGTCGAGGTAGCTAGGACGTACCTCTGTAGCCAAGCCGCTCGTATTTATTCAAGTCCATACTACCCCCCGAGGGTGTTTATTACGGTACTTATCGACAATAGTCTCGAAATGATTCACGTCCCGCTTGTTAGTACCCGAATTTGATCCTATACGATCTATGTCGCTAAAACTACCCGACGAGGTGTCGTCACAAACCGCTCGATCGGCCGAAACAAAGATGAACATTGGGCGCATAAAACCCAATGAGACAAAGAGCTTTATCCTTTATGGCAACATCCAGCAGCAAAGTCTGCCCACCGGATTTGCGGAGACAAGAGCACACGCAGCCTTCAAAGACTTACCAGAGAAGCGACCATCGAATCATGCTGAATAGAGGGAAAACCTTCTAGACAGAATGCCTTCATAATCGCGAGAATCCGACCTCAGGCCTTGGATATTCACACTTGCTAACCAGAGTGCCGTTATCAGTCTGATTAGGGTTTGCTCTCCTGAATTAAACATGGCCGGGGCTAGGACATCGACGACCTTTCCCATTGATTCTGTGCTGCCAATGCCCAAGGGGAACGGAAATTTTAAAGGGATGGGTGAACGAAAAGCAGGATCCTCCCTGAACAAAATTGACTTAATTTTCTCACGTTTTCGTAATCAAAGAAGGCTAAAAGGTGGAATCATGCCTAAAGCGTCGTTCACCTTTATCACCATTTATCATAGGAGTTGGCCTGGAGCCCCAAACCTTACCACGTTTAGGATCCTTTTGGCATTGGGAAAGTTCTTGGGGTTTTCTACATCTAAATTGTTAAACTTTTTTAAATTTTATTAGATGTTTGAGATCCTTGAAGTTTTTGGACTCTGTATCCAGTTTTTCCGCCTGCTCTTTCGATATTTTGCATACATCTTATAACCTTTGGTTATAAATAGTTCTGGAGACTTTTTTTTTTTATTATTAGCATATTCTAAAGAATCCGTTGATGTACTTCTCTGCCGTTTCTGGTTTTCCGATTTTAGTGGGGAACGAATGGGAGTTTGGACAGGGGATGGGTTTGCGGTATGCTCAAGGGTAGGCTTTTTTTTGGAACTGGGAGCCTTTGTAAAGGTAGTCATTTTGGAGGGGGCAGGAGAAGGTGATTTTTACAAGGGAGGTGGAGTCATGAGCTGATGTTTAGATATTGGGTACGATGGATCCGAAGAAGGGCCAGTTAATTTTTCATCCTGAAGACGTTTCTGAGTGAGGGAGTTTTTAATTTCTGTAGTTTCTCCCTCTTTTCAAATGATGGTTCATATTTGGGCCTCTGTTGGCGCAGTCTGTCAGAATAGCAGGTCGGAGAGTCGCCATTAGAGCTCGTAGAAGGAGTGGGACTGTTTGTGCCTTTGCCTTTTGTAGTTGTTGTGGTACGAAGTCCCACAGCCTGGAGCTTCCCTTTCGCCTTGCCGACGACCTGCAATTCCTCCTCCCCCTTCTCCGCAACTACACAAACGGCGGGCAAAAGCTTTTCGGGGAATAGGGGCTGAGACGCAGACCCAACTGTGGTTTTGACCACACCTGTCCCAATCGCTGGCATGCCCATTACAGGCGAGACGGAAATAACAGACTCGGTCAAAGGGGTATTTAGGTCAGCGGGAGCCAGAACTTCAGAGGCCGTCTCCTCTGGGCAGGAAGAGTACAGGTGACCAGTCTGCCCACACTTCCAGCAAGTTGGTTTGCGGCCGGTAACGATATCGGACAGTTGGGGGTAAAGCTGAAGTCCTTCCGATCGATAATAATCTCGATACTCCATCTCCTAGTCAGAGAAGCACCAAGTATCTATCCAAACTGGCACAAATAGGCAGCCAAGTGCTCCCTGACGATCTGAGGAGGAACCTCATATACTGATACTTTGGCCTACGCCTGCCTTCATATTGAGTCCGCAGAATGAGGTCTTCTGTTGTTATATCTCTAGTGATTGCAGCTTCACAATCGGCAGGCGTGGTTAACAGTACGTCCCGCATAAAATAGCATTTCACTTTAATGACCCTTTGGGGTTTGAACCCAAGAGACGTCAAAGTTTTGATAACTGTGTCATTTGTGGAGTGACAAATTTTGTGCAAACGCTTGTTGACCAAAAAGACTGATGCAATTCTTCTCTCAACCGTGCGTAAAGACGTCAGACTATTCAACCTATTCAATTCATCGCCCCCGTCATCATTATTTACATCTTGATACCAGTGGTAGGCTGAGGCTAATTTCATATTACCTCTATACTATTCAGATTGACCACCTCGATGTTTGAACTAAAAATGATAAATTTTTGTTTCTTGAATAAAATATGTTTCGCATATTAGATTTTAAGTTAGATTTATTTTATTAGATATTAAAAAATATTGAATTATAAACTTGAATTTTAATTTACATTTTATATATTTATTGTTATTTCTTATTTATTGATTGATTTATATATTTCATTTTTTAATTTTTGATCTCAGTAAACAGGGAATAGATTGAAATTACCTTCAAGCTACCCACAGAAGTAAAATGTGAAATCAATTTGATCTTATCTTTAATATGAATGCAATTTTGCGTTATCGTGCGCTAAAGAGTATCAAGTGTCAAAATTTACATTCATTAAAAAGAAAAAGAAAAAAACCCAGAAAAACTCCCAAACTACAACTGAATACTTACTCAATGCTTCATAATTCACGTTTGAAACTGTAGAGAAAAATGATTTGCTTGTCTATATTTCTTTGAAGATGGGGAAATATTCTCTGAAAAGAATTCCAACAACAGGTAAAAATGTCTTCTCAGCTACTTCAAGATTCAACGTTTAGCAAGCTCGCTTAACTGCTATCACAATTTGGAATCTTTTCTCAGTGCTCTAGACTTGTATCAAACTAAACGAACTTTGATTAAATGAATCGTTGTCAAACATTATTAATTATTACTAGTATTTCTTTCATCCTAATTTAACTTACTTAGAAACTATTCAAATCATCAGTCTTCGGCCATTTTCAAAATAACTTTAGTATTGGTATGCCTGTTTTCCTGTAACAGCTGCTCTACCATTATAGCTACAAAAACATTGATGGTTGGCATGAATATTAAATCTAAATATCAAACATCAAATTTTTACTCTCATTATTAGACCTAAACAAAAGGATCGGCTTCCTCTTTTTCCACATAGTCCACTATTTATACAGCCAGCTAAAGGAGTAGTGAGACTTGGTCTGAAGATCGCATTGAGGTGTGAAACTGACAATTACCATTCAGTATTGATTCCTATGTCCACACAAGCTATGTCTATAAACTCTGTACCTTCGATATTGATCACACTCTTCTTATAAATATACTAAATTTATATATATATATAACCCCTTGCGTACTAGTGGCTTCCCGCCTTGCTTGGGGTGAAATGCTTAAATATATATATATATATATTGCTATGGTAACGATATATCCTTAAATTTTTCAGTTCTATTAATGATGTACATATTGAAAGAAACATTGATAACAAAAATATATCCGGATATTTCAAATCACTCATTTTATCATTTTATATTCGAACAAAAGCAGAAAATTTTGATATGACTGGGTATTTGGTTTTCATCTCTCTCGGTACGTCATTTTGGGGACACAGCATCTTCTGCACTGTTCTCAGATTGATATCGAATCACGATGAAAGTTTCGCATTGTAGGTTCCGGTGAAAATGGCAAGCAGTGCAGCATGCCGTTTCCAAATTTTGTTTGTAGTGAATTGCGTTATGGTGCTCCTTTTCTCACAGACGGTGCCCACTGACCCTACTATAATCTGCAGTCGACAAAATCAAAAACAAATCAAAAACAAATAACGCGCATGCGCGATAAAAAAAATATAAAATGGCGGCATTTATCCATTAAGTTCGTAGGCAGAAAGGTAGTAGCTGAATTTATATATGAATAATGCAATGGCTAATGCTTACTTTCTTCTCCTCCTTCTTCCATATGCTATGCATCTTCCAGTGCGTGAGCGATAATAGCTTTCCACAACTTCCTGTCTTTTGTTGATGTGATTAATTTTCACTTAATTCAGATGTGATTAATATTTACTAAAGTGCATTGACATGCATTATGCTTAAACCGTTATGCATTACACCACCCGCACATCCTAGCTTACAGCACCTGGGTATTCCCAAGCAGTCACCCATCTAAGTACTGACCAATGGTTCAATGTCATATGACCATGAGTCGCGCCTAATCACGAAACATCAAAACAAATTAATTTGTACTGCTTTCTTTTATTGATTTAAAACATGACATCATTTAATTGAAACATTTATTCAGACCATTTAATTGAGTTATTTAATATGATTATTTAATTAACTTGCTTAATTGGACTCAATTGAGCCACATAACTGAGACATATAGTTGAACCATTCGTTTGAGCCATTCATTTTGCTCATTCATTTTTCTCATTCATTTGGGACATTTGGATCAGCATAAACAATCCAAATAATTTTGATTTTCTTTTGCTGATTTGCTTATTTGCCACTTTCATCAAGTGATATTTGTTGTAATCATTTCTTCCCATCGAAGGAAAAATGACGTGTTATTCTATGAATGCAAAACTGAAAAAACTAAAAATACAATGAGACTAAACAAGAAACAATACAGTATATAAATGCATTGTGATGTTATTTTATGAAAGAAGGCAATAAATGCAATACGTTATCTTTTCTCGATTCTAGTTTTATTCATTTGTCGCCATTTAAGAGAGGACGGCTGGGGGCACTCGTTAAATTTTTCAAGCGCCGATCAGCATTAAAGATTATAGAAGTTCAGCTTCTTATTCAATCTAAAATATTAAAAAAATTGTCAGACGTACAGCAAAAAAGCTGACTATAATTTTATTTACAGGATGTTCTTAATTAGTGGTGGTTGCATATAGTATATTGAAGTAAGGCCGGAAATCCTTGACGTCCGTGTGAAGTGAAAGCATATATCTCTGTCTACCCACTAAGACGAGTTTTGACACAAGGTCAGTTTTTAAGGTGGGGACCCGAGCGAGTACACCCGGGTCAGGAATAAATGTTGTCCGAAGTCCACGCAACCGTCGGTTGCACTTGCCTCGGTGCGAGCAACGACCCCTCTCTCTGGTGCTACGGAGCCGCCCCTGAGCGCACTCTGTCAAAAGACAGAGACATAACTGAGAGGTGATAAATAGGGTACTACAAAACATTCAAGAGAGCAGCTTACACACTAAAAGCTCAATATCGATTTATTATATATTATCTGCTTCTAGGCAATGTCACTTTTCAGGTTTAACTAATTTGCATATTGATTTAAAAAAAGTTTATTTCATTTATTAACTGTCCTTCATTACTGTTCTTTTATTCGAGGATTGTTTTGATTTTCATATAAAAAATAGTTCTGTTTAGGAATATCGTCTTATATAGGGCAGAAACGTGTTTGAAGTTTGCATTTTACTTGGCCTTCAACAAGTTGGCATCTATTTGTAAAACTTTCCTTAACTATAACTGCCAATTTATGAATGAAATGTTCATTTAAATTTTTTGTTTCAAAGATTTCAAGTAGTGAATATATCTTACTTTGCGAAGCAATAACGAGCGGACAATGCCTGCTAGTGTGATATAAAATAAAAGGTAAAAAAAATGAACTTGTATTCATCTATCTGAAGTGAATGCAGCAAAATTATCCTGTTATGAATCGAAAACCATTGAATGGTGCACTGATTTAGAACAGATTTTGTAAACTTGGTTTAATTAATTCAATCTTTTGCTATTGTTGAGGAGGTTTTAAATACAATATTTGTTTTAGGCAGCAAAAGTTCATCCATTCAAAAATAACTTGTTAACAACATGCAGTTTTGCAAGTTTTCCTTAAAGGTTTGAAACCTATTGTAACTTTCAATGTTAAAAATGGCAATTTTTTAATTTCACTTTTTATACTTCATCAGCAAACATTTCCTGTCATAGCGAAATCAATTCTGTAAATAGAATGGTTAAGCAGAGCAAAACGTCGTATGAACTGGCGAATTGCATCTTTTAATCCGATGCATTACTGGCATACACAATATCAATGGATACACAAAACTGCTACCAGCTAACGATCTTATTTATTTTTAATTAAATATGTTACATGATTGGTTGCATTAATCTAAGAGATTGTTATAGTGATCCCTTCCTAAAGAAAGATGAAGTATTGGGATCTCCCATTTCCTCCCAAATTACACGATACAGATAGTATTGGGCACCAGGAAATAAAAAATCCTTAACATGAAACATTTGTCGCGGTGGCACGCCGAGTATTTTACGGCATCTGTGGAACAAATGGGAGTTATATATCAAGAGGTAACATCTTGTCCAGGTAACATGACGGATGGGTTCTTAGTAGACATGTGAAACTACTAACCCGGCTGACGAAAAAACTAAATTGCATTGATGTTGGATCCAATCTCGAGGAAAATGGAAGTCAGATTGGTTGAGAGTTCTTTTCTCAATCACACGAGACAAACACGACCAGGATTACACTGTATCAAGGTCGCACTTGCCAGCAATTCTATCTAGACTTTAACTTGCTAGATGCTAATATTCGTAAGTATATTCTTTTCTTGGTTATGTAAACTGACGCTGAAGTGATGCTTATTTTTTAGTGTAATTTTATTTGCTATATTCACACGCGAAATACAGGGATTTTCGCATGAACTTGGTTGAAACCGGTTATAATAATAATAAGCCTTTGTTTTCCGTTGTGTAATTATGTTTTCTTTAGCGAAATCGTGTTATTTTCTCGTGTTATGGTCGTCATGAACTTTTCTCTGCGTCAATAGATAGATAGATAGATATGAAGGAAAGAACTGATATAGATAATAACATAGATAGTTAAGCATCAAGATAAACACAGAGAGAAACTACATAAAATTTTGCAAGTTTCCAGTTTTAATAAGTTAAATAGAAAAGCTCTTGACGGCTAATCCCAGGAGTAATGAACAATTCGTTTCGAATTTGTGAAATTTCCTCTTAGAATGCTAAGTGCTATTATCATTTCCATAGAGAATAAGTGTTGTGGATTCTGTGAATGGAATCCTGCACAAATAAATAAACAACGCTAGTAATTGAGATAGAAAAATAAGTTTATTAAACGTAAGAATACAGACTTGAAGTGAAGATTAGTAGTCCAGGAATGCGGGTTGGTAGAAAGTATATGTACAAGTCTCTGTAAGTAAATCCGTAATCATATCTCTCTCTCTCATTGCACCAGAGAGAGAGAGAGAGAGAGAGAGAGAGAGAGAGAGAGAGAGAGATCAGTGCTCGCACCGAGGCCAGCGCAACCGACGGTTGCGGGGACTGCGGACAATTTTGTTACATTCCGGGTGTACGCGCTCGGTCTCCCCACATTAAACCGACCTTGTTTCAAAAGCTACTCTGTTCTTCGAAGTTTTTTTAGCATATATATATATATATATATATATATATATATATATATATATATATATATATATACTAAAGAAAAAAACAACTATGTTGATGTAACCAACAGACAATTTGTCAAAAAACTATCACCTTAGACCAGAAAATCCAAAGGCAAACACCTACCTATCCAGTGAGCAGCTCAAAGCCTAGAATATCTAGGCGGAACCAAAACGCTTCACAGCATCAACACTTAGCATCTACTCGAATTTCACTCTCTCTCGACCATCAGACGACTAGAATGCATCTATCTATCTATCTATCTATCTATCTATCTATCTATCATACACACGGCATACATACAAATAACGGCACACATTACAAGCAAACGCATATGCAAACAGAACATACATGCACATATATATGCACACACCCCATATACAAGGTGCTTTTGCAAAATTTATTTTTCATAAATTAAGTTCTATGGAGATGAAAAATGTCGGAATAATAAAAGCCTGTAGAATCTGTACACTTTATTCAAATATACAAAACATTGAAACGACTTTGATATAAGAACTTCTTGCAGTGATAAAATTAGATGCGCCTGTTGTACAGTGATGGTCAGCAGGTTAGTGTAGCGATGTTTGAGGTACGAGTGAACCACTTGAGGCTCGTACATCACATTATTTTTTAGATGTTTTATAGGCACTGACATATATATATATATATATATATATATTTCTGTGGTAGACCAGTTGCCATCCAAAGCTATAGAACGCAGTCTCTCCTGCTATTTACCCATAGTTGCAGGGAGAAGAAGAGGATTCATACCTTTTCCAAGGCTAATCAGTATGGGTATCGAATGGATTCGACTGGAATTCGAACTCGGCTCTCCGATTCCTCAATCCGAGCCGTTATCCATTACTCCACCGTGCCTCCTAAGTTTCCCAAAATTTTGCCATTTCGTTGTTTTTGAAGTCAGATCTGAGTTTTAGTATAAATCAAATATTTCCGTTTTCCCAAGAGCCTCTCCTTGTTTATGCCTATTAGTAGGACAATAAAAATGAAAACAAATTACAGTTTACAACGTCGATAAATTGCGATTACAACCATCTCGATGACGGGACATTTCTCACTTTTAAGATCTATTCCCAGATACCTGCCAAGTAATGTGATACAATAGGGATTCCATCTTCATGGGTGCATCATTTTTGAGGCTTTGTGCCATACTAATCTAAACTTAACAAATATAAAATCTAAGCTAGATTGCTGGAGCAAAACGAAAATAACGACCTCAGTAAGAAAGGATTGTTATACCAACCACTACACTTTCCTAGCCTAACGAAACAATTCATGCGTTTGATCTAACAAGGTGGACGGACGGAACGGCACATCGCAGGATTTGATAAAATCTCTATGACATTTGCCCAATTAACAATGCAATTAATTACTATGGCACACATTTATTAAGATTATTATCAGTAGTGCGTTCTAAATGTTGCTCTTTTCAGTTTCACTCTAAAAAGTTAAACTGATTTGATTTTTCTAAAGTTGTCTTATAAAAAGTAATAACCTTTCCCCCCTCTGCCTTCCTTCCTTCCTTCCTTCCTTCCTTCCTTCATTCATTCATTCATTCATTCATTCATTCCTTCATTCATTCATTCCTTCCTATCCCTACCGAGGTTTGTCTTAATTTGCTGATTTTATTTTTATTTTTTCTCCTTTTCCTTTTGCTATTTGTTCTTTTATTGCCATTTTCAATACATTTAATTTTTTTCTCTTTCTTTCTTTCTTTTTTAAAAATATTTTTCGTATTTTTCTTCGCATTTTCCCACTTCCTTTCCATCCTTCATTTGATTTCTCTTCATTGATTATATCTTTCTGTCATTATTTATTCTTTTTTCTCTGTTGCGTTTTTCTTTCTTCCTTCTTTCTTTCGCTTCCTCTTCTAAATCTTCCTTTCTTTTGTTCTTTCTCAACACTCCTAATGTTTTCCTTTCACTCTCCTACTATTTCTTTATATCTTCTTTCATTTTGTTAACACCCCCGACCCTCTTATTACGTCTTCGTTTTTCTTTTCTCCTCCATTCAACCATCCTTTCACCCCTACTTCCCTCCTACTCCAGTTGGCGGCTCGAAAATCAATTATAGGTTTTAAACCAGCCGATTATACATTCACAGTACACAATGACTTAATGCTTTAAGCTGAACGGATGCTCTCTCTCTCTCTCTCTTTCTTTCTCTATCTATCTATCTATCTATATATATATGAGAAATTTAAATCATGACAGACAGAGACAGGGAGAAAAAGAGAAAGAAAGTTTAATAAATTCTGACTGCGAGAATCACAACCTGACTTTTCTTAAACCTTGCACTAACTTGAACCTGTAAATGACAGCAGAGACCAAACCAATACAAACTCTTTTTTTTTGTTGTCTTGCATTGTAATTTGCTTCGTTTTTCGCTCTAATCGAAATGCCAGCCGTCTGTTCTGCTCATCACACTATTACGCTGAAAATATCGACCACAATTTTCCCTATTTTATCACAAGTTTTTTTATTTACATTAATTATTTTAATTACTATATCATTTTCTATATAATTTGTTGATCACTGAAAATTCTTATATTTCTTATTTTCAATATAGTTCTATTGTAAAATTATTTACGATGCATTTCTATAATAAAAAAAATTACAATGCATTTACGTTATACATACAGAAGATAGTGTTGAAGAGTTATCGGCCGGATCCATTTACCCAAATCTAAGTAAATGTTCAAACATGAGTGTTTTATTTTCATTTCTACTTTGGTCAAGCTAAGAACATTTCACTCTCTTTCCTTCATGATAGTATAGATTTTGACAATCACGCTTGTATTAATTCTTGACTATTCGCGATCTCTTTCTGTTAGACATTTAATAACTCTATTCAGTCAATAAGTCATATCTTCCTTCCTGACCCGTGACAACAACTTTCTTATTGATTTCTGTTGTCAAACGATTTACATTTGAATTTACATTTTAGATATAATTTCACTCAACCGAGTTAATGAGAATTTATCATCCCATTTCTCTAAAATCTGGTCTTTTGGTCAGATTTTATGAAGTGGGTCGTGACGAACACTTTTCAGCAGCACCTTGTAGGCATGAACCGACTGAAATAGAAATATGAATAATGAGCTGTTCGTTATTTGTTCAGTAATTATGACTCAGTTGTTTTTGGCCGAAGCATTTACTAAGCTTAGGTCAATGGCATGCAAGTGTGTCACACTCATAGGGGATCGAACTCACTGCAGAGTTCAAATGGTTTTTGCAAGTATAGCTCATTAACCACTACCCCACGTTTGTTGAAAGACATCAACTCTGCGTCTTCACAGATGAAAACAGAATGCAGTGTAACAAGATCTCCTTGTTTTACCCCATCTCCATTGATTTCACTTGATTAAAATAGAAACAATGGACATGTCTATTTATTGCAAGGAAAATGAGTCAAGCTGTTAATAAGCTTACATTTTCGTTTTCTGTTTTTATTCTCGTAATTAATTTTAATCGGAACAGTGTGTGTTCGATTATCACGTTTCTAAAACACACTCACGTTTCTTAAACGAGACTTTATACACAATGTGTGCAATAAAGTTGACGTTTTTCTCCTGTTGTTATAGACATTCGGCCAAATACCGGGCAATGGGTGGGTATCTTCGCCTTTGATAAATTTTCCACACAGTAAGATTACAGAAAATAAACGATATTTACTCATCAATTCATTAAATATTAACTAAATATTACATTAAGCTTTCAGCATAATACCCGTAAAAATTGAATAGATTCTTTTCGTATTACTCAGCTCTTCTGTCCAGAATCAATGTAGTATATGTATACAAGGCCTAAGATCAAACCAATTCCTCTCGCCCGACGGTAAGTGTACACTGCCTAAATTAATATTTGTAAGTTCATTTTACTTTGCTGTGTAAGAAGACTAAAGTTGTCGTTATGGCCATATCATTAAACCGCTTATTTTTAACTCACGTTCGATTTCAGACCGTATTCATATGTCAATTTCATTGAAACATTTTCTTTAGCGTAGACAAGAAACAATGAAAAATACAGAAAAGTGACATTATCTTTTATTATTTATGATTATTGCATTTAAAAATAATTCGCGGTATTTTTTTAAAACATTTTATTGGATTTTTAATCCGACATTATTTCTCACTACTAGAAACTATTATTTTTGTATTTCAAGAATAATATACCGCCTAACATTTTCCAAGTTCCCTGCAAACACGACTCTTAAAACATGTACCGATGATCTTCGGAAAACTGGTAATACATTTCAAGCCACCGTAGAGCTTCTGCGAATCAGATAATCACCACTGTTTCAGTTTAAACACTTTTAGAAAAGTCACATATCTAAAGAGTCTATGGTTAACGATTTTCCCCAAAACCTCTTGTGTCTCCAATCTAGGTGGGTGCAACAGGGTTTTGTGTCTCCAATCTAGGTGTCCCCAAAACCCTCTTGTGTCTCCAATCTAGGTGTCCCCCAAAACCCTCTTGTGTCTCCAATCTAGGTGTCCCCCAAAACCCTCTTGTGTCTCCAATCTAGGTGTCCCCCCCAAAACCCTCTTGTGTCTCCAAACGCTCATATATTTACTGTATTCTGTATTATCAAGCAGTTCAAGGTTACGTTTAGTTAATATTGCATTAGTTATAGTTTTTTGAAGCTGATTTAGGCCAAAATCAGTTTTTGTATTTTCAACAAAAATATACCCTCCGCGTAATAGCATTATCTTACCAATTAGCAGAGCATATCACATGGTCGCAGAGTTTCTGCAAATGCACAAAATTTTCGTTTATGTTTTGAAAAAAAATACTAAAAATTTCAGATGGAAAGTTTTCAGAGTGAACATGAAAGTAGTTTTTCAATTAATTTAGTATAACAAAATTGAATTCTGCAAAATAATTCTGAATTGATTGCTAGTCATTGCAGTGTTTTTTTTATGGTGAACATGTCTTTCATGAGGGTAATTAACAGTCAGAAGGATTGACCCGGTTAATAGAAAATAGCTGGACTGACAAGTCAGCGTCTATGAATATGGAGTGTCAGACAAATCTAACAAATTCGATAGCTTTGTGGAATGGCAGTCAAGAACAGGACGATTATATATATATATATATATATATATATATATATATATATAAATTTCCTATAGAGTATATCTGGGAAAAGACAATAAAGATAAAGACAAAAGGAAAACTTAGCCGACGTGTTTTGACCTACGAGGGACTTTATCAAGGAAACATTTTAAGGACTTTATCTGAGGCAACATCTGAGGGACTTTGTCAAGGAAACATCTGAGGAAATTTATCAAGGCAACATTTGGCTTGATAAAATCCTTCAGAGGACGAAACGTGTCGGCTAAGTTTTCCATTTTTCTTTATTTTCGCTCTTATATATATATATATATATATATATATATATATATATAAAGTAGATATTGAGGTCAACAATGAGCGGTGACAGTCTGTTTCTCACTTGAACGCCCTCTTCAGGCCGTGTCTGAAAATGGCGTTCAAGCATGAAACAGACTTTCGTTGCTCGGTGTTGACAGTAGTGTTTAATTTTATATTTACATACGCTAAATTTATGATATTGAGCACATTTAGCCCTTAAATGTAGCATCCCTTACGACTATGTGTCAATAGATTCAATAATTACCACGGGTGAACATCAGGAAAATTATAAAGATGGTCAAAATAATTACTATTCGATTGGATTTTATGCTTATTCTTTTGTGTCTATTATAAAATTATTAGTGTCGCAAATTAAAAATTCTAGGCAAAAAAAATGAATGAAATATCACTGATCTATTTTTTGGACAGGTAGGTATATGAAAATCTAACACAATCATTGATAAATTCTTCTTTCCTTCCAATCATTGAATCATTCCTTCCTTCCTTCCTTCCTTCCTTCACTGCTTATTTTCCACCATTTTCCTTCCTTCTTTTCTCTTTTTGTCTCTTCATTCCTGCTTTCTTTTTCTCTTCTTTCCTTCCTTTTTCACTTCTTTTCTTTTTTCTTCTTTATCTCCTTCTCTTCATTTCTTACTTTATTCATCTCTTCATTGCTTCATCTTTCCTGATATTTGCTCTATTCCTGATATTGAGCACATTTAACCCATAAATATATCATATCTTAAAACTATAAATAGATTCAATGATTACCAATTAAAAGTAATTTAGAAAGACATCGGAGCAAATATTTCCTAAGGAAACAGAAAAACGTGATTACTTTCTTAATCTTTCAATATTTATTCACACATTAGTTTAACAACATCAATTCCATCCAGAACATATTCGATGGCATATTAAACTCTTGTATTTTACTCCAGAAACATCTCCGAAGTCTAAAATTCCAAATTGAAGCGTCTGATAGATTAATTTTTAACCAGACGCTGGAAAAAACAAGTATTTGTCTTTCACCTAATTCCATAAAACTGTAATATTATTTAATGAAAATAGTGGCGATCGATATCCCACCAAACACAGTGTTGAGATTATTATGTTCATACTGTTGTATTTCGATTGATGTATTCTTTGGCTTTCTTATCATCTGTTATCCTGATATTAAGTATTGCCATAATTACGCATATTATCTTGACTTAAATCCTCATCTTCATCGTTTAGATCAGTATAGGATATTCATTCTTTACTGCTGTTGTACGAAAGAAGTGTCCGTGTAACCACTCAGGTCTGATGGATACTTGGGGCACACTGTACTGAAGAAAAATAGGCGAAAGACGTTTATTGGATTGATCGAAAAGTTAATTCGCTTATTAAGTAAAGAACTTCATAAAACAAACAAACCTTTTGTTCAACCCAATATAAGTACATGCAACAAGATTGCTAGACAAGTGCTTAGGTTTAAGCCAAAGAGAAATTGATCCATATCTAGAAAAAGAAGCCGACTGAATGCACGAGCAAGAGACGTTGGTTCAGAAGTTTGGATAAAGTCTTGTTACTTCTTCCGGGTGAACAAAATAAACTTCTCCATGCTTAGAGAATAAAATGTCGTTTGGTTGAACAAGTAAGAGACGTTGGTTCAGAAGTTTGAATGAAGTCTTGTTACTTCTTCCGGGTGAACAAAATAAACTTCTCCATGCTTAGAGAATAAAATGTCGTTTGGTTGAACAAGTAAGAGACGTTTGTTCAGAAGTTTGAATGAAGTCTTGTTACTTCTTCCGAGTGAACAAAATAAACTTCTCCATGCTTAGAGAATAAAATGTCGTTTGGTTGAACAAGCAAGAGACGTTGGTTCAGAAGTTTGGATGAAGTTTTGTTACTTCTTCCGGGTGAACAAAATAAACATCTCCATGCTTAGAGAATAAAATGTCGTTTGGTTGAACGAGCAAGAGACGTTGGTTCAGAAGTTTGAATGAAGTCTTGTTACTTCTTCCGGGTGAACAAAATAAACATCTCCATGCTTAGAGAATAAAATGTCGTTTGGTTGAACAAGTAGAGACGTTGGTTCAGAAGTTTGAATGAAGTCTTGTTACTTCTTCCGGGTGAACAAAATAAACATCTCCATGCTTAGAGAATAAAATGTCGTTTGGTTGAACAAGTAAGAGACGTTGGTTCAGAAGTTTGAATGAAGTCTTGTTACTTCTTCCGGGTGAACAAAATAAACTTCTCCATGCTTAGAGAATAAAATGTCGTTTGGTTGAACAAGTAAGAGACGTTGGTTCAGAAGTTGGGATCAAGTCTTTTTATTACTTTCGAATAAATACAATCAACTTCTGGTAAAATTACACGGCCCTTACCGATTACAGGATCTCAAGGGTAGGTGGACTAACTTATCGTTGTTGTCGACAACGAATGCTTTTACCGCGTGAATCTTTCAGGCCATATCATTCGCGGTTAAGAGTGGAGTAAAAGAAACATCGTCACAATCTAAATCGGTAATCGTTGTACTAATTAATGTGATCCAGCATAGACAGACAGAAACCTGTGACAGAAAGATGAACACAAACGTAGAAACCACAACAAGAATCCCGTTACAAAGGTATAGCAGCAATTTCACTAACGTAAATTGAAATTAGACTGTCGTTAAATTAAGACCGTGTTACGTTCCTGACAGTTACGATGTCGTTTAACTGCATTTTTTGGCACATGTAAATGAAAATATAATTTTATTGTGTCACTTGTAAAATCACTTGAGTAATGTTTATAGAAGAGACTGGAATCGAGATCGAAATCGAAAATTCTGCACTCTTGGTGATGCACAAACGGCAACTGAGAGATTATAAGGGAGAAAAGAATTACAGCACATTGAAATCATTTACAAATATTTCGGATTTAATTAGATAGAATCAAATAAAAGAAAATTCAGGAAAAAAATCTTACAGTAGAACAAGAAAGTGTTTGAAAAAACTAGACTCAACAGCAGAAACCTGATCTAAAGATTAAAGATATAAACACAAACAACAATAAGATATTCGATTTTCTTCCGAAGTTGGGTCAAGTAAATGCTTGAAACTTATCCGAAAAAATAAAAATAGTTTGCAGGTAATAATTGCGCCATAATTATTGGAATGCTTGGAAATGACCCGAAGATTGTAATGAAGAGAAGAATTAAAATCATTCCAGAAGACAAAAAGAATACGAAATAGAATACTGTTTTACGGAGTAGATTTACAGTCATTTGACCTTTTGTGAAAATCATTAGATATTTGTGATGTAATGACGCAATGAGTATAAAAATAGAAATAGAATTCTATTATTATTGCTTCACTGTCGGCCTAGAAAACGATGATTTATATACAGAGTTGATATAATCAACTGATTGTAAGCTTAATCTTCATAAACTGTCAATAAGCTATGGCCCTATGCCAAACTTAATTTAATCTTGGTAATTCCTCACATATGACATTAGTATGAAAAGTTACGAAACGACAAGAGTCGCGCAAAATATGTCCCACATTTATGAATGTAGGACATATTTTGCTGCTTGAATTCATAAGGACGGTCATAGACATTTACTAAGCTTAGCTTAGTATGGCGTAAGGGAGCCAGGGGAGAGACTTTGTAGGAATCGAACTGACTACAGTAGTATGTGGTGCCATTATTTACAAAGTTTATTAGTCTATAACGAGAATATTAATTTTGGGTATTCTGTCAGGATCGAACTCACTATAGTCATAATAGTTTATCAGACATAAGATTGCTAACCAGGACTCCATGTTGGAGCATTGTTGCGTTATCTTAAGTAAACTGTAGAATTTTTTTGTTAAAAATGAAGGCAAAATAAATGCATAAGATGAGCGTCTTATATGCAATAAAACTAACGAAAGGATTCCATTGACGTGCCTGTCATGTTTTCAATACTGAGTTAATAAAATTGTCCTCGCAACGGACAAATCGAGTTTTTCCAAAGTTCTTCAGCTTGAGTCATAAATTTTTCTTTTTTTTTTTCCGAATTAGTGAAGTTAAGTGCAAGGGAAACGTGTGTTGAATATGAAAGATGACAACGGGTATGCAGAAAATGAGAATCTACTGCAGTGCAAGCTCGATTTGCAATGTAGTGAACTGGATTCTAAAGAAATACCTAACTAATGCGATCTTGTATCGAACTAAATTAAGCCTAGTAAATACCGAAGCGCCTATCGTAGCCTACTGATTAGCAAACTCGTTTTGCTTAAAGAGCATAACATATCAGAAACGTTGTTCTGTGCTAACTTGATGCTCTTATACTGTTGCCCTGTGTCAGATTATGTATCATTATATATAGGTGTAATACGTAAAGAGAGAAAGAAAAAAACAGATGGTGACAACAGAGAGAGTGAGAGAGAAAGAGAGAGAGAGAGAGAGAAATATAGAAAACAATGATAGAGAAAAAGGTAGAGAAAGAATGCAAGAAAACAGAAAAATTAAATATAAACACATACATGCACATATACACTGCGTGCCAAATTATTATCGAGATAACTTTTTTCTAATATTTCAAAAACCGTCCAATCAATTCACACAAAATCTTCACACAATGTTGGCAACACTGAGCTGCGCAATCACTGAAAATTTCGTACTGATCTGCGCAATGCAAACAAACTGGAACCATATTTGTTATCAGCACGGTGATTTGAGCGTACCAAATTATTAGAAAAGTATAAGAATTTAGTGAAAAGATGGGCCGTAAAAGCAGTTTAAGTGATGCTGAAAAGAAAACTATTACCTCAGAACTCTCAAAAGGTAAATCTACCCTAGTAATTTTTAAAATGATAGCGAAGTGTCATAAAACAGTGAAAAATTCACCGCCGATCCTACACATGTACGCAAAAGGGCATATAAAGGCAAGCCGAAGGTTATTTCACGTCGTCTCATGTCACAACTTAAACGAGAGGCCACGAAGAACCCTGGACTTACCAGTCAAGAGCTTTTCAGTCGTATTGGGGATCCTACTGTGTCTAAAAGTACTCGGTGTCTGTATCTGAGGGAAATAGCAACAACAGTCAAACCGGTATCGAAGTTTCCTTTAACGAGAAATCACATTCAAAATCGATGGAAATGGGCCGAGGACAATATGAAGATTGACTTCTCTAAAGTTTTGTTCACAGACGAAACTCGAGCAACACTTGATGGGCCAGATAGATGGTGCAAAGGCTGGGTAATGAATGGACAGAATCGCCATCAGCTTTTGAGACGCCAACAAGGCGGTGGAGGCATAATGATATGGGGTGGTATTATTGGAAACACATTAGTGGGCCCATGGAGAGTACCAGATGGCGTCAAAATGACTGCTGATGCATACATAGAGTTTATGAAAGAGCATCTTTAACCGTGGATGAAAAGTCAAAGAGTTGTCTTCAGAAGGGCCATTGTTTTTTATGCAAGATAATGCTCCCTCACATGCTGCTCACAAGACTACTAAATATTTGAAACAGTTAGGCTTCGATGGACCTCGAAAAATGAAGTAGCCAGAAAATTCTCCGGATTTGAACCCAATCGAAAACCTTTGGAGCATCATGAAGCGAAGACCGTACGCCAACGGACGACAATTCAGGAGCAACGCTGAGTTGTGGGAAGCAATTCTTGACATATCTCGCGGTATTACAACAGATGACATCCTACAATTAACAAATTCTATGGATCGTCGACTTTTTCAAGTAATTTCAAAACAGGGAAAGCATGTAGCAGACCCGGTAGCATACAGTGCTGGCCTACGAAAAGGTGGCCTTGTGCCAGACACTACTCACGACTACCGAATTCACTAGCAAAGTAAAAATAATAAATGTGTGATCTTTAGTGAGGAAAAAGGGTCATTCAACACATGCATAAAAATAGTAAAATATAGATAGCCAAGAGAAAACGACGAAAACGAATCTGGTGGAAAACAAACCATAAAACTTTATTTTAATCACAAATATTTTGTCTCAAACAGTGGAGACTATCAGAAAGGTAAAGCCAGTAGGCAAATTGTATAATGTAGTGACAAGTAGTCAATAATAGAATGTTGATGTTCCGCGCCAAAACGAAAATCAAAATGGCTAAGGCGGGAAAAGTTTCTTCAGAAGGAAAGTTCTGGAACAGAGTCTTCTTATACAAAAGGTACATGCATACACAATAAGGAAAATACTCACTGCGAGGTTTTATAATGTGTGTGTAATGTTATCTTTTTTTAAAACTGATTCGTAAAGGTTAGAGTTGAAAAGGTGTATGTGAAGTTCATCAATCGGCCGTGTCGAAAAACTCTACGTTCCCTAATAGTGAACGGAGGAAATTTCGAACAAGTTGTTTGCAGAAGGACGATGAATTAGTCTTTTTAAAAGTGTGATGACGACAGTGTCGTAGACTCTACATTCTCCGGTAGAAAATGGAGGAAAGTTCAAACAAGTTGTTCGAAGAAAGTTGCAATCACATGAAAAGATTCAGCATAATGAGCCAAGGAGTTCACTAGGAAGTTTTTGGTTAGTTAAGATATTCCGGCCCGCGTATGGGTAAGGGGCGCGAAATAAATGAGTCGACCTTCTTGTTCTGGAACCAGGCAGCGACTGACTTGAAAAACAACGTTCGTCAGTGACGTCAGAGAATGCGCGGGAAAATTTCAAATTCCGTTCTAGCTGGAATCAGCAGCAGCCATCAACCTCCTCACGTCGGCAACAAACGGCTGGTTTACTACTATGTCTAGCCGAAAATGAAAGGAAGGGGTGCAATACGCGTACGCACGTAAAAATAGGTGGAATCCCTGCGCGATTCCACAAGCACATTCCCTATTAAGTTGTTTAAAACTGTGCCTTCTTTGTTTGTATCTGTTATTATTTGTTTGATTATCTTATTTATTAGCTTCTTTTGATCATAAACATTCACGTTCAACATTAATAAACGTTTTGTTTGCTCAATTCTGGGAATTTTACTAAACCTTTCTAATAATTTGGCACGCTCATATCACCGTGCTGGTAACAAATATGGCGCCAGTTTGTTTACATTACGCAGATCAGTACGAAAATTTCAATGATTGCGCAGCTTAGTGTTGCCAACATTGTGTGAAAATTTTGTGTGATTTGATGGGACGGTTTTTGAAATATTAGAAAAAAGTTATCTCGATAATAATTTGGCACGCAGTGTAGATGCTGAAAGGATTTCCTCTCATTTAATTTATATCATGGACAGATTAAAATTAAACTGCACGAATACACACCAATAATATGATATATAGCTATATAATAACAATTCGTCAAGAATACCTCGATGAAATAATTTAGGGATGATCCATTTATTAATATAATCTCGTTTAGTCACGATTCAGCATTAGAGTAATAGTGATGCTCTTTGTCAAAGTAACTTCTCGTATACTTCTGACTATCAAACCTAAACATAGTCAAAGATAGTCAAATTCATTTCGTTACTTCATAATATTTCTAGATCACTTTTTTAAGCTCTAATCCTTATCCACGAATTGGAAGCAGGTACGCGTCTCTTATTTAAGAAGACTCCAACAATTGGTAGCGATGAGAAAGTCGCAACACTCTCACTTAGCGAGCTACTAGATATTTTGAACTTGAAATCTCTTCATGATCCTTAAATTGTTAGCGGCAGCGCTTACACTGTATCGGGAATTTTGAGCCATAAAGTGAATCCAGTGGAGCAGGATTACTCAGATCTGACATAATTTGTCTAATCCAATAACTTAAGGCCTTGACTGACTCGAAGTTTTGTGCGGACAGTGGATTAAGACACGTTCTTTATCCGGTGCGAGAAGATCAGCTACAAAATGAGTCAACCACTGCGTGATTTAGGGTGAAGATCACACACACACACACACACACACACACACACACACACACACACACACACACACACACACACACACACACACACACGAACGTGCAAGTAAATTCTCATTGGGGTTTCTATTTTTGCGTGAATGTTTTATCCATAGACCGATTTTTTATTGAGTTCGATCCTCACTGGGTGCCTTGCTACAGTGGCATTATGACAAATGAATATAAACTTTGTATCATGCAAAATATGTCCAAGTACGTGGTGGTCACGTTTCTGCAAAATTCTTACTGCTGATGCCCGAACCCAGATAAAGAGAAAGGAATTTGAATGTGGAAAATAGTTAACAATTGGAGCAACATAATCTTCCAACGCTTAATGTCCTTTATAAGCTTGAACTGAAAGAAGCTAAGCATTTCAAATATAACTACGAAGGATTAGGATTATTGAATTAGGTATTATTAAAAAGTTCTTTATCGACGCCCAGACATAGACACACACACAGATATAAGTACACACACACAGCACATTTAAAAATAACTGTGAATTTCCCACAGGATCGATTTTCAAGCCTTACGCATATTGATTTTAAGGAAAGAAAGAACAGTTTGAGAGACTGATGAAACATTATCTTTGCACCGTCGTTTCGGATGAGCTGCTGTAATAAGCAATTTTTAATATATCTCAATTCTAATAATTTTTCTGAATAATATCAGCAAGTTCCAATGTTGGCAGTTGGTAGTCAAATCCAATTAAATTCACATTCCGAGATTCACAGATGAGACAATTTCTTATTCTAAGAATGAATGGAGAAAGAGTAAAATTAAATATGATCAACAGGCGAGAATCGTATTCAAACTACTATCCCTTATATTTTTAAAAAAATCTAATCTTAGTTTTTTTTTTCCCATTCTTTTTGTATACTTTTCAATGCCATTTCCTGTCGTCATCTTTTAATAGAAGACGAAACAACTTTCGTTCTTGTCCCATTCATTCTCTAAGCAACTAAAGATACTTATAAAAAGATATGTGCGTGTCGTTCGTGAATCCCTATGTACAGATTTAAATGGACAGATCCGATTACAAGGCTAAAACTGCACCAAAAAACTAATCCGATTAATTTGGCAAAGAAATAAAATAAAGGACAATCAAGAATGGATTTTTCACAGTCAATCATTTATTGTTTCATTTTCTCCTAATGCGACTTCTTACTCAATTTCGTTTTTTTTTATAATAAACCAGCTTTTTCGTTAATCTTCTAAAGTCATTATCTGTCTAGATGTGCAGATTCCTATCTATCGATCTATCTTAGTCTATTCATCTCTCAGTTTCTTTTGTATATATCTTAGGCCGCTTCACTTAATGCCACTCAACTTATATATATGTATGTCCTCGTCTGTCCGTTCTTATGGATATAACTATATATGCATATATCTATATAAATTTAAGTACCAAAAATTGTTATTAATAATAATATTATATCCAGTAGACCAGATGGCTTCACGAACGTTCACTGGTAGAAATAGGCTACGGGTGGCATATGTGATGGACTTAATAGCTAAAGCGGTAGTGCATCTGTGACTGTGTCATTGTGGCAACTACTGCATGTGGAGATGTTTGAATACCGTATGAATCTGGAAGGAAAGTTGGGCGCTGAAAGATGCGATAATTCATGTGCGTGGTAGCATCTGCTTTAAATTATTTCACGGGAAACAGTAGTGAGAGTAGGGTTAGGAATGTGTGAATTCCGGACAGATATTTTAGAAGTACGTGAAAACTGAGGGCGCAACTACAGGTAATGACATAAACGTAAGCATGCAAAAATTAAAAAAGGAAATATTGCATAGAGCTAATTTAGGTGAAAGGTAATACTGCGCAAACCCATCAATCGATGCATTGTAGAGCGCATTCCATGCTATTTTTGCCGTTGTTGGGTAACAAGGGCATCAGAGTGGACACCTTACCTGGGCCAGAGCACATCTCGATTGTTCCATAGAAGGTAGGTACCGTGTTGCCTGGCCAGACGAGTCATGCTTCTAGTTGTTTGGGGCAAACAATGGAGTTCGTGTATACAGCATGAGTTTGTGGATCCAGTTTATTTGCAGGGTGTTGTAGTGGCTCTGTATTTTCTCAGAAATGGTGTGTGGTGTGTTCTGTTGCAGTTCGTGAGATGCCACTGGCAAAGCTGGAATCTGTTTTGACAGGTGTAATAAATATATATCTTGTAAAACATTTACACTCCTTTATGCACGTTTCATGTTGTCCACAGTGGTAATAATTCCTTCCTACAAGATAACACAACCTTCACACTGTCATCCGTCTTCATTTATGTGCTTTGTTCATTTAGAATGTGGACAATCAATGGGCTTACCACAACTTCCAATCATTTCTTCTGCTATTCACATACACACAGGCTTGTTAGGTTAGTGAATGTTTCCTTTTGCACTTTTTGCTTTCAGTTTGAAATATGACTATCCAAGTTCCTTTTGATCATTATTTTGTTTTATTCATTTCAACTATTTCTTTGTTTCCATTTTCGTAAAACTTCCTCGTTGCTCACATGCTCTGTCCATAGTATTCTCGGCACCCATCTATAGAACCACATCTCTTTTGTCCCAAATCTCCTCTTCATCGGCGAGGAGATTTTCCAGTATTCTCTGTTTTCTTCAAGCTTTTGGAAGGCATCTTTCGTTCTTACAATGCAGCTTTAGATTTCTGTGTCACATTGTGCGTCTTCTATTACAACATTTCCCAGATAAGTTAAATTTCTCTACTTGCTTTATTCAGACGTCCCTAATTTGTAGCTCACACCTTGCGTCCAGCCTCTTTTGCTAACGACTACACATTTTGTCTTTTTACAATTGATGGTTAGTCTTTTCTTTCTTTTATTAACTTCTCTAGGGGCATCTGCAGTTTTCTTTTTGTATCTACCACTAACATAATGTCATATGTGTATCTTATGTTGCTAAGATTATGTCCGCTAATAATAAATCCTGTTAGAACTTCTAGTTTTCTTAGGATTCGTCGAATGAATTCGATGAGAAGGGGCACTTGTACCTGACGCCACTTTCTGGAATTTTGAGTGAATTGGCTCGCTTGTCTTCACTGGAGTAAATTTTCATCGAGAAACAATGACTTTGCTGATTTCAAAGGAAAAAGGAAGAAAAATTGATAACATGACAAAATATTAGAGGAATTTGCTATAAAACAAAGCGCTTGGAATTTATATTCAAACTAAAATGTTTAGTTCTCATTAAAAATTTAAAAAATTACTAGTACACTCCCCTTTACATGTAAATGCATTTAAATAATTTTGCTGTAGAAAGATATTCCGTGCGATTTTATATTAAAAAATGCATTGAAAATGCATTGAGAATTTTGTATTTTATAATAGTCCTTACGAAACTAAATAATTTTAGCTATTACAGCTCACTATATTTTTTGTCCTTTTTAAATAAACATAAATAAACACTAAGACATGTGAATTCATTTATTGAAAATCACTTGCACAAATTGTATCTCTTTAAGACAGCGGATTAAAAAATGAGTCAGATAAGTTGTCAAACACCAAAACCCTAGAGTAGTCGCTTTATTTTGAAAAAAGTCTACAGATAACAGGAAATGATCATATTGCGTTTCATAAAATGAGTTTTTTCATAGTAACATCGGTGAGTATACGCAACACATTCCTTCAGCTTCTTCTATAGAAAATGATATCTTACATTGTATGTTCACAAAATTTTGTTAAAATTTGTACTGATGAATAATAAACTCATGAACTGCAGTAGCCACTGATATATATATATATATATATTGTATTTAAGCAGCATTTTTTCATTCATACATGTTTCATTAAATAATATAGACAAGTGTTGTCTATTTATTTTATGTAAATTCTTTTCATAAAGTCTGATAAGCTTAATAACATTATCATTAAACGAAGAAAGAAAATCACAATATTGATTCATATTTTTTATACCAACGGCTTCCCATACTTAATACTCCTCGAATTCACTCTCGCGTGGTCATGAGCTGCGGTGCGACTTTCGCTTCTAGCGTCTTATATGTACGTGTTTATCGTTGCTAGGAAATCATCCATGTAAACAATCACAGACTATCATCACTGTCTTGTCCATATATTGCTTAATATGTTGCACAGTAATTGACATCTTTGATTATGGCTTATGTAAGCCGAAAGCTTAGATTGGATTAAAAAATATGGATCAATATGGTGATTTTCTTTTTTCGTTTAATGATAATGTTATTAATTATTATCAGACGTTATGAAAAAATTTACATAAAATAAATAGACAGCACTTGTCTATATTATTTAATGAATATATATATATATATATATATATATATATATATATATAAGAAATATAGTCTTAAGGTGTGCTATATTTATGGAATAAAGTGTTCAATATCAGAGATAGAGCGTGTGTAAATATAAATGTGAACATAGAAGTCAACATTTAGAGACGACAGTCTGTTTCATGATATATGCAATCGTCAGTCCTGACGATTGCATCTAGCATGAAACAGACTGTCGCCTCTAAGTGTTGACTTCTATGTTCACTTTTATATATATATATATATATATATATACGTTTAAGCAAAAATAAAATATGTCGGATTTAATCCCTTTCTTAAATTATTAGTGTCTTTGTATACTTTAGGGTAAAAAACAGAGCAGATATGGATGTTTCGAGAATTGGCAAAGAACGTGAAGGCAAAAGCGCTATTTTGAGGTTTGTTTAACGTTGGTCGAATAAGCACGTCAGATGTACGCATATCTTCTGACAAAGTTTCTCGAATATTCAGACCGGTAAATGTAATTAAATAAAATACTGTTTAATTAAATTAACATTTACTCGAATATGAGTATCTATGTAAAATAAGGTTTAAGCAAAAAACAAATTCATATATATATATATATATATATATATATATATATATATATATATATATATATATATATATATATGCTTTAAAAATCAGGAGATCAGTTGAATCTGCTACCTTGGTTTCAAGATTATTAGCAAATGAACTCTTAACACTTTATTTAAAAAAAAATGAAGACTAATGAACGGTATATTATCTTTTTAAAATAAATAAACAAACGTATGAGAGGGTGGAGGAAGATGTGAAGAAGGAAGGAGAGGGGGAAGAGAAGAAAAGCAAGGGTATTATAAATGTATCGGTGGGGGGGTTAATTGGTATATAAATTTGTTTTGTATTATCCTGCCTCATATGTACTTAAAAGGAATTACCTAATATTTAAGCAAGGACTCAAGACTTTTCAAGGTTTTCTGGTTCAAAAGGTTCTTTGAATCCGGAAATGTCATAATTACTAATTTTTCCCGTTGGCAGAGGTTTCAAATATTGTTGTGGCTGTTATAAGGCTAAGCCTTTTTAAAAAAAATTCCAGCTTACAATCGGATCCCTGTTATTTCTTCTTTTAAATTTCACATGTTCAGCAAGTTTGGTAGATCACTTAAGATTTACTAACTTGAATGAAGACCTATGATTGTATCATCTACATTTGAAAGTACCTTTAGTACATCCTATGTACTCTTTATTTTGGTCATTAATATCTGTTACGTCTGCTTTATAGATTATTGCTTCTATTTTACAAGCTCCATCTAATATACATCTATTCTTATTTCTACAGTTGCATATATATATATATATATATATATATATATTATAAATTAACTGATTTAAAATATGGTTTTTTCGCTACACAGTAATAAACATGTTTCAAAAATGGAAGCTAAAAACTTTAAATTTAATTTTGTAATTAAATTAAAACATTAGTTCCATTTCATCCTCAAGCTAATTTCCTCTGCAAATTTACATTGAGCACTATTTTGTAAAAATATAAAAATATTAATAAGAACACCGGATTACATATCTTACTGTTCTTTCTTTTTTATTTAAATATATATATATATATATATATATATATATATATATATATATATATATGTATGTGTGTGTGTGTGTGTGTGTGTTTGTCTGTGCAAACAACTGTTGGTTGAACTAGTTGTGTATAATATATAATCTCCATATAAATGTGTGTGTTGGGGGGTGCTTGCAAAAGTTGCAGATTTTTCATCGGTGTTATTGGCCAGGTTTCAAGTGAAAAGTAAACGTTAGAATTTCAAATCCAGATTTTCTAAGCAATTAGTAGGTCAAAACAAGGGAGGATGGCGCTACACAATCTTCCATTTTGTTGTTGTATTATGATAAGCCAATACTATATCGAATGCTGATTAATCCCTTGAACTGACACAGCACAATCTTCCGTTTTAGTGTGATTAAGGAATAGCGGAGAAATTTGATGACGTCATTTGCGTCCCCGGATGACATGTTTGAAGCCGGTACGTGAGGTCATCGCTGCATCGGCGCATTTTTCTTCTTGAGCCACTTGGAATCATTGTTGGTAAAATCAGAAAACTGAATCTGTCTCACGTGATTGTTTCACTCAAAGAGATGAGTAAAGAAAAGACTTCATTGATTTGCTTCATAAGAATATCAGACTTCAACAAATGCATTTCGCGTTTCTGTCCGTTGGGATTTGATCGACAGAATAGAAATCGGATAAAATAAGAATGTAAATAGAAACAAAAGAAAATCCTTTATTTTAATGAATTATACAATACTTAGCAGATTATGAGCGCCTTGCAGCGGTGGAACAGTAAGCTAGTTTCGTAGAACATATTTACAAGAGTGAGTTCGATCCTCAGTAGGTGTGGCTAAGTTGTGGCGTTATGTTAAACTTCATAAATAAGTATGGTCGTCCAATCAAAAAAAAAAAAAGGTTAACAAATTTACTATTACTGTAGTGAGTTCGATCTGCCTTCCTTGCTGTTGTACCAGACGAAAATAATCTTACTAAATGCCTTTAGAATGAATTAATACATTTATTTGACCATCGTTGCCTTCTTCCTGTCCCATTTGCCTTCGGTATGTCTTGTGAATGTCAAATTTTCCAAGCCCCCATTCCTCATTATATGTCCCAGAAATATCAACTGTCTCTGTCTGTTTGTGAGTTTAAGTGTCCTATAGTTCACGAAAGTATCAGGTAAACATTTCCTTAAGACAGATGATGAGATTCTATAAAATTAAAGACACCTCTCAAAACAGAATCCTACCATTCTGTGTTTTGGTGGAGACATCGACAACACATCTGCTTTAAATTCGAATCCTGTTTAAGGCAAGTTGTTGAATGCAATATTATGTAAAAGCTATGGCGACTGCTATCATTCTTGGGAATTTGCACAATACAACTTTCTGAATAGTATGGCCTTGTGTAAAGCCATGAATAGGATGTGGTTTTATAATTTGTAGATTTAGCAAAGTATGTATAAGGTTACGTACATATTTATACATTGTATACCATTTGTAGTTTTGATACAATTGGACATAAAATTATCTGTTAATGTTAAATCAATGAAGGTAGGTTCTACTCGTCCATTGCCGGTTGTAGAGTTGCGATGTGGATGCAAATTTAATAAAACGTTGAAAACCTCTAATTCGGACTTTTAAATGATTCCGATGTTTCAATCATTTAAATTCGAATAATTGAGGATATCGGTAATCAAAGTGACGTCACATTTTTATCCCTAAATATTCACTCAAAGTCTAATCAAAGTCACTATTCTTTATTTATGGGGAAGAATGTTAAATACCGGAGGGTGTTATTGATGTAGATCGTGTGAACACAGAAATAAACATTATATTATCAGTTATTTCCTGTTATTTCACCTCTCCAAGTTCTCCACTGCCTTAAACAGGTATTGAACTCACAACTCCTTGGATCCTGTCACTGGATCCAGCCAACGCCTTTATTCACTGTGCCATGTGTCCTTAAGTTATTTGGTAAAGCTCTGTGATTTTGTAATGGCCGCTTATAAGCCCTGATGAAGGATTGTCTTCTTTAAAGGATTTATTCATTTGAAATTATTTTAATCTTTGATCTGAGAAAACGGTTGGGCATAGCTGATGGTTTTGACATTTCTATACGAGTTGAACGCACGATGCATGGCATCCATATGAAAGTCTACGTCTGATAAGAGGCTATTTAAGATCATTATTCGTTTTCATATTAATATTTTAGTTTCGTAGCAGCTTACGTTATGGGACATAAGTGCCACCAAGCGCAGCCTATCCTGTGTTGTAGATAGGTTCGCTTATCGCCCGGTTTATACGCCTCCCCGATTTTTTAACGAGAGTAGAGGCTTATCCCCTGTTTCCTGTTTAGGATTGGGTCTCTGGTTCCTTCAACTCTGTACTTCAGACATCTCCGTCTAAAATCTGAAATTTTAATCTGTCATTATTTTTTCCTCTCTTAATAGGAGTAAATAGGTTTTCCTATCGTCTGGTTCACAATCTTCCTTAGTCTTTTGAATAAAAGAAAAGGTTCATCTCTTGTTTTCTGATTAGGGCTGGGATTCTGGGTTCTTTTAAAGCTTATTTCAACTCTATACTTCTAGCATTTCCGCCCGAACTCTGAAATTTTATTTGCTAATTAAATCTTGACCTCTTCAAGTCAAGAATTAACTATCTACATTTCCTGTTATCTCGCCCTTTCTTACACTAATAAAACCCCACACAGTAACCCTCTACCTTGAGTGGCCCTTGGCCCTTATACTGAGTGAACATTAGTAAAAAAAAGAAGAAAATATGTAACCAAAATATATAGGTAGACATCCAAATAGAGCCTGTAATTAACCTCAACGCCAAAGGAAATTACACAAAATTTCAACTTAGATAATTGCATAAACTGCCTCGCAATTCCATAAGCATTCACCACGCTAAAATCAACAAAGAAAACTCCAGAACTGACACAACATGCAGACTAATCAATATAACAAAAAGTGAATTAGGAAAAAAAGGTAAAATTATACTAAAAGAAATGAGTTCTCAACTAAGAATAACTTTACATATAAATCAATGGAAAAATAGAAAATCAGTAAGAAGCAGGTTCTGTAAGTGATGGCAAATGTAAAACATAATTGTTATGGTTTTCTCTCCACCATTCAGTCTATATTAGATACAGTCTTTTAATTAACATAGAAATTCACATAAATTACAACAGATTTAGTAAAAATTATAAAATATAAATGCAGAAAATAACCATTATTTGACAAATAATAACAAAACATCATGTCTATCATAAGGAATAGAGGAAACAGTTGATGTAACCACGGGAAGCTATGACAGAGCTTAAAAATACCCTTCGACATTGTTTAAATATATATTTGCGCACAGTAGCTAGGATTATTAACGTAATGACGGTGTGCAAATAATAAAAGAAACTTCAACAAACAAAAACAGAAAAAAAATCAGCAAGATATTTTTTTAAAGAAATAGTATTCAAAATTGGCATTAAGACGCACTTAAAACCGCTAGACTTCTTAGATATAACTTTATACTTACACAAAGATATACAAAAATCATCCAGAAAACCAAATGACAACCTACTTGATATTTTCTTCGCTCCAATACCAGCGTAAACAAATTCTTTAATCTTTCCGCCGCAGATTATATTACAACTCATGAAACGAAAAAAAAAAAAAAAAAAATCAACGGAGCCAAAAATGAATATAAAAATTGCACTAAAAGACAAAGGATTTTCGTCTAAACCTACCTTTACAACCGTCAGAACATCAAAAATATGCCTTGATTCACCCTATAATGAGGATACAAAAATATAGGTTAAATATTTATCAAATTCATCGGCAAACACAAAATATTCAACAGAAATAACCTAAAAGTGAATAATTTTGCACCAAACAGGTGCTATAAAAATCAAAACAGAAAAAATCCCCAGTATATCACAAACATTTATAATTCCTATATGTAAACACAGAACAAAGTCTCAGTGCTCCCTAAAGGTAACTACTTACAAACTAAAGTAATATACCAAACTACTGTAAGACCCAAAGAAAACCAAGCAACAATATATAGGCATTACAGAAGGTCTCTGAAAACAGAAAAGCTACCAACACAAAACATCATTTAATAATAAAAAATATGCAAAGAGCACAACACTTTCACAGCATATATGGAAACTCAAAACACAAACCTAAATACACAAATAATAATACAGAAAATAACAAAGACAGCACCAGCTTACAACAACATCTCAGAAGAGCGTAATCTTTGCCTAGAGGAGAAATTAGCGATAATCACATTTCCAAAACAGATAAACTAAAAAGATAAACTACTATACAAAAGATCAGATACTGCAGACTACCAGTAATTGGATTTTGCCTATCGCCATAATGCTATAATATTAAGTATAAACAGTTAATATCGCAAGAAATGGAGTAGCTGCTTACTCATGGCATTAATGCTTGCATTAATTCCTAACCTCAGATCATCTCTTTTTTCTAATTTTCAATGTACAATCTGAAGGTTTAGTTAAAAAAATGCCAAACTGTTTACAGTGTTTCTACTAGTAAATTACGCACTGTTTATATATAAGACAGAGTCCGACAGTAACATTGTTAATTGTCTGAAGACGCTCCTTAATATAGTGTGAAAATTTAGCTTAGAAAGAGAGTAAAGAGGGGAGAGTTTCCAGTATTGAAGAATTGAAGAGAAAGCGTTTCTAGATATACATCACCTGCTTTATATAAAGACTGCTAAGAAGTAGTATTGCAGAGAAGCGTGAAAATGCCATTCACCATAGAGTGCCAATTCCTATCTCCACGAAAGTATACACACACACGCACGCACACATACACACATTCACACACATACACACACACATACACGCATTCACATACACTCTTTCTTTTTCTCTCTCTCTCTCTCTCTATATATATATATATATATATATATATATATATATATATATATATATATATATATATATATATCCTAATCTCGTCGTAATCTCTCTCCAGCAATTTCAATCCTTTTCTCTGTAAAAAGTACATTCCCTGCTTATCACTTTTAGCTTAAGGAGAAATGGTCTGAATACTACATTACTTGGTTATCTAACCTCAGATTCCATTAATTTTTCTTGTCGCGTTGTCTCTTAAGACAATTCTTTCCCTTAAACCGAGCGTCTTTCTTTCTTTACATCTTTTTTCTTTTTATTTTATATCTCGGCTTTTTGCATAAAAAAATCCACAAGTAAAAATTAAACGGTCCTATAAATACTGTTAAAGAGAAAGATTGACATTGTGATCGTGATATTTGGAGAAAAAAACTGTCAGAAATATCGAAGCTTGTGATTGATAGATTGGTCGGAAGTGATTGTAATAGATAAATAACATGAACAGAATCAAATAGATAGATAGGTAAATAAATAGATAGATACTCGTAGGTATGAGTATAAAGTAAATGCAATAAAAGCATCAAATGACTGATTTTTTTTTATTCTATCCAGTAAATGGTAAATGCGTACAAAGAAATAAATAAAGGTAAATCTAAGGAAAGAAATGAAAACGGTCGAATCGGCCGCGCCGTGTGTCTGTTGAGCCAATGCAATCAATATTATCAATGAATCAAACTAATCATATTTTCTTGAATCTATTGTTAGACACTAAGACGTGCAATGATGGCAGTGATGCTGGTGGAGGGTGTCGTAGATTTAAAAATGAAGAAGAAGGATTAGGAGAAAAAGGCTTCTCACCATGAGGCAAAGAATGTAAGAAAAGTATGAAAGTGGCGACGTAATTTGGACGCAGAAACGCTAGTCGGCAAAATCTAGAGAATGAAAGAGAGGAAAGGAAATTTAAGGCGATGCATTTTAAAACAGAGAGAAACAGTATTGGCAAAATATAATAGAAGAGAAAGGAAAAGAAACTGGAGGAAATGCGAAAAAAAGAGGGAAGGAAATATAAAGAAAAGGAGTATGAAATGGAAACGAAAAGTGAATGGAAGCGTAGAAGAAAAGTTAGGATAAAGAAGAGAAGAAAAGCGGAAGAAAGAGGAACGAGAAGGAAGTAATTTCAGGATGGGAGGAAGTCGAACGATATGTCGAAAGGATGAAGCAAAATAAAAACACACAGAATAAAGAAAGATCTCAAGTAAGTGGGGAAAAAAATGTAGGAAAGAAAAACAGAGGGATGGCTGCGACTATTAACAAAGAAAATGGGAAGAAAAAAGCCCGACAGCAAGAATTGATTAGCCGACGTAAATGAAAAAATTGTAATTGAAGAAACGTAATTAATAAAAAAATGATAGGAAGAAATATAGAAACGAAAGTATGAAATCTGGACAGATGTAAAAAAATGAATGAAGGCAAAAATAAAAAGTAAGAGAATAAAAAACATATAAAAAAAAACAACAGTTTTTAAAGAGAATAATTGAAAGAAAGACGGAAGAAAGAATATAAAAAAAAATCGTGAAATGAAAACAAAATGAAAAGATGTAATTGAGGTTTGTCGGTCGGAAAAGAAGTGAGAACAAAAGAGAAAATGCAAACAAAGCAAAAGACAACAGGAAAAAAAAAATGAACCATAGGAAAATATTTACGAAATATTTAAGGGAAAAATAGAAGAAGATAAAGATTTTGAATGGAATAGAAATATTGAAGTATTGAAAATAAAACAAGATAATAAAGGAACTATCTAATGTGGAAGAAAATGAAGGAATATGCGCAAATGTTGTCAATTGTAAACTCAATTATTATTTGTACAAAAGAATTCTTAACAAATAAATCGTGGGGGTGACAATTTCTTGCTTTTACTTGGGTTAAATATTTCTAAGACAATTCATTTATTACCAGTGATATTTCAGTTAAACATAACTCAAGTGAAATTCACCGTGGTAGATATTTCCCATAGATTATTAGGAAGCTAAAAGTCTCATATATTTTTCCTGTCTGTTTTAATCACTGAATAGTGAATTCGTAGGATATTCAATTCTTTAAAATTTCTTCTCATGCGCTTCTGTCGAATGTTTATAGTTTCATTGTTTTATGCTGAACCTGAATGAAAGCCGCTGAATTCGATAAGGTTAATCTAAACAAATCCTTAGTTACTCATTATCAATGCTCATTGGCCATCCGGTACGATGTACATTTTTAACTCTTGTCTACATAAATATTCTTTCTAAAAGGGGTGTTTGGGTTAGAATATGTTATATTGAACTAAAATTTAAAAATTATTATTTTTTTTTATTCTTTATTAGTAATAAACTATATTTCTTAACTTAAAACAAATAAATGTGATAGAATTACTTAAGTTATTTAAAACTTATTACATATCAAATATAAGTATGTATATTACCAGCTCCCGTATATATATATATATATATATATATATATATATATATATATATATATATATATATGTTAACAAAATATATATATAGTAATTAACAAAAAAACAAAATTTTTATTTATAAATTAATTAATTAATGAAGTATTATGAAAATAAACCAGAATTTTTATTTCTAAATTAATCCAAAGTATATAGACCAGAGAAATATATAATTTCTGTAAACACTATCACATATACGTAAATAGATTATTTCGTTATTTTTGTGTCCGTATGGGCTCGTGCAAATGAATTGAAACAAAACGAATAATTCCATTATTATTTACTTTTTTCGTATTTTTCCAATGAAACATGATCCAGTGCATATGTTAGTACTTCGTATGTCCATTCCATGTAGTCGTTCATTGTAGACTGACTACAGATTCTCGATTGGAATTAAATCAGGAGAGTTTTCACGTTACTCTCTAAACTCCTTTGATTTGCTGTCTGCTAAGGCTTGCCAGTGTGTTCGTGTAGCGTTACAAGATTCGTACGCTTCCTTGGAGTAACGTCCATCTAAATCAGTGGATCTCAACCTTTTTTACCCATGGACCCCTTTCCCCTTCTTTTTATCTTGGTGGACCCCTTCATAGCTATTGGACATAAGAACAATTTTCTATTCTTCACTAATATAAATTTTAAGGTTTTAATTATGAAAGAAATAGTATACGATTAAGCTTTATTTTTAAATGAAAACTAATTTAATACAAATAAAATATTCTACTATAATTATAATAATAATTATTATTACTATTTTTAATTAACACAACAATTGAGTTTTGCCTGTGGACCCCCGGAAATATTACATGGACCCCTAGGGTCCATGTAGACCCCGGTTGAGAACCACTGATCTAAATAAAAAAAAATCATGAATCACTTAAAAACAGAATTGTCACTAAGTTCATCTTCTCCAATCGCCGTAAATAGTCTGTTAGCCAACAAGCTCTTCAAAATTTTGAGTCCATTTTCTGTTTTAATTTCTTGTTACTCGAGTTATACAATTCTGGGAGTTTCTAATGTGTATAGGTTTTATGTTGTCTATGGAATATTGCAATTCAATTAATTCATATTAAAAAAAAACTGATAAAAAGAAAACATGAAAACCGAATAACATTTTGTGTTTTCTGTTGTGAAACAAGATGGAAAGACAATGTGGATTTTAGAAGCGATGTTCACATATACTTATACGCAGTTGAAGAGAAAATTTAAAAAAACAAGAGAATAGACTAATATTAAGTAAAGACACGAAAAGTATGATTTTGTTAGACAGAGGTATTTTGGTGACACTGCGAAGTAGCTATTCAATCTGATCAAAATGATCTATGGATCTATGTCAGCAATCAACGAGGAAGCACACTAAAAAAATGCCAAATATCAAGTCTAAATGCAAAAATAAGAAGGGAAATTGTCAAAATAGTTGGTAAGTATATATTTAGATCACGTTATGAGTGGAGTGAAAAATGTCCCAGTAATAATCAACACTTGGTTTGAAAAACATTTAAATTGCTTGAGGAATTGGATTAAAATTAGACATAAACAAACGATTTAGAAACGTAGTTTTACACTTTGAAACACACCAAGGCGTCGAATACAGGCGTAATGACTTTTCAGCTATAAGCAAATGAAATTAAAACTACACAAAACTTTTAAAAAAGTCAAAGCAATGCCCAAACTACAATATAACAAACTCTACAGCAATTTCATGTGCAAAAATATACAATCGCAGTTAAGGACTATATATGAAACCTTAAGATAGTTTTGGCATTCAAAGTAGAACATTTTGAAGAAAACCCTCATAAGATGAATAGAAGAAATTTTCTCGAGAAAAGAAAGGGAAAATAGATGTGACAGGTGAAACTTTCAACCTAAGAGAGATTGCGCATAACGCCAAAGAATGGCGCAGAGTATATTAGGTTAAACAAAAACATCACAAGTAAAAGTGATAACATGCAAAAGATAAATGACTTAAGGATAAATGTACAGAGATTGAATTATTGCAGGAGACGGATGTTGCAGCCATCAACAAAATATAAAAGAAATATCAGGACAGAAAACTTATCCTTTGTTAGGATGTATAAAATTTCAAGTGGGAACAACCCTAATGGAAAAAGGAAAAATATCACGCCAAACGAATGTACAACAGACAAAAATAACCTACAGTGCAAAAAAGAATTAAAAGACATTTATTGCTAAAGTTTGAGGTTAGGTAAGGACTGGAGAAGGTGAAGAGGAAGAAAGCAGCAAATCCAGGCGAAATTCTAGCAGAAATGTTGAAAGCAATAAAGAGTTTTGGAATTGATAATTTTATTGAAGTGATGAATGAAATATATGACAGCGGTGAAATACTGGAAAATCTGAATAGATTAATCTTCATAGCGCTGCAAAAGAAGCCGAGTGCGAATGAATACGAATACCGTTAAATAATAATTAACCCCATAACAAAGCTAATAATTAGTATTCTGATGATTAGAATTTAGAGCAGAATTATACTAAAAGTAGTGTAAGAACAATATGATTTTTTCAAGATGTCAGAAGAAGGAATATAATTTTAACGGTTAGGACCGGTAACTGAACTGCAGAGAGACCTTTAAATTGGTTTCATAGATTACGCAAACACATTCGAAAAGAAAAACTTGATCAAAATAGAAAAGTTATACATTTACTGGGTAAACAATTCGTGAACAGATAGAAATCGATGTAAGTGTACACGCACAAATAAAATGAAAAAGTTTTCTCTCCGGATAAATTCAATCTGTAGAGATGATTCTAGAACGACAGGAAAACCAACCAGTATTTGTTATCGGTGGACGTCGCCTTAACAATATTAATTTTATATTTTTAACAGCCGATGTCTGTTACATAAGAACGAAAGGAAGCTAAGACGCTATAAATACTCGCATCTCTTCCTTTCTTGATACCTTAAAATTATGACAGTAATTTTCGTGAAATGTGAAATTAGAAAATATTTAGATTTTATGTAATTTCATCCAGCATGAATTTGTTTTTCCTACCGACGTTTTTTTTTCACCTATTTTTTACAACAACAGCCACAACAACGACAGAAAGAACATTTCGCATTATTCCAGTCCCAATATAAACATCGCAAGTGACGAGAAGACTAACGAAAAACAAATGAATCATCAGTTAGCATTGGAGAATTAGCGACAAATCTTTGAGGCGCAAGAAAACATTCCCTTATTTTTTCATTAGTCTTCCTATCTTTTCAATTGCATATTTAGAATTGTTATGGGGTCCACCCCCTTTTCATACAAGTGGACTCGCCCAGTGTGTACTTGTACTGCTGCCGGTGAATACCCGGAAGTCAGTAAAAGAGTCAGTTCAGTCAGTAGAGATACACTTATACAGTGATACAGTGAGAGTGTGAGGTAACCGCTTTGTAGGAGTCACAATTGCGAGCACGTAGACTCAGAAGGAAGTCCTACTTCGATACTGAATTTCCCAGACTGTATATATATTATAATTGCTACTAACCGCATTTCTGGATCTACTAACCGTATTACCAATTGTATTATTACGTCAATACATTTATTTGCTATATTTCATTCCTGCGTTTGTCATTCATTTGAGACCGGATTTCATCTCGGAATCCACAACAATAATTTCGATTACCTTCTTTTCGTTGTACAACACACACACACACACACACACACACACACACGCTTCCATTTCCCGCAGATGAATGTTCAAAACTTGCTAGAAGTCATTTTTTTGTATCATGGTTTTCAGAGAATGCGGATTTTGCATACTAGATAGACTCCCGAGTCTGTCTATATTTCTGAGATGAGGTATTATGTACATTATTTACATTATTCGGGCTATTGTCCTCATCTTTGTCGCCATATTTATCACAACGTTTCGGCCGTTGTACGCTCCGGCCTTCTTCAGGTGGTTGGAATTTCGAACTGAACCCTTTATACCCTGGTAAAAATGGTTGCTGAGGACATTAGGTTTATAATACCCAGAAATTCATACCCTCAAGGACACATGACACAGTGGATAAAGGCGTTGGTTGGATCCAGTGACAGGACCCAAAGAGTGTGAGTTCAATACCTGGTTAAGGCAGTGGAGAACTTTCAGAGGGAAATTAGCAGGAGATAACTGATAACTGACATCCATCAAACATGGCACGTGGAACAGTCTACCCCAGTGATCGAAATAAAAGGTTCAGTTCGAAATTCCAACCACCTGAAGAAGGCCGGAGCGTACAACGACCGAAACGTTGTGATAAATATGGCGACAAAGATGAGGACGATAGTCCGAATAATGTAAATAATGTAGATAGACTCCCACATTTCATATCTTCATATTCCAGATCGCACTAAGTTACACTTCGAAGATATTGATATTATATTAATTATTAGTAAATCTCTTCCGCAAAAAATGATATATGAAATTGAGATTGAGTGTTCTTATTAGTTATTATTTTTTATTATTATTGTTTTTAAATAATTTTAAGTTATCCTGAAATTGCCACTGACTTTCAGGCATTAATTCACATAAATATTTATTGCTTGTCTCTTTAGTAGAATTTTCGCGACATAATTGCCAGCAAATGACGTAGTGTGATATCCCGATAGTTCTTCGGACATTACAATCTTTTCTCCATGATTACTGTATTTCCAAATCCTGGGCTAGTTTTCTGTTTTCTCAGCAGAAAACAAAATGTTTGTATTGAAGTATTGAATTCTTTATTCTTCCATATCCCTTAAGGTATAACATCAACGCCAGATGCTTTTTGCTTTCTCGATTGCTTTTGCAATGTCTTATGATGCAGGTATTATCATTAGTTCTAGTTGAGTTGATAGTTGTGGGATATATTTGACTGCAGTTTGCCCGAATACACGGTTGGTTAAGAGCGCATGAACGGTGTTCAGATCAACGGTTTAGAATGGAATCCTTGGTGATTGACATTGTACAGTATCGCACTGACATTGCTGCGTTGGGGGTTTTGAGTCAAGTAAGATGTACCAGATTATTCTTTCAGTCTTTGATAGATTCTCCAGTAGTTTTCGACATAAGCGCAAAGGATATCGTCCCGTCATTAGTTTTGCAAGTACCGGAGCTTTCGTCGGAGAGTGTGGGAAGTGGCTTTTTTTAAAATTGGGTCGGATATATGAGCAACATGTGCTTAGTAGGCTAGTGTATTTTTTGAAGTGGTAATACTGGATCACGTGGCTGTTTTTGTCAAACTAGTGGATTTTTTTAAAATAAAGAAGCCCACCATATTTCTCGGAGTTTCTAGAATGACGCATTGTTTATGTCCACATGTGAGGTTTCCTTTCAGTAACTATCAATAGTTTACAACTTCCTTTGGGATTTTGCTTTTATCTTCTTACTTTTGGGGCCAGTCATTAGGATATCCCAGGGTGCCACGTTCTTCTTTGTTTTAAGCCTTAGGTGGAGAATGAACTCCAAGTTTTCAGTGGGTAACGTTGGTCGGAGTAGTATTTTGCATGGGGTATTAACCTGTTATAGTCTTTATTTTACCAACAAGGATATAGCCGACACGGAGTCATTTCTAGGAACGAGAGTAAATCTATGTGTTTTTTAGCCTACTCTTTTATGTAATGCAAAAGTCCTGTTCTTTGCAGAACACCAGAAATAGGTGACAACTGACGTCACGGCTACATTGCACATTCCAAGTATATTTATCCAAGAGTCAACACCAAAACTGACTAATAAATTAAAGTCTCCAATGATGATGACGTTATCAGAAGCCGGTATAATCAACAGGAGGCTTTATAGATTGGTGTAAAATTCGAGTTTTCTTCTCATGTAATGATGATATTCGTTCAAAAGTATGTGGAAGATGGTGATACAATTAAGAGTGTCCAGTTGGTACGTTGGTGAGTTTTGAAACGCTGGAATTTCTCACCATGAGAACGGAATATTATCCTGTTGTGGTCTTCATTAGAGAGATATTTCTCTGTTTTAGGCTTCTTTGATCAGTAGAAGGTTTCTTTGTTCTGAGAATAGGAACCTCTTGATTGTAACGTTATCAATGTCCACTTACGTGATGTCAACAGAGAGTATAAAAAAACAACAACGCTGTGTCATGTTCATGATTCTTAATTTTCAATTTCAGTTATTTTTATGCTAAGATTTTTGTTTATCTTTTAGGAAGATGAAAAGTGAATTTATTATGAGATTCTAAAACGAAACAAAATTGTTTAGATCCAAAACTTTCAACATTTAAATCTAAACGGAATGTGTCGAGAAAGATGTTATTTTTCTGGATTTGTTCAAACTGAAATTTTGTATTACAAATTTCTGAATCTTGAACAAATGAATTCTTTGCAACGTCAAAGTCTGTTCAAGTCAGATGTGAATTTACGTGAGAAGAATTTATTTTTCTCTTATCCAATTAATTTATCTCGCGTGTTTGTTTTTAGATGTTTTCATTCAGTATTTTTGTACTACCTCTCAGAGTGTTATATCATTATTATTATTATTTTATTTCCTTTGATTTCTGTTGTGTACTCATTTCTTTCTGGGTCCCACCCAGGGACCTAAGGTTAGAAATGGCATCATGACATTTTCCACTGAAAAAAACAAAACAAAACGTATTTTACATAGCCAAAGCTCTTCGTAAGGTGTGGGCTGTACTCGTGAGAACAATTTTTTGTATTTCTTTAAGGCATGGGCTTCCAGGAATCCCTTCAATTAGTCTACTGGAATCTTTTCCAACCAATCTGAGGTCTCCAACTACAACGTGGATTGTTCATGTTCCCATTATTATTATTATTAGTTAGGTGTCTATGCTTGTATTTCCGGTAGACAAAACTGAGGCCATATTATGCTTTAGTCTCAGCCACCTTCTGGCCATATTGTATTGCCGTTGATGATATCTAGTGATAATTATTTTGACCTTTGTATCTTTAACAAAATTTTCTCGTAAGAGATCCATTGAAAAGAAATAAAAGTAAACAAAAATGTATCTGTCCCCCCGCCTTCAGTCTTTCTTTCTCCTGTATTCTTGAAATTAGTTCCAATTTCTGTAGCGTAGAATCTTTCCTCTTCAAACGTTCTCCAGATATATTTCGAAACTAATTTAAATTCTTCTGCTACCAATGAATTCTCTGTTTCATGCTTCATCTTTATCTAAAAGACTCTAGCATACTATTTATCTATGGTGTCGGCATTTATACCTGAGAAAATCTTCCAATAGCAAGAGAATTATATCTTAAGTCCTCTGATGATTCTTTCATCTGCTTTCGGTTTTCATTATTGCCCTCTGTTAGTTATCAGTTTTTCTTTTATCGCTCTTCTTCTTCTCAGGACTTAGATATAATTTCTGATAGTATAGAAATAAGTTCTCTTTCCCTACATCTACCTACGAATATTTGTGTTTGGTGATTTTAATGCTCGTTAGGTTAAGTGGCTTAATTATATATAATATTAATACAATGTTACTGATGAAGCCGATATTCAAACATTCAAATTTTTTGTTGCCCAGTCTCTTAGTGAAATAGTGGATTTTCCTACTCGTTTTCCTAATATACCTAATCAACATTCTTCTTTAATTTATTTGTTTCTTAACTCCTCTCCTAGCTCTTGCCGAGTATCACAACTCTGTCCTCTTAACAATTCAGACCACGCAGTAGTTTCTGTTGATATTTCTTTTGCATCTTCTATTAGAAAGGAAGCTCCTATTCAAAAGACATCTTTCTGCAACCAGTGTACCGATTGTGATTCATTTCGTGACTTTTTTCGCGATGCCCTTTGATTGAGATCCTTAACCTTCCTATTGAGAATTGTGCCACAGAGATTTCTTCTTGGGTCAAAGCCGACATCGATGCTTTTGTTCCTTCTCGGAAATACCAGATGAAACCACAATGCACTTCTTGGTTCGCACCAGCCTGTTCTGTTGCTATACCCCACAGATATCACTTCTGCCAGGTGTTCCAGTGTGATAGTTCTGGTCCCAACGGAAGCCTAACTGTGTATACTCGTAATAATTGTAAACATGTCCTAAAGAGGCTAAGTCTTTGCGGAGACAAGTCTTTGAGACACCTGATAGCGTCTAACAAAAGTTTGGCTCATGTGTCCTGGTCCTGATATTATCTTTATTTTACAGCTCTTTCTTTGTTAATAGCACACAATCTTCCAGCATGAAGAACAGAATATCCCACAAGGGAAAACCTGTTTCTTTAACATCTTTCTTCATATTTATAGCCATATTTTACAGTCAGTATATTAATTAGTCTTGTCTGGAGTTGGCCATTTTGTTTTTCTTTCTGTCAATGACAAAGACACAATTCTTTTCTTAATTCTGGCAGTTCGTTCAACTATACATTCACTTTTACTAGGTCGGTGCATTGTCCAGCCAGTCGTACGAATTCCTCCTTATCTGTTAAATGAGGTGAGAACATTTCATGTATTTACAGGACATTCACCGCTTCTTATTTCCATGGCTTTTCATTTTACTTAAGATTTTGAAGGTTTTTTTTTCAACTGTATTTTCCTCATATTTTCTTTTATTTCTTGTTTCTCATTTTTTGTTTGGAGACTAAACCTTGCTAAGAGTTTTTGTCATCTATTTAAAAACTAAAATGTGACACTATTTAGCTATGGTAATTGGCTAACTAATTAACCATAGAAATTAAAAACATGAAAGACTTAAGGCGAGAAAGAGCTATAACGAAAGATAGACTGAGCGACGTTAAAAAGATTTTATTTTATTTACGAAGAAAGATACTTTTCGCACGAGACAGAAAATCCGTAAGAAAAAGCGAGATATGAGATTCTGTCAAAACTGATTAATGTCATAGTAAGGGAATGACGCGCCAGGGGAAACAGAATTCAGAAAGAAAAACAAAGCCAGCCGACACATGGCGGTCATAAAAAAATTTCGGACGACCGCGATACAAGCAGAGAGAATCGATATGAGTTATCTTTCAGAGATATTTAATTTTGATACCTGGGTCCAACGAAAGGAAATCATCTGGTATGTGTTAGAATTCTGGCATGAGGAAATTATTATTATTACTTTTTCAAACTGTTAACGTCACACACAGCGTCGTCGAAAATGGGCATCTGGTGATAAGATGATTTTAAGGCATGAGAAAAATAAAGAATTTGATTCTCAGGTAAAACACGGACCCCCCAGTTAAAAGTTGACTTAGCAGAGAAGCCAGATGTCGGGTTTTGACAGTGATTGATGAGTCGGTAGAGAGACCTGACTAAGTGAATTTTGTGTGTCCCCAAAAGAAAGACGTGATAAGAATTATTTGGCAATCTAGGGTTTGTGAAAGAAAATGTTTTGGAAAAAAGAAAAAAAGGATTTTGTAAACAAAATTCTGGATAATAATTTTAAGAGGACCTGTCTAGCCATACCCACAAGAGATCATTGATCAAGTGGTAGCATGTCTGATAGGCAGAGGTGAATGTATGAGAAAGACGGAGAAGTTGTTAACATCCACTGAGGGGATTAGTATGAGATACCAATGTGAGAGAGGAAGTGTCTAGGAGGATAACTCTCCTCCGACCTTCCCTCACGGACGAGGGAGAAACCCCGAAATGGAACGTGATTAATCTTCCAAAAATGGGAAGTAATTAATTTTCCCAGCCTAAGAACAAAGAGAATTCTTGTTGGGAATATCAAGAATTATTGAGGAACCCAAACCACGTCAGGCCCCACACTGTGTTTTGGTTGGTGTCCATATAAACGAACGTCCCTGGGCAGTTTCGCAGTTGGAGTTGGAATTCAGTTACAGACAGAGTCAGAGTGTTGCCTCACAGAAGCTGACCAAGAAATTCCACGTCTTTTTGACTTCGACTTCCTACCAAAAGCAAGTTATATTGACGAATGACTTAAGATACCAAAACTCGCAAAAGTGTCACAAATCCACAGACCAACGCCTGATTGATTTCGTCTACCTAAGATCAAAGTCACAATGTGGGTAGGTTAGACTTGAGATCAAAGTAGTTACTTTGGTTGGAAGTGAGCTGGGAATGATAAAGCTGGTATTGAACCAGGAACGATCAGATCAACCAAAACACAGGCTGGTGGCAGTGACAAGGAATCAACCCCAAATGCTGGTGGAAGAAACCTTACAGCTTCGCACCGCAACTGGGAGTTGACCATGGGCCAACAGCGTGGTGTCACATATTGGCATCACGACCAGAGGATGTCACATATTGGCGCTGCGACCACCAGTGGGTGTCACAAAAACTAAAAATCATATCGTGAATATGACTGATTTCTTAAAGGCTGCAAACCTATTTTTTTACCATGCAAAAAGTGAAAAGTGAGAAATACTTCTGCAGATTATTCAGATGCAGTGACTTCTGTTTCTCTTGACATTTTCATCACTGATCTCATTCAGTATGTAACCTACATCATTCGCTATGAATGCATAAACATTTTGACTATAGCACACGTAATTCCAACAGAGGACATTCAATGAAACTTTTTAATAAGTCCTCATCATTAATAAGAAATATTAAAACTTTATGACCATTTCACTTTTCAAAGACCTTTGACATACAAAATTTCGCCATGAATCAATGTCCCTCATATTCCAGTGTACAAACCCAGAACACTTAAACACAAATCGAAGCTTTTGAACAGCTTTACAAATAATATTTTTCTGAAATACTTTTAATTTTACAGATTGAAACTGGACTTGTATTTTATTGTTCACAAAATTATTGATTTTGCATATAAAACCCAGGCGATTAAACGAAGTAAATTTCCATCGACTCACATTAAAATTTGCTTTATGAAAAGAAATACACAATATAAAATCAACCCCACTCCAATTAAAAACTAGAGATTGTCTGTATGGCTAAGAAACGATTTTTGCGATGTAAACTTTTACATACTTAATATGTAAATTCGATTCTACTCACAAATTTGTAGAAGTTCACCATGATAAAACATATATGTGTTAAAATCTATTTTTGTTCTTCTGTTTTGATGCAGTCCACACAACCATTACAACTGTAATCTTACTAAAAGGTACTTTTATAAAAAGCATTACCAAAAGTTTCTGCTACAAATGATTGATAGTATCTATCTATCTATCTATCTATCTATCTGTGTGTGTGTGTTTGTGAACAGACAAGGTCAGATTAAATAGATGTGAATAGTCTGAAAAAGATCAGAATAGGTAGATTAATAATTGCATACTGAGAAATGTATCTTTAATACAAGTAGATAAATTGATATGCATAAATTGTAATAGAAAAATAGGTAGATAGATATTGATTGCCATATAGAAAAATAGATATATATGAACCGGCTGGGATAGACAGGTCATATGCGTGGGTGGACTAGTGAGACAAAGAGAATATAGATTTGCGATAATCTAAGTAAATCACTTTGATAATGAATTAGATTAATGGTGGAGGTGGCAAATTATGGATCATTAAAAATGAAGTCAGACACAGAATGACATGTAAACTAATTAATCTAACAGCAACACATACACCTCAACAAAAAAGTCTATCAAACTACATGCAAAATCAGAAGGAATTTTTTTATTATTTTCTTCTCTTCTCATATTTCTGATGATCATTTCTTTCCATGAATTATTGATAATGAAATTGTGTTTATAAAAATGACGTATTTAAAAGCACCCTCATTTACATTTGGTATTACAGTATTATGGAGTTTAACTAAATCCACTTATTGATAGTCTAAGGCGTCTGGGCAAACAGAAGCTTACCAGATATATCAACTTTGCATATAAAACCCAGGCGATTAAACTAATTTTTCAAAAAGTGATAGTAAGTTATTATAAAACATCAAATTCTGTGGAATTTAAAGAAAATCTTGGAAGGTGTATTCTGCAGGTTTCCTATTAGTAAAATGTTCTCCGACTTAAAACTTGTCGAAATTCATAAATAATGCCACATCTCAGAATTTCATATATTTGTAATATATGCAAAAAATTTCTTTTCAATTTGCTCATATGTGAAAGTATGATAAAATTTTGTTTTGAATTTGGTCATATGTGAAATTAAGATAAAATTTATTTTGAATTTGGTCATATGTGAAAGTAAGATGAAATTTTGTTTTGAATTTGGTCATATGTGAAAGTATGATAAAATTTTGTTTTAAATTTGGTCATATGTGAAAGTAAGATAAACTTTTGTTTTGAATTGGGTCAAATGTGAAAGTAAGATAAAATCTTGTTTTGAATTTGTTCGTATGTGAAAGTAGGATAAAATTTTGTTTTGAATTCGCTCATATGTGAAAGTAAGAAAAAATTTGTTTTGAATTTGCTCATATGTGAAAGGAAGGTAAAATTTTGTTTTGAATTTGCCCATATGTGAAAGGAAGATAAAATTTGTTTTGAATTTGGTCAAATGTGAAAGGAAGATAAAATTTGTTTTGAATTTTGTCATATGTGAAAGTAAGATCAAATTTTGTTTTGAATTTAACATGTGAAAGTAAGATAGAATTTGTTTTAAATTTGGATATATGTGAAAGTAAGTCAAAATCTTGTTTCGAATTTTTGTCATATGTCAAAGTAAGATAAAGTTTTGTTTTGAATTTGGTCAAATGTGAAAGTAAGGTAAAATCTTGTTTTGAATTTGGTCAAATGTGTAAGTAAGATAAAATTTTGTTTTGAATTTTCTCATATGTGAAAGTAAGATAAAATTTTGTTTTGAATTTGGTCAAATGTGAAAGTAAGATAAAATTTTGTTTTGAATTTGCTCATATGTGAAAGGAAGGTAAAATTTTGTTTTGGATTTGTTCATATGTGAAAGTAAGATAAAATTTGTTTTGAATTTGGTCAAATGTGAAAGGAAGATAAAATTTTGTTTTGAATTTGCTCATATGTGAAAGTAAGATAAAATTTGTTTTGAATTTGGTCATATGTGAAAATAAGATAAAATTTTGTTTTGAATTTGGTCATATGTGAAAGTGAGATAAAATTTGTTTTGAATTTTGTCAAATGTGAAAGTAAGATAAAATTTGTTTTGAATTTGGTCAAATGTGAAAGTAAGATAAAATTTGTTTTGAATTTGGTCATATGTGAAAGTAAGATGAAATATTGTTTTGAATTTAACATGTGAAAGTAAGATAGAAATTGTTTTGAATTTGGTTAAATGTGAAAGTAAGATAAAATCTTGTTTGAATTTGCTCATATGTGAAAGTAAGATAAAATTTTGTTTTGAATTTGGTCAAAGAAAAAAATAAGATAAAATCTTGTTTTGAATTTGGTCATATGTGAAAGTAAGATAAAATTTTGTTTGAATTATCTCATATGGGAAACGAAGATAAAATTTTGTTTCGAATTAGTTCAAATGTGAAAGTAAGATAAAATTTTGTTTTGAATTTGGTCAAATGTGAAAGTAAGATAAAATTTTGTTTTGAATTTTCTCATATGTGAAAGTAAGATAAAATTTTTGTTTTGAATTATCTCATATGAAAGGAAGATCAAATTTGTTTTACATTTGGTCATATAGAAAATAAAATAAAATTTTGTTTTTGAATTTGGTCAAATGTGAAAGTAAGATAAAATTTTGTTTTGAATTAGGTCAAAATGAAAATAAGATAAAATTTTGTTTTGAATTTGGTCATATGTGAAAGTAAGATAAAAATTTGTTTTGAATTTGGTCAAATGTGAAAGGGAATTTTAAGATGAAAATCAAATTTTTTTGAATTTCATATGTGAAAATAAGATAAAATTTGTTTTAAATTTGGATAAATGTGAAAGTAAGTCAAAATCTTGTTTTTGAAAATCATATGTGAAAGTAAGATAAAGTTTTTTTGAATTTGGTCAAATGTGAAAAAGATAAAATCTTGTTTTGAATTTGGTCATATGTGAAAGTAAGATAAAATTTGTTTTGAATTTGGTCAAATGTGAAAGGAAGATAAAATTTGTTTTGAATTTTGTCATATGTGAAAGTAAGATCAAATTTTGTTTTGAATTTAACATGTGAAAGTAAGATAGAATTTGTTTTAAATTTGGATATATGTGAAAGTAAGTCAAAATCTTGTTTTGAATTTTTGTCATATGTGAAAGTAAGATAAAGTTTTTTTTTGAATTTGGTCAAATGTGAAAGTAAGGTAAAATCTTGTTTTGAATTTGGTCAAATGTGAAAGTAAGATAAAATTTTGTTTTGAATTTTCTCATATGTGAAAGTAAGATAAAATTTTGTTTTGAATTCGCTCATATGTGAAAGGAAGATCAAATTTGTTTTACATTTGGTCATATATGAAAATATGATAAAATTTTGTTTTGAATTTGGTCAAATGTGAAAGTAAGATAAAATCTTGTTTTGAATTAGGTCATATATGAAAATAAGATAAAATCTTGTTTTGAATTTGGTCATATGTGAAAGTAAGATTAAAATTGTTTTGAATTTGGTCAAATGTGAAAGTAAGATAAAATTTTGTTTTGAATTTGCTCATATGTGAAAGGAAGGTAAAATTTTGTTTTGAATTTGCTCATATGTGAAAGTAAGATAAAATTTTGTTTTGAATTTGCGCATATGTGAAAGGAAGATAAAATTTTGATTTGAATTTGCTCATATGTGAAAGGAAGATAAAATTTGTTTTCAATTTGGTCATATGTGAAAATAAGATAAAATTTTGTTTTGAATTTGGTCATATGTGAAAGTGAGATAAAATTTGTTTTGAATTTGGTCAAATGTGAAAGTAAGATAAAATCTTGTTTTGAATTTGGTCAAATGTGAAAGTAAGATAAAATTTGTTTTGAATTTGGTCATATGTGAAAGTAAGATGAAATATTGTTTTGAATTTAACATGTGAAAGTAAGATAGAAATTGTTTTAAATTTGGATATATATGAAAGTAAGTCAAAATCTTGTTTTGAATTTTGTCATATGTGAAAGTAAGATAAAGTTTTTTTTTGAATTTGGTCAAATGTGAAAGTAAGGTAAAATCTTGTTTTGAATTTGGTCAAATGTGAAAGTAAGATAAAATTTTGTTTTGAATTTTCTCATATGTGAAAGTAAGATAAAATTTGTTTTCAATTTGGTCATATGTGAAAATAAGATAAAATTTTGTTTTGAATTTAGTCATACGTGAAAGTGAGATAAAATTTGTTTTGAATTTGGTCAAATGTGAAAGTAAGATAAAATCTTGTTTTGAATTTGGTCAAATGTGAAAGTAAGATAGAAATTGTTTTGAATTTGGTTATATGTGAAAGTAAGATAAAATCTTGTTTGAATTTTCTCATATGTGAAAGTAAGATAAAATTTTGTTTTGAATTTGGTCAAAGAAAAAAATAAGATAAAATCTTGTTTTGAATTTGGTCATATGTGAAAGTAAGATAAAATTTTGTTTGAATTTGGTGGGAAACGAAGATAAAAAATTAGTTCAAAAAAAGTAAGATAAAATTTGTTTTGAATTTGGTCAAATGTGAAAAAGATAAAATTTGTTTTGAATTTTGTCATATGTGAAAGTAAGATCAAATTTTGTTTTGAATTTATCATGTGAAAGTAAGATAGAATTTGTTTTAAATTTGGAAATGTGAAAAGTAATCAAAATCTTGTTTTGAATTTTGTCATATGTGAAAGTTAAAGTTTTTTTGAATTTGGTCAAATGTGAAAGTAAGATAAAATCTTGTTTTGAATTTGGTCAAATGTGAAAGGAAGATAAAATTTTGTTTTGAATTTTCTCATATGTGAAAGTAAGATAAAATTTTGTTTTGAATTTCATATGTGAAAGGAAGATCAAATTTGTTTTACATTTGGTGAAATGAAAATAAGATAAAATTTTGTTTTGAATTTGGTCAAATGTGAAAGTAAGATAAAATCTTGTTTTGAATTAAATTTATTTAAGATAAAATCTTGTTTTGAATTTGTCATGTGAAAGTAAGATTAAAATTGTTTTTGAATTTGGTCAAATGTGAAAGTAAAATAAAATTTTGTTTTGAATTTTTGTCATATGAAAGGGAAGGTAAAATTTTGTTTTGAATTTGCTCATATGTGAAAGTAAGATAAAATTTTGTTTTGAATTTTTTTTGAAAGGAAGATAAAAATTTTTTGTCATATGTGAAAGGAAAGATAAAATTTGTTTTCAATTTGGTCAAATGTGAAAAGATAAAAGAATAAAATAAAATTTGTTTTGAATTTGGTCAAATGTGAAAGTAAGATAAAATTTGTTTTGAAGATAAAGATGAAATATTGTTTTGAATTTGCTCATATGTGAAAGTAAGATAGAAATTGTTTTTTTGGATATATATGAAAGTAAGTCAAAATCTTGTTTTGAATTTTGTCATATGAAAATAAGATAAAGTTTTTTTTGAATTTTAAATTTGGTAAAAATCTTGTTTTGAATTTGGTCAAATGTGAAAGTAAGATAAAATTTTGTTTTGAATTTTTTTGTGAAAGTAAGATAAAATTTGTTTTCAATTTGGTCATATGTGAAAATAAGATAAAATTTTGTTTTGAATTTAGTCATATACGTGAAAGTAAAGATAAAATTTGTTTTGAATTTGGTCAAATGTGAAAGTAAGATAAAATCTTGTTTTGAATTTGGTCAATGTGAAAGTAAGATAGAAATTGTTTTTGAATTTGGTTATATGTGAAAGTAAGATAAAATTTTGTTTGAATTTTCTCATATGTGAAAGTAAGATAAAAAATTTGGTCAAAGAAAAAATAAGATAAAATCTTTTTTGAATTTGGTCATATGTGAAAATAAGATAAAATTTTGTTTGAATTATCTCAAGGGGAAACGATTGATAAAATTTTGTTTCGAATTAGTTCAAATGTGAAAGTAAGATAAAATTTTGTTTTGAATTTGGTCAAATGTGAAAGTAAGATAAAATTTGTTTTAAATTTTGTTTTAAGATCAAATTTGAATTTAAATGTGAAAGTAAAGATAGAATTTGTTTTAAATTTGGATATATGTGAAAGTAAGTCAAAATCTTGTTTTGAATTTTTGTCATATGTGAAAGTAAGATAAAGTTTTTTTTTGAATTTGGTCAAATGTGAAAGTAAGGTAAAATCTTGTTTTGAATTTGGTCAAATGTGAAAGTAAGATAAAATTTTTTTGAATTTTTCTCATATGTGAAAATTTTTTGTTTTGAATTTCTCATATGTGAAAGGAAGATCAAATTTGTTTTGAATTTGGTCATATATGAAAATAAGATAAAATTTGTTTTAAATTTGGTCAAATGTGAAAGTAAGATAAAATTTGTTTTGAATTGGTCATATATGAAAATAAGATAAAATCTTGTTTTGAATTTGGTCATATGTGAAAGTAAGATTAAAATTGTTTTGAATTTGGTCAAATGTGAAAGGAAGAAAATTTTGTTTTGAATTTGCTCATATGTGAAAGGAAGGTTAAATTTTGTTTTGAATTTGCTCAATATGTGAAAGTAAGATAAAATTTACTTTTCAATTTGGTCATATGTGAAAATAAGATAAAATTTTGTTTTGAATTTGGTCAAATGTGAAAGTGAGATAAAATTTGATTTGAATTTGGTCAAATGTGAAAGTAAGATTAAATTTTGTTTTGAATTTGGCAAATGTGAAAGTAAGATAAAATTTGTTTTGAATTTGGTCATATGTGAAAGTAAGATGAAATATTGTTTTGAATTTAACATGTGAAAGTAAGATAGAAATTGTTTTGAATTTGGTTATATGTGAAAGTAAGGTAAAATCTTGTTTCGAATTAGTTCAAATGTGAAAGTAAGATAAAATTTTGTTTTGAATTTGGTCAAATGTGAAAGTAAGATAAAATTTGTTTTGAATTTGGTCAAATGTGAAAGTAAGATAAAATTTTGTTTTGAATTTGGCAAATGTGAAAGTAAGATAAAATTTTTTTTGAATTTGGTCAAATTTGAAATTAAGATAAAATCTTGTTTTGAATTTGGTTAAATGAGAAAGTAAGATAAAATTCTGTTTTGAATTTGGTCAAATGTGAAAGTAAGATAAAATCTAGTTTTGAATTTGCTCATATGTGAAATTAAGATAAAATTTTGTTTTGAATTTGGTCATATATGAAAGTAAGATAAAATTTGTTTCGAATGTGGTCATATGTGAAAGTAAGATAAAATTTTTTTCCAATTTGGTCATATGTGAAAATAATATAAAATCTTGTTTTGAATTTGGTCATATGTGAAAGTAAGATAAAATCTTCTTTTGAATTTGTTCGTATGTGAAAGTAGAATAAATTTTGTTTTGAATTCGGTCATATGTGAAAGAAAGATAAAATTTGTTTTGAATTTGCTCATATGTGAAAGGAAGGTAAAATTTTGTTTTGAATTTGCTCATATGTGAAAGGAAGATAAAATTTGTTTTGAATTTGGTCAAATGTGAAAGGAAATAAAATTTGTTTTGAATTTTGATAAGAAAATTTTGTTTTGAATTTAACATGTGAAAGTAAGATAGAATTTGTTTTAAATTTGGATATATGTGAAAGTAAGTCAAAATTTGTTTTGAATTTTGTCAAATGTGAAAGTAAGATAAAGTTTTTTTGTATTTGGTCAAATGTGAAAATAAAATCTTGTTTTGAATTTTCAAATGAAAAAGTAAGATAAAATTTTGTTTTGAATTTTCTCATATGTGAAAGTAAGATAAAATTTGTTTTGAATTTGTTCAAATCTGAAAGTAAGATAAAATTTGTTTCGAATTTGCTAATATGTGAAAGGAAGATAAAATTTGTTTTCAATTTGGTCATATGTGAAAATAAGATAAAATTTTGTTTTGAATTTGGTCATACGTGAAAGTGAGATAAAATTTGTTTTGAATTTGGTCAAATGTGAAAGTAAAATAAAATCTTGTTTTGAATTTGGTCAAATGTGAAAGTAAGATAAAATTTGTTTTGAATTTGTCATATGTGAAAAGAAGATAAAATTTGTTTTCAATTTGGTCATATGTGAAAATAAGATAAAATTTTGTTTTGAATTTGGTCACACGTGAAAGTAAGATAAAATTTGTTTTGAATTTGTTCAAATCTGAAAGTAAGATAAAATTTGTTTCGAATTTGGTCAAATGTGAAAATAAGATATAATTTTGTTTTGAATTTGGTCTTATGTGAAAATAAGATGCAATCTTGTTTTGAATTTAACATGTGAAAGTAAGATAGAATTTGTTTTGAATTTGGTCATATGTGAAAGTAAGATAAAATCTTGTTTTGAATTTTTTTGTATGTGAAAGTATGATAACATTTTCTTTTGAATTTGCTCATATGTGTAAGTGAGATAAAATTCATTTTGAATTTGGTCATATGTAAAAGTAAGATACAATTTTTTTGAATTTGGTCATATGTGAAAGTAATATAAAATTTTGTTTTGAATTTGCTCATATGTGAAAGGAAGGTAAAATTTTGTTTTGAATTTGGTCATATGTGAAAGTAAGATGAAATCTTGTTTTGAATTTAACATGTAAAAGTAAGATAGAATTTGTTTTGAATTTGGTTATATGTGAAAGTAAGATAAAATTTTGTTTTGAATTTGGTCAAATGTGAAAGTAAGATAAAATCTTGTTTTGAATTTGGTCATATGTGAAAGTAAGATTAAATTGTTTTGAATTACCTCATATGTGAAAGGAAGATAAAATTTATTTTGAATTTTCTCATATGTGAAAGGAAGATAAAATTTGTTTTACATTTGGTCATATATGAAAATAAGATAAAATTTTGTTTTGAATTTTGACATATGTGAAAGTAAGATAAAATCTTGTTTTGAATTAGTTCAAATGTGAAAGAGATAAAATTTTGTTTTGAATTTGGTCACACATGAAAGTAAGATAAAATTTGTTTTGAATTTGTTCAAATGTGAAAGTAAGATAAAATTTGTTTCGAATTTGGTCAAATGTGAAAATAAGATATAATTTTGTTTTGAATTTGGTCATATGTGAAAATAAGATGGAATCTTGTTTTGAATTTAACATGTGAAAGTAAGATAGAATTTGTTTTGAATTTGCTCATATGTGAAAGTAAAATAAAATTTTCTTTTGAATTTTGTCATATGTGAAAGGAAGATAAAATTTTGATTTGAATTTTGTCATATGTGAAAATAAGATCAAATTTTGTTTTGAATTTCGTTATATCTGAAAGTAAGATAGAATTTTGTTTTGAATTTGGTCATATGTGAAAGTAAGATAGAATTTTGTTTAGAATTTGGTTATATGTGAAAGTAATATAAAATTTTGTTTTGAATTTGGTCATATGTGAAAATAAGATAAGATTTTCTTTTGAATTTTGTCATATGTGAAAGTATGATAAAATTTTGTTTTGAATTTGGTTATATCTGAAAGTAAGATAAAATTTTGTTTTGAATTTGGTCATATGTTAAAGTAAGATAAAATTTGTTTTGAATTTGGTCATATATGAAAGTAAGATAATGTTCTAGTAAAATTCTTTGTGCGATCCAACAATTATTTCTTAATATTCCTTGCTGAAATGTGGAGTGTCTTATATGCCTGTGTCTTGTATGCCATCAATTACGGTAATCAGTAGCTGACAATTCTGATAGGTATGAAAGATGCGGCAAAACTACAAACCTCAGCGCATTGTTTTAGTCATTCATTTTAGATATTTACATCCTTTGTCAGTCGTTGTTTTACTTGGAAATTTACCGCTTCCTCCACACCACCACAAAACCTTGCTCTTTGATTTGGTCTACAAAATACCAACAAATTAGAGGCAATGTAATATTTGGATCCTTTTTCGAAACGCGTCTTAAATTCTAACAAATATGGTATAATTATTGGAATGTATATTCAAACCATTTTATCTTATTTCTTCAATGGTAAATGATTAGATGGCGGGGTGATTTCGTAAAACATTAGCAGTGATTTCGATCCTCGCTAAATGTTGTAAATGAGCTTTTGTACCAGATTGAACTTATAATATTGTATTTGGTTATAAACGCTTCTATTATGTTCTTTCTGTCCGAAATTCCGCCCAAATGAATTGGATTTCACAAGTCTTGGTGACAAAAACAAAAAACTGATATATTTACACTCTTCCAACCTCCAACTCATACGGTGGATGATAAATGCATTTTCCTTTCAGTTGTTTGTCCCTCCAAAATAAGAAAAAAAAATTATTTTAGTTCAAATATTGAAAATTTATGCCGTTTTTTAAAAATTTTTCTGCTTTATATCTATCTATCTATCTATCTATTTATTTATCTATCTATCTATCTATCTATCACTCATTCCTACTCTCACTCTCTTTCTCTCTCTCTCTCTCTCTCTCTTTCTCTGTATATATATATATATATATATATATATATATATATATAAAGAAAGAACTGTAAGATATATAATCCGGTGTTCTTATTGATATTTTTTATTTTTATTTTTACAAAACAGTGCTCAATGTAAATTTACAGAGCATGAATATTATAAATTAATTGATTTAAAATATGGTTTTTCCGCTACACAGTAATAACCATGTTTCAAAAATGAAAGCTAAAAATTTTAAATTTAATTATATAATTAAATTAAAAGCATTAGTTCCGTTTCAGCTTCAAGCGAATATTGGAACCTGTTTTTAGTGATGGTGAGTTTTAGTAATGGTGTAGATTTGCTTGAAGACCAGCGAAAGTGCTTTAGATTTTACAGATTATTTAATTTTTCACTGCTAGTGTTTCTGCTCTTGAAATAGAAACGAAATTGCTTTTCCCTGTTCATGGCCAGTTATCTTGACAATTAAGATTTTTACTGACATGTCAGTTAACGTTGTAGGCTCCAAATGACGCAAACAAGGAATGATAAATACATACGAATGTAGGTGTTCATATCTGCATATGCGCCTGTGTCGTTGACATTTGTTAATCCCTTTTAATCGATTTAGTTAATCCACTGATCTGGCCGCCATTTGGTTCATTTTGCCTGCATTTGAAGTACTCGTCGATTTACGTCACTCGGAACAAGACTCTAATCCGCCATTTCCTTTCTTCCTTTCTCCCTTTCATCCATACGTTATGTTCACTCTTTCTTCCTTTCACTTTTTCTGTTACATTTGTATTTTCTTTCTTTCTTTCTTTCTTTCTTTCTTTCTTTCTTTCTTTCTTTCTTGCCTCTTTTATATTCTACCTTGTCTTGTATCACACAAATTTGATTATAACAATTAAATGAATGCTGGGAGTATGTAGCAGGTCTTGAAATATTGGCGTAAAACAATCTTTCTAGACCTGTTCATCTTATTTGTCCTTTAGTCGAGCTAAGTTGAGAATTTTAATTATTCGATGTTTTTTACGAAAACGTTGTCTTCACGTTACAACAAAATCGACAATTTAATAACTGTTAACAAGATATTTCTGTCAGGTTCTTAGAATAATCATCAAAATTTGAAATATTTTACCGTAAGTCTTTGATCATTTTAAGGTTCGAAATCTTGCGCATGGGCAGTCAGTCAAAAATTCGTTTCTGGTGGCCTGTAATTAGATATGTATATAAATTAAATGCATTCATAATGATTTTACTGCAAAATATCTTGATAACCAGGAGGAAAAAGATTGTCAGTTATCAATAATTAAGTTAAATATTACGGACAGAGTGGGACTATTAAGAATTACATCTATTATATAAATAATGTAACTGCATTGTTAATGTTATTTGTATTGATAATCAGGGAAAATGAGGCTGTCTCAGATATTAATGCAAACGTTACTGATATATCTTGTACAATGACAAAAAGCAAAAAAACAAAAACAAAAAACTAACACTAGTTCATTGCATTTTTGTAATATCGCTTATACAAGGTAACCAAAAAGTACTTGCTGTTTTTGATTTATTATAAAAAAAAGGCATACACCAAATTTGACATACCATTAGTCCCCAAAGTAATCCTCATCAGCAACCAGGACCTTTTGTCAACATACCTCCAGCTTCTGATTGCCCTGGCAGTAAAAGATCAGATGTCTTGAACGCAAAGGAGCCTGTGGGTGCTTGCCACAAATCTGCCTCATTTGCGAATCATTTCTAACGAAGGTAATTGCCCAGGGAATGGAAGAGGTGGTAATCTGCTCATGCCATGTACAGGGAGTAAAATGAATGGCACCGTGTCTCCCAGTCAAGTCACAATATGGTATCCCTGGCCACCCGCGCCACATGAGGCCTGGCATTATCAGGGAAGAACTGTACACCCTTGCGATTAACCAATGCTGGTTCTTTCTGCTTCAGTGCTTGTTGCATACATTTTAACTACTACGAGTACAAGTCCACAAGGATGGTTTGGCCCGTTGGTAGCAGCTAATAGTGCACCACTTGTCGACTAGTCTAACATATACATAGTACGATCTTGCGTGAGTGTAGAAGTGATCTTGTGGTGTGAGGCACAAGGTCCCATGGTGACAACCAATAAGTTTCACGCGTGGGAGTGTCATATAGAACCAACTTTTCATCACTGGTGAGTACTCGATCAAATTTGGGTACCTGAGAAAGCAACGAGAAAAGCTGTTGCTTGTCGGCTTTCGACAGTGTGTGGAGTATCCACTTGCTCAACTTGTACGCCTTACCTATGCGGCGCAGGTGAAATTTGACTGTTTCATCAGAAACCTGGAAGCGTTCAGCAAGATTGCCATATGTTTGGCTGTTGTCCTCATCTGTGGCCTTATCATCTTGAAACCTCTGGAAGCGTTCAGCAAGATTGCCATATGTTTGGCTGTTGTCCTCATCTGGGGCCTTATCATCCAGGACATGTGGTCAGCTACTGCGGGGTTCATCACAATGCTCATAAATATTCATCAGGCTAACTGAAAAGTCCAGGTAATTTATGGAAGTTACTAAGGGATAGAATTTAATGTTTAATAGACAAAACTTAGTAAATGATGTTGAATTGTATTTATTTTTATTTATAATATAATTAATATTTATAATTTAATTATTATATATTTGAAATAAAAGGAGGTTATGAATTTAACGGTTTTTAACGGTTTTTATGTTGGGAAAAGAGGAATTCTTTCAGGAATGGAGATGTTTAAATATATATATATATATATATATATATATATGTGTGTGTGTGTGTGTGTGTGTGTGTGTGTGTGTGTGTGTATACATACATTTGTGTGTGTTTGCGTGCGTGTGTACTTAAGTAGTAATCCAATATATATGTATTTTTAAACAAATAATTTATAATTTGACCTTTCTGGTGCCTTTACATTACAATCGAGCCAGCTTTCAAAGTACGTTTTTATTGTCTACACAATTTGACATAGATAGCCTCCAGCGATACACTTGTCACTTAGCCATTATCATGTTCGAAGATCTTCATCGTTATTATTTTTAGCTGTCCAATTTAGAAAAAAATATTGAAGATACACATACACACACATATATATAATTATGAGTGCGTGTAAAATGTAATATATATATATATATATATATATATATGAAATACACACATACACACACACACACACACACACACACATATATATATATATATATATATATATATATATATATATATATATATATATATATATACACCTAAACACACTCATATATATATTGTGTATTTAGGCAGCAATCCCTCTTTTATACATATTTCGTTAAAGACGACTGACAAGGTAATGCGATTAAGCGTTTTATTTAATTTTACTTGTGAGCATACAAGTGTGTTCTTTTCTGGACACAAAGTGTGTAAAAACCTTCCAAAAGTTCTCCATTTTCGATCCCCTTTCAGCTATATTTTTAGCGATTATCGAGGATGATTTTCTTTTTGCTTTTAATTGAATGCATGGGTTGTGTTATATATGTATTTAGAATTATAGGAATGTTTTATTTTCCAAACACGGTCAGCACATCGTGGCCATGTTCATAGTTATTGAGTATTGGCATTTTCTTTTTAGTTATTAGTGATTCCATTAATTTTAATCATTTTTTACATGTGTATGAGGTTATTATGCTTGTATTGCCTACTAGTATGTTACGGAAGGTAATAATATATAAATGTATCGAAGATATTCCTTGTACATATTCTAAGGTGTAATGTTATTAGATATACATAATACACATGCATACTTACACACACAAACACACACACACACACACATATATATATATTAGTGAATACACATAATATCCCACGTTGATAACACAACTCGGAGTTTCATGCGGTTACACAATCATCTCTTGCTGAATACTCACTGATCATTAAGCTTAACTTAAATTGAGAGCACAATCGTACACGCCTGCTTATATTAGACCGTTTCATTTATGAACTTTCTCTCTCTCTTTCTATATATATATATATATATATATATATATAATTATTTATTTAAAAATATGATTCCATCGCTACATATGAGTTCTCATGTTTCAAAACAAGAGCCGAAAACTTCAATATAATTATTGAATTTGGAAGATGGGAAAGATGAGGTGAGTAAAAAATGGTAGTCACTGAGGATTGTCCTTTCCCTTTTGTTAATTTTTTTTATTACTTCTTGAAATATTTTCTCATCTGTCAGATTTGTCAAACTGATATTTTTAATTCTTTAATAAGCTTTACTGTTCTTATTTTTCTAAATTGTTTTTTTAAATCAAGAAAACATGCTCACGTCTTTCAGGTTGATATTCAGGTTGATATGCCATGACAAACTACTTGAATTAAAGTACCAAGCTCTGTTCCATCTTCAAGCGAATTTTTATTTTGAATAACTAATTCTTGAAATACGCGTTTTTATAAGCATATTCATTATTAAAATTAAAATTACTTTGGTAACGGCTAGAGCAATTATTTAAAAATGGGGCATAAGGGTTAATAATTTGTATCAATGTATCAGTTACATTCAAAGAGGTCAAGTCAGGGTAAGATTGGGGTGTCTAAATTCAAAGCGGAAGATGACATCGTCTAGTCTGGTTAAGTGTCTATGGAGATTTATTTATTTTTTTTATTTCATTTTCTTTCCTGAAAGGGTTTTGTGTATATAAAAAAACTGTCATAATTAGCTAAGATTTGTTTTTTTTTTTTTGACGACTTCATAAAGTTTTTTTTTATATATATATGAAAGGTTAATGGTCAGAGTTGAATCAGACCAGGAAACAGTAGTATTAAAAAGTGCTCAATACACGTATCAAAAAATAAATAAATAAACGTAAAAATAACATGTAGAGCTTTTAACTTTAAAATCAGGAGGTCAGTTGAATATTCGACATTGGATTCGACCACACGGTCTCATAAGGCAATATTTAATATAAACAAACACGGTCTGTATAGGGATGATGGCCTGATGCTAGCACCAAACAACAAAAGAACTAATGACACCATTAGAAAAGCGCTTTTCAAGGTCCTTTAAAGTCTCGGCTTTAAAATAGAACTCGATATAAATAAAAAAAAAGGTACCTATCCGAACGTTGAATTGAATCTTTATATTGGCAGTGTCTCCTCGTACATGAAACCTAACGCAAAAATCCAACCAACTCATCCGAATATAATTAAACATATCCCCAAAAAGAACAGAGTCTAAGTTATCCAGAAACTCTACTTGTAGGACAATTTTTGAGGGAAAAAAAAGAAGGGGTATGAGAAAAATTTAAAGGTAGAGGGTCACAAAACTAAACTAGTTTAAAATATATTAAGCAACATAAGAAGGTCAGTTCGAAGAAAAGAAAAAAAATATTATTTGGTTTAACCCCCCCCTTTTAACTTAGAGGTGAAATGTAATAAAGGTAAATTATTTTTCAAGTTGTTTTCTAAAGACTTCCGCAAAAATTTAGAATTACATAAAATATTCAATAAAAATACAGTTAAATTAAGTTACAGTTGCACTCGTAATTTAGATACAATTATAAATAGGCAAAATACCAGAAACCTCAAAACTAACGAGCAGCAAAAGAACACTAGTATTTTATGCAACTGCAGAAATAAGTTTAGATGCCCATAAAACGGAGTTTGTAAAACAAGCGATAATGAGAAATCAGCGATTATGACATTTGCGGATCCAAAATATCTTTTAAACCAAAAATCTAAAATTTTAAGTCCCTGCCTTCGTATTAGAAATTTTTTATTAAATGAGTATAAAAAGTCAGATTAAAAATCTATTTTAAAACCCCACTGTTATTCTTAAGACGTTTGCCTCCCCATCCTTCCTAACATTTATGTTACATTTGCTTTTCTTCTTCTTTTCTGTATAAATTTACAATACAATTGCATTCCCGTTCCTTTCTTTTCTTTTCTTTTTTTCACACTCCGTTTTTTCTTCTTTTTTTTATTCACCATACGCCCCTTTCTTTCTATTACACTCAATGTAATGTTTTTCGACTGTTATGCGCCTGTTTATTTATATTGAAAAATAATAATGTAACGTTCTTAGTTTTTTTCTCTTTTAAATAAAGCTGTTAAGTTGGTCATTATATATATATTAAAAATTCTTCTTCTAAAATATGGCAGGATTCGAATCTGCGTTCACCTAAGCAGTCGTTAGATCCAATTATCTCTTATCGAATGAGCTACTGAGAACTTAGTGTTCCGCTATGGTTGAATAATGCCTTTAAACGAAATCCTTCTCGATATGGACTTTCGTATCCAAACGAGTGCATCCGTTTCTTTAAGATGTCTTGAGTATTGAGGCCGGCAGACGAAAATTAAATAAATATACTGTTTAATAAGAAAACAGAGCGTCAACTCAAATAAGAGTATTTAAAAATACATTTAAAGTGATAAAATCTGGGTGATTAATTAAAAATCCATTACTTCTTTAGAATATCTATCTATCTATCTATCGATCTATCTATCTATCTATTTTTTTGTTTTACACGCTAAGCGATCATCAATTTGATGCCTCTCTTTGTGTTATATATATATATATATATATATATATATATATATATATATATATATATATATATATATATATTGTGCCACACTATATATAAAGCCCACACAAAGAGGAGTACCATATATTTTTATGGCCACTTAAGACGTGAAACTGCCACTCACTGTACAGTGCTGATTTCTTTTCCCGCAATATATATATATATATATATATATATATATATATAGTGCGCGTGTGCGTGTGCGTGTTTGTGTATATATATGTGCGCTGTCGTGTGCGTGTAAGTTTGTCGTTCTATTTTTTGCTGTGATACCTACTTTTTGCATTTAAAGGACAAACAGGTGACTGGTGATTAACCGTGTCTAAATTTATTACCTTTTTGTCTGTTTGTCATTCGTTTGACAAAAGTGACAAATGAAATGTCAAGTCGAGAGTCTTGTGACAGTCGTTGACGTGTTAAACTCCCGGTGGTGAGTCTATTCCCAGTCATCAACCAACGAATGAAGGAATATTAGAATTTTAATATATCGGAATAAAAGAATATTCCAAAGCTCACTTCTCTACTTTCGGCTCAGACAAATATTATAATATGTGGCGTAAGAAAAATTTCCAGTTAACTACCTATATTTAAAAAAAATAAATAAATAAAATAAAATAAATATAATAATCGCTGGGAAAATTCACCATTACGGGCAATTTACCGTCCAAGATCATATAAGATGTTTTCTGCACAGCATGCGTGACAATTAGAAAAAAAATAACGATGAAAATGGAAACAAAAGCGATAAAAGCTAAATTAGACAAATTAAATTTAACAACAAGATGCATCGTATCTCAAAAGTTAAAGGTAAATGCTGAGCGTCTCTGTATATTTAACGTTTCAATGGAGGCCGAGTTTGTTCTATTGCTGAATAGAACATCTCTGTGCTGAGTAGTACATTTTATTTTTATTTTTTCTTCGACCACAGAAATCCAACAAACTCCAGTTACATCCCCCAGAGACTTTAGCTTTTAATGGAGTTGGCCCTATGTTGACTGGAACAAGATCACCCAGTGGAGCTCTATAAAAGCCAAGTTTTTTTTTTCTCTCTAATCAGATTTTTTTCTGTATCCTGGAGAACCTTTGTGATTCAGTTTTAACCCCACTCAGGATTTTGCCAGTTGGTCGATTGCTGAGAAAATCGAGCGAAGAGGAGAAGAAAAAGAGAAAATTCGGAAGAAAAAAACACAAAAAAAACAGAGAGACAATTAGTTCATTTAAACTATAATTTCTATCTTTGCTTTCCTCCCTCTTTCACTTTATAAGATTGATTCAATCAATGAAACCTATTTGTTTCATGAAGAAGTTCTTTTTCGGAACGGAACTAGTTACTGATTATATTTTTTATATTGTGATACATAATCTATCTATCTATCTATCTATCTATCTATCTATCTATCTACACACACACACACACACACACACACACACACACACACACACACACACACACATATATATATAATTATTTATTTAAAAATATGATTCCAACACGCTACATAAGAATTCTCATGTTTCAAAACAAGAGCCGAAAACTTCAATATAATTATTTGAAACATGAGAACTCTTTAGGCTCTACTTTTGTATCGAGCACTATTTTTTTAAAATAATAACAAAAATACTAAAGAACTTTGGATTATTTACCTAACAAGTTTTTTCCTATTTTCTATATTTTTCACACACACACACACACACACACACACACACACACACAAATATATATATATATATATATATATATATATATATATATATATATAATGAGAGATAGAGAAATAGTGAGCGAGGTGAAAAACGTGAATGGATAAATGATATGATTAAAGAGAAATCGTTCTTGATCCTGGGCGGGTCAAGTAGTTTGTCATGGCATATCAACCTGAATATCAACCTGAAAGACGTGAGCATGTTTTCTTGATTTAAAAAAACAATTTAGAAAAATAAGAACAGTAAAGCTTATTAAAGAATTAAAAATATCAGTTTGACAAATCTGACAGATGAGAAAATATTTCAAGAAGTAATAAAAAAAATTAACAAAAGGGAAAGGACAATCCTCAGTGACTACCATTTTTTACTCACCTCATCTTTCCCATCTTTCACCTCCTAAGCTGATATTGTGGATTCCAGAGAGACCGGCTCCGTTCGAAAACGAAACCATCTTGAAGAGAAAATAAAACGAAAATAAATCGACTAAAATTAGGATGCCATGTTGATATTCAGAAAAAAACTTCGAAGTCCTAAAGGTAAAATACGAAAAGTTGTGAAAATCCGGACAACAACAGTGTTGGGATTAGGAATAGCGACAGGCCCAACAATGGGCTAAATAACAGTGTAGACTATGCTCTCTAGCCTTGAGTGTTAGTCAGCTTAGAAGCACAAAAGCCGAAAGCCATGTTTGTTATGTCTCAAGATATATGATATTAAAAACAGTGATAGGGACTCAAGGAAAATTATTTCATTTGAGTTCTAGCTGAGACTGCAAAACATATTAGGTATGAAAATGAAAAAAGTAATATATATATATATATATATATATATATATATATATATGAGGGTCAGCAGTGGCTGATGCCTTTCATTTTACACTTATGCATGCTAGCAGGGGCTATTGTGGAGAAAATCAGTTAAGGGAAAGACATATTTCATTTGTGCTTTCTTAAGTGTGATACTAGCTCAGCTTTGCTGCAGGCGACAAAGCCACACTGACAGAATTTGTTAAAGCAGGATTTTGATGGTGTCTCCACTTCATAGCTTGACGAAGCTGATCATGGTGCTTCAGTCTACTGTCTTCAAAACCTTTCAACTTAATGAAACATGTATTACGCCGCTCCTTTCGGCTTGATGCTTGGGCTGTTTCTTTTTTTCAGATCAAAGTTAAGCCGTTTCAAGTTGACTTTCAATTTATCTTTGTAGCGTAAGAATGGACATCCAACTGAACGCTTGGAGTTTGGTAGTTGTCCATACTGCCCCTTTTTTGGAAGCCTATGCTCATCCATTCTCACAATATGACCAGCTCACTTAAGTTGTATCTTTGTTAGAATGGTTTCAGTACATGTGATGTTGTTATATTTCTTCAGTATTGCACTATTCTTGACCCTGTCTTCCAATTTTATATCACATATGGCATGAAGACAGCACATGTGAAAGGTGTCAAGTTGATTCATGTGCTTGTGGTACAGGATCCACGTTTCAGCACCATAGAGAAGGGTTGAAAGAACACCTGATCTGTATATGTCGATCTTTACTCAGAGAGACACATTTTTGATGTTCTATAACCTATGTTTAAGTTTACCAGATGCTGTACTGGCTTTGGCTATTCTGGATTGGATTTCTCTGTCCATTTTTCCATCAGAAGAGACTGTTGATCCAAGATATGTGAACACCTCAACAGTTTTTAATGCTGTACCATCAATGAATATGGAAAGATTGGTGAGAGCTAGATTGTCTGATACTGGCTGGTACATTAGCTCAGTCTTCTTTATGTTGATAGTGAGTACAAATGCTTTTACTGTTTCAGAGAATTTATCAAGGATAGTTTGAATGTCTTCTAGACTGTGTGCTAACAGAGCATCATCATCTGCAAAGAAAAGATCGCGTACCAGCTGCAGACCAAGTTTCGATTGTGTCTTAAAACATTGCTGATTGTATAGACCTCCACTTGTTCTGAATTCAACATTGACGTTTTCACTTAAGTCAGAGAATGCTTTTTCAAGCATAGCAGAAAAGAAAAGTGCAAAGAGAAGAGGAGCAAGAACGCAATCTTGCTTTGTATCGTTGGAGACGAAAAACGCGCCCGATTATTCACTTCCCCGACTTTACAAAACCTTTCATTTCTTCGTGAAAGGAGATAATAATATGGATCATTTTTTTCTGGGACATCTAATTTTAACAAACTTTCCAAAGAGTAGTTCGAGATACAGTATCGAAAGCCTTTGGGAAGTCTACAAAAACAACAAATAGATCCTTGTTTTGTTCTCATGCCTTCTCCTGAGCTTGTCAGAGACAAAAGATCATATCCACGCTTCTTCTATCGGATCGAAAACCACACTGGGTCTCTGGTAATGTCGGTTCTGAGACAAATTTATTAAGCCTATTCAAGATGATACAAGTAAGGATTTTTTCCAGCAACCGAAAGAAGAGATATTCATTCCTCTTTGGTCGTCACGTTCACATCTGTTCCCTTTGCGTTTATATAAATGGACAATTGAAGCATCTTTATACTGCATCATCTGACGAATCCTGATTTAGGACAGTAGAGAAGTGTTCTTCCCAGAGTTTGATAACGTGGTTTTTGTCTGTCAGAAGAGTGTTATCTGAATGAAAGTTAGGTCATAGACAGCTGGAAATAGAATCAAAAACACCCTTCAAGTTTTGGTAGAATGATTTGAAGTCACATCTGTCAGCAGCCTCCTGCAAAGCTTTAGCCTTTGTTGTCCACCAGCCCTCCTTCATTTTCTTCAATTTTGCTTGAGACTTTCCCTTGGCTGATTTAAAGGCCCGTTTCTTTGATAGGCATGCTTTGTCTGCCATCTAGACCTGATAACAATTATGCATGTTTTCAAGAAGAGATTTAATTTTAGGATCGTTTGAATCAAACCAGTTTTGATGTTTTCACTGAACATACCCGAGTGTTTCTTTGGCCAAGTCATACAGTATGTTTTGTAAGGAAGACCATGCCGATTCAACTTCATTACCTACATCAAGAGATGCAAGTTTTGAGTCACACAATGTTTGGAAAGTGTCTAATGTTTTCCTGTTTTTCAGCTTTGTTATGTCTACTTTCTTTGGCAGTTTTGCTTGTTTCTAACCGGCTTCTTCAAATGCATTGCCGTATGTGAGCAAAGAATTTTGTGATCTGACCAACATTGACTGATTGCTAATGATTGTGTCAGGTTTATGTTGTGGCGATCACGACCATGAATGATGATGTAGTCAATGAGATGGTCGTGTCCTGATCTAGGATGTCGTCATGTACTTTTGTAACTAGTTGGTTGTTGGAAAATTGTGTTGGTGATTACAAGATCAAATTCATTGCAAAGAGACAGCAGCAATACCCAATTAGAATTTGATTTACCGACGCCATGTTTTCAATGACGTTACCCCAGGATAGTGCGTCACATTCAACACAAGCATTGAAGTCCTCACATCACATAAAATTTGTCATGAAATGGCATCCACCTTAGAAGTTCACGACGGCTGCAGTAAAAGGATTATTTTACCTCCTCATTAGAGTCCATGGTAGGAGAATAACGGCTAAGTAAATGGCATCCTTATTCTTACCGATAGGTAAGCGAAGAGACATTAGCCTGTCAGAAATACTGGAAGTGATTCCAGTCGTGACACAAGATCGTTTCTGATAGCAAATCCTACGCCAGATTCTCTTTGCGCAGATTCAGGTCGTCCTATCCAGAAGACGGTGTAGCCAACTTCCACTTTTTGCACTTTGTTTGGAAGTTCTGGTTTCTAATAAAGCAGCAATACCGATGTTGTTCTGTTTAAGTACTCGTGCAATAATTGCTGTTCTGCATTCAGGGTTTTTCTTATTTTCCTGAACAGTCCTTACATTCCAAGATAATATGAACATGTTTGTTTTATTAAGTTTTGATTTTCTGAAATTTCGGGTGCGCAGTTTGGATGCCCAGCCATACGCACTTTATGACAGGGTCATGCGCGGACATGCACTTTTTAGGTCGACTTTTATTGACTCTTCCTCATAAGAGTGCAGTGTCATCTCTAAATGGGGCTACTTTGTTATGAGAGGAGGACACAAAGTGCAACAATGTTCGATTTTGTGGTGCACAACGACCATTTATGTCTCACCACCCATGTGTGAATTTCAAGCTAAAGACTGCCAGTGACATCCTCCACCTATCCCCGTCGCTATCTCTTCCTCGCCATGGGATTTCTGTCTTGCATGTTTTTGTGTTGAACTATTAGCCATCCAGCTAAATGATAAACAAAATAAACATTACAACTCTAAAACCTTTCCTCCAGTTTCGAAAATTACAACCAAATCGTAAAAACAGAAATATCATGTTTAAATTTAAATAGATTAGAATATATTCATGCCACTATATAATAAATAAAACAAATACAATGCATTATGTTAAGTCTTGAGCTGTTCTTAATAACTTACAATTGCTATATATATATATATATATATATATATATATATATATATATATATATATATATATATATATATATATATATATATATATATATATATATATATATATATATATGTATATGAAATACATAATGAAGAAGTGCTGAAAAGTCTGATCAGATCAGCAAACATCAGTCGAGAGAAGTTTTCAGTAGCCCTCATATAATACCAGTATTCTTTCAGAAAAGCTTGCTTTAATTCTTGACCAATAACAATCCCTTTCTTAGTAAGGTTTAGTGCTTAACATACGGATTAAATGCTGAAATAAATTTTAGGCTACAAATTGCAAAATTTTTATTTAATCATCAAAGTTTCCTATCCCAAACTAGTTTGTAAATGCAGAAAATGATTATCCCGAATTAGATTTGTATCGGAGTAGCAGTAATATTAGTAGAAAGCGACAATAAAAACTAAACGTTTTCATACGTATACAGTGTTCAGATAAATAATAATAATTCGTAATAATATTGATTGATTTTATTGCATTCTTTTATATATTATTGTTATCGAATGAATTAAGGTTTTGGTATATTTGTTTCATAAATTCTATTCATTATATCAACTTTTTATTAATGGGTGGCTAGGCATGGATTAGCAAGTAGGTCTGGTGGACCATTATCACTGAGTAGTGGGTTCGATTCTCACTTGTTACTCCATAGTCTTGCGCTAAACTAGATTAGAATTACTAAGTAACAACAAGTAATTATTAGTAATAAATCGTACAACCCAGAAAAATGTCAAAGTACATTGTTGGAATTTTGAATTAAATGTTAACTAATGAAACTTAAATCGTGATATAATAATCACTTTTAGAGATTTTATTAAGACTTTTTTCGGTACACAAGTTTGAGCGATAAGACGTTTTGCTAAAACACTGTACATGAAGAAGAATCTACTCGTTCGATTATTGTGAACGACGCGAGTGTCACACAGTACACAACTCATTTAATCACAACTAGTTCTCAAGATATCCAAAATGGCTGAAATATTTCCTTGTATATCACTGAGTGGATCTACTAAATGATATCGGCCAACGAAGCAAGGTTTAATCCTTATATTCCACTAATAATAATAATAATAATAATAATAATAATAATAATAATAATAATCTATTATTAACACAAACTATTCTGCGTTCTTCTGAGTCCTTCCTAGATTGGATAAGAGAATTTAACTGAAAGCTTTATACCTCAGTAATAATGAAAGCTCTATACCTCAGTAATAATGAAAGCTCTATACCTCAGTAATAATATAAACTTTCAAGGGAAGTGAATAAGGAAGAGAACTGATTCATATGGAAATGTATTCAGTCTAAAATAATACGAGTTCAGCACACGCCATAAAGTTTAGAAAGATTAACTGCTTCAATGGACAAACTTACAAGACATGAAGGAACATTGAAGAACTCGGCATAACCAAGACAAATAAAAAGGGAAACAAATAAACAAAGAATTTCGATCAGGAGTAAATCAGAAATAAATCCTAGATTAAATATATCAAAATAAGATACAAGATACAGACTGAGAGTAAAAACAAAACAACAAATTTGACTGTAAACAACAGGAGAATAGTGGAATATACTGTGATTTGTGAGTTAGACAAAATACACAAAGGATTTAGTTTTGGCCAAGAAGAAAAGATTTTTTTCTCCTTGGCCAAAACAATTCCTAAATTTGGCCAAATCGTAATTTGGACAAGACTGGAAAGATTGAAATCTTGCAAACTACTGTTGTTCTAGGCTCTGCAATGGTATTGAAGAAAGTATTAGGATTTGAGGACGATTGCTGTCTATCGATTCACACTCACCAGACATGTTGCAGTGAGTTACTGCAATCTAATTCCGGTCCTATGAACTATACAGATATTTGGAGAATCATGGCGGAAAATTCCTGTTCGTGGCATAATGAGGATTCCATCTGCTCCCCAAGAATCATTCGACGGGTTGTACTGGGTTACATCATCATCATCATTATCATCATTATCATCATCATCATCATTAGTACCATGGTCGGATGTAATCGCAGAGTCGATATGCTTCCGAGCACCTAACCAGCTCCCTTCACATTGCGTGCCAATGTCTGAATATCCTCTAAGGGTCTTCTTGTCCCCTTAATGACATTGTCAGTGAGTAACTGGGACCCCCCCAAAAAAAACAAACAAAAAAACAAAACAAAAAAAACAAAAAAACAAAAACAAAAAACAAAACAAAAAACACATTTTAATCATTTGTCGTTCTCTTCTAATTCTCAGTTCCGCTGAGGAGTGGAATCATGACTTTCCGTAGCTAGGTTTCAGTTAACCCTTTAACCACCGTTCCAATAATCATCATATTAATAATAATAATAATAATCATCATATTAATAATAATAGCGATCGACTCAAGACGAAAAGTAATTCAAATTCATTCCTCACTTTGATTGTCAACGTGAAAGAAATGTTTTTGTTTGTTTCAAAATTCAGAAATAGTTAAAAAAAAAGGATTTCAATTCAAAGAGTCCAATAATAAATTCTCTGCAGGCAAATGGAGATGAGGCGTGGGGTGGCGACAAAGGCAAAGTGGTAAAAAGAGGAAGAGGAATCTCTCTTGGTTATTGTCGCAGATTCGTGTAATGATTCTTTATGAAAAGAGGAAAATAATAATGAAAACTAATTGAGCATTTCTTTCGCAGTGTTCAGAATAATAGAAAGAGAGACGAATATACTTACATCATTCTCTTTCTTTCTCTTTCTCCCCCTCTCTCTTTCCCTTTATCTCTTTCTTTATCTTTCTTTCTCTCTCTCTCTCTAATATTTGGGTATACAGGTTAACGTGTTCATATAAGACACTTTAATAAGTGAATTGATAATAAACAGGGGAGAATTAATGTTATTTGACGCAAGACTCTCCAGGAGTAATGTCTATATCAGATACAGGGAGAATAATATCATTAGCGAGAGAAAGATTTCAGCTACAAAGTATTAGGTTGTCACACATAAAATGACGCACTTTATAGGAAATGAATAAAACCCTTTTAAAATGTTAAATAACTAATTTAGTTAAAATAGGTACCATATTGGTGAGTGACTCTTCTCCAATGTAGCTTTAAATTCTTGATCCCATCTTTAAAAAATTCTCATCCTGCGTGTGACAAACAGTTCAAATGCTTCAATTATATCTTCCTTATTGGAGAATGTTTTATTGCATATGAAAGGTTCAAAATGCTTAAATAATTGATAATCAGTAGGAGAGATCTCATGTGAATATGGAGGATGAGGTAAAATTTCATCAATCAAGCTATGCAGCTTTTGGGTAATTGATTGAGAAGCATGCACCCATATGTTGTCATGCAGCACAATTCGGCCATCCCTATTCACAAATCTAGGATGTTCCTCTTTCAATTTTTAGGGTATACAACCAATTTTTCTACAATATGAGGTTGCTGTTATTGTTTTCTCTTGAAACAAGAACGAATATTGAATAACCCCTTTGAAAGACCACCATAATCATTAACTTTTTAGGGTGCAGTGGAGGTTTTGGCTATTTTTTTTATTGGCTTACTGTTGTCAAAGAGAATCCATTTCTCATCGCATTTAGTGAATCGAGGCAAAAAAAGTTTCTTTTTCCCAGATTACTCAACATTGTTTAATTGTAATCATTTTCATTGAGTAACAGTATATTGAAAGAAAATTTATATGGAAAGCAAAAGAATCTGTAATAAATCAAGATTTTTTTGTATACTAAGGAAGTTACTTCCAACCAAACAAAAAAAAGGTGTCATTTCATGTGTGACAACGTAATATTATTATGCACATAATTACCGTCACAAAACGATGAACAAAAGTTTTTCATTTCGTGGGGTGACAGTTGTGCAGGGACAATCGAACCTTGATTTGTCGCACATGTCGCTGATGTCATTTGCTGAAATGCCTTACTAGCCTCGTTACTATGCGCACGTTCATATTTAACATGCGTTGACAAATGATAATCGGTACATTTTTGGCATAGAAAAATTCAACAATGAACCATTGCTTCATTCAGGATTCCATATTAGATGCTATTTTTCCAGATCGCCATCTCGAAGAATATATATATATATATATATATATATATATATATATATATATATATATATAATAACGGGAAGCTGTAATCTCTTGTAATCTAGCATTAATAGCCACTAGTTACTATGTAAGCTAATGTAATAAATAGACTACAGTACTTTTGGAGCAACTCTCCGGTATATATATATATTAAAGTTATGCTATATTTATGGGAAAAGGGCTCAATGTCAGAGATAGAGCTTATGTATATATCAAATAGTCATGGCCTGAAGATTGCACTCAAGCATGAAATAGAGTGTCACCGCTCGCTGTTGACGTCAGTATCCACTTTCATATATATATATATATATATATATATATATATATATATATATATATTATAAGAGGTTATATTAAAACATTTTGAAATCTCTACACAAATGCTTTCAATACTATGACTGTATCATTGCCTGAAGAAATACAATTACAGTATTGAAACATGAAATCTTTTGTGTAGCGATTTCAATTTTTTTATTATAATCTCTTATAATAAAAATATAATAATAATATATTTGTCTACATTGTATTCACCACTTTTATTTTAAAGCAAATGCTACGATCAGTGTATTTTTACTCCATCTGTTCTTTCTCTCATTTACACACACACACATACACACACACACACACACACACACACACACACACACACACACACACATATATATATATATATATATATATATATATGACACCCACAATAATATTAAACCTTATCATCAGTAACAACCGATCGTCAGCAAACTCGATATCGAACAAAAGTAAATCTGTTGAGGCAGGCAATGGGGATTGACTAGCCGCTCTAGTAAACAGATGTGCTCGGAATACAAATGCACTCGTGAAATACTTGATACAAAATATATTTCTCAATGCATAATGAAAAATTCCGTGAACAGATTTACGACAAACGTTCTTCGTTTGTGATTCTGTAGCGCCAGTCCTCTTCAGGAATCACAGGATTCATTTGTTCGAGGCCATTTTTAATCATTGAATTGAGAAAACGGTTGTATATAAACTGACAGTTTGGGCATTTCTGAACAGGTTTGACATCATGCATATCCATCCATAGGAGAGAGTAGAGTTGATGAGGTTATTTAAGAATATGACCCAAATTCTTAGGCTTGTTTTGTAGCATCTTGCGGTATTAGGTGAGACTATCCCTAATGCAATGCATTCTATGTTTCTTTTTCCTTACCTCCTATAATCAATTGGTTATAACTGATCCACACACTGAGCTATTTGATGAGTTTAGCATTTATTAATTTCACATTCTGAATTCTTATGAAGGATTCAGGGTAGGTGCCACTACTGGCTTCATTCCAATTTCAGATCATAGTTTCTATTTTGGAATCGGTTTCTTTTAAGTCCGATTTCTTGGAAAGTTTGGTAAAGAATTTTTTTTTGAGACCATTCTTATCCTAACTATAAATATCAATACCATCAGCATGGTACCCTTTACCATCAATCAGTACACTGGCTTCTGGAGGGAAAATAATTTCTATTATCATTTTATTATTAGCTTTATGAGGGGAGATAAAAAAAAAACAATTCTGTAGCTTGACACGTAGTTAGCTGAATTATGATCTGAAAATTTCACTTCATAATGTTCTTTCGATGTTTATGACGGATATATCCGACTGAATTAAGTGCATTTTCAAAAAAAAAAAAAAAAAAAAAACAAAAAAACAAAACATTATGTTGAAAAATAAATTTTTGTTGTGTAAACCGTTTTTCGGCCACAGACTTATTGACTGACCCTTTTCATTTTATTGCTTTTACAGTTGCTTTTTATTGCAGACAGAACTTTAGATCAATAAGAGCAAACAACGCAACACTAGAAATGAAGAATTATTCGTAAACGAAATTTGAAGTATCATCTCCTATTTCAGTAGGCCATCTTTCATAAACACCACCTTAACATCTTCGTCCATGAAAAACATCAAGGATTAAGTGATTTAAGTTATTTTATTATTGAAATTTCTCATTTCATTATTGTTTTTTTTTTTAATCACAGATGAAGAACAGGCATGAAGCAACAGAAATATTGTTCTTGTCGGAGTTAACTCCTCCTTTACTCCGTTAACCCTTTCACCAGGGGTCTCTCTTCCATGGCTATAAATAGCCGCTGACTCTTCGCCTCTATCTCTTTTTCCTTCAGAATTTCAGCTATCAACCTCGAAATGTAGGCGCTAACAAGGGATAGCGTGGAAACACGCTAAGCACACACACACGCACGCACGCACGCACGCACATACAGAATATTCACACACGCACGCACATACAGAATATTCACACACACTTCGTCCTTTGTGCTGTTTCCATGTATTGTAAATTGTTATTAATATATATTTGTATATACATATATTATCGGTCTTGTGTTTTGTTTGCTTTCTTTGCCATCTTCTTTGGACTTAATCAAAGTCCAACCTTTTTATGTAGTTGGGCCCGGCGGGCAGGAGCATCTGAACCTTACATGCGTTTCTTCTACGTCTGACTTCTATCAACAACATAACAGCCACGGCCCTCTACATTTTACAGAAGGATGATGTGCATATGATGGATTGAACATGCGAGCAACAACGAAGTTTTAGAGAAAATGGAAAGAAAGACACTTATACTTATAATCAGATAGTGACAGCTGAAATTTTTCGGACATATAATGAGGAGAGAGGGCTTGGAGAATTTGACACACACATGACATAGGAAAGCATCACACAATCTACCTAATGAGCGTGTGTAAATGGTTGGCAGAACAGGGATTAGAAATTTACTAAGAGCTACAAAGGACAGAAAATTGTGGAAAAATTGTGGAGAGTCATGATCTCCCACGTCTTGAAGGGACACAAGACGTAAAAGAAGAAGTGTCGGTACTGTACAGAGGAGGCAAGACAAATCGATTGTTTGAAAATGGCAATATCTCTTCAGTGAACCTTGTAAATATTTACAGTGAGTCGAGTAAAATGAGACTATAATGAATATTACAGTTTATTTGTCCAGTGATAAAATTTTATGACATACAAACCAATAAATCAGACTAACAACACGCGTTTCATTGCTTGAAGTCCTTTCGAGGGATAAAACAGCTAACGTCGGAGTTTTTTCCCCATTTTCTCACTCAATTACACCCAGTGATAGGTGAAATGAGATAAAAAAAGACTAAAAACAATATATATTTTTACTAATAAAAAAACTTTAAGAACAGAATATTTTTATCTTTTAAATGTTCGGTTTTAGAGTAGTTCAGTTTTTCTAAACGTTGAATACGAGATTGTGTCGCGTAGAGAAAATGCTTCATTTAAAAAAAAAAAAAAAAAACTTAAAAAATAAGTTTTCTCTTTAAAAATTTCAAATACCGACCAAATGGGTAGCATTTGTTTGTCTCTTCCAGATCATTTGACGTATAATCTTCAAATTTGGTATTCATACTTATTAAGTCCAAAAAACAACAACAACAACAACAAAACAACAACAACAAAACAAACTAAAAAACAAGAGAATATATAAATATAGTATAATTTTAATATAAAATAGATATTCTTTATGGCGAAAGGAGTGTTCTATCTGTTTTCTTGTTATATAGCTTTATCTTTCACCGTAAAAATCAACGTTTGTAACCGTTCGCTGTAAGACTACAATGTCTCTTCTTATTAATGTCCCGAGGATTGAAACATTTGCATTTTAAAATGGGAATAACACAGAAGAATTTTTTTCTCATAACATTTTCTTTTACTTTTCAGATTTATTTCTTCATTGTAAACGTAGCAGGAACAAATGATACCTTTTTTCTTCCATGCTACTAATTGCTTATGAGCAATGTTGTTGATACATGAGATTAATGCCAATATCATTTTTTCTGCTCATAATAAAGATAGTAAATATACATTCTATTAATTGTACATTAGATTTATTTCACTTTTGTTTAATAACCACAGTGGACCGTATTTAATTATGTGCTGTTTCATTAAAGACACCAGGTCACCATCAGGACGAAGGAATCAGTTTACTGTCATTACAACCAGCCTTTAACCAGCGTTGACTGCTACTTCACCGACTTAATGAATAACTTAAAATTTGATATTTCTATTTTTGAACGCTTGTGATGGAACACAAACACATACACACACATATATATGTATATATAGATATAAATATAGATATAGATATAGAAATATAGATATAGATATATATGTATGTATTTATGTATGTAGGTATGTATGTATGTATGTACATATGCACGCGTGTGTGCTGTTGTCCTATCTTATTTTTTTTTGTAAATATGCACTTTTCTTTCCCCGTCGTGAGGATTACGACGGTCGCGCAGTACACGAGCTCACACACAGTGGACTCAATAACACCACGAGAGAATAGTCTGTTCTACACATGCGCAGTAAAGTTCTCACTGATTAGTTACCAAATTAAAGTTAAAATTGCACAACTGGTTTCTCGAAATAGTCAAAATGGCGGAAACATTTCTGGAGAGACGTTGTACAATGAAAATTATAGTCATTGTTTAATTTTTGCAGATTTACTGCGAAATAAATATAGCCGTTGAAATTTTGCCAGAAATATTCAACCAACAAAGTGCGTCTTCATTCACTTGATCTCCCAATCCACCAATCAAGAGGTTATTTTAAAATTTGTTATTAATGACACTGCCATCTGGAATTTCTTTTACGGCTGTATCCATCCACACCAAATGTTTTCATTAAAAATGCGTTAAGTCTCTAACTTAATTCTTCTTAAAGAATGTATCCTTAGATATGTGCAAAAGTTTACATCGAAAAATCGCTTTTCAATTGTGTATAAAATCCTTGTTTAAAAATTAGAGCTGGCAACATTAGCAGATAACCTAATGGAATCAACTTAATAATAAGTTCATGAATAAATGACCTAAGGCTGAAGTTTCACTTAGACTGCTTCTTCCCCAGAACTTTGTGGAGAAGTCTCCTGAGAGAATGCTTTAGCGATCATTACAATTTGAATCTCTTGAGGTCTTGGATCAACCTTTATCTATCCTGAACATGCCCGTAATATGCACATCTTATATAGCTCCTTTACACACTTACAAGAACCCCAGTAAATCTTGATCTTGAGTGGCACTTGGTTGAGAAATAGTGTAAAAAATAGAAGACTGACTTCATCAAAGAAATATTTTTAAACTAGCAGCATTACCCGGCGTTACCCGTGCTTGATTCAAAAACCGTACGACTCACACAGCAATCGCTATCACTTGACTTAAAATATTTTTGCCCTTCCTTAAAGGAGTGCCCTTTGCCGTGCTGATATTGCTACATACCTTACTTCTTGCCTATCTCACACTGCGATTTTTTTCTAAGCTCTATACTAAACATTAAATCTGTTACGAAAAAAGAACACAAAACGATCAGCTTTAAAAAAAGGACCCGTAACTGGAAAAACCGAATGAAAAAAGAATATTGACAACAAATCCTTTTTCACAACCAACCCAGTTTTGCGGAATCAGAATCAACGTTGAGTTTAAGCAAGCGAATAATCTAATTGGAGTAAAGTGCCATGCAGATTTAAATTTTTCCCACTTGTGACGAATGCAGCTATCGATTTTTTTGCATGCTAGTTAACATTCATGTCAGTCAGCTGTTGGCTCTAACGCTGGCCAATAGAATCTTCCTGCCTATTCGTGGCAGCCAGCTATAGGTTCTCACTCTGGCCAGTAGAAAATGGCCGCAAACTACATGAAAACTGTCGTAGAAGCATGAAAAAGTCAATTATTTCCACTATCGGTGGGAGTTGGGAAATGCAAAGTTGGTCTTAGCCTTTCCGCTAACTTGGAGCATGTGCATGTAAATTTTGGTGCAAATCCGTCGAAAATTGCGGCCGTGCATTCGTTACACACACACACACACACACACACACACACACACACACACACACACACACACACACACATCCTGCCATTTATAGATAGAGATTCTTCTTACAAAATAAGTCTCTGATAACAAATTCCTCAAAACAATGCTTTGGACGAGATTTCAAAATAATCGTATTCAAGTATCATAGTTACTTTAACCAACAAGGAGATCTCATTTTCAGATTAACTAGTTTATTTATTTTTCTAATAATTTTCTCTTCTTTCTTACACTATATGTTAACGAGGAGTTTCATGTTGGCACCTAAGACTGAAGTACACGATTAGGCGTCAAATTGGAACATCATAGAATATTACAATCGGTCGTATATAAATTAACTCTTTGGGATTGCTTGCGACATAGCCAATTGTTTTGAGCAGCCAACTCATCTAAATCTAAAGATAAAAGTTCCAAACACCACACAACTAACGCTAAAATTTAAAAATAGACCAAACAGATCGATAAACGGACCCATTCGTCTTTAGGTCGCTGTGTGTAGCAAGCAAGCAGCTTAGTCGCGACTTGGATGCGTTGTCTGCACCTTCAAACAGTGGATATCTATGGATGTGCTACCTTAGAAGTGGACTCAAGAGTTCTTTAAATAAACACGACACACACGCATGTTCACACACGAACACAGACGTACACACGTACACAGATAGATAGATAGATAGATAGATAGATAGATAGATAGATAGATAGATAGATAGATAGAAGGAGAGAAAGAGAGAGATAAATTTAAAAAAGAAAGACAAATATCTTTCTCTTGAGAGCTGAACAGGAAAAATACAGACGAATGAACAAAAGTTAGAATGGAATCTCAGTATTATTTTAAAAATCAATATATATATATATATATGTGATTGTGTGTTTGCGTCTTCACACACATACACAAACACGCACACACAAATATATATATATGTGTGTGTGTGTGTGTGTGTGTCTTACTAGTAATACAATGTGCGATAATTGAAAACAATAACGATAAAAGAAAAAGCAATAAAAAGCAGAATGAAGCTAAGTTTAGATATATCCGTTGCCAAAATTCAAAATGGAAGGTCAAGCATCTCTGTGTCCTTAAAGTTTCGATGTAAACTGCGACTTTTGTCTGTTGTATTTTCTCATCTTTACCATTGTTTATATAAGACTAATTTCATCAATAAACTTGTTATTAATTACTCCTTATATATAAATGGACACTAAGGTCAATACCCAGAAGAGTTTATTTATTGTGCAAAATACACAATTATGGCACAAGGCCAAAATGGGGGAGGGGTTGAGGCTGGTTCACACTAACTCTCTTATACCTAACTAATCCCATTCACGACCCATTCATTCATTATAATTTCCACATTCACCACAAGAACTCGTCCGTCACCAATCAATCCTCCATACACCACAATAACACATTTTTACTAGGGAGACCTACAAAACACGCCCCGTGACATAAAAATTTACTGATGCCAAAATATATATAAAAATCTAGGATGAAAAAATGAGAGGGGAGGGAGATGAACCCAATAACAAACTAAAATATAAACACAAAACAAACTAAACATAACTGATGTTAGTAGGGCCCGTCCAACCCACAAAACAGAGAGGCTGCTGTATTCTGCCGATTGGACAAAATCAAGCAGCTCTCTCGCTAAAGGAATGGGAAAAGGATAAAAAAAAAAACATACGGGCATGGGAAAATATAAAGCTGACCCAGTCGAGATAAAAAAAGGGGGTAAAAAAAAATGGGGAGGTTGGGAATCTCAGGCTGGATCATAACCAAAAAATACCCATACCGTCTGTTTTATGTTTCATTAAAGACGGAAGACAAGGAACTGCGATTAAGCTTTTTATTTAATTTTTATGGTGTTCGAACAAGTGTTTTCTTTTCTGGACACAGAGTGTGTAAAAACTGTTCAAATGTTCTGTAATTCCGGGCGTTTTCGTCTATACTTTTAGCCATTATCAAAAATGATTTTATTTTTGCTTTTCAACTGGATGTATGTGTTGTGTTTATGTATCTAGAGTCATAGGGATATTTTATTTTCCGAACACAGCACATAGTGGCTGTGTTCGTAGTTAATATTCTTGACTGTTGGCTTTTTTTCATTTTTATTATTAAGGCTTCCATTACTTCTAATCTTTTTTAAACGTGGATGAGGTTATTACGTTTGTATTTTCTAATAGTATGTTTCGGATTGAGTCTGGTAAGTTTGTTTGTGTGAGTGTGTTAAAATGAGTTCTAATGGAATAGGTGTAACGTAAGCTGTCTGAATAGGCTTGTATTTGTGTAGCCGGTGTAATTATTTGTGAGTTTGGCTTGATCGGATCACTTAAGGAACTGTGTTACTGATCAAACCAAACTCATAAATAATTACATCGGTCACACAAGTATTATTATTAGTTCTATCTAGGCAAGTGAATTCGTAGACAAGATTGCTTTATTAAGGTTTTAATTTTTTGTTTTATCGTTGATGACGATCAAGCTGGAATTTAAAAAAAAAATTTTTATAAGCGCTAGTTGTCGATAGGTGATGTGTGTTTAGGTTTGTTTTAACTTTTCTTATCTTTTGTGTTTACTAAGTCACTGGGCGGTGTCGAATGTTTGATGGTACTTAATTTTGTTTTTTATACTTCGTATTATTGCCATTCTTTATTTTTTCTAAGGTTCGTTTGGTTTGTTCATATATTACGTGGTTAGGAACATTTTTATTAATTTAGTTTTATATTTTTAAGTTCGTTATAGAATATTGTATGCCTAGAGGATATTAAATGTTCTCTTTTTATTAAACTACTTTCGATGGCTTATTTGTCTAGACATTCATTATTGTATTCATTTAGATATGGGTTTGCGTTTGTTGGTTAGACATAGACGATGGTTTTAAATTTATAATTATTCAAGTTCATTAGTACATCTAAAAAGATAATTCTGTTATTGATGCTAAGTTAACCCAATATTTTAAAAAATATTTTGGCTTATAAGAGCCGAAAGCTTTGAGAAGACATTCGACGATGTAAGCTCAAACATTTCATGGAAACCAGGAAAATGGCCCCGAAAGGAACAAAAATTTAATAATATACTTAAACAGAACTTTTACTAGTTTTCTACCAAACATGAACGCACATATACACACACACACGCACTCGCGCGCGCACACACACGCGCGTATGTTAATGTGTGGGTATAAACTATATTTAAAACAACAAGAATTCATTTGATTTTACAAAGATATTCACCCTGTACAAAGCCCAAGAGAGGATTACAGAATAAGAGGTACAGTTTATGGGGATATGTGAAGGAAAGATATTATTTGACCGTAGATTTTAGTGACTGATGAAGCATCCATCTACGAGTCAGTTGTATAAAACAGAGGTTCGTGAGAAGAAACTACTCGAGTGGAACTTACATCTCACCTATGGAATCTAAAGGGAGTTTAGGGTGATTCGCTACAATGGGTGTGGCATGGCGAGTCTTAGCCATGAAGGTTAAAAATGGTGGAACTAAGGAACATAGTTTGTCTGAACACTTTCTATGGAAATAGCGGTAAGGAGCGAGTAACATGTAATGTTTCTTTGGGCGAGTTTTATACGATTTCTATTTAAGGTTGAGCTTTAGTCCTAATAAGAGTTCAAGTAGCTTCGGTAGCATCTCTCTCTCTCTCCATGTATATATATATATATATATATATATATATATATATATATATATAATGGACTCTCCTGTCGGTTTCGACGTATGAGGATCTGACAGTTTGTTGATTCAGTTATAAGTGGCATTTAAGACCTGCTAGTGATTTACAAAGGAGGCCACATATGGAGCAAGAGTGAGGATTGTGAGATGAGATCACTGTTAGATTGGCTGACCTTTTAGTTATTGCTCTCGCTTCTTGAAGATGATTCAGACAAGCAGATTGAAAGCTGCTGAGTCCACTAAAACACGTTAATTTCCATTCAACACACTCCAAGGCTAAGCGCTCAAGGGTGTTATGAGATATTGGCAGCTGACAAGTTGCTTTTCAGGTTGTCTGTGTATCTTCGCCATGGGCGTCCTACATTCCTGTAACCCTGATCTAACTGGCTCTACATTAGGATCTTGGATATCTTGTCATCAGACATTCTCAAGACATGACCAGTACACCATAACTGAGATTGTATGATAAAAGTCTCGATTCCTCCAATATTACACCTGTTAAACAGGTCTACGTTAGATGTCCTATCTTGAAGGTTAACTCCACAGATTGCACGCAGACAGCTTTTATGGAAAACATCTAGCTGGCGTATATGGTACCTGTATGGAGTCCACGACTCTGAGCCATACAAAAGGATGGCAAGTACAAGAGCTCTGTAAACCCGAATTTTCGTATCCGGTCGAATACCAAGCGATGGCGAAGTTTGCCGAAAGCACTGGTAGCCTTAGCAATCCGATGCATGATTTCATGATCTAAAGTTGCACTGTAGTTGACTTTGCTACCAAGATAGGTGAAAGAATTTACATAGTTCAGGGCTTTGTCTTCTACTTTCAATGATCTCTTTTTGTTTCTCACCACAGAATTGCTTCGGAGTAGGACAAGGTTAGTGCACTACTTCAGTTTTCTTTATGCTAAGTGTAAGTCTAAAGGTTTTATATGTAGCAGAGAAACGATTTATTAGATGTTGGGCCTCCTCAAAGGATGTCGCTACAAGAGCAGCATCAGCAGCAAACAACAAATCACGAATAATTTGCGTACGAAGGTGGGTCTTGGCTTTGAAGCGCTGATGATTGAAGAGACCACCAGTTGTTCGAAACTGAAACTTGACGCCACTCTCTGTGTCTGCAAATGCATATTTCAGTATTACTGAGAAGAAAAGGGCAAAAAGGACAGGGGCCATGACACAACCTTGCTTGGTATCATTTGTGACATCAAAGGATTCTGACATCATACCATCAGACACGATATTAGCTTTCATTCCTTTATGAATGGAGATGATGACCTTTAGCATGTTTTCAGGGATGCCGAGTTTCCTCAAGACTCGCCAAAGAGCCTCTTGATTCACAGTGTCAAAGGCCTTCGTCAAGTCCACAAACACCATGTACAACTCCTGGTTTTTCTCGCGAACCTTCTCTGCAACATGACGAAGAGAAAATATGTCAATGGTGCCACGACCCGACCGAAAACCACACTGCGATTCAGGATAGATGTCGTCAACAAGGTGTATAATGATTCTGCTTAGAATCAGTCTCGCTAGGATTTTGCTTGCAATTGAAAGTAGTGATACCCCCCCGATGATTATCACAGACACACCTGGAACCCTTGTTTTTGTAAAGGTGTTTGATGGTATTTATCAATCCACCCACGGGGATCAAATGTGGCACAAGGCCTTTTTAACGTGGGTATCTCTGAGCCCGTAGACCCAGCCAAAAACAAATAACCATCCAAACCCGCCGAGGTGGGCCAGTTCCGTCAACTTCCCCAACGAAACCCTACCCTTCGTCCGGGTTCCTCTCTGCAAGCAGAGAGTTCGATAGACACCCGACCCGGCAGCTCACAAAGCGCAGATACTACACTTTGATCCTAGCCACCGAGCCGAGCGGTTATTCTCTTTTAGTATAGGTGTTTGATAGAGGCGTCTTTATAATCCTGTGGAACACAGCCTGCCTTTCATATCTCCACGAAAAGGAGATGCAACTTTTTTGCCAACTTTTGGCCACCATGCTTATACACTTTGGGTGGAATAGGATCCTTAGGAGTAGGTGATTTTCCAGATGAGACTTTCTTGATGGCATCAATTACCTCTCGATAAGTAGGTTCAAAAGACAATTCTAGAATTTCAGGATTTTGCTCAATTGATGTGATAGCTTCCTCATCAGTAACCGAAGTGGTTTTTAACACAGTTTCGAAGTGCTCTTTCCAGCGATTTAAAATGTCTGACTTATCCGTCAAGAGAGTTTCACTATTTGCTGTGGAGATTGGAGCAACACCACTTTTCTGAGGACCGAAAATGCTCTTGAGGCCAGCATAGAAAGCCTTTAGATCTTTTCTATCTGAAGCTTCTTGGAGTTCAGTGGCTTTTCAGACCACCAACGCTCTTTCATAACTCTGAGAGCTCGTTGACCCTGACTTTTGCAATTCTTGTAAGCAATCTTCTTATCGGACGTGTTCTTGTCCTCACTCCATGCTTTATGAGAAGAGTGCAATGGATTTTTAAGCTGCTGAACTTCTGTATTATTGTCATCAAACCAGTCTTGGTGTTTACAATGTGGCATACCGAGAACCTCCAAGGATGTAGAATATGTTACATCCCACAGAGCCTTCCAAGATAATTCGATATCATTGGTAATGTTTACAGAATCAAGTGCAGCATCAAGTTTGTTAGAGAGATCAATTTTCGTTTCAGTCGATTTAAGAGGCAGTACGTTAATGCGCTTGGGCACTGTAGATTTTATGATCCTTCGCTTTTGCAGATGCAGTGTAGTTTTACTCCAAAGTAAAGCGTGATCTGACAGATAGCATGTTGTGTGGAATGAACGCGTTATCTTAAAATCTTTTATGTCCCGTCTTTTGGTGATGACTTAGTCGATCAGATGCCAGTCTTTCGAACGAGGATGCATCCACGTGATCTTACGACAGCTGGGTTGCTAGTAGAAGGTATTAGTGATACTAAGGTCAAATTCCTTGCAGATAGTGAGAAGGCGTAATCCATTAGAATTCACATGACCAATACTATGGTGACCTAAAACTCCCTTCCAAGAATGATAATCATTGCCAACACGAGCATTGAAATCACCTGTAAGGACTAATTTATCTTTATGTTGGACTTTGAAGATGACATCACGAAGGAAATAGTAAAAATCATCTTTTTCTTCATCTGAACTACCTAAGGTTGGCGCGTAGCAGCTAACCATCGTCACACGGGTGTTGCACTCCAGATTGAGGGTTAATGCCATTATGCGATCAGATGCACCTTTAGGTAAGGAATGCAGTGAGCTAGCAAGGTCTGACGTGATGGCAAAGCCAACACCAAACTGGCGTGGCTCTTTCTCAGTCGTTCCAGCCCATAAAAATACGTATCCGCCATTTTCTTCCCTAAGCTGAGAATTACCAGCCAGACGTGTTTCACTAATGGCCGCTATGTCGATGTTATATTTCTTTAACTCGAGAGAAACAAGAACTGTTTTACGCTCTGGTGCAGAATCATTGTCCTGAGGAGTACGAACATTCCAGGATCCAAAATGAAAATTCTTCTTATACTTATTCTGATCTTTCTTGCTGTTTCGACTGCTTTATTGGATAACCAGACAGCTGCAGCGGGCTGCCAAGTCTCTGTGTGAGCAAGCAATGTTTAGGGCTCCTTTTATCACTCCCATAATAGGGTAAGCAGTGCAATCCTAACTAGGGCTGCTTTGTCACCAATGGAGGACACAGACATCACAATTGCTCATGGGTTTGTGAAAGAACGGCCATCACCCATCGGTATGCCACTGTGTAGAGCTCCAGCTAGAGCCTTCCAGTAATATCCTTTATCTGACCCCGTCGCCTTCACTCTCTCGCCAGCGGACATTGCAAGTGAACTGTGTGGATAAAAACGAACCAAAGTAAACCGCCAGAAAACCCACACAAATGATTTGATTAAAGTGGTGAAGGCTTGTGCAGAACCATCCACACTTTTCGGAACTATTGATACACTTAGTCGGTGCAAATAAATACCATAGACGAAGCAGACAATATACCTCAGGCTTTTCGTGTAAGAGTTTTCCATCTCCTAGACCAATCGTGTTCTATAACGCTAAAGAGCTTGATCAGCCCTGGTAGACATTATTTGCCTATAGCTGGGACCCTAACAGGTGCTACCACCCTTTGTCAGGGCAGAGCTGGGAACAACAGCAATTAAAAGGTGGTTCCACGCTCCTCAAATCCTCCAATCTCCCGATGAGAAGACTTGATGCCGGATATAGTTTATCCTCATACCCAGGACATTATATATATATATATATATATATATATATATATATATACGAGAGATTTAGAGGATGGGTGAAGACCAGAGATGCCCATTACCCTTAAAAATAACGTACAGTAGATGAGTAACAAAGGTACTACTTCTACCCAATGCCCCCTAAACACATTTAAATTTTTTTTTTTTAGATGTCGGAGTAAACAGTTCGAAAATAAATGTACGCTAAATATACATTTTAAAAAATTTTAATAAAATAAAAGAAATATAAGATTATTATTAGAATATTTTATAATTATTATTATAAATGTTGTTTTTATATGTGTTGCAGACTGGCGAATGTATCTTAAGGTATCAGAAGGTTATTTTATCGATAGGGTTAATGATGTTGGTGTTCTTAAACATTCATCCTCAACAAATTTAGAAACATGAATATTGATGACAAATCATTCAAAATAAATCATAGCGAAAACAACGTAGTTAAAGATATAACAATAACGTGGATTTATATAGAATAATAAAATACACAATTGAATCAAAGGTTGTTGAACAAGTGTGAATGGTTGACTTGAATTATGTAGTGTATTTATGCCAAGTTTCAGTGTGTGTGAAACTGTTATTAAGATTAAACTAAGTGTTTGTTCATGTACAAAAATGTCTTTTGTCGCAGTTCAGTTAATAGTGTGTATGCGTATGCTTGTTTAAATTATTGTCCAAAGCTGGTATGAGTTGTGTACCTTTAGTTGTTTTGATGTTTAATTGAATGTTTACGAGTACTTATTAGTAGTGAGTTATTATCACTTTTTAGTATTGTAAAAAATTGTTCCTGGTAGAGCGAAATGCTGTGTGTTGAGTCAGAGAAGTTTGCGCGGGAAAAGTGTAGCTGGTTAAGATTTTGACTGGCGTGGATGAGTTTGGCATTTCTCCAGGATGAAATTCTGACTGCCCGTACTTGCGTGAGTGCTGGTAATGTTCTTTAACGTCTGACCGTGTGGTTAAGATGGGAGCTCTTGAGAAACACGAGGGAGCTTATTCGTGTTTTGTTTATATAAGGCTGTGTCACACGTAATCGGCTCCGAAGCGAAAACGCGGGAAATATCATTCCTCGCGTGCCGGCGATCTGATTGGTCGGAATTGACCAATCAGCGAGCTAGTTTTGAGGAGATTGACCAATGTATGCTTGTCGATATGAACGATAACAATAGAAGAAACGGAATAGCAGTTAAAAACGAAACAAAATAACCTTATAACTGGGAACGCATTTACAATAAAATTGAAATTACGTTACTTTGCAAATAAAAAATAAGAAAATGTAAAGAATTAAAATTCATACTAAATGTTATAAAAAAGATATTATATATATATATATATATATATATATATATATATATACAGAGATAGAGAGAGAGAGAGAGTGAAAGAGAATGACATCTAAATGAAATAATAATAAAAAAAACGAAAGAATATTAATCTACAACCCAGTGTGTCTGAAGATTTTAATTTTTTAATATTTTTTATTGTTCAATATATATATATATATATATATATATATATATATATATATATATATATATATATAAAGAGAGAGAGAGAGAGAGAGAGAGAGAGATAGAAGCTACTGAGAGTCATGACTCAAAATACATGTTACTAAAGTACTTATAAGGATTCAAGGAAACTGCTTTCATTTGAGTTCTAACTGAGACTACAACAGGTATTCGGTGTCACAATGCAGACGTTGTATGAATAAATTCAAAAGGAAAACTAACCACATATGCAAACAATACTAGATTAAGTTATAACAGCAATTACAAAATATACTAGATAAAGTTAATATCTAATTACTTATCATCTAGTTTGATACGGTGTTCACATAAAAAAATATAATCAAAACATACATAAGTATAGAATACGTAAATCAAGTCAGTGAATAAAAACTCAATACAAAATTATAATCCACTAAAGATAAAGGAACAAGATGACTTAAAAAAAGAAACATATAGTCTGCAAATTAAATTAATCTGCTTCAACATGTTTCAACAGATATTTGTTTTTATGCCTACATGTGACCATTAATTCAGTTATCTTGTTTAATAAATTAGAGTTACTGAAATTTTTAAAATAGTTAATGTTTCTACAGGGCATAGATTACATCTTCGCCTTTCCTATTATAAGATTTGATTTTCGCTATTATATCCCACGTAATTATGGGTTTCTTGCCACCATGCTTTAATTGACAGAAATGTTTAGAGAGATCAGTATTAGTTTTGTATCTTTCGTTCTTCAAAGTAATCTTTTGATCATTAAATCGAAGATTCCAAAGAGTTTCATTGAAGCTCAAAATAAAATTTAACATTGTTATAAGAATGTATGCTAGCTCGATATACAATATTCTTAGTCAAACATTGGCCGTTTAAGGGACAGATCGTATCGTTTCGGCAGTTACATTTATTGCTTATAACTCTAGTATCGTTATTGTTTTTTTTTTGCTAGTGATATAATTATTTAACATAATATTGTTTTGGTGGGATATAGATTTTTCGATATTTCTAACACAGCTATAGTTGATGTCTATGTTATCTTTGTTAAAAATTTTCTTTAATATTGCAGAATTGTTGAAGTATTATGTATTAAATGCAGGAAAATTCTGACAATATTAATTTTTACATTGTGGCTGTAAGATGGGATTAAACTATATCATATTACGGTGTTTCTCTTTATTTTTACCTCTTTTGTTTTTTTTTCCAGGTATTCTATATTTACTTTGTGCTTGCTTTGTTCTAAATCTTTTATAGATTTAATTTTATTTTCATCAAATGTATCTTTATTGCTGGAGTTGGTTGATAATCGAAATTGGACAGATTTGTGTAAGTGTTTTAGTATAATGAGAGGATAATTGGATTTGCTATTAATATAATTTTGATTATGTAGATCTTTGGCATAAAGAAAAAATATACATAGGAATAACTGAAGGGTCATAAAGACAAGTACACGTATTATTAATAATAATAATCAACAAAAATAATAAAATAATCAATAATAAATAACAAGCAAAAAGTTATTAAATAACATTATAAAACAATTACAAATAACTGCATTTGAATAAACAATTATTTTTACTCAATAATCTCTTGAATAATTTGAAATATAACCGTTACCGCCTATCCAATAAACGATAGAATAATACAATCGACCTTCTACTCATAATGCACTATTTACCAACATATATAAATAGTCGAACGAAAACACAACACACATGGTCTGAAGATTGCATTTAAACATGAAGTAGACTGTTGCTTCTGAGCATTGTCATCAATGTTCACTTTGAAATTTACATACGCTCTATTTTTGATATTGATCGCTTTGACCAATAAATATAGCATGCCGTAAAACTATACTTTTTATCATCATATATATATATATATATATATATATATATATATATATGTTATGGTCCAGGTTAGGGCCAAGGAAGAACAACACGAACACAAGAGTAGAAATAACGAAGATATATTACACGAAATAATAATACAAGATGTGGAAGGTGTTAGTATGACTGTCAGTCTGGTTTGGAGTGAACTACTATCGGCTCGATTCGATTCGATATTTACTTGTCCCCCGTAGAAACTGTAAAATCAGAATCGGGTTGGTCAACCTTCCCGAACGAGACTCTGCCCTTCGGCTGAGCCTCGTCCGGGTTCCTCTCTGCTCAGAGGCAGAGAGTTTGACCGTCAAGCCGAGAAGCTCGGCTTGAATCGGTATCTAGCTACCCCCCACGATGGTTGCATATGACACAAGGCCGAGTTTAACGTGGGTTTCCCGAGCCCGTAGGCTCGGCCAAAAAAATGCCCGTAGAACCCGTATAAACGAGATTGGGTTGGTCAACCTCCCCGAACGAGACTCTGCCCTTCGGCGGAACCTCGTCCGGGTTCCTCTCTGCTCAGAGGCAGAGAGTTCGACCGTCAAGCCGAGAAGTTCGGCTTGAATCGACTCTCTCTCTTGATAGGCGTAGTATACATAGTGTCAGGAAAAGTTTATTCTGCAGTTATAGGTAAGGACCCATAATAAATATATATATATATATATATATATATATATATATATATATATATACAACTGGTGTTAAATTTTTTTAAAGTTTATTTCAAAGAAAGAAATTCTTCCCAATTCGGAAAAGTGAAGTAACACAATATTCTTCAAGTACTTTCGTATTTGCTCTGTAGCTTGACTAAACTTATTTTATATCTGCAGGCTCGAAATCTGTTTGGTGGCGACGGTTGTTTTGCGTTTTCCATCGATTCCAATGCCAATAAAAACCAAGGCATCTGTGTACTTTTAACTCCGATGTTTTTCCCTCAAATCCATACCCAGACAATTTGACTTGTGCCATACTATAAAGCAGCAATGATGCTTATGTAATTAAACTCAGAAGATATTTCTGTAGAAAAAATAGTTACACTCTTAAATTATTACAGGTGTCATCTTAACGATTAATTAGAATTAAATTTTTAAAAAGTACAGCTGTGGTGTTCGGCATTTTAAATCTTCTATTTTTTTAATTTGATTTATTTTTATTTATTTCGTTTACTGAACAAGGAATGATGTTTCGAATATCGTCTGGTTCAATAGCAAGAAATTTGATTAAGCAAACGAAGCAAACACAATTTAATTTTTTTCATTTAATCGTGATTTTGTTTCAACAAAGAAAATCTATCTTTCGAAGCAAACACATATGCAAAAAAAAAAGCAAATACACACGTGAATAAACACACACACACACACACACACACACACACACACACACACATACATATATATATATATATATATATATATATATATATATATATATATATATACACATGTCCAAGTACAGGATTGGTATAGACGGAATAAAATTCCAATAACCAAAAACACTACTCAATACAGAGTAGAAGAAATAGTATTTATTAAAAAATTTATAAAATAAGCATGTTATAACATCAATACAAAAATAGCCATTTTATTTCAACACTTCTGATGTCTTATTAAGTGATGGTGTTGATTGCAGAATAAAGAGTTTTAAAAAGTTCAAAACCAACGAAACTCCTCCTAATAGAGGAAACATTGTTACGTAGGCACCAATGACCAATCAATATACAAGTATATGATAATTAAAAAAACTTGACAACGACTCTTAGATACGATTTATTATATTAACTGATTTTATGATTATTTTTTAATTTTTGAATAAATACTATATATATATATATATATATATAATTATTTTTCATAAAAAAAATTATAACATAAATATGTTATGTTTTATCAAAATGATGATGTTGAATAATATCACTTGATAAGACACCGAGGGTGTTGAAACAAAATGGCTATTTTGTAGTGATTTTATAACATATTTATGTTATAATTTTTTTATGAAAAAAATATATATATATATATATATATATATATATATATAGTATTTATTCAAAATTAAAAATAATCATGTTATAAAATCAGTTAATATAATTGAAACAAAATGGCTATTTTTGTAGTGATTTTATAACATGTTTATGTTATAATTTTTTTTATAAAAATAATTATATCTGCTCTACTTTGTATTGAGCACTCTTTTAAGAATAGTAATTGTTGTTTATTGGAATTCATTCCGTATGCACCAATTATATATTGGATATATATATATATATATATATATATATATATATATATATATATATATATATATATATATATATGCCACCTGTTCACTCACAAGGATAACAATCTTTGTATCAGAATTACACACCTACTGCTGTTCACAGTTTCTGCAATGATTCTTAAGACAAAAATCTTGCTTGCCACAAAGATATCACATGGTTCTTGAAAATGACTGAGACAGTCGAAGTCCTTGGGTTATGAACTTTGGACAGTTTATCTACAATTTTGATTTTAATACCCAACACTTTGAACGAATGTTCTTGGAATCTTGGCATAGAAATATGTTTTCTATGTGTGTTCTTGTAAAAAAAAAAAACTATTTGTCTATGATTGCTTTCCTTGTCGAAGTATCCTAAAACCTGCTACTCACCAAGTAAAAGTTGGTAGGGACTTATAGCTGCAAAGCAATTATTAGCAAACTAGTTTCCTAGGTTGTTTCTATTGTAGTGATTTCAATCTTCATTAGGTACCCCCTCCTGCTGCTATTTGTGCCAGATACAGATAACAGTAGTTTTCACAGTGGAGGCTTGTATTTCACTAAGTCGGTCCTAAAAAAGGTTCGACGTACAAAACGTTAGGAACTTGAAATAATAGTTAATGACGCAGCAATCTAGTTGTGGTGGTTGATACTTTAATGTCCGACATCGACTGACTCGACCAACTCACTGAGAGTATTTAGTCACCCCCACGAGGGCATCATGTGGCACAAGGCCGGTTTAACGTGGGATCTCTGAGCCCGTGGGCTCGGCCAAAAATATGCCCATTGAACCCGTTTATACGGGTTCAGGGTCGGTTTACCTCCCCGAAAGAGACTCCGCCCTTCGCCGTAGCCTCGTTCGGGTTCCTCCCCGCCCAAAGGCAGAGAGTTCAACCGGTCAGCTGGTCATCCGACTTCAGACTGAACTCAGACCAACTCACTGAGCCCCCTGGTGACTGCTACTACTACTACTTATTATATGTGGGAGAATCTATTAACAATAGAATAGGTGTGTTTCAGTATAACAATTAGTAAATTCAGGAACTATGCAGCTGAGATAGATGCGTAATGAAAATCTAGCGTAAAAAAAAAAAAATGAACGATGACTTGAAACTTAATGTTAACTAGTTAGTTGTTCAGGTCGTTCGTCACTCGCCTTGTCTTCGGATGAGCTGCAGTCAAAAATACACGGAAGACTAGTTTATGAGGACGCGTCTTTCAGGCACTACCTATCCATAGAAGCGAAAGCGAGGGGGTAGGCTCAATCGATTAGCTAGAAGAACTGAATATTTGTTTGCTACTAACTACATAGTGTGTGGATTCACGTTAAATATTGACCAACAGTCACATTTCTTCCTCGTGGAGAATCGATTAAATACACCCACTTGCAGAAATTTCAAGCTAAGGAAATTATTAATAATGTACAGGTCAGCTTCTTTACGTAACGATTTTCAAAAAACATTTTTTCTTAAAAATGTCGACTTGTACAGAAGTATATTCTATAAATAATTATTATACTAGCTGGAAACTTGTGCATATGAATAAAGGTTTAATTACTTGTATAATTTTCAAAAGCAACATAGACTATACGGTCTGTGAACTGGACATAGAAAAGTCTCTCAGGTTTCTTTTTTTTTAAATTGTCAAAAGGAGAAAAAAGCAATTAACTGTTCTTTTAAAAAACGTCATTTGCAAATGGGCGCCATGATGCAAGTAAAAAAAACAGGTAAGAAAGTATTAATAAACCTTTTCTAAATGGACACATTTTCATCTATTTTTGTATAAAAGATGCTTTTTTTTTCAAAGAAAACGAGATTCAGAACTCTGAGTATTTTTTCTGATGAAAAGGTTGCAAACAATGTCATAAAATGAGGCATTATTGATGCTGAAAAGTCAAATGGAAGTTGAATATTTTCGTAGTCTTACGCATGCGCAACTATTGATTTAAAGAAAAAAAAAAAGACAGACCTGCACAGACAATAGACATTTATGATATGAATTTGCACTTATAAGAACAAAAACGAGTGGCCTGTCTTGCGGGTGAAATAGTTGTGTCAGTGATCGGTGTTTGAGTTGAGTGAGAAACTTCAGAATTTCGAATGAAAGATTTCCTTACTTGGGTAAATAGTAAAAAAACAATCGTCTTATGATCTACTATCGTAGCAATATTCACAGTAATATATCGCATCTCTGTGTGTGTGTGTGTGTGTGTGTGAACGCGCCTAAGAAAAAATATCAATATCAGCCTAGTGAAGAAAACAGAATTTAACAAACAAGTAATTTTAGTTAAATAATGTATTATTGTTAAACAAAATCAAATTTATTTTTCAACATAATACCCTTTCTTTTCAATGCACACTAGTGATTATTAATGGCATAGACTAAATATTATACGGTGAAAGTTTTAATTCTAAACTTAGCTAATAATTATGTGTCAGGATAAGGACTTGTTGATGTACTCTCGTCTATACATATGTTAATACACATATGGATAAAAATACATATTTATGCAAACACGCGCACACATAAATACATGCACAGGTACATACACTAGTCATAAATCACCGAGGTTCTCTATGCAAAGTTAGGTATTTAATAGAAAGTTAATATTTCTACAAAGTGTACATAGAATTAAGTCATGTACTTAGTTTATTACTGTTTCATTGTAATATTAAATAGAATTCGTATCGATATTATATATAATCAAATACAATCAATCATTTTATTTTTGTTGCTTTCTTTTTTATAGCAACGTTCAGGATGTTATTTTCATTTAAAAGTAAAGAAAGATCCCTTGACAAGATTTGAACTCACATCACGTTGGAGCTCCAACTAACATTGATAAAGCCTTCCTGATTTGACCACGGATTATCACATTTAGATTTAATCCTATCCCTACATACTTTTTAATCCGATTTCCCCATATCTTTTCTTCATACCCCAACATTAGTCGACGTCATCGGATTACGTTCTTCGAATTTCTTAGATGAAGCATTTTCATTTTTATTAATTTTTGACTAATTGATTATTTCTGTTATACCGTTTTTATCGCAAAGTTGGTCAGTGTTAATAATTGTATAATTTAGGTGAGCACTTTACAGATGGGATTCCAAGAATATAGGATATGAGTTCGAATTTCACCGATGCCTAATTCTTTATTTGTCATCAATGTTTCTTATGTAAAAAATCAAAATAAAAGAGATTGACAAAAATATTTCATTGCGGTTCAGACTATACAGCGTACGTAAAGGTATTTGAGGAAATGTGATCTGAAGTTATGTGATAAAGAATTAATGTGATTTTATCTTTCCGAACATAAATGACAAACTATCATCTTATGCACTCAGTATATGATAAACAAAAAAACATTTTGATAAAAACAACAGAGTTGAAGATATAAACCTAAAAAGTGTAGAATAATCATTTATTAGAACTTCAAATACCAAAGGAAGACCGAAATATTCATCAGCCTGAAAAATAAAGATGAAGACACTAATCCAATAAATAATAAAAATATAACTAATTAGAACTTAAGACACTAGAGGAAGACTGGAAAATTTATCGATCGGAACGTTGTGATAAAAACAAAAACGATAAAGATAACAGACCGAATAAAGCATTAAAAAGTGAATCAACAATGATATTTAAATGTCAAACGTTTTCATTTAAAGTGTTTTTTTCCATACTCAAAATCTTTCCACGCGAAATTTCAGACTTTCTTTGTTATGACTGACTTTGGGTATATTTACACTAGAAAGATCGATACAATAGATGTGTGGTGGTATTTTAGATTTTGACCTGGTCAATTATTACTTAGCAGTCTGTAACATTCCTGAAGTCAGAAGAATCTTTATGTAATGGACTCATCGCTGAGTTGATGGCTATTGTCTAAAGTACTGTAGGGCTAGCCGTGAACTAAGGTATTTTATATAAATAAATATAAATGCATTTGTATGTATAGAAATGAATATGTGTTTATACTTATATATATATATATATATATATATACGTGCGTGCGTGTGTATACATACATACATATATGTATATAAATAATCACATTGTTATACATTCATACATACACATGCATATACACATGTATAAGTTTGTATGCTTCTGCATGTGAATAAAAAGGTTATGGACATTTGCGCATATACAAAAATATGCATTCATATAAAATATTATATATATATATATATATATATATATATATATATACATACATACACACATATATGTTATGGGGTCCACCCCTTTTTCATACAAATGGACTCGACCAGTGTGTACTGCTGCCAGTAAATACCCGGGAGTGTAAAAGTCAGACAGTCAGAAGAGGGAGATAAACTGATACAGTGATACAGTGAGGTAACAGCTTTGTAGAGTGTGAGCACGTAGACTCAGAAGGAAGTCATACTTGATACGGAATTTCCCAGACTGTATATATATTATTATTGCTACTAACCGCTTTTTTTGGATCTACTAACCGTATTACCAATTGTATTATACATTGATTTGCTATATTTCATTTCTGCGTTTGTCATTCATTTGAGACTAGATTTCATCTCGGAATCCACAACAAATTGGCGACGATGATTCGAACTCACACGGGAAGAAAAAACAACAAAAATTTTTTCCTCGTCGTCCACAGCGAATTGGCGACGAAGATTCGAACTCACACGGAACGAAAAAACAACAAAAATTTTCCCTCGTCGTCCACAGCGAATTGGCGGCGAGCGATTCGAACTCACACGAGAAGAAGAAATAGAAACATCCTCCCCTCGTCCACAACAAATTGACGACGTGCGATTTGAACTCACACAGGAAGAACAAACAACAAAAAAATTTTCCCTCGTCGTCTACAACAAATTAGCGACAAAGAGTTACGAGGAGTAAAAATACGTAAAATTGAGTTATCATGGAAGATTTTTAAAATATTTGGTAGAACTGGTAAAACACGAAAATGATCAACAATTACAACTACAAGAAAGAATGGGAAAAAATGGCAAAAGCAATTGCTACAAACACAGAAGGATCTCCAACTAATATTGAAAATAGCGGGTAACAAGCAATTAGATATTGAAAAAGAGGCAACTTTTTCGCAGAAGACATGAAGACATTTTTAACATCGACTGTCAAAACTGGACAGAAGCAAAAAAGCTACGTCTATTGCTTATAAAATTAGGAACTGAAGAATATACAAAGTTCGTGTATTATATCTTGCCAAAAAAGACGAACGAATTAACATTTGACGAAAACATCACTCTTCCACAGGAGGTGGAAATGCCTTAACCTGGTAAAGGGCGATAAGGAGGATTATTCCACGTTTGCCACAATCGTAAATAAACATTGCGACGACTTCAAACTAGCGGAATTAACCCCGGACAATTTCAAATGTCTCATCTTTGTTCAAGGGTTAGTTTCAACAAAAGATAGCGAAATGCGCAAAAAATGCTTTCAAAATTACAAAATGAACCGGGACTAACAATACAACAATTATCGGAAGATTGCCAGAGATGCCTAAGTATAAAGAAAGACGCCAAGGACATTGAGGAGTCAGCTGTATCTCATATACGTAAGTTAAACAAAAGTCTACGTTCTTCCCTCTCCCCGGAAAGAAAACAAAAATTCAACAATAATGAAAAAAGATTCTCACCCTTCCCGGAAAGAAAACAAAAATTTTATAATAAGAGAAAAAGAAAGCAACCGAACTATGAACTATTGAATTTTGAATTCATAAAGCTTTGGAATCATAGAGTTTGTCATTTGGTGCACTTGGTAAGGTGACTAACAGGATGGAGACATGGATAAAGAACTTTGATATTGATTGCAGAAAAGGAGTCTCTTTGGAACGGCAAGAATTATCTGAAAATTGTTGAACATTTAGCGTCAGAGGGAAATTTCATGATGACTAAGTATTCTGGTTGTTAATCACTATCAATGCATTAATTACTAGACATTATGATTTTATCTAAGAAACTAATATTACTACTACTACTAATAATAATAATAATAGAGTTTAGATGAAATCCGAGACGAGTTGAGACTTTTTGGACCACGCCGATGTTAGGATTTCGATGATACTGAGAATGATGTTGGAAATTTGGGTGGTGGGACTTTATGCCACTTAGTTATCGGCGATAATCAATAAATATCTGGCATGAATATAAAAGCATAAGAATAATAAGAATTATCATTATTATTATAAAAATAATAATATCACCAAAAATCACTGGGTGACGTAGAATATATATATATATATATATATATATATATATATATATATATATATATATATATCCAGGAATTTCCATAGAGATCTAGGGTGAGCTCCACATCAATAGACAGAGCAAAATTATTATTAATTAAAGAATATCAAACACTTAAAATCCCATAGGGAATAATCCCGTCTGGTTCTGTCAATGGCCAAAATTCCAATGCAGATATATTTCATTCAACAGATTATTTGTAAAAAATATTAAAGAAAAACATTATTAAAGATTTCGAAATTAGCGAAAAATGTTCATACGCTTTTTATATAATTAACGAAGAAATTTAAATTAAATTACCTAAGAGATTAAATGATTATTAATTATATTCAGAGAAACATATTTATAAAGGTTATATGCGTAGAGTCCTGAACTTTTATATCCTAGATGTATTTATTAATATTTAGCAGGATATGAATGTACTTTAACCTAAGTGTTGAGATGTTGAGAGTTTTCCCGCGTGTGGGTGTATGAATCAAGACAAACACAGTTGTAGGGGAAAATACTGGTATATTTGTAAAAGCAATTAACAATAGAGTGATTAGTAAAACGAAGGTTGGTTAGTACGAAACAATATCCAAAGTCTATAGTCCAACGGTATGTAACGGTAACCTTATCTGGGCTGTTGTCGCTGACGCTCCTCTGTCCTCTCTCTAGAGCTGACTTATATAAGAGGGACCAGTCCATTTCTAGTTAGAAGGTGGGTGCGCCCCAACACTAAGGTAAAGTTAGATTGGGGTTAATCTCCTAGTGTATATTTGGTTCTGTTGCTTTTGGAATGAGTCTTGATAGATGGACAAGTATTGTATTCTAAAATTATAATTTAACAAAATTGTTCCCCATCTAAGCAATCTATTTGCGGTGTATGTTTGCAAACCCTCTTTTGAACCGAATATCGTTACCAGAGGCTTGTGGTCTGTCTGTAGCGTGAAATACCGTCCATGTATGTATCTATGGAATTTTGTTACAGCGAAGATAATTGCCAATGCCTCTTTTTCAATTTGTGAATAGTTTCGCTCAGCAGGTAGTAGCGATCTGCTTGCATGAGCGATCGGTCGAACTTTACCATCCTTCCACTTGTGCAATATGCACGCCCCTACGCCGTGTGTACTGGCATCGCTCGCCACGATGATATCTACCTTTGGATCAAAATGTACAAGAAATAAATCTGATGTTAATTTTTCTTTTATATCCTTGAATGCATGCTCGCATTCTTTTGTCCATATCCAAGGTTTTTCTTTTTTTAGTAGATCGTTAAGGGGAGCTCGTAGAATGCGGAGGTCTGGGATAAAGTCCTGGTAATATGACACCAAGCCTAAATAACTTTGTAGGGGTTTAATATCCTTTGGCTCAGGCATATTTTTTATTGCTGAAGCTCGACTCTTATCTGGCTTTTACCCTTCTTTGTTCACTATATGTCCCAGATACTTGATCTCTTCCAGGAGAACATCGCATTTGTTTTCTTTCACTCTAAATCCATAGCTTCTTAACCTTTCGAAAACTTTGCGTAAATGGTGTTTGTGTTCATCCACCGATTCACTTTTCACGAGTATATCGTCGAGATATGCTATCGTGTAGTCTAACCCGGGTAACATCGTATCCATAATTTTCTGGAATATTGCGGGTGCTGTCTTCACCCCGAACGGTAAACGTTCGTATCTGAACAAGCCTTTATGCGTGTTAATGCATAGCAACTTTGCGCTTTCGTTATCCATGGGTACTTGCAAGTATGCCTCGCTAAGGTCTATTTTCGAAAAGATTTTCCCCCCATTTAACTTTGCGAACACTTCTTCGGGACTTGGTAGTGGATAGTGGTACTCTTTTATAGCGTCGTTTAACCCGGTTGAAAAATCGGCGCAGACGCGAATTTCGCCAGACTTCTTCTTTACGTAGACAGCCTGGGCTGCCCAGTCACTGTATTCTGTTTTCGAGATCACACCAATTCTCGTTAGTCTTTCGAGTTCTTGGTCAATTTTTTCTAATGCGGCAAAAGGGATGCTACGCTTTTTTTTTAAAAAAATTGGTTGAATATTTTCTTCAGCTGTATTTTTGCTGATGCTTCGGTGCAACGTCCAAGTCCTTCAGCGAAAACTTCGGGGAATGCTGTTTTCAATTCTGCTTGTAGATTTTTTTATATTGTCTTTGCTTTCACTAATGTTGTTGCAAAAAGAACTAATGGGCACGTCCCATAGGTTGAACTTAGTGATTGCGTCAGTCCCAAACAGGTTGTTTGTGTTTTTCATTACAAAAATTTTCATTTTTATCGACTTATTGTTGAAGGTTATATTTCCCCATATTTCCCCTTCAAATTTTATCGTTTTTCCAGTTACCGTCCTGGCTATTTTGTTGGACTTTTGCAACATTGGTTTTCCTAGATTTTTCCATGTTTGTGTGTTAATGATTGAAATGTCAGTGTTGCATCTAGTTGCATTTTTACCTTCTTGTTGTACATTTTTACATGTAGGTATTTTCGAATATTCCGGTCTTGATCTTCGTCTGACTTGGTAACTTTTACTCGACTTCTGTTTAATTTTTTATACTTGGACATCTTATGTCCTACTTTCTTGCAATTTCTGCAAGTTTTATTTTTATATGGGCAGTCATTGTACCAGTGCCACTGGCCACATCCATAACATGCACTCGGAGGGAGTTTTTTTCTATAGTCTCTGTTCGTTCTTGTAGTAGGATACCACTTCCGTTCCGGCGATGGAGAACTGAAACGAGTCTTCCTATTTACTTTCTTCACATTTGCGATAGCAGTTTCTTCTATTTTTTCTGAATCTTGCTTAATGCTTACGCATTGCTGACAGTACTCGGCTAGCTTTTGTAGTGTCATGTTTTGGTCATTTTCTAGTTTTGCTAAAATGCGTCTTCGCATTTCGCTATCTTTTTAGACACTAAGCCTAGCACGAATATTAGACACTTAAAATTGTCCGCCGATAATTCGGACAAGCGAAAATCGTCACACGTCTTATTTACGATTGACGCGAAAGTCGTGTAATCTTCCTGATCGCTTTTTTTTTAATATTAAGGCATTTCCACCTTTTGTGAAATAATGATAATCTGGGGTTAAAAAGCTCTTTTAATAATTCAATTGCTTCATCGAATTTTAAATCTCTTGTCTTTTTGGGTAATATAAAATCCGTAAATTTATGTTCTGCCGTTCCCAGTTTCCGTAGCAACAATCTTATCTTTTTCTCGTCTGTCCATGTTTGGCAATCGACTTCATAAAAATCCTGATATCTATGATAATATCTTTCGAAAGTCTTTTCCTCTTCTGGGTTATAGGTAAAACTTTCGATCGTCGACCATATTGTGTCTTGGGAAAAATACTTTCATCCGAGTCTTTCTGCTTAGACAGTATAGCTTTATGTATAAGTTCAGTCATTGCTACTTGTTTCTTTTCATTTTCTTCTTGTATTTTATTTTGTTTTTTCGTGTAGCTCCAGAAATCGTTTTGCGTTTTCTTCCTGAAATTTAAGCTGCTCTTTCTGAAAACGTTCTTCACTCTCTTGTTGCCTTTGCATCTGATATTTAATGAGTTCCAGCATAGTTGATTGAAATTGCTCCATGATTATGTATGTGTAGAGAAAAAAGAAAACTAAATCATGGGTGTTTTTTTTCTCTCTGAGGGGAGCCAAAAAATTAATCAAAATCTCTGGCACGACAATTTTTTTTTAGCACAAAAAATTGGTTATTAAAGCTTCCAATTTAATCAATAAGTTAATGTCTAACTTACAGTTTTTTTCTTTTTGTCGATAATTGCAATCCTTTGCTGTAAATGCTTGAACTCTTTTTTAAATTCTCCCGTGTTGGAAATCGGTTCTTATTTCCGTTCGAAGCCACGTCGCCACTATTGAGATGTTGAGAGCTTTCCCGCGTGCGGGTGTACGAATCAAGACAAACACAGTTGTAGGGGAAAATACTGGTATATTTGTAAAAGCAATTAACAATAGAGTGATTAGTAAAACGAAGGTCGGTTAGTACGAAACAATATCCAAAGTCTATAGTCCAACGGTATGTAACGGCTAACCTTATCTAGAGCTGACTTATATAAGAGGGACCAGTCCATTTCTAGTTAGAAGGTGGGTGCGCCCCAACACTAAGGTAAAGTTAGATTGGGGTTAATCTCCTAGTGTATATTTATTAAGTTATTGACTTTAGTTAAATACGTATTCCACATTCATTTAAAGGAGACTCGTTTAACCCGATTACATCGTAGCCTTCAATTTGGTCAAAAAATTTATATATACACACATATATTTTTGTCACCCATTATACATACACTGCAAGAAAGATAGTCATAATGGACATATCACTAGTATAAAGAAGTAAACAACATAATAAATCCATAACATTCATGGTTAACAATAATTTCAGTTAGCACCATATATTCGCATATATACATCCTTATATATATCTAGTCTGAGCACAAATTACAGATCAATAACCCTATCAGTTTTCATCCGTCCATAGAAACATATATACACATATACGTATATATATATACACATAGATCCATGTATTTCTATCTAAACCCAATATTCTCACAAAGACACCTATATGTATCAAGAAACCCAAAATATGCCCATACACAAACACAAAGACACACACACACACATATATATATATACATATTCACACGCATGCACATTTTTCAGAAGCAAATCCATATTCAATTAACCATACATATTACAATATATATATATATATATATATATATATATATATATATATATATATATATATATCAAAACCATAAATGTCAGATTGCAATAAAAATTGCCCGTATACAAGCACACACACAGATATATACATATGCACACGCATGCACATTTTTCCACAAACAAATCCACATTCAATTAACGATGCATATTACAAAGCATTAAACCCTTCCTAAAAGAAGGGCAAATCCCCATTTACATTAATGTTTATTCTAATCACCCGAAGTCAATTATAGAACACATACCAAAAACAGTCAACACAAGAATAAACATGTTATCCTCTAACAAAAACGTTTTAGTGAGAGTAAGTTTATATATAACCAAGAACTAAGATATAACAAGTTTAAACAAGAGTTTCACTACTAAGAACGTAAATTCTAAAAACTCTAAAAACAGAAAAAGGAAAGTCATATGATTCAATCCACCCTACTGCAAACTTTCCAATATTTATATAAGCCATTTCTTCTTAAAACTAATAGATAAACATTTTGATGACAAGAATCCTTTATCAAAAATTTTTAATAGAAACTCACTTAAAATTAGTTACTCTTGTGTTAACAATGTAGAGAAAATCATCTCAGCCCACAATAATAAGCTACTAAATAAATTTCATAACAGTGATGTAACAGATATTAACCCTATATACAATTGCAGAAGGACAATTGAGTGTCCTATTGGAAGGTAAATGCTGGTCTAAAAACGTGGTATATGAAGTAACGATATTCCGTGAAGAAAATGTAGACCTGAAGAAAACCTACATTGGAATATATTCAGGAAACTGGAAACAATGCTTATATAATCACAGACACATCTTCACCAATACATCTCTCAAAAATCAAAGAGCTTTATGCAGACATTATTGGGATCTTACTGACAAATGTCTCACACCGCAATTGGAGCGGAAATTCATACTCAGAGCTCAAACTCCTAAGAACTTCAGAGACCGCGGGATTGTTTCCAAGTCACACTGAATTAAGTACACTTTATGCCCATCCACCTTCATCAAATGACATACTAATGTTAAATCTGAGGTCAGTATATCAAAATATGCCACCATTCTCCGTCTTTTCCTATTCTCTAAATAGGGTAGCAACATCTTGTGAATTTTTCCATTTCATTTGTGATTTGTTTGTAGGTCTCTGAAGATTGAGAGCTGCTTTTTTAGAGCTCTCATGAAATGGGATTGTAAGTTTTTGATATTCTTTAATAATAAGAACGTATAAACATAAAAAATGTCTTAAAATATTCTTTAACATATATACATATACATACATACATATATATATATATATATATATATATATATATATATATATATATATATATAAGAATACTCTAATTTTTTGAAAGTATTTCACGTCAAGAAAGGCAGGAAAACCACTAAGACACGTTACTGAAACGTTACTGAATGTGAAAGTATAAAAAAAAGAAACATTATTAATGAACGAGAACGATAAAAAGAGGAATCAAGAAAACAGTAGATAACTATTGACATTGGATTTAAATTTTTGACGATCAAAGTTGACTGGGAAGAAAGAAGTCAGAAGAAAGTTCTCCAAGTGAGAAGTCGAGAGAAGAAACAGTTGCCCCGAGCCTATTTAACTGTAAATCGTCGAGCCCTTGACGCCAATTTAGTACTGCGCTTAAATTCATAAAGTCTAGGTAACCTAGCGGAAAGTTCATTAGAACAATTACCACGAAAGTATTTATATAAAAGGAACAGGGAAGATACATTACGGCGATGGGAAAATGATTGAAACTGAGATGCCAGGTCAGGATCAATAACATCGCAAATTCTTAAAATTTTATCAAGAATCTATAAATATATAACAGGAGCACCGGACCATATGTGGCAGCAATATTCAAAACATGAACGAATACTAGACTTATAAATATGTTAGATAGATTCTGGAGAGAAAAATTGTCTATTACGACCCAGTGAACCAACATTAGGAACAGACCTAGCTCCCGATTCAATGTAATGTCTCAACCTTATATCAGAAGAGAATGTTAACTAGAAAAGGTGCAGCGAGTCACTCTCCTGAAGGTTAGCATTAACCATACCGTTGGAAAGCAAAAAGAGGTCTCTCGGATGATTAATAGAGAGGAATTCCGTTTTGGAGGGGTTAAAATTAACAAGCCTCAGTTAAGAGCAGATTGGAGATCATGTTGGAGATCAGCTGCCAGTTTGACATTATCGAACCAATACTGTAGGACTTTCGCATTCTGTCTGACCACTTCATCGATACTGAAAGACTGAACCTGATACAAGAACAACTTACATAAATCAAAGTTTAAAAAACAAATTCCTTTTTGTTATTGCGGATTCTATTAAATCGCTGCCATCGTTTAGTTCACAATAGGAAGAGCCAGAAGCAAGACACATTTTCCAAAATGACAAGAACTTGCCAATTACAAACTTTTTATTCCACTTTTTTTATTCCCTTAAGTTCTTTTTATTTAAAGTGAATTTTAGTTTTATGCCATTGCTAGACTTCGAGCAGAACAAAGAAATAATAGATATGAGCTTTTATTTTTAGCTTTGGGAAATAGAAAATGTTTTTCTATGATTTTTAATCTTTTTTGAGTACAGCAACCAATCACATCAATTTTGTTTCTTTCCTGAAACAAACTGTCACAAGCAGAAAACATTAATATGAAATAAATTATCTGCATGATTATATGCCATCTCTATCAAAACAGACTTCAGTTTTATTAGTGGCCACTGCAAAAATAAATTAAAATATTTAATACATCCAACACAATTCCAATTATTGGTTGACGACAACGAAACCCATTGAAGACAATGTGTGCACTGTACGGTACACTGACAATGAGTAGCACCAGATTTGAAATATGATATGCTTTGATGAAATATTCCTCTTTAGTTGAGTAGCATTTTTGTCAGCCGCTGGTATCAAATGTATATTCGATAATAAAGATATAAAACAATACAATCCATTCAACTTATGAAGAAGTCTAGCATACAAAATCTTGTCAAGTGCCTTCGAGATATCAAAGGCAAAATGCCGAACTTCATCAGTCTTATCTAAACCTTGGCAGACTCTTTTGGCAATCACCGTTATCACATCAGCAGTTGACCAAGAGAAACAAAAGCCATATTGAAAGAATACTCTGTGAAGTGAGATGCTTAACTAATTAGGAATTGATTAGAGCCTCTGGGTAATAGACTAATAAGCTGATAGAAGGATCAGACGATTCGTCCAAGTTCTTAAAAACAGGATTTGCAGAAGAAAATTTCCAACAAGCAGGAAAGTAAGAAACAGCAATGCATTTATTGTAGAATTTAGAGAAGAGGAGTCATTTCAGTACATTTACTATTGCAATGATAACATCAAGAGCGCATGCTTTATGAGGATTCAGTTTAGAGATGATAGCAGAAACTATGGCCGGAGTTGTATGCACAGAAGTGGAAAGTCGGACAAAGATACTTCAGATGAGTCAAGAGTAGATTTGGAAGAGAATTTACGAAGAAAGCATCTTTCTTTATCAACAGAGATGATAACACCATAAATTGAGTGAAGGCGGGAGAGATAGCGGGCTTACCCTTATTTAACACACTAGTTGCTAGTATTCACAAGAACCAAACTTGTTAGAGTTCATACGCTGCCATATTCTATCAAAGGTTTAGACTCATTATTATGATCGGACACAAAGAAGCGTCTGTTGTGATAAGAAATATCTCGTTGGTACAGCCTGAAAAAGTGATTCTTGTAGGCTATAAGGGTTGAAGGAGAAGGTTGTAGTTTTACCTGAGAAGGCACAAACGCATCGATGACGGTTTTTCCCTGAGAATAAATGTCAGTGACGTCATTCTCAATGGATAGGTTAACATTTTCACTGCACGTGGTGTCGCGAAGAAAATCGTGGAATAAATCCCAATCTGTATACTGATTGGAGAGGCGATAAGGAACAAATCGAGTAAAGAAGCAAACTGATTAGAATTATTAGGGAAACGAATATAGAAAATCTTCTATTTGATTGAGAGACTGAACAACGGAAAATGTGAAAGTCTGAATATCGGCAACATCTGTAACTTTAGAAATGATTAAGTTCACTTGAAATGATTAGCATTACAATCACCTAACACAAAGATGTTCTCGAATGAATGAAGAGAGAGTGAGAGAGAGAGAGAGAGAGAGAGAGGAAGGGAGAGAGAGAGAGAGATTTCTGTTCTTTCAGATATTTTGTTAAATATGTTACAGTTCTGCGAAGAAGAGAAATGATAAAGGTAAAATTGATAGCTAATAGAGTGCAATAAAGAAAGTCGAAAGCAGGTGACAAAAATCATCCAGGGACTCAACAGACGATTCTCTTGTCACTGGAAGATTTTCCTGGATGTAAACACCAAGGCTATGCATATGTATTCTAGAATCTTTCCCGACAAAGGGGAAGATAACCTGGAATAATAATAATAATAATAATAATAATAATAATATATTGAGGAATCGCAGAGCCGAGTTCGAATTCCAGTCGAATCCATTACATTCATTTACGTGCTAATACCCTTGGTAAAGGTATGAATCCTTTTACTCTCCCTCCAGCTATGGGTAAAATAGCAGGACAGACTGGGTTCTATAGCTTTGGATGGCAACTGGTCTAGGAGGAGGACAACTCTGAATTCAAAACCTGCGCAGGGTCGTTAGGGAACCTTGTGGCATTCGGTGCACCAGGTCTCTGTATTCGTCCCTTCAAAAAGTGTGGATGGTCCTGCACGGGTCCTTCACCACTATAATTAAATCTCATGTGCCGGTGTCGGGCTGTCGGTTTCCTGGAAACTGATCTGCTTGATTCTCATACGTTGAATCTCGACGGGAGAGTCGATTATATATATATTAAATAGAAGAGAGAAGCCGCAAAAGTTTTTTGTTCTAATGTGGATTTTTTTAAATATATATTGAACTTTGTTTTCCATATTTTTGCTTCATCAGGCGAAGAGTGGATATTTCCACATTATTTAAAGGAATTCATTTTTCCTTGTTTCTCGATGTTTAACCATTGTCTTTTGTGTGTAGTAGTAATCCAAATTTTCTTGGACTTGTGGAGAAAATATTATTCTGCTTAAGCGGTAATAAAACAATTAGGATTGTTTAGAGAAAGGGCGAAGGAAGATCTTTCTTCTTATCTTTTTATGACTCCTGTATTTTTTTAAAACCTATCTCCATTTTTTAATTGTATGTGCGTGTCTGTTTTGCTAGTATATGTATACATATTCCTTCTCCCTACATATATATTGTTTTATTATAAGGAATTAGTATATACGTATATATATATACACATAGATCCATGTATTTTATCTAAACCCAATATTCTCACAAAGACACCTATATGTATCAAGAAACCCAAAATATGCCCATACACAAACACAAAGACACACACACACACATATATATATATACATATTCACACGCATGCACATTTTTCAGAAGCAAATCCATATTCAATTAACCATACATATTAAATATATATATATATATATATATATATATATATATATATATATATATATATATATATATATACACTTCCTAGGGTTCGTTTGTGCGTGTGTGTGTGTAGTCTAGTGTGTTTGTTTTTGACAGTATGTGTATATATATTCGATCCCCATAGATATTTGTGTGTCTCTGTGTGTGGTCCGCCAAGTGTGTTCGGTCATTATATGTATATGCTGTGTGTTTAGTGCTGTTTAAATTAGTCTATGAAGTTTTTTTCATGTATTTGTAGGTAAGAATAATTGTTTGTTTGATATATTGGCATAATTTTAAATTTACCTTGATTACATTTGTAGATGTGTTGTGATATAAAGAGTTTTCTGTTGTCTGGTAATTTGATGTTGCTTTTATGAAGTAAAACTCTGTTTAGTGTTTAGCTGATACCTATATAGGACTTGTTGCATTTTGTGCACTTGAGTACATAAAACACATTTTTGAAGTTGCAGTTTAAGTTTTTCTTCATTGTGAATGTTGTTGCGGAGTTTTCAAGAGTGTAGGTGTTTCCTTCTATAATGATATCACAAGCCTCACGTCTTTTCTTGTTGCATTTTGTGACTCCCTGTGTTGTGTGTTGGTCAAATTTGGATGAGGTTAATATGTGTTTTAGGTTTTTTGATTAGCGTTTGCTTTTAATTATTTTGGTTGTTTTAGTATATATTTCATATTATCATTCTTGTTAAGTAGGTCTAGATTTCTTGTAATTTCTGTAACTAGTTCTGGATTGTCTTTATGTGGTATGTTGAGACATGCTAGAGTTTCTTCGACGTTGTGGTTTTTGGGATTTCGTAGTTGGTATAAAGGTATTTTTTTTCTGCTAGTTCAAAACCTTTGCTTGCTAAGGTTGTCGGGTAGCCTCGTTTTTTGGGAGTTTTATGTAGTTCTTCTAGTCGGGTTTTCGGAAGTGTTTGTCGGCCACTATAGTGCAGGTAAAAATACGCACTTTTTCTCTCGTTAGAACAATTATAACCTCTCCCATCCATATATATATATATATATATATATATATATATATATATATATAAAAAGATTGGAGGTTTACTTCAGTCAGTTATATACCATGCGTGATACACACTTAGGCGATCATGTACTTTTCGATACTTTCGATACATGACTGACGAGGCGGATTTTTTTCCGCAGTAGTTGCCATTTCTTTCTGCAGTAGACCAGTTGCCATCCAAGGCTATAGAACCCGGTGTGTCTTGTTAACTGGGGAGGGGGAGAAGAAGAGGATTCATACCTTTCTCAAGGGTATTAGCACGTAAGTGAATGTAATGGATTCGACTGGAATTCGAACTCGGCTCTGCGATTCCTCAACCCGAGCTGCTACCCATTACTCCACCGTGCCTCCCAAGTTTACTTAATTTCACATAATAATTCAAGCTACTCCTAATTCCGGTGCCGGGAGAAAGATAAGGTTTCTCTTGTGGTCGGTTCCAGAGGGTTATGTATTCTAGGATGATTATAACCACCAGAATTAGGAGTAGATGCGCTATATTGAGTTTTGTTGGTTTCTTCATCGTCATCGAAGCTCGCTGGCCAAAATGGTATGACGCTTCCTTTATATCGTAACGGTCGGGGTTCGATTCACGGTAGTGGTTGCGCAATGCTGATGTATTACAAAAAGTACGAAACGGTCGTCCAGTGTGTTCTGCATTGTTTTGAGGTTTTTATTCCAGACCCAATGATTTATTTTTTTATTTATTTAGTTTTTATTTATTTTTATTTATTTTATATATATATATATATATATATATATATATATATATATATATATATATATATATATATATATATATATATATATAATAATAAATAAAATATATATATAAATGGTGAAATAATTTATTACATGGAACCTTAAAATGGTCTGTTTTTATTTAAATTATTTGCTCTGGATTTACATTGAGCTCTCTGGATTTTATCCTCCTTGGTTTTACCCATACGGATTACCTAGTTTTTCATAAACTATATATATATATATATATATATATATATCCCGGTTTTGTTGAAAACCATCTAAATATCTCACACACGCATATATTTGGCCTACAATATTTCTCTAATACTGGTTTCATTGAATGTGACGAAGAAGGCAAGTTTTATAAGTTTTTCTAGTGTTCTTATAGTTTTCCTTCTATGGGCACTAACAATGTGTAACTCTCACAAAACAAATGCAACACTATTTTCTAGTGTTGTATTTGTACTCAAAAAAATTTGGGGACTGTCACAATCAAGGAATTATATATATATATATATATATATATATATATATATATATGAATATATACACGTGTTGTTCGACTGGAACAAAATTCTTACGTTTGGAGATTTAGTAAGATTTAGGAAGTGGCTCGGGCCGAGATTAGTCGATTTCGTCGATATGTGTGTCTACGTGCGCGCGTGTGTGTGTGAGAGTGTGTGTGTGTGTGTTTAGGTTTTAACACAAAGCACCACTATTTATAATAGACACGTGAACGCCATTATGGAATAGGCAGTAAAGTCATCTCACAATGTGTGCATAACTATTCAGAATTAAATTGAAGTTAAATTGAAAGAAAATTAATAAATTCAGTAATATTGAAGTGAATACATTTACTCTCTCTGGTTTCAGTGGATCTATTCAAGTCGGTGTTTCCCGGCGTTCTCTGAATGTATGGTTATCTACTGTTTGAAGAAAGTAAAAGCGGCAAGAGAATAACGACAAACGATTCTTGTCTTCTGGAATTTTCTCGCAGTTTGTAAGAGTTTGTATTTTCTTATTCTACTTTTATTTCCTAAAGTAACGGCTGTATTTTAAAGGTGTCGAAAATAATTTTCAGTAGAGAAACGGAGATAAAAGGAAAGTCAAATTTGCCATCTTTGGTTATAATAACAAAAGAATACTAAATGTGCCGGTGAATTGAGTGGATTTAGAATAGATACAAGAACAAGATTTACTGTTTGGAAGCAGAAGAGAAGAAAGAAGTCAATTCAGAAGATAGATTGTGTGAAGAAGAAGAAGAAAAAAGAAGAAGAAGAAGAAGAAGAAGAAGAAGAAGAAGAAGAAGAAGAATGTTGAAGAAGAAGGAGAGGAAAAAGAAAAAGAAGGATGTTGAAGAAGAAAGACGTTGAATAATACGAAGGAGGATGTTGAAGGATGCTGAAAAATTAAATATAATAATACGAAAAGGCTTATTAAAAGCAAATTTAGTAAAAAAGAAAATATTTCTACTTTTGTGAAGTAAAAGAAGAAACAGAAGAAGAAGAAGAAGAAAAAGAAGAAGAAGAAGAAGAAGAAGAAGAAGGTGAATGAAAATAATAAGATAAATGAAAAGAACATAAATGAAAAGTAAAAGAAGACAATGATAAAAAAGAAGAATGAAAAGAAGAAAAAGAAGAAAATTCTGAAAAAGAAGACGTAGAAGAAGATAAATGAAAAAGAGGAGAAGAAGAAGAACAACATCAATACAGATACGGTGAATGATGGCAGGTTTATAATGATGATTGACAAAGAATTCAATTTTGTGTTGACAATTATTTGGGAAGTAAGAAAAGATTTTCATTTTCAAGTAACTTATCCCAAAATAAATATTTCTTCCGTGTTAATAAACACAATTCGGAACCGGATGTTATTTTTCCCAAATCAAAGTTTATAAAAAAAACAAAACTGAAGAAGTAAAGCGGACATCTTCATTTCTCATCCGGTACCAGACCCCGCCCCTAAATCATTTTCTTAGAGAATGGCTTTGGTTTTGCGAAAAAAGATCGAAAACATTCATTCTACTTTTAGTATTGGGCCGTTGATGGTTGATTAGGCTAATAGTGGATTCACATGGTGGCTGAGAGGAAAAAAAATGAGAAGTAGGATGGCGATTAATATTTTAATGAGATTCCGATTTTTGCGGTTCTTCCTCCGAAAAACAAGTTCGGCAGTTTTTCAAATAAATGAATAAATAAATAATTTAGAAAGTAAAGAAAAAAGAGATTGAAAAGTGTCAGATTATTTTCTTATCAGTAATTTGTTCTTTAGCGTTAGCCGATGCCACAGGAGATGGATGACTTCTATAGTGTCCTTATTCCCCTTCCTTTGACACGTGGACAGCCGATTGAACAGTAAAACCTTTAGACAACCCTCTGATTTGTGACCTGGGCAGAGTTGATATATCTTCTGGAATATGGAAGCGATATTTGTGAATTTTACAATCTTTAACGAAATTAATATTTGGGGGTTTATTTTGGAATCAATATAGTGGCTTCTTTCTATGAGAGATTTTTACAAATACAAGGTGACCATTGTTTAAATTCAACCTTTAACGTCATGTCAGAGTAAAGAAAAAGTTTCTATTTGCTGATTCGCCCCAAACCCCAAGCACACGATTTTTGGTGTGACGTGGCAATTGTATTATGTTACTTAGAAAGCAATGGCACATATTTGAAGAGGGAAGAAGAACCAGATTCATTCATAGAAAGTTAACTTTTGGTATTAAGAGCATAATCATCACTGCAATATGTCAGATTTTATTTGTCCCTGTTTTATAAATCAAATCGAAATTTAAGTTAGGGATAGTGTCATGAAAAATGTACAAAATTATTGTAGTTTTTGGACAGGACTTTTGTTCTATGGCGGCGGTCACATAAGATCTTTTCAACTAAAAAGTCCATTCGTACAAACGAATGTTCGTCCACATTCTGCAAAGTTGTTTATTGTCCACTTGGACCAAAATGTTTCAAAAACACCAACTTAATGGAATAGCCCTAAACTTCTCCAGATAGGAAGCCAATAGAAAGGTTGTGGTCAGTTGAGTTATAAGATGAAGGAGTATATATATATATATATATATATATATATATATATATATATATATATATATATATATATATATATATATATTCTAGACAAAACTAATGAATGTATTATCTCTTGCTGCTGAAAGTGTCTCTTAGCCGATTGTTAATGTCTTATGCCAGACAAATCTAACTTATGTATGAAAACAATCAGTATAATGACGCTTTCATTCTGAATCAATCTTTGTGCAAAAAGACAAGTCAACGAAAACTTCGCATCTCCTCTTACATTTTCTAACGAAGCCAAAATTTCAATAAAAATGTGTTGAACACAGACAAGAGAAAGTGAAGGTAAATGAAGGAAGGCGAACCAGTGAGCAACCTACTTAAGCTTTTATGAATAAATGACAGAACAAAAACAAACGGTGATGATTAAGAGTTAGGAATTGTTTAGAACATCAACAGGAAGTTGTGGAGAGCCATTATCGCTTTAAGCCCTGAAAGGATTTACTGATAAAGAATAGGAATTAGTTGGTCTTCTTTTGATATCACGCTACGATTAAACCGATTAGTTAGATTCTGAATCGTCTGCAGCTTAAATTGCCATTTATAAGCAATGAATGTTGATTCAAACAATGTTTCTTAAAGTGATTTTTTCAAAAGTCGATGGCAAATAGTTTAATGCTAACTCTGTTTATCGTTCGATTTCGTTTGATTTTATTCAATTCCTGCTAAATTGCCACTGAATCATAATGGCTGACAAACAAACATCGTAACAGCCATGACATCTGTCACTAGCGTCTTCTATCACGCATGTAAGTACGCACGCATAAGATTAAAGAAAACTGACTCCCACACACTTACTATGTACTTGTTATATACATTCCATTTTACCTCATTTGGAAGGAAGTTTTTACACTTAAAAGTATGGCACAAGGAAGAACTTATGAGACTGAACATATGAATAAATACTTATGAAGTTTATCCTAAAATAAATTTGTTCTTTTCAATACAAAGCCATTGTTTTCGGCACAAAAAGCAAAGTGTACACACACACACACACACACACACACACACACACACACACACACACACACACACAGACATATGTATGTGTGGGGTGTCTGTCTGTCTGTCTGTCTGTCTCTGTCTGTCTGTCTGTCTGTCTCCCCTCTCTCTCTCTCTTTCTATATATATATATATATATATATACAGAGAGAGAGAGAGAGAGTGTGTGGAGATAGAAATCAACATTGTATGTTTGATTTCTATCTCCACATTATATCTATCAACACTGTATCACAAATATTGACCTCCCGTCCTCCATATCGCAATATCGCAAATTTAATATATATATATATATATATATATATATATATATATATATATATATATATATATATATATATATATATATATATATATATATATATATATATATGTGTGTGTGTATATGTGTAAAAATTTCAATTATAGTATATCTGTAAAAGTTCAATATGAATAAAGACAAAGAAAAACTTATCTTAGCTGACACGTTTCGTCCTTTGAGCAACTTTATCAAAGACATATCCAGGCATGTCGGCTTAAGGTAAGGTTGACTTTGATTATAATATTGAAGAACCAAATTCAGACGGCTCGTTCGCAGAGTGGACAGGAGGTTCCCAAATAGCCCTCCCCAGATTTTCGAATTCAAAATTGTCCCATTCGTATACTAACAAGACTAAATATCCAGTCTTCCTACTATTTAACCCATATCTGGGGTAAGAATAATATATATATATATATATATATATATATATATATATATAGTGATACTATTAGACAATAACCCAACCCTGTTAATGATAACATCAAACATATTATCAAAACGCATCGGTCAGAAAATAGCGCACAATGTCAATGAGAGAAAGCACTTTCTACGATAATATTAATAATTAGACTGTCAGCGGTTTCTCTACATATAATCTTTTCACTCTGAGCAAGGTGATAAAAGTACTAAGATGCAAGGGGTTACTTAGAAAAAAGACAATAGACGAGTGAATTAAAATTTACTAAAGAAAAATCTCAATAAGATGGACACGATTCCAAGAGACAGAATATGGCGATTGACGTTTTATTTAAATTTTACCAGATTTAATGACACGAAAGTAAGGAGCTGGAAGAGAGTTTCATAAACGGGAAATGTGAGAGAAGAAACTTTTAGAATAGAACTTACGGTTATATTTATTCAATTGATCAACAACCTCTAGAAATTGTCCACTTAAATTGATGGAGTCGGTGTATGAAAGAGGGCAATACGTCTGTCCAAACATATTTATAAAAAACATTTACATAACAATTAACAAGCATTAATAAATACATTTATTAGAAATTTCGTATTCACTATTGGTGTGATTATTCACTGGATTCCGCGTTACTGTGGCCTTGTGTCAGACTCAGCTGCAGTATCTTCTATTGGTGAGAATATTCAATAGAAGACTTTCTTGAATCTTTCCATCAGCTAATTGGTATTTGCCATTGCGAAGGAAATGAGATAATGATGGGAAGGACTGAATAAGGTGGATGGGGGGTAGTGAAAGTGGTGGAGTGGGGAGGTGAAAAAGATCGAGGGAAATTACGAAACCGGGAGTTTGAAAAAAAAATGAAACAGGATTCGAATAAGGATAATTAAGAAAGGATTGCGAAAGGAGGAAAAGAGAAGGATGTTGAAGAAGAAGAAGAAGAAGAAGAAGAAGAAGAGAAAGAGGAAGGAGAAGGATGTTAGAGAAGAACAAGAACAAGAAGTATGTTGTAGAAGAAGAAAAAGATGAAGAGGAAGACGAGGAAGGAGAAGAAAAAGGACGTTGAAAAAGAAGACCAAGAAGATTAAGAATAAAAAGAAGGATGTTGAAGAAGGAGAGGAAGAAAAAGAAGGATGTTGAAGAAAAAGAAAAAGGATGTTGAAGAAGACGAAAGAGAAGAAGAAGAAGAAGAAGAAGAAGAAGAAGAAGAAGAAGAAGAAGAAGGATGTTGAAGAAGAAGGAGAGGAAAAAGAAAAAGAAGGATGTTGAAGAAGAAAGACGTTGAATAATACGAAGGAGAATGTTGAAGGAGAAGAAGAATAAGTGTGTTGAAGAAGAAGAAGAAGAAGAAGAAGAAGAAGAAGGATGTCAAATAGTAGGATAATGAATGAGGAGAAGTTACTTATAAAGAAAATATAATTAGAGTTATAAAGAAAGAGAGAGAGAGAGAGAGAGAGAGAGAGAGAAATTATAGAATACTCTGGTCGGACCACATACACACACACAAGTATCTATGGAGAACGAATATATACACACATTATGGCAAAAACAAACAATAGACTACTTACAAGTGCACAAACGAACCTTACACAACATAGGGCAGTATATATGTATATATATATATATATATATATATATATATATATATATATATATATAGATTGATAATGTTAGTTGTAAATATTCACATACATATGCAATCATATATCTAAAATATATAAATATATATGCATACACATACATATATATTTGTATAAAAAATAAATCCAAGAGGATAGAATCCAGGCAGAACTCAATGTCCGGGACTGAGAGGTCTGATGAATTGGATCGTATTTACGATTCCACTGGAATAAATTATGACCATGGAATATTAGTGTTTAAGCCTTTTTTTATTATATATATATATATATATATATATATATATATATATATATATATATATATATATTAATTCCTTATCATAAGACAGTGTGTATATGGAGAAGGAATATACATACACATACTAGCAAAAATACACGCACACACAATACACAATACATTTCAGGCCATGGTTTTAGCTCTCTTTACTCTTGTCTTTCTCATGGGAAAGCTGAAGTATGGATTACCAAAAATGACAAAATCTGATATTTACTTACAATGGCAAAAATACATGCCCACCATTAAAAGCTCGTCATATAATAGGCAACATTTTAGCTGATATCAGATTATTTTATATTTTTTAACTGGACTTTTCCCATTTACTGTTTCTAAACAACACGTTCAATATCATTTCAAACTTTGTACGATTTGTTAAAATATTTACCTTACTTAGTTGGAGGTTCTTCCAATCGCCATCTTTACTTGTATCAATTTCCATTCACGTCTTGTTTATAATATTGTGACACTGTTCTTAATTACCACTCGACAAATTGTGGGAGGTTGCGCAGAAGAACAAGTGCTGTGTATATAATTACTGTCTGACACTATCAAATACTGCTCGATAGCTTTTTAAATCATTCCGAATATAGTTGAAGAGGTATGGCTATCAAGCATATAAACATACTAGCAAAAATGTTTTCAACAAAATGACATAGAACGAAAGCAAATATACGACAGGTTGCGATTTTATGAAATATTTATTCAATAATATAGGATTAAAATAAAAAAAAACTGACCGATTCCAAAGGTCTGAAAAAAGAAAAAAAGTACTACTTATGATCAGTTGAATAGGAGAGCTTCTCGTTAGATTGTGACCCTACTCATTGACAAAGAAAAAGAGAATAGATTGTTATTTTTGAAAGCATGGGTTTTTAAAAGCGTCTGTTAGCTGCTACTGTTTCTATTACGTATCTCCTCTACAGACAATCGTCTATGTCATAGCCTCAACCCTCTACACATTGTACCTATTTAACGAGTGACACCACACTTTGAATGATACTAAATCCGACAAACGAAACAATATATGAAACTGTCCGACAATATTCGATAACGTATGAAATCTATATTTAAGTATTCTGATGTATAAGTAACACGATCGAAATCATTATTGCCACCCACTTCTTTTAATAAGATGTTACAAGTCAGTGATTGTAACTGGAAAATATTTTAAACAAAAATGTACACATTATGATTGCCACGTATCTGTAATCAGATGCCAAAAGACAAAGAATAAAAACTTTTAATTTTGATCCCAAAGGACAACAAACAAAGAGTTTGGAAAACACATGAGATCAAGGTGAACAGTATCAAGGTGAATCAGTATCAATGCAAGGAGAATATTATTGTCGTTATTTATTGAAAAGAATATAAAAGTTGGAAAAAGTGAGAAAAAGCATGGGATTGAAAAATATTTTGAAATGTATTCTAAAAAATTAACAGAACATTAAAATATAAAATTAGAACGTCAGAAAAATATAAACTCTAATCAAATTTAGGTTGCACAAGAAACATTGACCAACTTTTAAAACTACGGTTGTCCGAGAGAGAATCTATTCTTAGATTGAGGGTGGATTTCGTCGGCCGACTTTAAAATATAACTCCTGTATTTGAGATGTCCAGCTGATACGGGTTGATTAATGTGTCTATTGTTAATATATAGTGCACCATATCAGCGACTATAATTAGAAACAGACACTTGAGTCGGTCCAACAATCACCAAACGACGCTTGATAACATCTTGAAGGATTTTGAAAAGAATATGGCGCTTTAACGCTCTACACCGATATTCGTCACCAGATGTTAACCATTCTGAATCAGAACTAATTACCGACAAGAAATGTCTAACAATATCTGAAAACGTTCGATCAAACCCGAAATATATATTTGAAAATTCCGAGGACTATATGTTTAAGTAATATCCAACAAGAATTTCGGTTATAAGGAATTATGAAATTTAGGGATTCTAACGACGAGGCCAGACGCTCACAGAAATAAAACACATTCTGAAAAATATCTTGAAATAAGTGTGCGTTTTTTAACCCTAAAAATGCAAGTAATATATTGGAATTCCAGACTAATTACTTGCTGAGTCAATTTGATAAAGGATAACAAATGTTTTGATGAATTATGAACATAATGCCTAAGAAAAACTACAGTCTTAGTTTTGTGTACCTTTTTAAAAGCAAGACAACATTATGACAATTCCAATATTTCTAATTATTCCTTGATGACACTTGATAAAACACGGAAACTAGTTTTAAGAATGTTTAAGTATAAGTTTAATTTTCATCTGACCCCGACTGACACGGACAGATAGCACATGACAGATTACAAAAATATGTTGCTAGGTTACTTGTTTGAAAGCAGAGCAACAGAACTTCTGACATTGTGACTGAAGTGTATATAATAATTGCCTGATCCCTCTTGATACAGCAAGATACGAGTTTGAATGGAGTACAAGTAGTATGCATCTAAATATCATCTGACAACATAAAAAAGATGCTGAAAAATATTTTAAATAAAGTCTGATTCCAGAGGAACATGTTTCAATGCAGGAAAATGGCTCTTAAAACATTGACTTTCTGATTTATCTAATTGTTGCCTGAAAACACCTAACAAAAGAAAATAGCAGTTGCGACGAATTCTAAGTATAATGCCCATGAGTTTACAGCCAGAAAAAAACCCACTACATGCACGCACAACGCTGCAAAAGATTTAAAATATATTCTACTTCTGGGAACATTTACTGCATTCATATTTAATTCTTTCTTTAAGTTCTGCAATATTTCTTGGGCGCGTCTGATAAACAACTGATTTCACATAGCCTCACAGAAAAAAACCAAAAGGGTGTGATGTCTGGTGACCTCGACAGCTACTCAACAGGACCTCTTCGACCTATCCATTAACCTATATGGGGCACAATTTTTGCCTCATCCAATATATATATATATAAATATCTCTATCTATAAAAAGCAGGATGTGTGTGTGTGTGTGTGTGTGTAACGAATGCACGGCCGCAATTTTCGACGAATTTGCACCCAAATTTACATGCACATGCTCCAAGTTATCGAAAAGGCCAAGACCGACTTTGCATTTTCCAACTCCCATCGATAGTGGAAATAATCGATTTTTTTATACTTCTACGACAGTTTTCATGTAGTTTGCGGCCATTTTCTACTGTCCAGAGTGAGAGCCAATAGCTGGCTGCCACGAATAGGCAGGAGGATTCTATTGGCCAGCGTGAGAGCCAACAGCTGACTGACAGGAATCTTAACTAGCATATTAGCATGCAAAAAAAAAAAAAAAAAAATCGATAGCTGTATTCGTCACAAGTGGGAAAAATTTAAATCTGCATGGCACTTTACTCCAGTTGGTTCATTCGCTTGCTTAAACTCAACGTTGATTCTGATTCCGCAGAACTGGGTTGGATGTGAAAAAGTATTTGTTGTTAACATTCTTTTTTCATTCGGTTTTTCCAGTTACGAGTCCTTTTTTAAAGCTGATCGTTTTGTGTTCATTTTGTTTAGTTCTTTTTTCGTAACAGATTTAATGTTTAGTATAGAGTTTAGAAAAAATTCGCAGTGTACGATAGGCAAGAATTAAGGCATGTAGCAACATCAGCACGGCAAAGGGCACTCCTTTAAAGGCAAGGAAGGGCAAAAATATTTTAAGTCAAGTGATAGCGATTGCTGTATGAGTCGTACGATTTTTGAATCAAGCACGGGCAACGCCGGGCCATGCTGCTAGTATATATATATATATATATATATATATATATATATATATATATATATATATATATATATATGCGAACGAAGATGAATTATTATTGTCTGATGAAACTTGATACAGCGCAAAAGCTGTTTCAACGCAGAATGAGTATAATGTATTTAATTACTGCCTGACAACGCCCGATTCAAAGAAACAGCAACTTAGAAGATTTCAAATATATTCTGATTCTGGAGAAACTATATTCAAGAACGAAGACAGATATAAGACTATTACGATTTCACTGTATTTAATTATCACCTGATCAAATTTGACAGAGCATTATAGCAATCTAAGTTTAATGTATCTAGTTACCGCCTGACAACTTCTGACACACAGAAGTTTCCAAATATATCCTGATACTGTGGAACCTTACTGAATCTTGGGGTTCCTTTCTAATTATTGCCTGATACCATGTGATATGTTCGATATTCATGTTGGAGAAGGAAAAATAGCATACATTTAACTAGCTTTCGCCAACGCTTTACGTACAGACAACAGCAGAGAAGAATCCGAATGATAAGTTCATTATGCCGACTGTCCAATGAAGTTTGAATTCTTTTGCACCTGGCGTCTTTGGCATCTCTACGAAGGTATTTCGCCATTGTATCTAATTAGTGCCTGATTTTTCTTGATAGAGAATAACAGGTGGTCTTTTTTTCTGAATCAGTTGTCTTCGAAACAAAAATAGAAGAAACCGTATAAGAGTCGAATAAGAACTTCATGACGGAAGAGGCAAAAAAGTTAAACCAGGGTTTATACGTAAGGAACGTTGCCACACATATAATAACTTCGTTCGACATTACCAAACAAAGCTGGATTGACTTTCATAATAGTTTGAAAAAAATATAGCGCGATTTAATGCTCGCCACCGTTATTTAGCCGGCGTCATGCATTATGTACATCTTGAAACCGACTGAAATAATAACTGACTCGTAATGCCTGACTACGCCCGACTCAGGCTAAAATCTATATTGAAGAATTAGGAGGACAATATATTTCTGCCTGATAAGGACGGTGGTTATGAAGAATTATGAGTATAGAGGTTTTCATCACCTTCTAACAACTCTTGACGCTCTTAGACACAAAATGGTGACTTTAAAATATTTTGAGACAGGTGTATGTAATTTAGGCTCTTGACAACTACTGGCAAATATTTTCATTCTAGTTTATCTAAATATTGGTTTCTTCCAGTCGATAAAGCGCGGCAGCTGTTTTAAGGAATTCTGAATATGGTGCATCTAATGATAGTTTCAGAATACCAGACAAACTCTTACGCCATCCAACAGATTGAAAAACATACTCCGTCCAGTGTATCTATTTTGATACCAAACAAAACATTGATTCTAGTGTCTCTTTTGGATTCTTCTTATTATTATTGGCATTGTATTATGGGGTGATTCCTCTTGAAAAAACAACAACAATATCTGTCTATATTTATGAAATAAAATATTGTAACTATTTACACTATTTACATCGTTCTGTCTGTTGTCCTCATCTTTATTGCCATATTCACGACGTTACGGCTAATATACTCTTCGACTTTCTTCAGCTGATATACGTTGGAATTTCTAATCGAACCATGTGATATATTCGATATTTATGTTGGAGAAGGAAAAATAGCATACATTGAACTAGCTTTCGCCAACGCTTTACGTACAGACAACAACAGAGAAGAATCCGAATGATAAGTTCATTATGCCGACTGTCCAATGGAGTTTGAATTCTTTTGCACCTGGCGTCTTTGGCATCTCTATTTAGGGTATTTCGCCATTGTATCTAATTAGTGCCTGATTTTAGTACACGGGGGTAGATTGTTCTTATTCCACGTGTCCTTTTCGGATATCACAGTATCAGTTAATTGCCTTTAGTAACTCAAATCTCCAAGTTTTTGTTCACTCTTATGTGGCCTGGTATTGAACTCATAACTCTTTGAGTCAAGATGTTCTCTGTCTATCATTTCAACTTCACCCTACAGAGGGCGGTGATCTCCCTTCCCCCCATATATGGTCAGCCACGTCTGATTTTCCTATTTCCCCCGTGTTACGGCTTTACGGTGTTCTTGCAGTCTTATCTTATCTTGAAGGGACTGACCATATATGGAGGGAAAAGGGAGATCACCGACCTTTGTGGGATTAAGTTGAAATAACAGACAGAGAACATCACTGGAAAATACGAAAACTTAAGGAATCAATGCACATTCTAGGCCACAAAAATTCCCTTAGCCGGGCAAGCATAGACATGTATACAATATGGGATTCCGAAATACAGAGAGCTAGAGAAAAACGACAATGCCAGAAAATTGTAACAAAGATAGTGAGAAATTAAGTTTATAAATCCCAAAAATTCTTCCCTTGATTCCGCCAAGGACACATGGCCCAGTGGATAATATCTTTGGGTGGGTATTCCAAAAAGTGACTTCAGTACCTGGCCACAGCCAGAAAAAAAAATGATGATTTGAATTTCTAAAGGGAATTAACTAATAAGGCAGTGCACGAGGAATTAGAAAAATCTGCCCTCGTGAACTAAATAAAGGGTTCGATTTGAAATTCCAACGTATATCATCTGAAGAAGGTCAGGAATTATCGAATTTTGAATTTACAACGCGTAGTAGAATTATTGTGCTTTATTTTTTATATATGAATTTGCCATGGGTAGTAATAATGTCATAACCTCAATGTAAACTAGATATTTTTTACCATAACTCATTTGTCGATTTTTTTTCAAATCCATAGTTGTTACAATATTATATATATATTATAGAGTCTGTTTCATGCTTAAACGCAATCTTTAATCTAGGTTATTGGGTGGGCGGTAACTGTTTCAAATTATTTTTGAGGCTATTGTGCAGAAATAATTGTGGATCCGAATGCAGTTATTTGTAGCTATTTTATAATGTTCTTGTCACCTTTTTACTTATTATATATTATTGATTACTTTCGTTGATTATTATTATTAAATTTACTTTTGTTAATGTGTACTATTATAATTTGTTGATTTGTTTATTATTTAATTGTTTACGTGTTTATTGATTTTGTTTTTTTGTTTATTTTATTTTATTTATTTATTTAATTTTATTTTTTTCGGGTTCGTTTTTAGTTTTCGATTTTTAGGTAACGTAATAAAAAGTATTCGTATTTGCATTTTGAGATGAGTTCTGATCGTTTATTTAGTGATTTGTGTTGGTCTTGATAGGTAATTATAGCTATTTTCTCCTCCGGAATTTATAGTTTTTGGATTTATTGTTGTAGGCTGATGCTGTTTTCCTTATCTTCCATGATATCTTTAGTGCGATTTTTGTTTTCGTTTTTAATTTCCTATATATCTTTGAAAAGTATTTTGCTTTTTGCGTATTTATTACTATTCGTAAAGGATGTTTTGTGTGCCTAGTTTCTTTGATTCCATGGTCCATCAGTTACTCCTATGTATATTTTTTCTTCGTTACTTTCTGATTTTACAATAGCTTGGTATATTACATTGACTTGCAAGCAATTGCCGTTTAAGGGACATTCGTTCTTTACTCTACAGTTACACGTGTATTTTATTCGTGATGGTCGTTTTTTTGGTTGTTTTTCTGTTGCGCTATTTTATTATTTGTGCTATGTCTCTGTGCAATTGTAGCTGATTTTTACTGTGATTTTGTTGAATATCTTGTGGTGAATGCTTCATGCGGAGAAGTATTTTTGTATGTGTTTAATGAATATTTTTCCTACGTTTGTTTTTACATTTTTTTGGTACGGTGGGTTGAACCATATGATGTTTCTTATCCTGATGGCTTTTTGTGCACGGTGACGTGTGTGTGAGTGAGAAATCCACTATCTTTTAGGACAGTCTCATAATCTTGGCTTCGTTGAAGATGGTTTCGTTGGAAGAAATGCTAGATAACCTAGGGTTTATTGATTGTAGGATATGTTCGATTATTGATGGCGGGGGGTTGGAATACGTGTGTATGTAAATTAGTTTGTCATTGGGTTTTAGCTAGAAATGGTTGCATTCGGATTCACAATTATTTCTACACGACAGTCTTTAGAATAATTTGAACCATAACCGTTACCGCCACCCAATAAACGGTAGGATAATTCAACAGACCTGCTACCCATAATGCACCCATTGATCAGCATATATAAATAGTCGAGCTAAAACACAACAAACATGGCCTGAAGATTGCGTTTAAGTATGAAACGTAAACTGGGTGCTGACCTTAGTGTCCCCTTTTTTATTTAGATACGCTCTATCCCTAATGTTGAGCATTTTAACCTATAAATATAGCAGACCTTAAAACTATATTTCTATCGTATATATATATATATATATATATATATATATATATATATATATATATAATAGTAGAATTATTGTGCTTTATTTTTTATATATGCATTTGCCATGGGTAGTAATAATGTTATAACCTCAATGTAAACTAGATATTTCAATTTATTGTGTTGTGGAAAATCAATGTTGGAAATTGCCTAAAAGTTGGCATAAAAAGGAAATGAAAGCCATTGACGAAATAAAAACAAGAAAAACTTAGGCAAAGTAAAAACATACCCGAACATTAAGAACATTGTTTAAAGACATGAACGCAATCAAAATACCACATATAACAAAGAGAAATGTGTATGTTGAACGAAGTCCTAGAAGATAACTGATTTCTGAACAGTCATTTTTAGTGATGACTAGAGCTATATTGAATAGATTTACTAGCTAGTATAGCGATTATGTCTTTCATGGAAATAATCAACCAATACGACTTAGAAAAGAATAGAGTGTGGGAGTAAAGATCTGGGGTATTATTATGCATAATAAATTTCCCTCGATTTGAATGATTTATGTCAAGAAAAATAAAAAGAATTATTGAAAATGGCGTTTTTTTTTGAGTAACAGAAATCACAAACAAGAAGCTATATCTAATCGCTCTATTTACATTGTTCGGACTGTTGATATTTATTATATCTTTATTGCCACATTCACGACGTTTCGACTGCTGTAACGCCCCAGCCGTCTTCAGGTGATATACGCTGGAATTTTGAACCGAAACCTTTTATTTAGTCCACCGCCGTAGATCGTTCTAGTTCCACGTGCCATGCCTTTTTTTTTTTTGATATTTCAGTTTCAGTTATTTCCATTTAGTAACTTTTGTTCACCTCTGCTGTGGCAAGGCATTGAATTTACAACGCGTACAACGACCGAAACGTCGTGAATAAAGATGAGTAAATTGTGTAAATAGTTAAACGTCTCAGAAATATAGACAGATAAAGAAGCTTTAAACTGAAGAGTATATTTTGCAATACGATATTCCTTCGCAGTCTACTGGCTACCACATACCCTTTCCCAAAGCTTTTAAAGACACCAGAATGGCTGAAGCTCTCCAGATATTAATCTAATAGAAATAGCGAGCTATCAGTAAAAACAAAACTCAAGCAAAGAATATCTCTAGGAAGCAATAAAAACTACAGCGAGTCATATTAAACTGGAGACAGTAGAAAAACTATCGAAATCAATAACTGAAAGATTGACGAAGATTAGCGAAGGCCAACATACAAAGATTAGCATGTAAGATAATGAAATAATAATTAATTCAAGTATATACGATTATGCATTAATCAAATATATGTTTGTGTGGCCGAAATATCTTTTGGATTTATTTATTAATAAAAGTTAATGATGCATTTTATTTACATAATAAATCCTGAAACACCACGAAACAAATTATTATCAGCATTTCTAATTACGAGAAAGATTGTAATGTTGAAACTCATTCAATCTATTGGTTATATAAATATATCTTGAAAATTTTATTCACATCGGTTGGTCAATCCAACTTTATTTTCATTGACTGACATCGATCGTAAATCGTTATATATTTCTCTCTCTCTCTCTCTCTCTCTCTCTCTCTCTCTCTCTCTCTCTCTCTTTCTAAGCCACGCGAACGCGCTTGTGCATTTATGAAAAACATGACAATGGATTCTTTTTCATCAACCCAGTAAATAATTTAGTTAGGGATTTCATTTTAATCAAATGCAGTTTGGCCTTTTGAATATCTAAACTTGTTCTGTATGCTTTTAGTTTTCAGTTTTGACAGATCAAGAAAGGGAGGTAATCGTACAAAATAGACTGATTATTCGCTGGGTGATTCGCTCGGAAAATGTTCTTTCGAACAAGTAACTCAAAAGTTGCTGAAGACTCAGTCGTAATCATTTTAAATCATCTGAAATACCTCAACAGGAATTGTTGTGTTATTATTGATGAAGGGAATACGTATTTCGTCTGGCCAAGGAGATTCCGCCACTTTTTGTCTTGAAATTGCTATTGATACAAACAGTATCTGATTGGAACTCGATTTGGCGATCTGCCAACCGATATTGACAGCTATGTAAATAGATATTGATCCAAAAATGTGCCCAGTGTATAAATTGACGAATCAATAAAACCAATTCTTGATTCCATTAAAAAATTCTTTCTATAGATTTCCAATAAAAAGGACATTCCAATCGCTTGGTCAATATTGTATGTCTTCCTATTGGTTGAAACACGAAAGAAAAAATGACGTCAAAGACTTTTCTACTGCGAAGCCAATAAGCCGGTGACTAATAGAATTGTATTTATCTGTCGCTATACATTTAGCGTGAATGCAAATATGCTTCCAAAAGAAGCCCACTTGGAACTATTTTTTTGTCACAGACTAAATAGAACAGATTTCTCACTTTAGAAATACAATATAAATAGGATTTTCTGAATTTTTGCTTTTGAAGAGTAGACATTTACCAAGCTTAGCTCAGTCTGGCACAAGGTCAAAGTAATATAGTGCTTACTAACGAACAAACCAATGCCATAAACTTAATGATCAACGACTCTGCTGTAATGCATTGTTCTGCGGTAGTTACCGGCTCAGTTTACATGGCTTTCAAGCGGAGCGACGTATTTGAACAATTTTATGAAAACAGTATAACTTCGAAATGTTTTCTGTCTCTGGACAATATAAGGAATTCGTTGTTATTTGGCTTCGCCAGAGTCAATATTTGAACATGCACACACACATACACACATATAAACACACATATATATAGTTTATATAATATATAGTTTTAAAGTATGCTATGTTTATGGGTAAAAGTGTTCAATATCAGAGATTGAGAGTAGATATACAAATAAAAAAAGTGGACATTGAATTCAACATTGAAGATTGAGGCTTGAAGATTATGTTCAAGCATGAAACAGACTGTCGTCGCACGGTGTTGAGTTCTGTGTTCATTTTTATATATTTCTCTCTCTCTCTCTCACTCTCTCTCTCTCTTTATCTCTCCCTCTCTTTCTTTCCCTATGTATATATATATATATATATATATATATATATATATATATATTAAATAATTCAAAGTTCACAGAGACATCAAGTCGGACTCTAGAGTACTTGGCGTAGCCGGAGATCAGCTTGCCCGACAGTGTTTTACATTGATGACGAATATTGAAAATATTTGTCAATATGTGGCCTCAAATAGCTACGCAAATGCCACCGTTTTTAGTAATCGGTGATTGAGCCCAATTATTTAACAAAGCAAAATTTTGAATGCAGACTGACCTTTTCCACGTGGATGACGAATGTAACACAAAACTTCTTGCCTCATTTTGGTTGTTTACAAGTTTATTATGACCCAAATCATCATTTTTGTGCACCAGATGAAAAAAAGGTGGTGTGGTGACGTATTTCTTTAAATATATTTGATTTTTATCATTTTACCAGGGCTATAAAAAGGGGTCAATTTATACGGTATGAAATAGAATTTGAATGTTCAACTTGAACACAAACCCACATATATCCGATCTCCCAATACAATATCCATAGATAAGATTTTGTCGATATTAACTTTAGCTTAGGATGGTATAAGTCCAAGATGGTAGAAGGGTCGTTTTGCATTAAGAGTCTGCAACGATCTTTGACCTCAGTTGCAAATACACAACTATCTTAGTTATCAGTTGCATTGAATAATATTTAATAATCTTTACTTAGTCTAGTATAAAGTCAAATAAATGTAAATGGGTAGAGGAGGATTGTGGTACTTTAGTATTTTTATTCTTGCTAAATAGTTGGTAAAATCAGAAATGGGAGGAATAATAAAAAGACAAACATTGTTAAGTGATACAAAGTATAGGAAATTGTGAAGAACCATGATTGTCCACGTCCTGAAGAAACACGGCACATAAGAAGTAGGAGTGTATACAGTAAATTAAACCTGAATTTTGAACTAAAAAAAACTTAGGGATCGACTTGTACACAAGGTCAACTTGTGCATAGGAATTTATAGTATTTCTTACCAAGGTCGGATCGGATTTTCAAGTCTTTTCGTTTTTCAATAAACACCGACAAGGCTGGATCTAATGATTTGAGAATCAAAGCAAATCAACTTGACATAAATGATTACGTCAGCCAATCAAACGACATAAATGATTACGTCAGCCAATCAAACGACATAAATGATTACGTCAGCCAATCAAACGACATAAATGATTACGTCAGCCAATCAAACGACATAAATGATTACGTCAGCCAATCAAACGATTCGAATGCCAGAAGCAGACAAAAATAACCAAAAAAAAAAAACCCAAAAAAACAAAAACAACAAGATCGTTAGAAATGCATTGTCGTTCGTGAACATTTCATTGAACAAAAAGAAAGCTAATTTGCCTTAGCGTTATTATTCAGTGATTTATAAACTTTTAACGATTTATTACAACAACGATTCAGAAATTTTGGTGCTCGCAAAAGACGCCAAGTAATTAAATCACAAAAAAACAAAAACATTTTTACTTTATTATTTCGACTATTTACAGTTGTCCTTATCTTTGTCGTTGTTATTACAATGTTTCGGCTATTGCTGGCCTTGTGGATTAAAGCGTTGGCTCATGGATTTGGTGACATAGTAACTGCGAGTTCAATCCGTGGGCAGACAGGGGCAGTCTACCTCCGTAGATTAAATAAAACTTTCAGTTTAAAATTCCTTGTAGGTTACTCAGATGAAGACAAGAGTTTGAATGTAAATAATGATAGCACCTCATCCCAAGAATTCGGACAGAAATAATTTAGTTGCAGCAATTATTCATTTTCAAATACGTGTGTCCAATATTACAGAGTACGCTCGAACAGCGACTCTTTTGTAGGATTGACAATGCTACGCGATTCGTTAAGCTTATGTACTGTCTCATTAAACTTGACATTTCAGTTAATCAGCAAAGTCTTCATCGCGCTTTTTGGTCAAATATCGCATCCCCAAAGGTTTGTTCAAGCCCCTCTTGTTAGAATTTTTGGGTACTATGTACTAGTGAGCTAGCCAAAATGAGCTGACTCATTTTATAGTTCCCCCAATATAAGGGTTAACCAATCAGAAAGCTCAAAATATTCAACCCGACGTGTATAAAGGCAGCCATTTTGTTTTTTATCCCAAAATATCTTCACTGCCAACCTGACATCGAAGACTTAAAGAATTAACAGCCGCAACTTTCTCCGAATCTTCACTGACAACCTCTGATATTGAAGACATTACGGACTTCACTGGATTCCATATTCAGAGAATACGGCAAACATGGTCAACACCTCTACCCCGTGACAAGTCAGATTTGGCTCTTTGAGAATTCTGACTTTACTGAAATTTTCTGTTAAAACTTCGCGGACAAAATATTAAAGTGAACACGCGACAAGTTAATGGTTATCCCGAAACAACATTTTGGAAAAATGAAAGAGTCAATGACATAAGTGTTTCAGAAGGTCCTAAGAGGGGGCTGAAGCGACTTTGAACAAGTTAGGCTGTTTTGTTCATTAACATTAAATGACCGGATATATTCTGGGAATACCTCGTAAATGCCTGAGGTTTTTTTTCTTTGACACACAAAAAAAGGACCATAAAAGAGAAGAATGGCATAAAACAGGGTTTTACTATTAAAGAATTTTTAAAATCTGAAATGAAGTGATTTTTTTTTATTCGTGTTTCTTACATGAAGCATTTATATTTATTACTTTTATAATTAATATATATATATATAAAATTATATATAGCCGCGCAAAAATATATATATATTATATTTGGTTGGATTGATGTGAGTTTGTGACCCTGGGTTTCACGCTTTTGCGATCGTCAAACTTTTCACACATATATATATATCGTCAGACACGCTTTTCACATATATATTATATATATATTTATTATGCACTGTTACATTAGAGCATGTATATACCCACTACAAAACTGTACATCTTGTTTCAATGTTAAATTAACGTTGAAACAAGATCTTCTAATGAAACAGTGCATAATATATATATATATATATATATATATATATATATATATATTGTAACGTTAAATTAACGTTGAAACAAAATGTACAGTTTTATAGTGGGTATGTGCATGTTCTAATGCAGAACTGCATAATAAATAAATATTTATTGCTCTACTTTTGTGCTGAGCCCTGTTTTAAATTAATGTTTTGAACGCTAAAATCTTACTCTTCGTTCTTTTACGTTTGGATATATATATATATATATATATATATATATATATATATATATATGTGTGTGTGTGTGTGTGTGTGTGTGTGTGGAGAGAGAGAGAGAGAGAAGAAACAGATATATATATATATATATATATATATATATATATATATATATATATATATATATATATATATATCATGATTATAAAGATGGCAGAACATTTTTCCTTAGCCTGGAATGCACGCACTCAATTCCAACCGTTTAAAATCGGAGTGCAGTCAATCGAATTCAAATCTAATTATAAAAAGATGAGATTGCAATCCTAATTATGTTATTTTCATGAGATTTAATCAAAATAAGATTTAATAAATTCTTGGAATTACCTATTTTCCGTCTAATTACAGCGGACATAAAACAGAATTATGGAAGACGCTTAGCGTTCGTCGGTGAATGCGCGCACTGCTGATCAATATGCTTTATGTGTTTGTTACAGTGAAGTTTTTTGCTTGGGTTTTGTCGTTTTTAAGGCCTCTATGTTTACCGTTCTGAATGATGTTAGGGTACACTGTAGTAATCAATACAGACATCTATTTGTAATTATAGATCATGCAGCTTGTATCAAAGCAATTTTCCTTATTGGTCATTAACTACACTTACAACTTAGTTTGACACAAGGACAAGAAGGGAGACTAAGAATCAAATTGAAAAGCTGGCTAAACGTTTTTCTTCGTATTTGTGCAAATGCAGATATTTACTGAGCTTAGCATAGGCTGGCACAAGGTCTCAGCAGCAGAGTGCCGAAATCGACATTTCTCTTATGAGATGCATAATTTTACCTGTGAGGAAACTGCTCACAATTAGTGTGTTTGTGTATACGTGGTGATGCATGTGTACACATGTGGCGATACATGTATACACATGGCGATGCATATGTACACGTGTGGGTGAATGTTTTCACGTGTGCATGAATGTATACACATTCTTCTACAATCCTTTACTGAGATTAATTATGTCTTTTACAGTACTGGATAGTGACAATTACCTCATTTTCGTAAAGCCTCTCTATTTGTTCTGAAAAACAGATGTTGAATTCATGGCTTTAACTTACAACGCAACTATTTCTGCCATCAAAGGCACTTTATACAAAGTTTTAAGTTGTTTGAAGATTTGAGATTCATTTTTGACATTATTCAATTTTTATTACGCTTTTAATCTTACTTTTATCACAAATAGACGGTCTCTGTATTCTTTAGCCGTCCTGGATTGCATGAAATTCTGCTTTTCTTCTAATATTCTCACTGCTTCTATGTATATTACGTTTAATCACCGCTGCCAACTGCTTAACAATAAATGCAAAAAAGACAGAACGCAGCAAGCTAAATTAGGATTTTTGAAACTTCGAGAAAATATCATCTGTATATTTATATATACAACACTTCCTCTATTTTCAAATTTGAGATGGGCAACTGAGATTGGTTTTTTGAAAAGCCATTTCCCGAGTAAAACGATCTTCGTCAGAAAAATAAAAATTATTAACAGCTGTTACGCATGCGCATTGCAGGTGGTGAGTAGTAAAAGAATGAATCATGATTGATGCAAATTTTATGCTGAAATGTTTGCTTGAACTCCTCATCTTACATAGTTTTGTCTCCAAGAGATTTCACGTCCAGGTTTGTTTTAATACCCCCCACCATCCCAATGCTACACTTCGCTTATTTACATGAATGCAATGGCTTCTTGAAGTCCATAATAACTGGATTGAATAAAAGGAAAGGATCACTTCATATGATAGTTAAGGAATTTTTATCAATTTAGAAATAAGATAGAATCAGCATTTTTAAATGATGTATATTTATTCTATATAGGGTTCAGAGGTTATATCGGGTGCAGAGGTTAAAAACTGGATCGATTATTTCAACGGAGAATGTTCACGAAATACATGAAATCTCTGGTAGTAAGAGTTAAATATTAGCTAAAGAAAAACCCTTTTTTCACATTTTGGAGGAAAAGGGATTGTTTGCCAATTTTGTTTAAACCAACTTCTCCTTGTCAGCTGTCAATTCCTTATGCACACCGTAAGACATATGTTTTTATTTTCAGTCCTATTTTCAAAATTTTAGACCGAGCAACATAAAATGTACAACTCATAGAGTGGATAAAAATTGGTAGAAGCTAATCTTCATAGATTCGGTCTACCTTGTATATGATATTTTTATCTATCTACCTATCTATGTCTGTTCACTCCTCTCCCTAAGCATATATGCACCCCATATATATATATATATATATATATATATATATATATATATATATATATATATAGTTAACCTGCTCTATTGCCCATTACATGCTGGTAGGGGGAATTAAATCAGAGTTGTCTCTCTTCCAAACTGTTTTACTACTATTTATCCATAAATGGGAGATTAGAAATAGATCCATGCGTTTTTAAATGACTTCTCTATCTATATAATCTTAGTCTCATCTAATTTGTCTGTAGAGGGTTAACCGTTATCTATCCTACATATCTTCCTAATATGCACCTCTTGCTACCTCCCAGTATGCCCTTATAACAGCTTCAATTAATAACCATCTACCTTGAGTGGCTCTTGGGTGTTGTATTGGGACAAAATAGTGAACTAGTCTGCTTCTGATATCTACGTGTTTTTTGGGGGTAATCTGTTTTACATAGGTTACCAGAGATGTGGCTAAAGGATAGAAATTCATCTGCTTCATTCTTCTACAAATGATCCAAAGTAATATTCGAATATTTATTGCTTTTATCGCAGCATTTCAAATAATAAATTAATTTGTTTACTTAAAAAAGAAACAAACTTCGATTTGATAATCTTTGAAGAAACATTCTTTCTTTTATAACAACTCAATAAAAAAAGTTTCCTTTCTATTTACTTTCTAGATTTGAGAATTAATAAATTTGTTCTTTTTGATGTGATAAAAAGTTAGCAGCAAAAGGACTACAGTGTTCATTAGGATGTTCAAAGAAGCCATTGATTGAAACTTTATCATAAAACCTACAGAGATATGAATACAAGTCCGAAGAATAGTTTGTGGTTTGATGAAAATATTTTATGTTAAAACTTTAGTCGACAGCTCCAAATCTTTGTCGTTCTTTGTATCATCCCCGTAGACCTCGACCCCCCCAACATCTTTTCTTTATAACATAAGCATAAAAGAATTATCTGATACAACTGTCATCCATTCAGTTCTATTGCTAGACGCAGTCAAACTGCGGTCGAGCAAGAGGTCACCTTGTCACTGGAACGATTTTAAATCGTCTTTACAAACTTACACATATTTATCTAAAATAGGACATATGTATATTTACATCCCCACCCGCATATATATATATATATATATATATATATATATATATATATGTGTGTGTGTGTGTGTGTGTGTGTGTGTGCGTGTGTGTGTGTGTATGTGTGTGTGTATTCAAACAGCATATCTTTATTCAAGAATGTTTGGTTGAATAATCTAAACATATTATGTATATTTATTTTTATCTTAATCCTTTCAACCAAACATGCTTGAATATTTATAGGGCGCAAGCTAATCCCTTTTGCAGACACCTGCTCAGTGTTTGTCATACTTGTGGATTATACTGCAACTATAATTATTTCGAAAATTTTATAAACCTACAAATAATATAAGACTTTTAGAAACCTATAATTAGCATCAGACTTTTCTGTTAATTTTTATAAAATGAGATTTTACTGTAACCATTACTGGTACTAGAAAGGGTAATATTAGCTGTTTCCTTATAAGGAAACATTCGGCATTCATTGACTGTGCAGCCATTACTATTGTCGGTTGAAATTTTAAAGATTTTTCTCTTAAAAAATGTTTTCATGAAAATAGGTTTCTCAAGTAAAATAGTTATTATCGCCCTTTCCAGTATTAATGGAGGTTTCCTTCCTAACCTTTTATTTGGCGTAGTGTGGAACGTCAACATCGTGATTATGCCACTATTTTCTTTTCCATTTACATGTGATGTCCATTTTAATTGTTATTGATTTTGAAAGTTCCTAAGTGATTTGGTTTCTAGTATTTGTTACAGTTCTTTCTGACTCTGAAGCACCAGTCGACAAGGTTCAAAGAAGCAATGGTCTTCACATGTTTAAAGCCATTTTTAAGCATTGATCTGAGAAAGCGGTTGTATACAGCTGACACGTTTTATATGGATACCATGAATCCATATGAAAAACTTGATCTTACGAGAGTTGGAATTTTTGTTTTTATTTTACAGGAATTTCGTGTGCTGAACGAAACTACGTCTAGTGCATCCTATTCTATGTTCAATTTCCTTATTTCCTATATAAAATATGTTATAACTGATCTATACACAAGGGTATTTGAAGAATTTAGTATTTACTGAGTCTATATCCTGAATTTTTATAATGGATTCAGGGTGGGCGCTATCACTAATTTCATTCCAATTCTAGTTCACAGTTTCTGGTTTGGAAAGGGCAATAATTAGCTTTGTAGAAATGCCATCATGCTTCATGGCTCTTGGAGAAGCCAGTAGCCCTGAAAAGTGAATTCATTACTACAATGAGCTCACAAAACTTCGAAGTCGGCATTACTGAAATAACGCCACACAGTTAAGTGACAAGTTTCTTCACATTCATTCTATTAACGCTCTATCCTTACCTTTTGATATCGAGCACTTTATGACAATAACTCGTCTGCCTAAAATGCCTTCCCACTTGTAAACTACGGAACCAGCAATTTTGCCACATGAAACTCTTACCATTTAATATCATAATTGCATCGTCCACCGCGAGGAAAGTTGGCTCTCTGTGCCGCGTCATGAAATTTTTCTCCCCGGAATCGATACTTCAAATATACAAATCAACCATTCGCCCTGGCATGAAGTATTGCTGCTATATATGGTCTGAGGCACCTTCTGTTTACCTCGGAGTTCTTGATCCAGAGACTGATATGTAATATAATTGGCCCTGATCTGGCGTCTCGTCTGCAGTTGCTCTCTCACAGACGCGCCGTCGCCTCTCTCTGTCTTTTCTACAAATACTTTCATGGTAATTGCTCCGATGAGCTGCTTTCACTGGTTCCCAGACTCCATGAATTCAAGCGCCCTACGAGGCTGGCATCCCGTTCCCACCCTTACACTGTAGAAACTTTTAAATGTAGCCGTCTCTTCTACTCCAATAGGTTCATACTTCGCACCTCTCGCCTGTGGAACACCCTTCCAAATTACTGTTTCCCTGAGAGCTATAATCTCCAACTATTCAAATGTAATGTCAATCGACACCTCTAAGGCAACCATTCAAAGTGGCTCTAAATTTATCACTAAAAATTACTGTCGGGAAATTAGTTTTCATGTACTTTTTCCTCCAACTGATACGTTTCTCTTTCTGATGTTTCTTTAAATACTTAATATTCGACCTCTTTATTTTTAATTCGCAACAGTAGCGTGTTGAAACTTAGCGTCTTGCTCTTTTAAACTTTTTCCTCGATTCTCTTTGAAATTGAAAACATTAAGAAGATGATCACAAGAAAAAAAATAAATATCAGTTTTTCTTCTTATTACGATGTTAGAATCTTCAATTTCTTTTGTATCTTTTTTCTTTTATCTCTGTTTAACATTCTCGTAGTTTCCAACATTGTTTCACCATCAGTCAATAACTTCACAATATAATTCTTCTCTTTTCAGGTAATATTTTTCTTAAAATTCATATCCTGAACTTGAAACATAACTATACTATTATAACTATATAACTATATCATTAACTATACTATTATAAATATTTATCTCTATCTATAAAAAGCAGGATGTGTGTGTGTAACGAATGCACGGCCTCAATTTTCGACGGATTTGCACCAAAATTTACATGCACATGCTCCAAGTTAGCGTGAAGGCTAAGACCGACTTTTCATTTCCCAACTCCAATCGATAGTGGAAATAATCAATTTTTTCATGCTTCTACGGCAGTTTTCATGTAGTTTGCGGCCATTTTCTACTGGCCAGAGTGAGAGCCTATAGCTGGCTGCCACGAATAGGCAGGAAAATTCTATTGGCCAGCGTGAGAGCAAACAACTGACTGACACGAATGCTAACTAGCATGCTAGCATGCAAAAAAAATCGATAGCGGCATTCGTTACAAGTGGGAAAAATTTAAATCTGCATGGCACTTTACTCCAATTGGTTCATTCGCTTACTTAAACTCAACGGTGATTCTGATTCCGCAGAACTGGGTTTGAATGTGAAAAAGTATTTGTTGTTAACATTCTTTTTTCATTCAGTTTTTCCAGTTCCGAGTCCTTTTTTAAAGCTGATCATTTTGTGTTCATTTTGTTTAGTTCTTTTTTCGTAACAGATTTAATGTTTATTATAGAGCTTAGAAAAAATTCGCAGTGTGAGATAGGCAAGAAGTAAGGCATGTAGCAACATCAGCACAGAAAAGGGCACTCCTTTAAAGGCAAGGAAGGGCAAAAATATTTTAAGTCAAGTGATAACGATTTTTGAATCAAGCACGGGCAACGTTAACAATATGATGAACAACTCGAGAGTAGCATAATAAAATCTCCTACTACAATTTTACTGTAAATATTTATTAAAGAAAAAGAGATATAATAATCATATAAACAAGATATTTATAGAACATAGAAATATTACATATCCTGAAAATGTTAGGGTCATTTGTTGATTAGTAGTAATTTGATTTTGAAAGAGTTTACTTGCCTAATAAAATGTGACACTGTGTCGTGAATCAGTACATAAAGGAAACAGTCATTTTCTTCCATTCAAAGCTAATTACGAGAGGGTGATAAAAAACCCGAATGTCATAAAAGGACACATGCACTCTGCATGAAATTCTCCTCTTTGCGAATCGTAATTTACTCTCTTCTTTCTCAACAATAACCCGGTAGAAGCAATACATATGTTAGCGTTTAGAATTTGCAAACAGCAAAGAGGAAAACGATATAATAAAAGAGATGAACAGAATTCGTAGGCAAAGTCGAAAAAATGTTTGTACAAATGACCTTCTGTCTGAACTAATCCGACTCTCGTCCTACAAAGTCTCATTCAATTCAAAATGTCATCTGAGCCAATGACAATGGTTACACACGCATACGTATATATACTCATACAACCATATGCTTATTTGAATATAGATCATCACAAACACATACACACACACACACACACATATATATATTTGATTTTATTAAATACGTAAACACATTTATACATATATAGTTTACGTATATAAATAATCACAAATATGTACGTGTTTGTGTGCCACGCACTCTTACTCCGTCATTTAGTAAATTTAAAATACAAAAATCTTATTACAACTTCCGATAGTTTTGGGATTTGAGCCGGTTAAAATATATCTATCTAAGGGTGGTATATGAATTTTGGGGCTCTTCTCAAAAAAAAAAAAAATCTGACCAAATGACTGCACATTAAAATTTATACATACATATATATATATATATATATATAAATTCATATATATATATATATATATATATATATATATATATATATATATATATTAAAATTCATATATATATATTTGTGTGTGTGTCTGTCTGTGTCTGTGTAAGGGAGAGGTTATAGTTGCTACAACGAAGCTGGAAACGTTTTTGGTTATAATGCGAATACTTTATTTTCCATATTTTTGCTACACGTGTTTCGGGTCTTGTGACCTTCATCAGACGAAGAGTGATTATTTCCACATATTATCTAAAGGAATTAATTTTTCCTTATGTTTAACCATTGTCTTTTGTGTGTAGTAATAATAAAAAAATCCTTGAACTTTTATATATATATATATATATATAGGGAGAGAGAGAGCAAGAGAGAGAGATGTTAGTGGGAGCGTCTTGAGAAATATGGTTCTCTTAATTCCCTAATCACCTACCTGACGTGGCTATTATAGTGTACGCACCAAGGGCACAAAGCAGGGGAGAGGACATTGAATTGTTCTACTCCATGCTGGACAGAGCCAGGACTCTATGCATATCACAGGAAGTCATTATTATCATGGGAGACCTGAACGTCAAAGTAGGCAGGGAAAGGGCGGTGGGGATATAGTAGAAAGATTCGGACTAGGAACCCGCAACGAACGCGGAGAAAAATGAATCCAATGGTGTACAGCCAATGATCAGGTAATAGCCAACACATGGTTCCAAGAACATCCAAGACGACTATGGATATTGAGGAGTCCAGGAAGAGAAACTAAAAGCCAAGCTGATTATATAACCATCAGCAAAAGATTCAGGAATGCGATGATTCACTGTAAAACCTATCCAAGTGCCACCTGCGGAAGCGATCATCGCCCTCTTATATGTAAAGTAAGAGTGAAACTGCAGAAATTGAAGAAGCCTAACGCAGCACCCAAACTGCAATACAACAAACTCCTGAACGATCCTAACCTAAAAGAAAAATATATGGACAATGTGAAAAGAAGACATGAGGCAGACAATGGAAACTCGAAATGGGATGAACTAAGAGACGCTTTAGTGACATCAGCAAACGATATCATTCCAAACACAAATGGATGACTGATGAGATTCTCGACATGATAGAATGAAGTACAGAAAACTCTGCCAAGATAAGGAACGGAGTACAGAAAATTACACAATGAAATAAGAACCGAATACAGGCAAGCTGAAGAAGAATGGCTAAACAAAAAATGTGCAGAAATAGAAAGATTGAGTGCTACCAACAAAAGAGATATGCACAAACAAATAAGGCAACTAACAGGCAGAAGACATGCTCGTCAATAGGCTGTCTAAAATGAAAGGATGGAACGCTTATATTACAGAAGGAAAAAAATCTTCAACGCTGGCACGAGTATATTGGAGAACTCTTCCACGACGTAAGGGAACAACCAGCAATACACAGAACTACCGACGGACCTGGAATTCTGAAAACCGAAGTAAAAGCCGCAGTGGCCAAATTGAAGAGAAACAAGGCATTTGGGCTAGGCGGAATTGTAACGGAAATGCTGACAGCCTTAGATGACTTTGGCATAGACAAAATCACTGGAATATCAAATGAAATCTAAAACAGCGGGAATATACCGGAAGATCTCTTCATAGCTCCGTCTAAGAAACCAGGCGCAAACGAATGCGAACTCCACCGAACAATAAGCCTAATGGGCCACGTGATAAAACTCATCATCTGTAAGACAAGGATGCGTCTTCTCACTTGACTTGTTCAACCTATACAGCGAGGCAATTCTGAGAGAATTGGAAACCCTACCGGGATTTACCATTGGCGGCCACAATCTTAACAACTTAAGATACGCAGATGACATAGTACTGATAGCAGACAGAGAAAATAAATTACAAAATCTCTTACAGAAGGTAGCGACGGAGAGTGTGAAGAAGGGACTAAGCATGAACCACAAGAAGACAAAATGCATGGTCATCAGTAAGAGGATGAGCCCGAAATGCGATTTGCAGGTCGGCAACACTAGAATCAACGCGGAATTGTAAATATCTGAGAAGCGTTTTGAAAGAGGACGGCAAGTGTGACATTGAGATCCGTAGACGTATTGGAATGGCCAAGGACGCATTCCAAAAGCTGGGCAGAGTATTGCAAAACAGGAGGATTTCTTTAGTAACAAAGAAAAGAATACTGAGCTGTTACGTGACATTTGTCATTCTTTAGGGCAACGAATGTTGGACGATTTCCTCAAAGATGAAGACGAGATTCCAGGCGACGGAGATGTAGTTCTACAGAAGGATGCTAAGGATATCATGGGCCGAGCATGTGAGCAACGATGAGGACATGGAAAGGATGCAAACAAGACTTATACTTAACATCAGGAAGAGGCAGCTGAAGTTTCTGGGGCACATAATGAGGAAGGAAGGCCCGGAGAATCTGATACTCACGGGTCGAATAGAGGGAAAGAAAGACAAGGGAAAACATCGCATGACATACCTAGTGGGCTTAAGCAAGTGGATGACAGAACGTGGTCTGGGGGAGGTAGCAGAGAAGAAGAACTTGTTGAGAGCTGCAAAGGCTAGAGGGAGGTGGAAAGCCACGATCGCCTACGTCCTGAAAGGACATGGCACATAAAAAGAAAAAATATATAGGCCGCTATATATCATGTTTACTAAAGGAGTAGTGACACTTCGATAGTCATTATGCAGTACTGATTCTTATGTCTATATTTATAAACGCTCTATCGTCCTTCAATGAACAAGATTTCAAACAATATATATATATATATACACACACACACAGAGAGAGAGAGAGAGAGAGAGGGAGAGAGAGAAAAACACTGATTAGCGATGTCTCCAACCATTGTCTTTGTGTTGATTTGTTTTCTCTCACTTTTTGTCCGTTTATTTCTCCGTGTCAGATGTAAGCGTTTTCTTTCCTCGTTTCTGTCTTCCTATCACATTTCTTTAAAGATGGTATATATATATATATATATATATATATATATATATATATATATAAACCAAACCTAAAAAAATTGTTTCAGGAACCCGGCGCTTTAGCATATCGTAGATAGATCAAAACACCTTAAGGAAATCATAGGTGCTAACCAAATTTCAAACGATAAAGTAACCCATAATAGATCAAGAATAAAAACAGTAGGATTTTCCCAACTATGTACCAACCAAAGGAGCCTATGTTGTAACCATATTAAACATACCAATTCGTTCACTAGCTCGGTCACTGGCACTACTTTCAAATCTTCCACAAATCTAACTGTAGAAGTCATAACATAATTTACTTATTAAAATGCACACTAAGCCAGAAAAAATATGTGGGAAAATCTGAATGGACCTTTCGCTATGGAATTAATAATTATCGAAATCGGATTAAATTGGCTTCCGACGAAAGATTATTACCTGTAGAACATTATTTCCGCCTATAAAAACATGATTTTAAAAGTTCTACAAAAAAAATTCACTATTATTGAAAGAATAGGCACAAAAGATATGCTACGGTAAAACGGAAGAAAGTTTTGTTAAAATATAAGAAAGTGTTATGTACTGAGAGACATTGAAACGAGAAGGGTTATCGCCAAAGACTCGTGAGAAGAATTGAGGATTTAATTCACACATAAACGACTTGAATTGTATGTCGAGTAGTTTGAACAATGGAAAAGTGACCTAGACTTAGGGAACAATGTTGATTGACATACAGCTGAAAATGCAAGCTGTAAAGCAAAAATTACATTTTTCGTAAACACCGAATTTGGGGTTGATTCTCCTGGTCAAAAGTTGAGTTGAAATACCAGGAGAGGGTGGATAAGCCACCCACGCTCACTGAGGAGATTTAGTGAGAGGTAATAATATGAGAGAGTGGAAGTAGGGAATTCCTCAGAATTATCGAATTCTCTTACTTCGACAGTTTGGGCGAATGTCCTTAAATACGAATGGGCGAAGTGAATTAGGCAAAAGAGAGTGTTGCAGTTTTTGGGGTATGTGTGTACTAGTGAGTTAGCCCAAATGACTGGACTCACTTTATAGTCCACCAATGGAAGGTTAACCAACCAGAAGACGTAGAATATTCAATCCGTCGTGTATAAAGGTGGCCATTTTGTTTACTCTATCCGAATGTCCAGTGCCAGCTTGTCAGGCGAAGAGGAACAGAAGGAAGAACTACGATCTGCTACTTTACCGGAATATCCACTGCTAACCTGAACAACGCTTCCCTACTGTCTTCGAAATATTCACTGCTAACCTCTGTATTCTATACTCAAGGACGACTGTCATCATGAACAACAGAGAGAAGAAAGACAAAAGAGACGGAGACGAGACCAGAGACGGGAGAGAGGCCCACGTGATTATCTGACAATGAAAATCTCCGATTTCAGCCTTGTGCCAAATTTTACCCAAGCAGCAAATTAAACTTTGCCAAGTCAACAATGAAAGTATCACTTCCGATTTAGGCGGGAGTTTTGACTGACAATTATTGTATGTGATATATTCAGTTATTGTAGGACTGTTATAAACAGCATTTACATTTTGTTCAATTTATTCGAGTGTTATTTTTTTCCTGTAAGTCATCGCCCTGCTTGGACCTGCCCAACACGAAAGTTACCTGCAACGATTCAGTCATGGTTTCCATATGATCAAACTTAAATCACAACGTGTGTCAGGGCAGGTCTGAGATCGAAGCGAGTGCTGGAAATCTTGGACGACCCGGGAAGGTGTTTTATTATTACAGTATTTCTCAAACACACTAGACAGACATACTTGCAGGAGGTCTGCCACATACACACACTCAAACAAATATATACACATACCCCCCCAAAAAAAAGCTAAAAGATAACATACACATAACATACACATCCTTTTCCCAGCAACTAATAAAACTGTCAGAATGACTAAGTAGATATATCTGAGACTCATGAATCTCTCAGCCACTCCTTAAAATAAAATAAAAAAACTTAAAAGAGGATTTTTGACCAACACAAGGACTAAACTAAATTAACGATAAAAAACAAATGAAAACTAAGTTGACTTTCTTCAGAGACAGTTATTCACCTCTGTAGTTGACTGCAAGAAACAAGTAGGAATTTTGTTCACCTGATGATGGCTATGCTGGCCGAAACTTGTCGAAGAACCTAATTTAAATAATGAAACAAAAAATATTAATATACGACCCAGCGTGTGTGAAATATTTATTTTTTAACATTTTTTTTATTGTTCAAGACATATATCTATATATCTATATCTATATATATATTGTTCAAGACATATATATGTATGTATATATATGTATATATATATATATATAGAGAGAGAGAGAGAGAGAGAGAGAGAGACAGCTTGCTAGCTAGCTATCGCACACACACATACACACAAACACACACACACACACACACACACACACATATATATATATATTATTCGACCCTTCAAAAAGTGTGGATTGTTCTGCACAAAACCATCACCACTATAATCAAATCTCATGTGCTGGTGTCAGGCTGTCAGTTTCCTAGGAACTGATCTGCTTGACCCTCATGCATCGAATTCGACGGGAGAGTCGAGTATATATATATATATATATATATATATATATATACTCATGAGATTTTGTCTATGTTTGTGTGTGTGTCTGTATGTTTCACTCACTGAAAGGTGATATAGCTGAGAAACACCAAAATCGGTTCATTAGGTCAATCGTGCCATTTTGAAATCATCAACTTTGTTTGGTGGCCTTATCACGTCATTTCCTGTGCTTTATTCTTTTTATTAGAATGAATCGTAAATAGCCACATTGATTTAAAATTTATTCTTGTCATAAATCTAAGCATTCTCTTTTCTTTCTTTCCTTTCTTTATATATATATATATATATATATATATATATATATATATATATATATATATATATATTGAACAATAAAAAAATATTAAAAAATTGAAATCTTCAGACACACTGGGTTTTAGATTAATATTCTTTCATTTAGATTCCTCGACTAGTTTCGGCCAAAATGGTCATCATCAGGAGAAGAAATATTTCTGCTTGCTGGTAGCAGTAAACTACAGAAATGAATGTTTTGATGGAGAAAATGAACTTTCGTCTGTAGTTTTCATTTGTTTTTTTTTTATCTTTTTAACATGAATTTTTAACATTCCTTGTGTTGGTCAAACAGTCTCTTTTAAGTTGTTATTTGAGATAAGAGCTGGATGGATCTATGCTTCTCTGAATTCCCTTGGTCAGTTTGACAGTTTTATTGGTCCTGGAGAGGGGATGTGTCTCTGTTTAGTGTTTGTGTGTGTGTTATTTGGTTCTTAGGTAGTGAGTGAGTATGATATGTGTAAGCGTGTGTATTGCTGTGGGTGTGTGTTATCATTTGGCTCATTAGGGAGTGAGTGAGTATGATTTGTGTAAGTGTGTATATTCGTGTGGGTGTGTGTATAAGTGTGAGGCCTCAGCACCTCCGTAAGCATGTCTGCCTTGTGTGGGTGAGAAATGTGGGTAGGTTTTGATTTGTTGAGTTATATATTAGTACTATCTATATTGTTAAATTTATGGTTTAGCCCGGCTGGATATTGTGTTTTTAGACGTTGTATCCACTTATTTTCATGGGACTTTAAAATCTTTCTAATGTTATCTGCTCTGAACTTTTCTATTCTCTCAATTATAGTGAATTTGGCATGGGTTTTGAAATCGTGTTTTTCCAGGCGGAAATGTTGTTCTACAGGTAATAATTTTTCATGGGGAGTCGACTTAATTCGATTGCGATAATTACCCCTGAAAAGTGGACGGACACGTCCGGCTACGAAACTATGGAGTCGGGATGCTGAAGGTAACATCAATCAGTTAAGTGACAAACGTTTACTTTCTCTGACGATCCGCTTAGGTGAAACCTGGGTATGTTTGTCTGGCTCACTAGGTTTATCTAGGTCTGCTCTACGGTTGTATTGAGCTCTTTTTGTTAGTTAGTTGTTTACTCGTGTCGGGGTTTTTTCTTTGGGCTTTAAACCTGTATCTGTGCGATTTTTATATATATATATATATATATATATATATATATATATATATAATGAAAAAGAGAGAGAAAGAGACAGAGACAGAGAGCGAGTAGGTTGGAGAGGGGGGGCAGAGAAAAAGGTATGTAATTCAGAAAGTCTCTTAGTTCCGCCTGCCACAAATAATCTGGTGCCACATTGAAAAGCGACAAGTCAACACAATGAATGATTCGACGCCATAAAGTCAGAAAAAAAGTGATTTTTTTAATAACATCAGACCAAACACTGCTTGTCACAGTCGTATCAATAAAGTGTTTGAATCTAGAAATGAACACGATAGAATGAAGCCTGAAACGACCATGTTTGCAGAATCATTTCAGGTAGAAAAATGACCATCAGCATGCAGAGTTGATATCTACATCATTCGCACCGTTTTATAAATGCTTATTTCCCCGATATTGAATACTCTTATCCCATAAATATAGTTCATTTTAAACTATATATATATATATATATATATATATATATATATATATATATACAAATTCATGAATTATTCATACAAAAACAAATGCAAAAGGTTAATGATTTAATTGGCGAGAAATCCATCGTCGCAAACAATTCAAATAATATACAAAACCTCCGAATCCGTTATGAATGAAAAGATCCTTGTTTCTATAAATTTCTGCCGCATTAGTTCTTATTTTTTACTACAAGCTTTCGTCTGTTCCTACAGACATCTTCAGGTATGGAATAGATGTTGTTCTTGTTTTTTCTTTTAGTAATAAGAGGACAACGAAAATATATGTATTGTTGTATCCGAAAATGCTATTGAAAATGAGTTATTGTTTTTGGAGCGTGCAGTAGCAACGCTGAGTTTGATTTTAAATATATATATATATATATAGATAATATTAGTGGAAAATATACATACATATGCAAAATATATATAAAATATTCCCATACATGTATATTTTCAGAAAAAAAAAAAAAATTTCCAAGAGGAAGGATCCAGGTAGAACTCGATGTCTAGGACAGAGTAAGGATATAATAAAAAGGCTTAAACAATAATATTCCATGGTCATAATTTATTCCATTGGAATCGTAAATACGATCCAAATCATCAGACCTACAAATTCAAAATGAAAACAGAAAAAAAAACTTCTTAAGTTAAGGGACCATTGCTATTTGGGACAATAATTAAGCCGTCATCTCTATAAATTCCGACTTGGTTAAGGTCAACTATTCTACTCAAGGTGTCAAGAATATATATGCCCACCAGATCTGCAATTTGGGCAGAATCAAAGGCACCCATAGGTACATCGAAATTACCATTATTCTTTTTTACCCAAATAGCGTCATTGTATGTAAGTATTGATCTTCTAGACGCTAAAATAATGTCCAGATCATTATCCGTTATTTTGGTAAATCCTTTGGCGAAATTGAGGCTATTGATTAATAGTTCCTCCGAAATAGAAGGGTAAAAATCCAAGATGTCAAATTGGATGAAAGTGGCTTTATTCTTGTTTGTGATATTTCGGAACCATTTTCTGTTTTCATTTTGAATTTGTAGGTCTGATGATTTGGATCGTATTTACGATTCCAATGGAATAAATTATGACCATGGAATATTAGTGTTTAAGCCTTTTTATTTTATATATATATATATATATATATATATATATATATATATAGAGAGAGAGAGAGAGAGATAGATAGATAGTGTAACTCTAAAGGAACAAAATTAATAAAAAGACAAAAGAAAAAACTATTCTTAGCCGACGTGTGCGTGCGTGCATGTGTGTGTGTCTGTGTGTGTGTGTGTGTGTGTGTGTGTGTGTGTGTGTGTGAAAAATTAAAAAAAAACAAGTTTTGTCTTTATATCCATCGGTGAACAGAAGAAATGAGCCATCCAGCAAAAAAAAAAAATATTTAATTTGTATTTTGAAGTTTTAAATATGTGCAAATATATTTTCAGGAGCAGAATATCTGTGTTGTTATTCAGTGAATGTAAATCAGAGTTGCCGCCTTCACATCGACCCAATACAAAGGAAGATGCACACTTGAATCCATCTTGATACTGAAAATAAATCATGAAAATAGTTATGAGTTACGAGAGGAAACAGAATTAACTGTTTTTACTGATGGAGGAAAAACTAAAATTGCACTTAATAAATTTATTTCCATATTTAAGGGAGTTTAAAGCCATAATCAGTATTTAGCAAAAGGCCTCAACTGGCATACGAACTACAGCCACAAGTCGACGTAAGATAGAAGGATTCAATTTAAAAAATTTTTCCTAAGGAGTTTTCTATCATTCCTCTTGATAGTAAACCCAATGGTTTGCAAATCTCTCTTCATATGTCTTCTTATGTTAAGGTTAGTGTATTGGACAGGCGAATCTTGTAACACAAGAATAGGTTCATTAGTGAAAAAACCCTTGTAGGAATATTTTACCTTTTGCTATATCTGGTAACAGATGAGACTTTAACAAAGTCATCTATTTTTCACTATTCACTGTTCTATCGATTTTTATCAGATTTCTTGTAGCATTTCTTTTAATGTAGCTCGTAACCATTACAGCGCCATCAGAGAATATCATTGTCTTTCTTGTATATATTTTAGATTGTTTCATGTACAAATTGGTCTTCGGGCATATCCTCACTTTTTTACAATATTCTCCTTGTACAAAGCTCAGGATCTACGTGAAGAAAACAATGGTTAACACTAGAATTGACCATGTTAAGATTATAGTGATCAGGAAAGTATCCCCTTGGGAGTCTGTTCCACAAAGTAACAGTTCGTTTGAAAAAAATTGTTCTAGTGGAACATTTCTCATCAATGATAGACGAAGGTTCGATATACGGCGGTTCGCTACAATGAATTTATTAGGATTCATTTTTTTTTTTTTTTGCTTTCATCGCTGATATATCACTTTTGTCCATTATTAATGATCCCATTGTAGATGTTCTTTTGCTCAGTGTTTTTATCTTATTCAATGTTGTTGATTAATAGCGGCTCTTCTGGTGCAATACATGACATTTACGTAGCATCCTTCTGACTGTATGACTTGACATTTCAGTAGCCATGTTTGCTTTCATCCATTAATTGAAGATACTGATCATATCATTCGCTTTCTTTGATCTCTTTTGTCTAATTTCGATGCTCTGCCAGTTTTTATCATATCCAAAACACTCCCAACGTCAATAGGCTTTCTCTGGCATACTTGGACTATATACCTTGATATTTTCAAGCTACTTAAGGATTTCACATTGACTCATTCTTTGAAACATTTCAATAATTTTCATCGTCTTCTCCAAACTCATTATTCCTATTTTTGAAACTTAATAAGAATATACAGGTTCCCCTATTGTCCGGTTCACACTTCTCCCCAGGGTTTTGAACAGTCTTCGTTCCCCGTTTAAGACTGAATTTCCGGTTTCTTCTTAGGCCTACTTCAACTTTATACTTCTAAAATCTCCGCCTGAACTCTGAAATTTTATTCACCAATTATTTTTTTCTTTTCAATAGGTCCACCTTTGATCATTTCATGCGTTCAGGTCTGCATCTCCCCTCCTCTTCCTCCTCCTCCTCCTCCTCATACTCTGTTCATATCAATACGACAACTTGCATTACTGTTCTGAATGATGATAGATACAAGTTGAATACTCATACATTTTTAGTAAAAGTTAAGCAAACTGATATTTTTTTTACTTCGGTATCTCATTTCTTTCGCTTTTTTTCTTGTTGCCGGATTAGTTTCTGTATCGTGGTAAAGGAACTGCTCGCAGTTCTTGTTAATATTCCGTACTTTCATTTTACTTCAGTCTTTATCAAGAAAAAAATTCGATGAAATTCAAAAAGCCTGTTGAGGATACCATGGACCGAATATGTGAACAAAGTCGAGGCTTTAGAGAAAATGGAAACAAAAAAGAAACTTATATTTAACACCAGGAAAATGCAGTTGAAATTTCTGGGGCACATAATGAGGAAGGAAGGCTTGGAAAATCTGATATCCACAGGGCAGACTGAAAGAAAGAGGGGCAAGAAAGCAGCGCGTATTGATGAGATTTTAGTAAATGGATGGCAGAACAAGCTTTGGGAAAAATAACAAAAAAGACAAAACTTATTAAAAGCTACAAGAGACAGGAAGATGGTGAAGGGCATTATTGTCTATGTCCTGAAGGGACACGACACATAAAAGAAGTTTTTGTCAAGTGTGCGCAGATTGTGTTACGACAATCTTACGATTTGCAAAGAGACTGCCTGCCTCGGAAATTTGTATTTCCAATGATAACAGTAAATGGATTTGAACCTCAACCTCTAGCACTAAGCTCAGCATAATATAAAAGCTAAAAATCCGTACGCAAGTGAAATTGGACGTAAGACGACTACATTTCCTCAATCACCTGAGCAGAGCCCGTATTCCTAGAAAATCAGCATTTTTAATCCAGGCTTTTACCTGGAATTGAACACCGATCTTTGGTACCAGCGTGAAAAATGTAACTATCTCCGCAATGAGGCAGGCTACAAAGTTATTTACTAAACCTAACTTAGTTTGGGATAAACTTACAAAAGTGGAAACACATATTTATGACATTCCTTATTCCTTTATGATATTGCTTATTTATGATATTCCTTATTACTTAACAAATGATAAAAATAAAACATTCATCATATTCACTGTATCATTATCGATTTATTGTATTTGCACCGAAAGAAACCTGAGTCATAACAAGGAGCTAATATTTAAAGTTTCGCTTTTGAAGGCTTTACATTAAAAAAAAAATGTATCAAATAAAAAAGACAAATGAGTAACTATCACGAGATAAAATTATGCATTTCCCAATGTGGCCAGAGGTTAGTATTCGGGTCCAGGTAAGAAATCCCAATTTTGGCGTAATACAATCTTCCTAAACTCATTTATCCCCACTTTTTTTCAGTAAAAAACAACAGTATTGAAATGATATGTTTTGTGGGCGAAATAATTCCGCATGTTCCACCAAACGGTAAGGGTCAGCGTTTGATGAAGCCAGACTCCCCCCCCCTCTCTTGGAAGATTGGTGTAACAGAATTTGCCTGTCGCCATATCCTTCTGTCGAGTTTTGCGTATTACAAAGCTTTCATATCAAGGAATGAAGAGAAACACCTTTGAGCGAATTGTACAGTTGGTGTATGACAGTTATTAACGTAAGAATGGGAATTGGCATGCTGAGTTCAAATTCCGTTCGAAGATATTGCCCTCAGTAAAAACACGAATCCACCTCTTCTGCTCTCCCCACAACAGGTTTGCTTAAGTAACCCGGGGGACTAGACTCTTTAGTTTTGATTGGCAACCAGTCTAGAAGAAGGAAAACTCTGAATACGAAAATGTGTGTAGAAGGCAGAAGCAAACCATTCCTCTACATTTTTCTAAGTCATGGCAAGCCACAATTTCCTCTTTTAGGGAGCCATGATCGCTTACATCTTGAAGGGACATATTTGTCTTTAAATATATCTTTATTATTATTATTCTCTTGACATTTTTGTTGCATAATTAAGACAATGATTTTTTATATCTCTCTTTTAGTTTGTCTGTTGTACATCTCTTAGCGGTCAGCAACTTTTCGTGCGCCATTAATGAATTGTGCATAATTTGCTGTCCCCCAACTGAAAAATAATAGTTTCTTAAAATAGATTTTTATCTTTTGACATGTTGGTCAACTGTTTTGTAATTTGTCATTCATTTTTGTCGCTATGAAGGATGTTAATGGCGCCTTTGAGGAGACGATGGTTATTAAGTTGAAAATGGTGGAAAGAGGACAACAGAGTCGCAGAAATAGGCAGAGGTGGGTAAAAGAGGCAAAGTAAATTAAAGAAGGCGACAAGAAAGAAAAGAAAAATAACAGCTAGAGAGAGAGAGAGAGAGAGAGAGAGAGAGAGAGAGAGAGTGTGTAGAGTGAGAGAGAGTGAGAGTGAAAAGAGAAAAAAAGATCAAAGAAGATCCAAAAAAAGGAGAGTTGAAAGAAGAAAGAGGATGACAAATGGGGTAAGAAGAAAGATTAAACAGATGAAAAAAGAGGCAATGAAGATATAAAGAGAGGAGGTCAAAGAAATAGAAAAAGGAAAGAGAATGTGAAAGAATAAAAGCGCTTTCTATAGGTTTGGCAAACTAGTTCTTCAGGCTAATTTGTACGTGTATTCTGTCCTCACTGAATGCCTCAGGTGCAGAGCCTTGTACCAGACTTAACTTAATAATTAACTCATTGTTTACTTTGTGGCTAGAACAGTAAACCTATTTCCCAGCGATGCTAGAGTTTAGCATTCTAGTTCAGGTAAAAGCATAGATTTCGAATTTTGATTTTATACACTGACAGTCCTCTTCTACTAGGAAGATTGGCGCATCATAATCTTCATTCCCTTATTTCTCATAATTTTGATCTTGTACTGTAGCAAGGTTAACTTAGTAAATAGAAAATATTCAAATTACCTCATTTGTTAGGCAGTCGGGCGGAGGCCATCTTCAGTCTTTACTGGAATATCTCAGAGCAATGCGACTAAGTGGCGACACAATTCTTCCTTTCTAATTAACATGCGACTGTTTTTTTTCTGGTACCAAAAATATATCCATGTGCTGACCTATTGAAAGGAACAGCTTGATGCTTTATTCAGAAGCACGAAGAGAAAGGAAACGACCTCAAACGGAATTTGAACTTGATTTATCAGATCCATTTTCCATGCTGCTAACCATTAGGCCAACTCTGAGCCTCTTGTCATCTTACAACGAGGCGCGCTCGAAACCGCTTCCTCAAGTTAATAAGCAGGAGAAACAATCATCTTATCTGGTGTGCCTTACGCCACTCGACCGCAGAAAGTGTCACGGTCTCCGCAACGTTCTATTTACCCTTTTAAGGAAGGCATATTTCCTCAGACATATATTTTCCGCGAAAGCTCAGATTTACTCGATTTCGTATCAGAAACATAAACAAAACAATTTCTAAAGAATTTATGGACTGTGATGCTCTCTGTGGCTGAACTATCTAAACCACCCCGAATCAGATTGCTTTTTTTTCTCCTACAAAGAGGGACTCGGGTTCGAAAAAAACGAGGCGTCTATTCAAACACGAACATCCAAGGGAAATAACCTTTGAAATAATATAAATGCCGGATTACAAATAAACCCATTAATCTTGAGAAATTGCTTTCTTTTTGGTTTCGGATAAGAAATGGAGAAAATCTGAACGAGAGGAAGTACATTCCTTAGCAAAAGTAAATAAAACTTTGCTGGGGCCGTGACGCACCCTGTGACCGAGCTGTCTAAAAAACGACACATAAAATGGTGGTTTCTTCTACAAAGGGTGACGCAGGTTCGAAAACTAAACGACAAGCACATTTTCATCATTTAGTTTTTCTCGAGTATGTCGGTCGATAGACGTTATACACCCAGTTTCAAAAATACGGTGCGTTTATTCAATTACGGGTATCCACTAAAGTAACATTTGAAGTGACACACAAACACATACACACATATATGCACGGGATATACATTTAGTCATATATATATATATATATATATATATATATATATATATATATATATAATTTATACAAAGATTTTTTTCTCCTTTTGACGGTAGTATCACAAAAATGAAGCAGAGGAAACTGAATATTAAATTTGGCCTCAAAACAGCTCTCTCTATTTTCTACGTGCACACTTTAGTCTAAACATTCCGCGCATGTGCACATATACGTGTGTAAGACATGAGCGTTTTCATTCTCTTTCTGTGAATGTGTGTGTGTGTGCGTGACCGTCTATTAAATACGACGCGCTGTATAATTAGGTACATCGGTATATCGACACACTCATTGAGTTTTCTTGGAATGTTCCTTTTATTGCATGAAAAGGGAAAGAAATTCTCAACTCCTCCAATGTTGAAGCCAAAATCAATTAGGAAAACACAAATCGATCTTCAAATTGATACAACTCATATAATTCATGTAGTTTATTACATTTTAAATATTGGATCTTCAATTCGGCGATGAAAACATTTATTCCGGGAGTCGGTAAACTAAGTTCCGCCATGATATGTCATTCAGCTCATAGGCCATATGGAATATATTATTTTGAAATGATTTTTTTTTATTATATTTCCTTTAATATTATGTATGAAATTTAAAAATATGTCTTTTGTTTATGCATCATCTGCTTTCAGATCTGCAGTCTAATAATATGTCGAAAGACAAATACGAAGAAATTTTCCAAACGCATCCCCCCCCCAGATGAATCAGATTTTAAAAAAATCTTTTGCTTGAACCCTAATTTCAGCATTTGGTTTATGATGTTTATATGAGATTCCCTTTTCAGAGATGCAACCTGTTAAAATTTCTTCGAGATTGTTCTTAATTGATCATTCTATTCCTTAGTTAATTTTGATGACAAGAAGCTTAAAGTCTGAACCACAATTCGTCTTCGTTTTATGAAAGAAAAAAGGAATTTTATCATTCTCATAGATGCTTCGTTTTTAACGCTACCACTAAACTAATCGTACGAGAATTTATGATTATACATTATAAATATTTAGTAGGGTTTTAAAGCGATTTTAATCCAAAAGTTTGTATTGCCGAATAGAGAAATAAAAAAAAAATGAAACAAACAAAAAACACTATCAATCGGCTTTTTCCTCCAAAAGATTTATCTATCTTTTTTGGTCTATCTAAAAATTCTGCTTGTTTGTATGCACGATTTGACGCCTTTTTTTTTTTTTTTGCTTAGCATCATACGCAATTTCCGTCCCTTTCTTAGCAGGAATGAATGACGCTTTCATGATATTAAACGCGAACGAATTGTAAAAAAAGGGGTCGAAGAGAAGAGATAAAAAGATGGTGTGATAGAAAAAAGGTAGGAGATGAGAAATGCAGAGAACAATGTGAAAGGTTATCCAGGGTGCGATCGGTAAATTGTTGCCATTCTATATTTTTAATTTCGCACATTTTTGTTTCTGATTTTGTTGTCTGCACACTATAGTAGGGTTAAGCAGGTCGTGAGGGAAAAGTGTAAAAATTACAATACATCAAAATTGATGGTGTAACAAAAGAAAGATAAAAGGAAGGTTTCAGTCGGAACTAGTTATGCTATCTTCATTCCTTTTCTGAATATTAAACTCATCCATGTTTGATAAAAACATTTTGACGAAAAATGGAAGAAAATGAAAAGATGCAGTCATTAAAATTATTCCTGGATAGAGAACATTGGAAAAGATAAATGAGAGAATCAGAAGATACCAAAAAGGCTGAGAGATAAAAAGAAGCATGAGATATCCTTAGTTATCAATTCGTGTAATTTCCACCTGTCCAGATTGATTATTAATATTTTTTATTACTATTATTTCCTTTGATTTCTGTTGTATACTTGTTTCCTTCCGGTTCCCAACCAGAGACCTAAGGTCAGAAATAGCTTCATGACGTCTTCTGCTGAGCATTTTTGTAAAAGAAAAACAAAGGTCACGCACATTTTACGTGGATAAAAATCTTCGTAATGTGTGAGCTGTTCTTACGAGTACAATTTTTTTGTATTTCATTAAGGCATAGGCTACCTGGAATCTATTCAATGAGTCTGTCGCAAACCTTTTCCAATCAGTCCGGATGCTCCAACTATAACTGGAATCACTGATATCCTCATGTGCAACATTTCTGAGATTTCCACTTCAGGATCCTTGTATTTTGATAGTATTCTGAAAATCTTCAAAGATACTTTACAATCTGCATGGTCTGCCACGTCAATAAGAAAGTACATTTTGTTTTTGTGATCTTTGATTACAATGTCAGGGCGATTACCTTTGATTGTTCTGTCTGTGTGTATTGTAAATTCCATAAACTTGTTACAGGTCCTATTTTTGTAACTGCCTCTGAGTAAAGTTCGTACCATCTTCTTGCCGTTCCCTTCCCATAAACGTTGCATATTTTTCAGTGCAGATATTGGCCCAGTCTTTCATGCAGAGTTTTATATTCAGTGGGTGCTAACACTATGTAAACTAATACAATTGTTTTTGGATATATATCCCAGAATCTGTATTTCGGATGAACACAATTTTTCAGTATGTTTGTTAGGTAATTTTTAATTAGCAAGTATTGGTCCTGTACAGCAGCTCTTAACTCTGCACTACGTAACCATTTATCGTTACGAGGTTAGTCTACGCCATATTGTTTGGTACGGGCAGAATATTAACCATGAAGAGGTTTATCTTACTATCGTTTCTGGATTTGGTACATTGCATTTACTTTTGCTTTTTTTTAGGTTTTTTATTGCTGCAGTGTGCATTTTGCTTTATTTGCATTTCTTCACCCACTTGAAATTCCCTTTTGAATTTGTTGGCTTCCTTTATTTCTGATTAAAGTTTCATGTTCTTTGACACAGATCATCATCCAGTCTTCTGTGGTTTCCAGGTATTTTTTAAGACCTATTGTTGTAGTTTTGTAAAACAGTTCTAGTTGAATAAATCCTCTGCCTACTTCCGATCTTAACAGATCAATATCAACTTTAGAATGATGCTTTCTCGTTTTGGCATCCATTCGTTTAATGTCAGCTATGTTCCAGTTAAGGATGTTGAAACAGTATTGCACTACAAGGACAGCCAAAGTGTTTATGGCTGATATTCTGTTTTATGAATTTAACACCAAATGCACACGCCTGTCGTATTCTTTTCTTACTTTCTCCTTCATCTGGATATACTGTATTCCATCTCCTTTGCTGACACATATGTCTATTTTTGTTCCAGTTCCTTAATCTTTGTGACAAAATCTAGATCTATTGAGTGTGTTTCTATAATTCTCCCTTTCTTGAATGCTACTTTTGAACATTTATTTAATCCGAAATCCATACCGATCTCATCACCGAAATATTTTACAGTATTGAGGATACCCTTCAACTCATTGTCGTCTTTTGACAAAAAGTTTGATATCATTCATGTAGAATAGATGATTAAACACTTTCTTGTTTACTTTGTATCCACAGTTATTTACTCTACCTCTTTATAATACTATCAGTGATCTATTCTGGGACTCCACTGGGATTATTAATTAGCATTGATAAAGTCTGCACAAGGGATTTATGGGTTGATGACAGAGGATAGAACCAGAAGTAGGGTACCTTGTCATTTTCTGGGACTTTCCATTATTCTTGGTGATATTTTTCAGATATTCAATCAATTGGAAATTGCAGTATATTTGGTGTGATTTAGGTATAATGTTATTTTCCACAGCTCCATGCTATATTTAAGGAAATTTACTATTATCAAGGATGAATAGTACATTTCCAAAGTCTCAAGAATGCAAGAGTGTGGGACACTATCAAAGGCTTTAGGGCAATCTATTCAAGCTGGGCTGAGATTTCTACTTTTTTTTCTTGCAATTTTCCAGGATTATTTTATTTATCAATTGTTGATCTTTGCAACTATATGAGGCTCTTCGACATCCCTTCTGTTCCAGAGGAAGAATGTTGTTAATTTTTTAATTATAATTTTTGGGATCATCTGTTTCACCCGTTTTTGATGGGAGATATATAATACCTTTAGTGGTGCATTCTGGGACTCCACTAGGATTATTAATTAGCATTGATAAAGTTTGCACTAGGGTTTTTGGATCGATGGCAGACGACAGAGCCAGAAGTTAGCTACCTTGTCATTTCCAGGGACTTTCCATTATTCTTGGTTATATTTTTCCATTGTTGCACTGGTTTGTCTTTCATTTTTTCTGTTCTCATTTGATCCAATCTACATTGGGATTATATTGCTTTGTGTTGCTTCAAAAGTTCTCCCAAAATTTTTGCATTTCTCTAGTTGATGGTGGCTTTTTGGCTTCTATAATTACTTTTCCAATTTTTCTGGAAAAGTTCTTGAGGTCCATTTGAAATATTTTGTCCATAGAACCTACAACGCTTTTCATATTGTCTTGTTCTCTGTACCTTTAATTTCAGCTTCTGTATTTCCTCAATTGCTGAAATTTCATTTACTGCTTTAATTTTATATTTCTGCTTGATCTTCTTTTCTTTTCATGTCGAAATATTTGAATTTCTTGAAATCTCATCTAGCATTGATAACTCACATCTGATTTCTTCAATTTTTAGTTTTAATTTTGCCTTCCATATGGGCTGACAGTTACATCATATTTTCTGCAGATTCTTCATTTAGGGTTAGTTCCATCCTTGATTATGTGACAGTGATATGATCTGGTTGCAAGGCTTTGGTCCTGATCTGCAATAATTAGGCCTTCCGTCTCAGCTTTCAACCTGATGCTCCTCGTCCAATGAAGTGTTTTTTTCTGTTAGTCCACATCTGCTTCTTTCATAATTTTTCGGTATTTGCCATGCAACGTCTTGTCCTTTTTTTTTAGTTTCATTTGGCCAAGTTGTTTTGCTTTCTGTTTTACTCATTTGGCGTAGATGGGATTCGCTTCATTTTTTGTTAATAGGGTTTCAGGTATTTAAGCTGATTGTTAAAGAGCGCAGCTTTGTTGAGGGAGTGGATTGATGTTTTACTATTTGTAGGAGAGGGTCATTGGTTTTTGTGAGGTATGCTTCCAATCCGATTGTTGTAGATTTTAGAATTAGCTCAAGTAGGATTAGACCTTGGCTTCCTAAAGCTCTGGGTATGTGCAGTCTATCAACAACTGATTACGGGTGGTGCATCGTCATTTCGGTAAGCATTTTTCTCGTCTTGTAGTTCAATATTTTAATCTCATTCAATTTCCATTTAATAATGTTGAAGCTGTATGTTACTACGGGTATAGCTAAGGTGTTGATAGCTTTTATTTAATTGGCCCCATTAAGTTCGCATCAAACACACTCTCCTATAATATTCTTTTCGGGTCGTTTTTTTTCATAATTGAATGTTGTGTTCCGTCTCCTTCATCAATTCCTAAGTATTTGTATGTACCATCTTGGTCTAATTCCATAATTATGTTGTTGATATCAATGTCTAAATCTGTAGTTTTCGTTAGTTTATCGCCTTTGAATGTGGCTTTGTCATATTTGTCGATCTCGAACTCAATCATAATGTCTTCGTTTAAAGTTTTGACAATTGTGAGAAGGTTATTCTATAGTTCTTCGGGTTCTGCGTCTCTTCTGTTTTGAGGGGTGGATATTTTAGTTCCCACGCGAGCCATTTGGGACATTTTTCTGTGTTTATGATTATATCATTGTATGCTTGTGCGAGGTATTGGTGGGTGCATGATAGGTTTTTTTATTATCCAAAAATTGGCTATTTGGTCTATTCCTGGTGCTTTCTAATTTTGGGTTTTGCAGATGGCACCGGTTGTTTCAGTAATATTAATATCCGTCCATTTTTGGCACTTGATACGTGTGTGTTGTTCTTGTTGTTGCTTGATCCATGGAACTCTTTCATTGTTCATTCTGAAGTTTTCCCACATCTTACACCAGAACCCATCGTCTGATTCTCTAGGCCTTCGCTTGAATTTGTTGTTTCAGTTCCTCTTCATCTTTTGCTACGTCAGTTGATTCTTTATGTCAAGTCATCGTTTTATTATATTATTATTATTATTAGTATTATTATTATTGTTGCTATTGTTGTTATTCGAACCAAATTTTGTCATTTTCGGTTTATTTATTATCATTCTATGAGTTTTTTCTGCTTTACGGAACACGTTGCTTCCGTTACTTTTGCTGTTACCACGACGTGGATAGAAAATGTAGCAGCTTTTTTGTTTTATTTAAATGAAACTATTTAATGACAACCAAGAAAGTTTGAAACACTTAGTCGAAATTATTCTTAAATGTATCTTTATATTCGTTTTTTTATTAAAAAAAGTTATTGATAAATTGTTGTACTTTCCTCGGGCGGAAAACAGAATCAGGTCTTTAGAATTCTCTTCGTAGTTTTTGTATTTGCTTCTGATAGAATAGAATATTTCAGTTGGAAAATTAAAAAAAAAGAAGACAAGAAAAATATCGCATGAATTCAAAATACCAGCATGAACTTTATGAAGACCGAACAATGTATCGGCCGAAATGTTAGATTGAAAACAACAACAATGAAGATAAGAGTATGAGTAATAAAGTGGAATAAAAAAAAATGCCTTATATTAGAAAATAAGATAAACCCTAGAAGGCTGAAAACTCTATTGGCCGTAATTTTGACTTTAAAACAGCAAAAATAAATACAATAGTCCGAATAAAAGGAATAATGCTGAGTGAAGCCAGTATATTTTCAAATTGAATACAATATTCTGTTTAAATTGATCGATTCTACTAAAGGCATGTTTTTATGATTCTTGTTCGAGTTTATCAACTGTTATATTCACACGCAATAAAATGATTGCAGTTTTATAAGTTTAATCGTAAAGGCGAGTGATGGAAAGTCCACTTTAAACCTAAACAATGATCGTTCTCTTGATTTTTATCGGATTTTGAAGTGGGTTTGTCGTTCAAGTTAAATTTCATCCTGTTGCATGCACTTGTGTACATATGTATAAACCTTCACGGTAAATAAATATTTATTTCCGATACATGCTACTTAACGGTCGTACAATAACGACCTGAGAGTTGCAATAAAAATAAATAAGCGAAAGTCATTCTATTCAAAGATTAATGAAAGTGATACATTTAAATAATTAGCGCATTGTCACATCTAATGTTACTAAAGTCGCACATTATGACCACATTAGAACATTGAGGCTGATTATGTTCATTTAGCATTAATGTCTTTGGCAAAGGCATGAATCCATCTCTCCTTGGAGGTGTGAGGTAATGTAGCAGTTATCAGCAGGGAAAACAGAACCAACAAAAAAAAAAAGGTTGAAATTCTGATTTCAGCCGTTTATGTTCACTTAGCATTAATGCTTTTGGGAAAGGCATGAATCCACCTTTCCATGCATTCTATATATGTACTAAATTGATATGTAAGGTAGCGTAACAGTCATCAGCATTGAGAACACAATCAGCAAAATTTAAATTCTGGTTGAGGCTGTTCTGTTCACTTAGTATTTATGCCCTTTGGAAAAACATGAATCACCTCTCCCTGTATTCTGTATATGAACTAAATAGATGTGTCAGATAGTGTAACAGGAAAACAGAATCAACAAACTAAGTTCAAATTTCAATCATGTTCCTTAGTGTTCATATCACACTGATGCTTTTAAGGTGGGCATGAATCTACTCTTCCCTGTTTTCTTTCCAAATTGCACTCAACTTTGAAGAGTAAGTAAACATTGGGTTAAACTACTGTTCTATAACTATCTTACTTGATTGAGTCACAGAAGAAAACAGCACCGATATCAATTTTACTATCAGTATATACATACATACATACATACATATATATATATATATATATATATATATATATATATATATATATATGAAAGAAAAATACAGAAAAAACAAAATTCTGAATATGCATTATTAATGTTAAAATAAAGTCGACGTCGGACGTTTCGGTCTATTTAAGACCATCTTCATGGACATTTTCATTTAAACATAATTAACATTATAACCGATTATTATAATATTATAATATTATATCCGACGTCGACTTTATTTTAACATTAATAATGCATATTCAGAATTTTGTTTTTTCTGTATTTTTCTTTCATACTGTCGGATTTATATCCATATATTTGCTTACATATATATATATATATATAAAACCAACGCCAGATATTCATGAGTATGATTGCCTCTATCACATAGCATGAGCATAATCTGGCCAGAATATATATGCTATAAAGTGATTAACTCATAAATTGAATTTAATATTGATCTGAATTAGTTTAAGCCATACAAGACTTTAATTATTTATACATTTTGTCGTTTGATTTGACCTTGATTAAATTTCATTTTGGGTAATTTTATTTATAAAACATTATATAATAAAAACGAAATGTAAAATTATATAGAAATAATTAAAGAGTAAATATTAAAAAATTATTGTAATAGACTAGCTTTATTTATCGCACTTTCTTTTGAGGGCGTGTTTAAAAAAATAATTATGAAAAGAAAGCCAGACGGTTAGTAAAAATGGCTTGAATAAAATGTGGGTTTCAAAATTTCTAAAAAAGAGCTGCCACTAAAATGATGCTTGACGATTTATAAAAAAAGATATATGGATAAAATTTGGTATTAAAAAATTTGAAAAAGAGAAACTTAAGCCTGATAGTGTCAAAAAGGCTAAAATAAAGTTTGTAAACAAGCAAGGAGATGATTTATGATTTTTTAACCAATAGGGAAGTAAGTTACACCCCACAGTTTGCAATTTTTGATCCAATTTTGAAGCGTCAGTCAGCGATGATTTTTCTACACAGAAAAACATGCAACGCCCTGACGAAAGTAAGTCATGTCTCTTATCTCCTTTTGTTCACCGTGTTTAAAATTACTACTACTGCGCACATTACTAAATATCGTTAGGATTAGATTCTTAGAAATGACTTTTAATTTACTTTATTAATCAGAAAATCCTTTTATTCATGAATGAAAACTCCACGCTAAAATATATTCATTCACCCACGCCAAGATATATTGGTTGAATGAGTTACCATTTCAAGAAGTATGTATTTAACACAATATTTATATATCAATTTCTATGAAAAATTATTGTCATTCCTGTTCTGAAATTTTGAAATGGCCCAATTTCACGTTTTGGGGATTAGATGAATTATCGATAAGCTTTTCAACAATTTCGAATAAATCCTATTTTAACAGATGACGAATTTTACAATTCGAAGAAGAGATTACAAAATGGCAGACGAGATTACAAAATGGTAGACGAGAATACAAAGTACCGGGATAGATTGTTTCTGATAAGAATAGAGTGGGAAAATATTCAATTTACAATCAGGTAAGTTAATTTAAGATACTCTTTTTGAATGGCACTATTTGGACATATGTATGTGTGTGCATACGTTGATTTAACTGTGTGTATGTATATGCTTGTGTGTGGATATTGATGTATGTATATGTGTTTATATATATGTGTGAGGAAGCATGTGTGCTAGTGAGTAAATCTGTGAAAAGAAATACTAACTCAACAGCAAGAAATTTTACGGGTATTTTTTCTTTTTCTTTCTTTGTTTCGGTCCGCTACAATAACAGGTTGTTGAAAAAAGGAGGTGGATCTATTTGGGCAAAGATTATATAGAAATGTCTCTCTCATCACCTTTAACCCTTGACATCCTCCCAACACTTACGCTACACTTCTCAGCCCCCATATTCCATTCATTACAGTTGAAGAGAGAAGATAGTAACATTTTTTTTTTACGGTAAAGGGATTCGCCATTTTTTTATAAACAAATTTGATTCACGATAGTCTTAATCTGTTTTTGTCTGGCTGTCTTTGTGGATTTGTGTGTGCATATATGAGCATGAGTGAGCACATGTGTGTAAGCGTGGTAGTGCGATTGTATGCGTGAATGTTCAAATATGTGTGTGTGCCACTGTGTGAGTATGAATGTGTGTGTGTGTGTAAATACGTGACAGTTAGTTACCCCATTTACTAAGTAGAAACAACATTTGGCATTTTCAGCTATTTCAGAAGTTGTGGCACAAGGCCGAAGCATGGAGCACCAAGTGAGGATCGAACTCACTACTCAACCATAATTGATCTAGCTAGTCAAGCTTGCTAACCCTTACACCACACCTCAGAGTGGTGGTTTTCGAAGTGTGGCTTAGATGTGGCGTAAGGCGGAAAATATGGAACACCAAGTGAAGATCGAACTCACTATTCAGTGGCAATTGATTTAGAGAGACAAACTTGTTAGCCATTACACCATGTCAAAGTGACCTATGCTTACTGAAGATATGTAAGAAAATCTGTTACGGGGTCTACCCCTTTTTATACAAGTGGATTCGCCCAGTGGGTACTTGTACTACTGCCGGTGAATACCCGGGAGTGAGAGAGTGAGTGACAGAGTCGAGTCGGAGACTAACAGTGAACGGGTTGTAGCTAACCGGAAGAGTCGAGTGTGAGGTAACCGCTTTGTAGGAGTCACAGTTGCGAGCACGTAGACTCAGAAGGATACTTCGATACTGAATTTCCCAGACTGTATATATATTATTATTGCTACTAACCGCATTTCTGGATCTACTAACTGTATTACCAATTGTATTATTATGTCAATACATTGATTTGCTATATTTCATTCCTGCATTTGTTATTCATTTTGAGACCGGATTTCATCCCGGAATCCACAACAAAATCAATAATTCCTTATCATTTAAAAATAATTTATTTTATATGAGCAATATCTATTTTTGAACATAATCTTCTCTTTTGTCAATGCTCTTAATACTTCTCTATTAATAAAATAAATAGAGTTGTATAAAGTAAAAGTCCCAAATCAAAATTTAATTGAAAACTACGGCTACAGACTTACTGACCCGTCATTGTATACAACGAAAGTAAAGAGTGTGAGATCAGCAGAAAAATAATTGTAAGATAGATGAAGGAGAGAGAGAGAGTGTGTGTGTGTGTGAGAGAGAGAGAGAGAGAGAGAGAGTGTGTGTGTGTGTGTGTGTGTGTGTGAGAGAGAGATATTCCCTGTGCCTTTTCTAAAAATACTTCCATGGTAATTATTTGGATGAACTCTTCGCTTTATGAATTTAAGATTGGTGGCAAGGTCTCATCAATTTACAGATGCAACCGTAACTTCTATGTTAACAGTTTCTTTCCTCGCACTTTTCGTTTGTTGACCTCTCTTTCGGTTCCATGCTTTTCAGTCAACTTTGATCTTCAAAAATTTAAATGTCTGTTTTCTATTCTTCTCGCTTCCTAATGTTTCTCTTTTTTTCTTGTTCCTCCGCACTCAGTAACCCCTTGTATCATAGTGGCTTCACTGCCTTGCATAGGTGACATGATTAAAAAAATATTCGAGATTCTCCTTGGACTGAGATTGTTAACGTTCCTATTAAGAATTGTGCCACGGAGATTTCTTCTTGAGTCAAAGTCAGCATTGACGCTTTTGTTTATTCTCAGAAATACCAAATGAAGCCACAATCTTCAGCTTGGTTCCCACCTGTTCTGCCGTTATAACCCACAATGATCTTCCTAATGGCATCAGTTCTCAACTCGGGATCTGTGTTGATGACACAAACATTTCCTGTCTTAATAGTAGGTCGGAGTGGTTCGATAAGGTCAAATTGGCACCTAAGCTAAAAATAAAAAAGAATGATATAATTTCTGTTGTTAACTGAGGCAAGGAATGTCTTGTTAATTTCGACGCCTCTAAAACGAAACTGCCTTCTTATAATTATCTGAGAGAATACTTTTTACCTTCCATCAGCATTGCTAATGCTAACCCCCAGGAGAATAATATATTGCGCCTTTTCTGTCAAATGTTTTTTCGCTGACATGAAATGGAAAACTTATGTAGAATTACTTGCTAGGTCTGCTTCCAGAAAAATTGGTTCATTGTGTCATGCTGTACAATTTTTCTCTCCAGAATCTATCTTACATATTTATACGGCTACTATTCGTCCTTGCTTTGAAAATTGCTGCCACATATGGTATGGTGCGCCTGTTATATATTTAGGGATTCTTGATAAAATGTGTTATGGGACCTTACTCATAATAACATAATGGACTATTCCATACGTAATAAATACTGCGCCTCAAGAGGAAGCAGGGGGTTCAGTCTGGAGTCGGGCGACCGGCTGATCGGTTGAACTCTCTGCTTCCAGGCGGGGAGGAACCCGAACGAGGCTACGCCGAAGGGCGGAGACTCTTTCGGGGAGGTAAATCGACCCTGAACCCGTTTCTACGGGTTCAAAGGGTATATTTTTGGCTGAGCCCACGGGCTCGGAGATCCCACGTTAAACCGGCTTTGTGCCATATGATGCCCTCGTGGGGGGTGACTAAATACTGTTCAGTCTGAAGTCTGGAGTGAGGTCCGTCAGAAGTCTATCAGTCAGTCAGAGCGAGCGAGTCAGTCAGTCGGTCGAGTCAGAGGCAGTCCGAAACAGAGTCGCGTTCAGACAATTACTACTAAACCTGATTGTTCGTACTAACACTTTCTACTTCTCTGTATATATTCCTGTTTGTAATATATCTGTGTTATTCCATATACGTGTTCGAGTTCTTCTTTATTGGTTCTACCTTGGACTATCACCGTGGTACAAGGAACAGGACCATAACAAAATGCAAGGAAGAATCTGTAATATTATTGATCCTGACCTAGTATATTGCCTTCAGTCACTTTCCCATGGCCGTAATGTAACTTCGTTCTGCCTTTTCTATAAATACTTCTATGGTAATTGTTTTGATAATTGTTTTGATAAACTTTCCTCGCGAACTTGACTTTATGAATTTATGCGTAGTACTAGATTGATGGCAAGGTCTCACTATTTTACAGTTGAAATGGCTAGATGCAACCGTAAATTCTATGCTAACAGTTTCTTCTATCACACTTCTCGCTTGTGGCACCCCCTTCTAGCTTCCTGCTTCCCAATCAAATTTGATTTTCAAACGCGTAAATGCAATGTCAATCGTTATCTTCTGGCTTCTTGGTTTTTTATTGTTCTCACTTCTTACGAATGTTTTTTTTTCATACTCTTTCATATTCAGTAACCTCTGTCTTAGTGGCTTTATTGCCTTGCTTGGAGTGAAATGATTTTTTAAAAAAAGAAATAAATTATGGAGAAAAGAAAAAAGGAAGAGGTAAACAGAAAGAAGGGAAAGAAGAGACATGAAGAATAAATGAAGAAAAGATGGAAAACTGAATTAAAAGATGAAAAGAAAGAAAATAAAAAGACCGCGTGTGGAAAGGGGGAGAAGGAGAAAGAGAGGGAGAGAGAGAGAGAGAGAGAGAGAGAGAGGGAGAAAAGAGAGAACAAGTAAAGATACACAAATATGTGAAAAAATCAATGAAAACTCACGTGAAAATGAATGAGAATTAAATGAAATCTGAAAGATAAAAAAAAAGAATGAATGAATTAAACAGAATGGCGAATGCGTGTAGAAAGAAAGAATGAAATGATAAAAAAAGAAAGACGAATGAATGATTAATTCAGAACGAAAGTAAGAAAAAAGGAAAAAAGAAAGACAAAAATTTACGAACGAACCCTTTACATAAATAAATAAGTAAAAGATGAAACTAAACAGAGTAAAGACAATTAAAAAAGATATGAAAAAGTATCTGCTTTGTATTTTTAACATTTTTATATATTAATTAGAATTATTTAAACATTTATTGCTCTATGCTTCTGGTCCGAAAGTGAATAACAAAACACTTTCCATTTTTATTCTTGTTATAATTCTGTCATCGTAATTTTCTTTAGAATTTCTTCTTCATTTAATTAAAAACAATACGACATCATTGACATTTATGTTTTGTTTTTTCAATTTCTTCAAAGAAAACAAAAAAGTAAATTTTAAAGAAGTTGGAAGTTGAGAAAAAAAACTAAATAGAACCAATCATAAAATATTGAAAAATAACCTTGATCATTGAAAAAAAAACTCAGACCATCTTGACATTTGAAAGGTTTATCTTTTTGCATATATCGGACATTCTTGTAGGAAATAAAATGATAAACGCCAAGAAATTGGCGGAATTACAACTTTTTTTTACTGAACACTTTTAAAAATGAATTTTAAAATAGGATTTCTTTAATCACTTGCTTTATGTTAACTAGTATTATTATTAGTAGTATATATGTTTGTTAGATGGAGCATTGTCAACAGTTATTAAATTCTTTACCAGGATTACTTTCATCGTAATTTTACTTTGCTTTACTTCCACTAGAAATTCGTTCTGAGTATGACAATAACCTATAACCAGCAGGAAGTCCTCAGATCAAGAGATTGGAGGTTTTGAGGAGCGTGGAACCATCTTAATTCACCTCTTAATTGCTGTTTTTCCCACGTCCAACCTGACCTAGGGTGGTAGCACTTGTTTAGGTCCCAGCTATAGGTAAATCGTGAACTCCAATCAAAAATCAACAGTACATTTTTATAGTAAAATTGCCAACGATACATTTTATGATCTACAAAATATACATCTACAACCTACTTTTTATATATATATATATATATATATATATATATATATATATATATATATATATACATACATATATATATATATATATATATATATATATATATATATATATATATATTTCTGTATTAAATAATCCATAGACGTTGATATGCCATGAAACAAAATCAAACAACCAACACGGAAGAATTCTTTCATGCCATTAATCCATATAATATCCTACAATTTCTTAAAGAAATCAAACTGTATTCCAAAATATAACTTCAACAAGGCTACAATATAAAACACACCGAACACCTCCTCTAGTAATCATGGCCACACAAACATATATATGCACAAAATCTGAGAATCATCTACCATGTATTCAATTGTGAAAGCAGAGTAACATATATTACATTTTTATTACTTCAGTGCTCCCAAGAAAATTAAATTTCGGCATAAAATGATCAATAATGTGTTGATATGCCGTTAAAAACAGAAATCAATCAATCCATTAGTAGTAGTATTTCTTTCATTTTATTTGCTTATCGATTTGGCAGACGATGTCAGAAGTAACGACGAGAAACAATAAAATTTGAGAAATTTAAATTTCTTCGGACATATTATTATTATTATTATTATTATTACTTCCTTGTAATTAATTTCTGTTGTATACACATATCCTTCCGGGTCCCAACCAGAGATCTAAGTCCAGAAATGACATTTTTCAATGATCATTTTTGAAAAAGAAAGATCACGCTCATTTTACATAGATAAAGCTCTTCGTAATACGTGAGCTGTAGTTGTAAGTCTAGTTTTTTGTATTTCTTTAAGGCCTGGGCTACCAGGAATCACTTCGTCTATCGGAAACTTTTTTCCAACCAATCCGAAGGCTACAACTATAACTGGAATTATTAATGTCCACACGTGCCACATTTTTGAGATTTCTACTTCAAAATCCTTGTATCTTGATACTTTTTTTTGAAGAACTTCAAAGATACATTACAATCTGCAGGGACTGGCACGTCAATAAAAAAGGACATTCTGTATTTGTGGTCTTTGATCACGACATCTGGGCGATTAGTTTTAATTGTTCTGTCTGTGTGTATTGTAAAGTCTCATAAAATTGTTACAGGTCTTATCTCTGTAACGGGATCTGGGTGATGTTCAAACCAGTTTCTTACAGTTTCCTTTCCGCAAATGTTGCATATTGTAGCGGAATACACGACGAGCGTAAGTGTGTTCATTCTGCCGTCGCCCGCTAACATTTAAAAATGAACACAATTATCTGACAGGTCAAAAGCAAGGACAGCAAAAACAAGGAATTCAAATAAATATGCCAAAATTTATTCTTGGCAAATGCAAAATACAAGAAGGAAAATGTAAAAGGTAGATGCTGAAAAGAGTTGCGGAGAAATCAGATGAAAAGATGCAGTTGGGAAGTGGAAATCTTAGTAATGATAAATGTTCATTTGTCAAAAATAGATTCGAAAAGAAAGTTTATATAGCGCCGCTGACGAGGAAATCGTAACGCTTGGTATATCACACAAAATCAGTATTGTATACACAGGATGATATGTGTAGAATACTGACCAGAAGAGTTGATAAACACACAGGAAATACCCGGAACTATTGATGAGCAAAAGAATATGCTGAATCAGTTGACATGCGTAGAAGGTAAACTGGAACATCCGATGTTAAGGAAAAAGGTAAGCTGAGTGCGCAGCAAAGAGGCGTACACCAATGACGATTGCTGGATGTAGAAAATGCTGCTGTGCTCTGGTGAATTATAGTTTAAATCGAGGACGATTACTTTGCGTATAAGATGACGATGAACTCAGGAGAAGATTGGTATGTGACAGGAATGACAGCTATGCGTAGAAAATGCCGGAACACAGAAGATAACGGAAACGCTGACTAACTCAGGAGCTTCCGGAACAAGTAGCTATGCGCTGAAACATTTTACAGTATTGAGGATGCACTTCAAATCATTGTCATCTTTGACAAAGAGTTTCATATCATCCATGGAAAATTATACACTAACTTGTTTACTTTGTACCCATAGTCATTACTCTTTAGTTCATTCGAAATGGTGATTAAGGACAGAGAGAACAGAAACACTTTGTCTCAGAAATTCAATCTCTATGCCTTCGCTTGAATTTGTTGTTTCAGTTCCTCTTTATTTTTTGCGACGTCAGTTTATTCTTTATGTCAAGGCACCGTTTTATTATTATTACTATATTTCCTTTAATTTTTGGTGTGTACACATTTCTTTCAGGGTTTCGCCCAGAGACCTAAGGTTAGAAATGCCAACATGACATTTCCCACTGAAAAAAAAAAAAAAAAAATATATATATATATTTTACATATGTAAGGTGTGGACTGTACTCGTGAGAACAATTCTTTGTATTTCTTTAAGGCAAAAAATTATTATTATTATTATTGTTGTTGTTGTTGTTGTTTTTGTTGTTATTCGAACCAAATTTTGTCATTTTCAGTTTATTCATTATCATTCAACTCGTCGCTCGTGTTGCTTTTTCCGTTACCACGACGTGGATAGAAAAGGTAGCAGCTTTTTTGTTTTATTTCAATGAAAAAAAGTATCTTTATATTCGTTTTTTTAAGTTATTGATAAATTGTTGTACTTTCCTCGGGCGGAAAACAGAATCAAGTCTTCAGAATTCTTTTCGGAGTTTTTGTATTTGTTTCTGATTGAATAGAATATTTCAGTTGGAAAAGTAAAAAAGAGGAAGACAAGAAAAATAACGCATGAATTCAAAATACCAACATGAACTTTATGAAGACCGAACAATGTATCGGCTGAAATGTTAGATTGAAAACAACAACAATGAAGATAAGAGTATGAGTAATAAAGTGGAATAAAGAAAATGCCTTATATTAGAAAATAAAATAAACCCTAGAAGGCTGAAAACTCTATTGGTCGTAATTTTGACTTAAAAACAACAAAAATAAATACAATAAGTAAGATGTTGGTAGCCTTCATTTTATTGGCCCCATTTAGTTTGCTTTCTAGTATCAAACGCACCCTCCTATAATATTCTTTTGGGATCTTTATCTTCATAATTAAATGCTTTATACCGTCTCCCTCGTTAATTCATATGTACTTGTTTTCCATAGTTCCATGCCATATTTAAGGAAATTTATTATCAGGAGGAATAGTACATTTATTATAAGGAGGAATAGTACATTTATTATAAGGAGGAATAGTACATTTATTATAAGGAGGAATAGTACATTTCCAAAGCCTCAAGCATCCAAGAGTGTGGCACACTATCAAAGGCTTTACGGAAATCTATTCAAGCTGGTCTTAGATTTCTACCTTTTTTCTTGCAATTTTCCAGGATTATTTTATTTATCAATAGTTGATCTTTGCAACCATATGAGCCTCTTCGATATCCCTTCTGTACTAGGGGAAGAATGTTGTTTTCACCGAGAAAAAAGTAAATACGGTTTGTCAGGACAGACGGGATCAATTGATATTTGCCTATAATTTTTTGGGATCATCTGTTTCAATCGTTTTTGATAGGAGATATGTAATACCTTCAGTGATCCATTCTGGAACTTCACTGGGGTTATTAATTAGCATTGATAAAGTTTGAACAAGAGTTTTGTAGATTGATGACAGATGATAGAACCAAAAGTTGGGTACCTTGTCATTTCCTGGGGACTTCCATTTTGGGGAATTTGTTAAGAGCTTGCCTAATATTATTGCTGCTTATATTTTTCCATTCTTGCACATGTTTATCCTTCATTACTATTCTCGTTTGATTTAAATTGTTGGGATTATATTTCTTTGGCTTACTCCAAATATTCTGCCAAAATCTTTGCATTTCACCAACAGATGGTCACTTTTTGAATTCTATAACTGCTTTTCTAATTTTCCTATAAAAATTCTTTTGGTCCGTTTGGAATATCTTATCGATAGAATCTACAACACTTTTCATATCGCCTTGTTCTCTGTGCCTTTAATTGCAGCTTATTATTACTTGGGTTTTTAGTTATTATTATTATTATTATTATTATTATTATTATTATTATTATTATAAATATCTGAAACCGCATCTGCCTGTCACTAACACTAGTTCTAATGATCTATTTCTTCCTGTTTTACAATGCACAATATACACATTGTCAAAGTTTTATGTAAATAATTGCAAATCTTTGTATTTCGTATTTCAATTTTTTTACATTCTGTTAATTCTTTTACTTTGGAATTTGACTAAGCAAAGAGGCCCTGTGGTAGGTAAGTCTGTGGGAAAGGAGAAACTAAGCTAAAGGCTTGTCTAAAGTTCAAAAGAAATCAGCAAAAATAATCCAATTTCTACATGATTCAAGTAAAAACAAAATCTTTAATAATTTTGCCAAACCTATAATATAGACATGATATATATATATATATATATATATATATATATATATATATATATATATATATATATATATATATACAGATAAACGACATATACATCGATGATATATTCATACCCACGAAATTGCTAGAAAAAATACTTAAATAAATATTCGAAAAACATTCCTTTATGCACTTATGAACTTAACAGAATCTCTTTTTCTTTTTGGTAAAACTAGTCATCATTTTACTACCTCACTGTATAATGAACCCCAAATCAAAAAATTGTTTTCTTAATTACAAAAGTGACTGTCCTCGAAGATATTTTTAACTATTTTTCACCCTATAGAAGGTCCAAGAGCCACTCAAGATAGATGGTTACTGAAGTCGGTTATTTTGTAAGCAGTAAGAGTAAAAGGCGTGAGGATATGTGTAAAAGATAAAAGTCAACTTTAGATTTGAAGAGGTTCAGATTGTAGCTGTCGGGAAAGGAGGTGGCACTATCAGTAATCTGGGACAGTCTGGCCTCGGAATCATCTCGAGGAGAACTTACCAGCATACCAATAGATAACCTGGTGGAGATGCTGACTTTCTGTACACAAGCGACGCACTTAGGAATGGGATCAGACATATGTCGGCAGGATGAAGGTTTAATAATGGGATCACCATTATCACCAGCAATGACTAACATATACATGGAATACTTTGAGGAAATGGCATTAGAATCTGAATCACTAAAGCCAATTCTGTGGCTGAGATACGAAGATGACACCTTCATACTCGACACCAGGAAGAGGTCCATCTACTACTGGACCATGTGAACTCAATAAGATCATCGATACAGTTCACAATGGAGCGAAAAGCAACAAAAAGCTAGCATTCCTGGCCACAAAAATCTCCTAAGCTGGTCAAGCATAGTAATTAATAGAATATGCAAACCAGTAATACGGAGTGCTAGAGAAAATCAATAATAACAACAAATTGTAATATGAGCTCTGGTAAAAAAATGTACTGATACATTAGGTTTATAAGTCCCATAAATTCATACACTGTTGTTCTCAAGGACACATGACCCAATGGATAAAAGCATTGGTTGAAACCAGTGAATTCATTTCCTTGTTTGCAGTAGAGTGAAGAAAAACTTGGAAAGTTGAGTTAAAAGGGACATAACTGATACTAAGATATAACCGGAAGAGGCATGGCACGTCTAACTATCTAACAATCTACCCGGGTTCAGAAATTTCAATTACCTGAAGAAGGGCGGAGCGTACAATGGTCGAAACGTCGTGAATATTGCAACAAAGATGAGGAAAACAGTCCGAACAATGTAAATAGTGATTTAAAGATTTCTGTTATTGAGAAGTTCAGTATCGAGAGATATTTATGTTATATATAAATTGAATTGGTAGGAAAATTTATGTTATACAGGATTTGAGCAAGTTTTAAACTTTATATCACATGATTTGAGTAGGGAGGAAAGTTTATGTTGCATAGGATTTTAACAGGTGGGAAAATTCTCAATGGGGATTTAAGCTAAAAGGGAACATAATATGAAATTTGAGCAGGTAACACAGGTAGGACTTTTTTATATCATACAGTATTTGAGTAGTTAGGAAACTTTCTGGTAGAAATATTTTTAGCATGTAAGAGACTTTTTGAAATGGAGATTTTAGTGCCGGTCGGAGGATGTGTGACGATGATTATCAATAAAAGGCAGGATGTGTGTGCGTTTGTGTAACGAATGCACGGCCGCAATTTTCGACGGATTTCCACCAAAATTTACATGCACATGCTCCAAGTTAGCGGGAAGGCCAAGACCGAATTTGCATTTCCCAACTCCCATCGATAGTGGAAATAATCGATTTTTTCATGCTTCTACGGCAGTTTTTATGTAGTTTGCGGCCTTTTTCTACTGGCCAGAGTGAGAGGCAATAGATGGCTGCCACGAATAGGCAGGAAGGTTCTATTGGCCAGCGTGAGGGCCAACAGCTGACTGACATGAATGTTAACGAGCATGCTAGCCTGCAAAAAAAATAGATAGCTGCATTCGTCACAAGTGGGAAAAATTTAAATCTGCATGGCACTTTATTTCAATTGGCTCATTCGCTTGCTTAAACTCAACGTTGATTCTGATTCCGCAGAACTGGGTTGGGTTTGAAAAATATTTGTTGTTAACATTCTTTTTTCATTCGGTTTTTCCAGTTACGAATCCTTTTCTTAAAGCTTATCATTTTGTGTTTATTTTGTTTAGTTCTTCTCTTCGTAACAGATTTAATGTTTAGTATAGAGCTTAGAAAAAAATCGCAGTGTGAGATAGGCAAGAAGTAAGGCATGTAGCAATATCAGCACGGCAAAGGGCACTTCTTTAAAGGCAAGGAAGGACAAAAATATTTTAAGTCAAGTGATAGCGATATGCTGTATGAGTAGTATGATTTTTGAATCAAGCACGGGCAACGCCGGGTAATGCTGCTAGTCAAAATATGAAATATACACTTTCTAGTCCATAGTTTATTGTTAGAGACAATCTTCTTTCCATGATTGCATACTTAGTAAAATAATTCAGTTTAAAATATATAATTGTGTAAGTAGGGGAAATGATGGTGTTGAGTGCATTGAAAAATTACGAGATATTAAAGATTTAAGTCTTTGAGAAATATGCTTAATACAGTAGAATATTTATTGAGGGCAATTGTCTATAATTATAAAAAGCTTTATAAGAGGAAATCGGTCTAAGAGTTGACAATTGAAGGGGTAGCAGCAAAATGGTACTGAATCAGTAGAAGAATTAGACTTTTTCTTCTATGTGCCAGGACGTTGGCGATCATAGCTCTCCACAATTTCCTGTTCTTTTGAACTCTTAGTAAATGTTGTCTTTTTGTTATTTCTCCCAAGCACTATTCTGTCATCCATTTGCACAACCTCGTTAGGTAGATTATACATTGTTCTCCTCAGCCCCTCTTGACTTCTGTATGCCCTGTGAGTGTCATAGTTTATAAGACCTCTTTCTTCATTATATTCCCTAGAAATTTCAAACGTCTCTTTAGAGTTTAACTATAAGTATCCTTTTTATTCTATTTTCTCTAAAAAATCGTCATTGCTTACATGGTTGGTCCATGCTATTCTCAGCATCCTTCTGTAGAAACACATTTATGTTTCTTTTCTTCATCCATGAGGAGATTATCAAACAGGATTGATTTTTCATAACAGATCAATACTCCTTACTTCGTTTTTAAGGAAAATTTCCTGTTTTTTATTACTTGGTTTGGTTTTTAGAAAGCATTTTCGCTATCCCAAATGCGTCTTCGGGTTTCGGTGTTGTGCTTTCCATTTTGATTGATTTTGATGTCTCCAATTTTTAATTTGCTCGTTGGATTGTTCCGTTTACTGACAACCATGCATTCTGTCTCCTCGTAATTGATATTTTGTCCTTTCTTGCTTTTCTTCATTATCTTTTGTGGGAGTTCTTGTAGTTTACTTTCTGTGTCTGATATCAACACTGTAGCATCGGTATATCTTATGTTATTGAGAATATGATCGCTAATAATGAATTCTCATAGGACTTATAATTCTCTCAGAATCGCCTCTCTGTAAAGGTTGAATAAGTCCTGTGGGAAGACACTTTGCAAAGAGGAATTAAAAATAACAAATAAAATCGACATTATTCATTAATTTCTATTTTCATTAGCCAAAACTTTCACGTCCATTTGCTCATATTTCCGTCAATAAAATGTCGACTGAGTGAAACGTCCCGAGGTATAAAGTTAAAATTCCCGATGGGCATCAGTTTGTTTTTGTCGCTCTGAGGCATGTAGACAGTAGTTCTAGGATTTCTAATTGATTCCTGCCAGCGAAACAAGTCCTTATTTAAAATTAAAATATTTTAACGGTAACTTTCCGAGCCTTCCCTCTCATGAGTCTATCGTATTCATTCATTATCAACTCTGAATCAAAAAAGCTACACTTATTAATTAGGGAACTCTTTTTTGACTTCTCGCTACGGACAAGAGAAGATTGTGCTAGTATGACTGTAAATTATATTTCGAATGCTACCTTTCCGACCACCTTTCCCATACCGGCTAAATGCACAGTGGTTACTCTGAGTGAGTGAATTTGAACTATCTATTATTAAAACGAGAGACAACCAATCACTTCGTTCATAATTTATCAATGATCGATTTTGACGGTTTCATTGCCTCAACTGGCCTTACTGCATTATTCATTGCTTTTATGCAATGACACACACACAAATACACACGCGCACACACACACACACACACACACACACACACACATATATATATATATATATATATATATATAGAGTGTGTGTGTGTGGTAAATTTTCCTTCTGTTTAAACAATAAACTGAATACACACCAATAATACTGCATTTATCCAATACAGTTTTGTTGAATTGAACCGACAAGTCTGCCTAATTTTTTATTGTATTTTTCCAGTTTTTCAATAGAAGATGATTTGTTCATCAAAGTGAAGATTGTATATAAAATGTCCGAAGTTCATTTTTTTGTTCGAGTACTTTTGACTTCTTTGTCATTAGTAAAAATTATCGATGTTGTCAGTGCAGAAGACAAGATTTTTGTTGGCTACATCCTGGCATAATTTACAATTCTGAAACTTGAATCCGTCGAAGTTCATGTCATGTTAATGGTTTTTTTGTACCATTTCTTGTGATGAAGGAAATTTTATTTGATACGGCTTTTTGTATAATAATAGCTTCAAGTATTTTGTGTCTTTCCTTGCAGTGAGTGCTGCATAGTATTTTGGTATTATCAAGAAATATGCTTCTTATATCAATAATGTATTTTGTTTGGTGTGAGTTTGTTTTATCAAGCAGTAAAAAGTTAGCTTACGACAGAGTGTTGTGTTTGTGTGACTAATGTAAGAAAGTAATTTTTTTATTGGTATTGGAGATGCAATCTCTCAATGAACCCGAGAATTTATAACCCGCATTGGTTTTCCAAAGAGGGATTTTTGAGGGTACGAGTTAGAAGCTTTAAAGTCTTTATAATAAAAACTTAATGTAAATTATTTTTGGAAACATTAAGTCATGTGTATCTGGGAATTATATTTTGAACTGATTTTTCATCTTGTTTATAAATTGTGTGTATCTGTTTTTTGGTCGAATAAGTCAATGAGTTTTAGAAAATTATGTTTATAAAAATATAATTCTATGTGTCATTCTTTCTAAAATTCTTTAAAGCTAATTTTGTTTGCATGTTGACGATATGTTTGGAGAAACTATTGTTAATAAGTGTTTGTTTATTGATGTGGGGCCAAAGTTGGAACCACAGAAGTAAAACACGGAACACGGATTAGATGTAAGAAAGATATATTAACAACAGGTTACAGAGATAGTGTAAGCGGAGCTTACTATATGTTAGTGTCCAACACTGGTAGTCGTACTAGACTCTCACTGTCACTCTCTGTCACTCAGTCTAGAGTGCTATGTCGCCTACTTAATATAGGCCTGGAAGAGTCTATTTTGTAGGTAGTTTCCGGTCTCACAATATTTATGTTACTCAATTCTTTATAAAAAAAAACAAATTGGTTTAAAAAATGAAATTATTTGTGTTCTTTATAACAGCTGTTTATATCATTACCAAAGAATTGGATTGTCATGTCGGGCTGAAGTTTCACAGTCTTCACTTTCTAGTCTTGTGGGTGATGAATTGTTTCTCCCCCACCACCTACAACGCCTTTTCCACAGATGAAACGCTGCAAGACTATCGCCATCCTGTCGCTATTTCCATGGAAAATCTTCAGACGACCTGGATTCCTTAGTCTCCCACAACGCTAAACCTCACAGATGACCCGCCACGCTGCCTACAATGAGGTGAACCAACTTCATTCCTTTCGTATTCAATTAGTAAGCACTAAGTTCCTCCCGCTTCTTCTCAAAAACTTTTCTTTGTCGAACGGAATCAAAGACGGATGTTTTCCCGACCATTACAATCTGAAACTCTTCAAATCTAGGGTTGATTGTTGTCTTTCACACATATCCTCATAAAATGCGCCCCCCCCTAGTCTTACAACTTACAGAATAATCACCTTCAGTAACCGTCTACCTTGAGTAGATTTTGGACCTTCTATAGGGTGAAAATTAGTTAAAAATATCTGTGAAGACAGTCACTTTTGTAATTAGGAAAACAACAATTTTTGATTTTGGTTTCATGTTGTGGTGTCCTGCCTCTAAAGAGTCAATGTTGGATTCTTCCGCCTACTATAAAATTAGTAGGAGAGAAGGACTTGGTGGGAACAGTCGAATAGACTGAACGCTGGGTCAACCGACGCACAATCACTAGTCGTGTAATACTCTTCTTTTGTACTTACTGTTTAATATATGACATATCTGCAACACTTGTTTGTTATTTCTTTAACCATTTACTTGGTCACAACATCTTAAATAACAAACAAGTGTTGCAGATATATCATATATTAAACATTAAGTTAAATAGAAGAGTATTACACGGTTATATATATATATATATATATATATATATATATATATATTGGGTTGGAACTAAGGATTCACAAGTTACTGAAATTTATTAAATATATCCATATCCTGATAAGCGGTATTTCAACGCGTCTTTTGACATGGTTAATGTGTGGATTGTTTTTCTTGAAATGAGAAAATAGAGGAAAAATGATTTCTATTTTTATCATTTGTTGCTCTGTTAATTTTTGAAGTGGAAAAAGAGCAGATGTCCAATCAGCAAAACGACACATGCCCTTTATTTGGATGGTGCCATAGATGAGATTACTGTGTGCAAATGGTTCACGAAGTTCAGAAGTGTAAATTTTGATCTGGAAGTCCGAGAACGCTCCGGAAAGTGCTGCAGTCATCAATGATAAGCAAATCGAAACGCTGATTAAAAATGATTCATGTAATACGACATCGATGAGATAATCCACATGCCTTATATGAGCGTTTTCGGTTATTTGAAAATACATGGATAAATGAATCGATGCGATGTTTGTGTACCTCATAAGTTAACGGAAAAAAGATAAAGCTTATTTGTCTTTGGAGTCCCGACAGAAATTGGCACGGCTTGGCTGGGATGACCTACTACTGCCACTGTACTCACTTGACATTGCACCTTCCAAGTAGCATGAATTTTTATTCGTTACTCTCTCTCCCCCTCTCTCTCCCCCTCTTTCTCTCTCTCTCTCTCTCTCTCTCTCTCCAAATATATATAATGTATTCCAACTCTACATGAAAACAAACGCTAATCCAATATATATCCACCCAAATTCTAACCACGCTCCATCCGTAATCAAACACATACCCTCTTCCATAGAATATAGGATAAGTAATATCTCTTCCAGTCAATATGTCTTTTACAAGCATAGTAAAGTTTATAACACTGCCTTAAAAATAGTAGCTATAAGTGCCCTGACATCAAATATATAAAATATAATACAGCGATCGTAAGAATAAAAATAGAAACAGAAAAATCATTTGATACACGCCCCCCATTTAACCAAATGGTTAATGCTAAGTTAGAGCAGAAGTTTCTCCATTTAATTGAGAAACACTTCCCCAGAAATAATCCACTTAGTAAGATTTTTAACAGAAATACACTAAAACTAAGCTATAGCTGCACCGATAATCTTGAAAAAATTATTTAAAAACATAATAATAAAATTTTAAATCAAAACCTGAGTAATAATAGCCATTCCGAAGTAACTAACTCAGATAATACCAACAAGTGTAACAGTAGAAATTCTAACGAATGTCCATTGCAAAACCGATGTCAAACAGACTCTCTTGTATACCAAAACACTATTTCTACTATAGAAAATCCAACAGTTAAAAAAAATTATATCGGGAGTACCAAGAATACATTTAAAACTTGGTGGTACCAACACTTTTACCAATAACGCGTGCAGAAATAGAACGCCCCTTTCTAAATAATTTTGGAACATAAAAGAATTTAATAAAGCTCCTACGGTAAAATGCAAAAAAATCTAGAACTTCTAAATCTTTTAATGAACCTTGCTTCTTATGTTTACATGAAAACTAGAAATTATCAAATTTGTTGACGAAAATCCCTATTAAACCAAAGGAGTGAATTAACCCTAAATTGCCGACACAGTTTATCTTTTACTTTAAAATATAGTTAAATTTTTTTTAAATTACGTATTACCATTTCTTATAGCCATAATTTATTAGTAAATAACGGTCCACCCTCTATCTTATTTTGTTTATTAAGCTTTAATATTACTATGTACTGCCATCCATTTAGTATTATAATATTGTATATAGATGTTCCACATTTTTAATTTTATCTACAGGCCCCTTTAAGAAGCTTTCTGAATTTAAAATTTAAAAACAATTTTTTCTGTTGAAATGAACTTTACGTTTGATTACCCTTCACCTCAACGCCCTTTAAAAAAAATGAACGTCATATTTGTCTACAATCACGATACATTTGCTGTTTACATATTTTCCGCAACTGTCAATGATGGCCTGTCTATGTTCCGGTTTATCGTGGCATGAAAAAATAACTCACCACCTCCACCCTCTGAGCTTACGTTTCTATTTAGCGCAGATCTGACATCTAATTGGTTAATCAAGATATAACCGCTAATCTATTTTTTAATTCTGAGCTTATGTTTTCCCCAACCTCTTATCTTTCGGAAAAGAAGTAACACTTTGCTTTTGAATTTTTCTTAAAAAATCATTACCAGTTACTTACCATCGCCTGAAGAAGTGCAATTAAAGTATTGAAACATGAATGCTTTTGTGTAGCGATTTCAAAATGTTTTATTATAATTTCTTATAATAGAAATAAATATATATATATATATATATATATATATATATATATATATATATATATATATATATATATATAAAGATTTGTACCCACAGAACCTCAGAATAGATTTAAATAACAGAGACGCTATTTTATTAATCAAACCTCTTTTTTTTTTTATAGACTTACAGCACCTGAGATATCTTTCGGCCAACACTTATTCATAGGTAACGCGTTGGCACAAAAAAAGAGGTTTGATTAATAAATAACGTCCTTATATATATATATATATATATATATATATATATATATATATATATATATATATCATTCAAATGATTATAATATCTTGATTATTGCAGTAACTTAAAGGTACATTAAATAAGACATGATAATTCAATTGAAAAAATACTTATTTTCTTAAATTGCAATTAAGTACAATCTCTTAAGAACTTAAATTGCCCCCATTTTGTGTGTTGCCACATTTTTGTTGTCTACTTCCTACAAAATCGTAAGGACACATTAGCAGAGAGTTCGTTACTGGTATCAATTTCTTGGTCTGATTTTCTTATGAGTCGAATTATGACATTAACGTGGAGCGTGGATATCTTGAAAATACCTTTGATAACACCGGCAAAGAAAAATTCAATTCGGTAAAATCTGGCGATCGTTGTGTCCATTCAGTTGGCCTTTGTTAACCTATTTACTTCTGGGGGTCATTTTCGGTGAAGGCGAGATTGCATAGCGAAGAAATGTTCCATCTTGCTGGAAGGGAAAAAAGTATTCTTCATTATGATATTTTAGTTGTTATTGTGGTCGAACAGCGACCTTTAACATGTTCATATACGTTTCATGGTTAAGATTGGTGATGTAATTTGATAACACCAATCCTAATCCCTTTGATGTTTGCTCAGTTAACGAACCACTATCAGTAGACCCTTGTTCAGCAAGTGGTCTGTCTGTTGAACATGTAGCTTTTCTTTCTGAAACCTGTTCTCATCAAATGCCTAGATCTCTCTGGCCTTGTAACCAGACAGAATATCTGAACGCTTTAAGAAAGGCATATATGACCCTATTTTAAAACTGTATTTTAAACAACAAAATCGTGTGGCAAATTAATAAGTGGGAGTATTTTCCATGTCTGAATATCTGAAGTTTTTCTCCATGCCAAAAGAGATAACCAATGTAAGTTATGAAACAAATAAATCTCATTATTGTAATATAAAAAAGAAATAAAATGTTCGGTGTTTTTATCTGAGTTTCCACATTCCAGAATTCGAAAGAAATGTTCGCCTCTGAAATCATTGAACATGGGGACTGGAATTACTTCCTGCTCACGTAATTTAATTTTGCAGTCACGCAGTTATAAGAGTTTCTAAAAAAAAATCTTCTTTCAGGTTCTAGAGAGGAGACAACCCCATCATTACATTTCAATCAGCTCTCCCTTGTATAGATACACATATATGTATGTGTGTGTGTGATAAAATATATGCTATATGTATGGATAAAAGTGATCAAAATCTAGGATAGAACATGTGTAAATATAAAGGTGGACAATGAGACAAACACCTGACGCAAAACGTAATCTTCAGGCCATATAAGTCATCTGAAGGCCGTGTTAGCGTGAAACTCGAGTTTCGACTAGAGCCCTCCTTTCATAAGATACAACATTGGTAAGTATTTTTTTTTTTTTTTTTTGCTTGGTCTAGGCAATTTGGGCTTCGACAACTTTACTGAGTAGGTAAGTTTGCTTTTAGACCTTTTTCTCTTGCCTTTTACACTATTGTCGGTTTTATTCGACACTGTATCTGGATAAGGTTTTAGGTTTTTGCTAAATTGTCCGTTGGTTTTTTTTTACCACACATATTTTATATATATATATATATACATATATATATATATATATATATATATATATATATATATATATATGTCTGTCTAGAGTCGGAATCCTTAGCAGTGCGCATCTTCTACCGACTCTGAGAGACGAACCCGGACCGCTCCGATACGATACGCAAGCATCATACCATTACGCCAACGGAGTAGAAGGAAAGTTACTAGACACATCATTCCTGGTGGTGACACTCTCCAAGTGCGTTGCTTGTTTTTGATTCTGTCAACTGCACAGTATAGTAGGGTCAGTTGGGCACCGTCTATGAGAAAAAGAACACCATAACGCAATTCACTCTTCCTGAAATTTGGAAACGGCATGTTGTGCTGTTTAGCATTCACACCGGAAGATCCAATACGGACATTTCAGAATACGTGGGTGTCAATCTGAGGATAGTGAAAAGGATACGTAAATAGTTGGATGACTCTAATGGTGATTACAAAGGTCTTTAAAGTGATAACTAGTAATGGCGACGTTATGCTTCCATTCATTTTTCCACATGGTCTCAGACTCAACACGGAGGTTTACATCAAATGCCTTGGGGAGGTAGTGCTGCCCTGGATCAAGAGGGTGACTACTAGAAAACCCTATATCTGGCAACAGGATTCTGCACCATGCTACACAAGCAGGGGAACCCAGTCATGACTGTCAGACAATTTTCTGCGGCCACATCACCATATTACATCTGGCCACCTAACGCCCCAGACTGCAACCCCTTGATTATTATGTGTGTGTGTGGGGGGGGGGTAGTTGAGCGAGAGACCAAAAAAACTCGTTTTAACACAAAAGATGAACTGAAGGTAAGGATTATGGCAGCATTCACTAACATAAACAAGGAGACCGTCCAGAAGAGTTGCAGGAGATTCCGAAGTCATCTGGAGACTATGGTTGAAGTCAAAGGCGATTTTATTGAATAAATTTACTCTTTAGTATTTCAAGATATTTTTGTGTCATTTTGGGAAATATCGCTGTTAAAATGATAGTTCCGTGTTATTTTCATTTTTACGTAATTTAGGCGACAATTTATCCATCGTACCATATATATATATATGTGTGTGTGTGTGTGTGTGTGTGTGTGTGTGTGTGTGTGTGTGTGTGTGATTCGCATACAGTACTGTTTCGCTGTATCACAGCTCCGCAGTGCGACTAGACATCAGAATACTTCAAGCCCGGATCGAAACCCAACCGATCAGTCAGAGTTTCTACCACCAAGCTATCTTCATTCGACAGAGAGAAACAACTAAATCTAGCGTATTGTTTTTACGAATGAAAACAAATGCCAATCAACCGGACTTCTCCAAATATAGCGCGGGAAGTAAAACTAGGAATCGTTAAGGGCTACATGAGAAATATGTGAATTATTGGCATCATCAGTGGCGTATAAAAACTGATTGCAGGCGCACCCACAGGAAACGCAAAACTTGTTTTGTCGGTGATTAACAATAGAAAACACGACGTCTTCTCATTGTATTCCTTTGGTTTTTATCGTCTTTGAAAAACGCGTGTATTATTATTTATATTCTGGAATCGGTAACTGTACCTTACCTGAGTCATTTAAATGCGAAAACTGACATCATGCCACATTGTCAAACAGGCCGTTGTTTCCAATTCTTTAGAGTAGGAAATTGAATTTGTTCAGGGAAAAACCTGGATGATGTTATGGGTTTAATCCATCAGTCGGGTGTTGGGAAAACTGTTGGTGGCTCTTTAATACTAGGTGGCGTGTTCTATTAGTTTCCATGAATTATTTTGAACCTAAAATCTATCATTAAAAATTTTGCAGCCATTTGCAACTGATTCTGTTTCTCGATGTTGGTTTGCCAGATAATGTGACCCCCGCCACCCTGTGCAGGTGACACGAAACTGGTTCCAGGAACGTTCAGCTGATTTCGAGTTATTCCATTGGTTCCAGCGCTCACAGGATTTAAACTCCATCGATTATTCATGGGGTAGATTGCAGACCTCACTAAACTCTCTACAACCACAACCAACAAAGAAATCTCATGTACATCCCGGGAACATACGTGTATTTACCCACAAATTAGCTCCTCTTACATCGCGTAACCGCCGTTATCCAGGCGGAGTAGGCAATACATTATATTAGCACTTCAGATCATTTTTTTTTAATATTAAAAACTTTAATTCGATTACATAAATGTATTGATTTTAATGTGGTCACCCATATGATGATCGGAATGACGTTGATTTTTTCATTGTAAAATTAAATCAGAAAGCAAGAAATTTGTTTTTTTAAGTGAATGGTTCTGTCAGCAGCATACAAGACAAACTTGGCCCAATGGTTAGTTTAGCAAAGCGTTGAACGAGGAATTCGAGATTTTGCCTTCAAAATCAATCACATTTGTTACAAAAGAATTTTTAAAAAAATCATTATTTAGAAAAAGAGAATAAAAAAAACTTCGTTTTAATTAAGCTTTAAAATCAAATATTTCTAAAGATAAGGCTTTTATCAAAAATACCTTTTCATAACGCAATAAAGTGGGTATATAAAGCCAAGAAAGATTTGGTCAACTTTTCAAGTTGAGCGAGTGACGTCAGGCTGCCTGTTTTGGAAATCAGCCTACAAAATCGTCGTTTTGATATTCATTCAAAGCACGAAATGAATCCCATGACCCATAAGGGCAGAATGTCTAATAGTGAGCGTGTCTAGGGTAAGTTAGCCTGATGGAACTCATTGTTTTTCTGACTGGCTGTGCATTTCGAGTTTTTTTTTCCTAAACTGATTGCCGCCCGAGGCTAGAGAGGCCAGTCTGTCCTGCTATTAACCTCTAGCTGGGAATAAATATGGGTTCATGCCTTTCCAAGAGTATTTGTGCGATTGCGAAAGCAACATCCTCGGCCGGAATTTGAACTTAGCACGCGAATTTCACGCCCTTCGGCAATAACCACTACACTAACAATACGCCCAACTATAAATATGTTTAGATATAAAGAAAAGACAGAAAATTCGAAATGATTAATGTTATATTCGAAAAGAAACAAACTGATAGCATTCTGATGAGTTTGCTGTCGTGTAAATGAATCTTTCTCATTGGTTGATGGAGTTGAGTTTTCGTACTAATGAGAAAGATGGCAGCGAATGCGCGCGTCAATAGGCGTTGTTCGAGTCTGTCTAAAACTGTCAGGATTCTAAATATTGAGTTTCAAAGAAACAGGAAGAATTTTCAAAAATGTCACAGAACTCTCTTCGAAATTCATATTTCCTCCTTATTTGGAATTGTGTAAACTAAGGTTCGTAAATATCGATAAGGTGAAGAAATTATAATGTTTTACATTCTCTTCTTAAAATTTATTTCTTTATGTTGTGGATAACAAGCTAATCTACCAGAGCATTACTTATATATAGTGAATTCGATTTTCACTCACTGGGTGCCCTATATTCATGGCTTTTCGCCAGACAAAAACTAATACTTGTATGCATTTTCCTTCCTGATGTCTTTTTCCATCAATTTTCTTTCTTTCGTTTTTGTCTATTTTCTTCTTCCTTCTCTCTTTATTCTTTTACTCTTTTTCTTTTAATCTCTTTCTTCTCTATCGTTCTTTTAATTCTTTTCATTTTTTTATATCTTTTTTCTTGCTTCCTTTTTTTTTCCATCGTTTCTTTCACTCTTCCTGCTCTGGCTGCTTTTGTAAATTAATATTCAATTACGCCTGAGTACCTCGAACAGCTCATCAGCATCCGTTCGCACCAGTTCTTCAGCAAGTAAACATAGTCACTGTATGGCACCTGGGCAAAGTCACCTTCATATGTATACTTGGCTGCTATCACCAGCCTGACCGCTGCTCATTTGATTCGTCCACAGAAAACTGCGGCGGCATTTTGCCAAAATCTTTTTGTTCTTCATTAACTTGCTTCTCTCTTTTGTCTATGAGACGGAAAATGTAGGCGACATCTATCGCCAGTCAAGGCGCATGCGCACACCGGCTAAATCTAGTAGTACATCCGCACTTGGATCAAGTCAATTCAAGAAGAGAATAGTTTTGTATTTATTCTCCAATGACGCAGAATTCTTCTTGAAAACATGTGTGTGTGCGTGTGTGTGATGTGTGTATAAAGCAAATTGCATAAATCCCTTTTGGGTAATCCTGTTTTTTGTGATGGCAAAAAAGATAAACTTTCGAGACTTTCATTAGCGTAGACATTTCTATTTTCTCTAGATGCCTTACTTTTGTGTTTTTGTGCCACAATAAGCTATACTTAGTAAATAAATTGTCTGGCTACAGGTTGCGGAAATGTTGTCACTGGAATACTGTTTATAGATAAGTAATATATACCTTTTATGTCACCAGTTGATAAATAGAAAAAGTAGAAATTTTGGACACAGGACAAAATCATGTGAGTCTCTTCCCATCAATAGATGAATAGAGATTCGTTTGTTGAAAGGATTCTCAAATGGAAGTTTTCACCTTCATATATTTAGAGATATGTGTCTTTTTCTCATAAACACGTAAGTGACGGATATTTTGTTTAAAGAAAAATAATCTTTAAACAAGGCGAGACACAATTTTTGTGAAGAATTCTACATGTCTTCAATCTTCGTTATAATTAAATTTCCCCTTATCCATGCACATATCAACTGACGCACATTCATATTGGGTATGTCTCTTCAGTATTGTATATCTTAACCCGAGCCATGTCAAATACGAACAACAAATATACATATTGCAAGCAGAAGAATTTCCTGGCTGTACATTTCCTTATGGCCATGGCCTATTTGCAGGCAAACCTATTTTCTTATCTGTTCATAACGTTTCTTGCAAACGACGCATTTAAAACCTCAAATAGTTACAAAGTACAAAGTTTAATACCAAGTTAAATTTTTCTCTTGCCACCAGCAGCATATATTGAATTATATTTTTCAAATTTATGGGATAAATTATAATCAGAAGTGGAATTTTAAAATGGCAAAAAAAAGGCAATGGCAGCTTGTGTCATTTTCTCATTTTTGCCACATTTATTACCTATTGTCTCCAATCTACCAACCGCCCCTATAACCTACCGATCGACCCTATAATGTATTCAGTCCTTTCAAGATATACATAAAACACACTCAAGAATTCAGTAATGGCTCATATCTACGCATTGTACATTACTACAGCCTCGCAAAACTACGATCATTGATCATTCAACCCTTCGATTTACTAACAATACTAAGAAGAAAAACAATTGAATAACTGAAGTCCCTTCAACAACATTGGAATATAATTGCAACTTAGTATTTCGCCACCACTAATATTAGGGTTCGTGCATAGGATGTCTATAAAGCTTTAATTTGCTCAAAGAAGTAATATAACATGGCTTATTAATCGTTGATACGTGAAACTGACAATTACAATATAGTATTGATTTCTGTCACCACTTTTTATATCTACAAATACTTGACTCCCGATATTGAGCTTTCTTCCTCTATAAATATAGCAAATTTTAAATCATATATATATATATATATATATATATATATATATATATATATATATATATATATATATATATATAAATGAATATAAAAGTGGCCATAGAAGTCACTACCCAGTGATGTCGGTTTGTTTATTTTTTGGACGCAATCGAGAAAGCCACACACATATATATATATATATGTATATAATAGTAGTAATAAAAACGTTAATTTTTACATACTATCCAATACAGTCATTTAAGTAGCTTTAAGTATTATTTACATTATTTACATTATTCAGACTATTGTCCTCATCTTTGTCGCCATATTTATTCCAAAGTTTCGGCCGTTGTACGCTCCGTCCTTCTTCAAGTGGTTGGAACGTCGAACTGAACCCTTTATTTCGCTTACTCGGGTAGACTGTTCTAGTTCCACGTGCCATGTTTAATCGATGTCTTTTATCAGTTATTTCCTGTTAATTTTCCTCTAAAAGTTCTCCACTGCCTTAAATAGGTATTGAACTCACACTCTTTGGGTCCTTTTCCTGGGAAACTACTCACATAGCTAGAAGCTAATTAAAGATTTTATTTTACACAAATAAATAAGTTATAAGAAACAATCAAACCATGAAGGAAATAAATAGAAAATAGGTAAATAAAAAAAAGAAAGAATGACTTCAAAAAAACATTTGTCTAATATTCTTTTAAAAAATACTAAATTTCAGAAAATTAAAATAAAGATTATTTTAATACATTAGAAAATCATACATTTCAAACGTAATCTACAAATAATTTGTATTAATCAGAATTTTATCCCAAATTACATTAACAAGCAAAATTCTGATGGTAAAACTTTCACGAAATAAAATAAAAATAATTGTTGTGGTAGGATCCTCCTAATTTGCATAGTGGAGTACCGACCATATAAATATGGTTGGTACCGGGAAGAGAGGAAGGAATCAAAAGATTCAACCAGAGACTCTGCCCGACTGCGACTCAGTCAACACATTCTCCAGGAACGGTCTTACCAGAAATATACAAAAAACTATATGTAAATATTGTGTACACTTTCTTGTTTCAATACATTTTGTTCTAAGTACATTTTGTGTTGCATTATTATTCCATGCATTAGTCAAGTTTCAACAATAATTAATTCGCTTTTTTAAGGACATTCACAGGACATCTGTCAAAGATTAGTATTCGTATATTTCTTACTATCTTTATTAAATTAATTAATAAATGTTCAAGAAATACCTTGAACCGGAAACGTTAAAATATTTAGAAGTCAATAAGATATTTATAAATATAATTTAATGTTGCTTATATTTGTTATGTGAACAAAATCACTCGTTGAAGATTGTGTAGCCACAATCTTCGAAGGAGTTCTGCTTTTACTCATTTGTCTCTCGTAAACCAATGTCTATGTTGGTTAATATTCTTGTAAAATATTCATTTTTAATCACAAGTCAAGAATCTGTCCATAATGGAAAAAAATGTATTCATATGGATGTAGAGAAGTACAGGTGCCTACCTCTGCTTTACGGTTCAGTTCTTTCAAATCATGGGAATCTATTTTATAACTTTCTAAGTTGCGGTAGATAATATATTTGCATTTGTTTGCAGACGAAATCCTGAATTTATATCGTGAACAAATATTTTTTATTTATGTATTTTAGATTAGCGAAAATAGTCAATTTTCGCGACCAGATTTCAAACATTACTGATGACTTGATGTGCATTTTATCTAAGAGTATAAGAAATCTTTATGCTAGCCTCTATCAACTTTGACTGTGTACGAAGATTTTACAGTTGTTACCAACTGAGCGGTAGCAACAGTGTCATGGTTGGTCAAAGTAATCCTTCAGACAAATCCCTTTTCAGTCAATCGTTGTACCATGCTTATATTGAGACAAGCTAATATAATAATATTTGAAAAATTATTACTTATTTAATATTTATCTAATCATTAATAAATTATTTTATTATTAATAGTTATTTCAACTGATAATATATTCATAAAAATTGTATTAATAAATATGTTTAGATTTATTTATATACAGGATTTCACATTCTCTTTATATTGAATACTTGTAAAATATGCATTGTGTACATTGTCTATTTCTTAAGGGCATAATTAATAGATTTGCCGCTTACTTTAGTTTCGAGACAACCTTGTACCTAAAAATCTAAATTTGGTGTTATAAAATCTTCTTTCTATTTTAGACACAATCACAACACTCAATGTTTGTTCCCTTTTTGGGCATCCGTATCTTGTTCTTAATCAACCTAAATAGTCGATCGTACTTGACCTCATGCAGTTCGTGACATTTTGTTCGCCATTAAAACTAAATTGGTCTGTAGTTAACAATCTGTATGGCAAAAACATTGGCATTAGAGATCTAGGTGAGGTAAGAACGGACGATTAAGGAAAAGTGGGGTTAACAGAAGAGATCAAGGAATAGAGTCAAAAGGAATATTGATTAGTACAGCTTTTGCAATAATAATTAAATAAAATAAATTATCGCCATTGTTTTTCTTTTCGATGTGGTTGTCGAAAGACACGTTCAATGAATTTGCAAACCATTTACTAAATAGCGTCTGAGTTCGATCCACAAACGGGCAGATTAACTGCCAACCGGCATAAAAGATCAAAAACAGATAAATATCGAGGGATGATAAACAAGCAAATCGAAATTGGATCCATCTTGCATATGCGTTAACTTCTTCAACTTGACATTTTTTTTAAAATGTCGGCATTGGCGCTAAGCCATAGAAAACAAAAATAGTATTTTCTCCAGAAATCCGAAGTGTCTACCACAGCCTTGTTTCTCATTTGCAATATTACCGTTTTCCTCTGTGTTTATTTTCTTTTACATTTTTCTGACAGATATCTTTTCTATTTCCAGTTCTGTTGCAGACGTTCTCCATCGAGTTTAGACATTTAGCTTTGCTGAAGCCACCTATACAGCAACAGTCGTTTTGGCATAGGCTCTGGAACGACTTCTGTATTTCCACTAATGATCATAAACGACAAGTGATTATCATCTCTTCGCCACTAAGCACGATCATAGTATACTTAGCCAATTTTGTGCCTTCAATTCGACGGGGTATGGTGTTATCAGATCAGATCAGATCCAGACATTTTGTATAAAACGGGAATCAAATGCGCAGACTTGATAACTTTGTAACCAATCAGATTAAACTTGACGGTGACTGTAAGAACGGATACCTTCCCGTCGGATTCTCAGTCGACTGATCGCTTCTCGGCCTTTTGGCTAAGATTCTATCACGGCTACGTCTAGCTTGGACCGGCTCGGGTCTGGACCAGCCAAGACCAGCTATGACTAGCTTAGACCAGCTCTGACCAGCTTGGACCAGCTTGGACCAGCGGCCTGAGTGAAAACACTCGGGTCCCCACGTTAAAAACCGACCTTGTGTCACAACCTGACTCATTGCGAGGGGTCAAGTAAATAAACGGCTTCTCAGTCGACTATGATTCGCCATTAAATGAACGTTTATTATGTGAACTCCACATCGACAATGACCAGGCGAATAGATTCTTCATGTTTCGTGCAGGATCGTTTGGCAAATGATCTCCACAACCACATCTGTCAGATACATTGGTCCAGATTTTTCCCAAAGCAAAAATCGCCATTGTAACGCCGTGGATCACATAGCAACAGTAAATTCTGAAGCGGAGTAAGGCGCCATTGTCCTAACCAGTTTATTTTTTTTTTCGTTATTATTAAATCAATAGATACACTCTGGAAAAATAATCGTATATATAAGCATATATCCACAGACAAACACATAGAACAAAGATCTACAACATCCGATTATAAAGAAAACTCTACAAAAGAAAATGTCTTCTTCTTGAAAGGTCGTATATTACTAAGAGAAATTATTCCTCGTTTTCATTTGATAGCAAACTTTACAAATGACTCATTAACTTTAATTAAGGGTTTCATCTCTTTCATTAAATATCTACTGTTTATTTTGGCTTCTAATAATTTTCTGATTTTTGTAGTCGCATTCAATTTCTCCCAGTTCTTTGTTGTTCTTATTTACTAGATTATTAGAGACTAATTACTTAATATTTACCAATTCAATCCTTTTCTATTGCCACTCATCTCCTTCTCTGGCTCATTAATAAAGTCCCATTTTTCTTGAACAAATTCTGATGTCAACGCCATAGCGTTTAACTGGTTTAATTATGAGTTTCGTTTTTATCTTTTTTCAAACAAATTAAGTCATATATAAGAATAACATGCTAGACATTTTTCACTGTGTTCATGAATTACCAACTTCCTTTATTCATAATATTTCCACATTATGATATGTTTCTTCCGGAGAGTAGCTCGGACTGACGGCATTTCAGCAAACATATATATATATATATATATATATATATATATATATATATATATATATATATATATAGTTGTCTGGTTTGGACTGAGTTGGGTTGGTTGGTTGGAGTTTACGATATATCAACCCTTGTTGGGTTATTATCATGTCTGGTGTTTTATAAGCTAATGAAAGTTGGCCACGATGCTGCCCCCTATTGCTGCGAGAAGGCCAATACCGAATGCAAATTTGTTGAAAAATATTAAGTGTCTTCTTCCTGAGTTTTTGTACATTTCGTCTACCTGTCGATATCGTATATACAGCGTCATGCCAATGAGCAAGGCTAATATATTCAATAGTTGGCCAAATACGCAACTCTCCGGCGGGTATGTTCCTGTGTCACTGATGTAAGGAAATCCGGGATCTACATATTTGAAAGCTACTGCAATGGCGTATGTGATGAGGAAGAAGTCGGGAGCTGCGATGAAAACGACAATGGGAAACACCCACAGCCTCTGACCCCACATTATGTATGTTTGCCTGCATTGATTATGTCAGGATCAACCTGCAAATGAAGAAAGGAAGTCCAATCCGAGGTAAATCCCACTTGCTGTAGGCATGGTCCATACCACCGGGGAACTCACTGTTTTACTCATTCAAAGTATCTGGGCTAAAAGCAATATATTAAGAATATATTAGCCTTGCTCATTGGCATCAATTAAGCTAAAAAATCGAATCATCCTTGATAATGGCTAAAGGTATAGCGGAAAGCGCTCGGAAATATAAAACATCTGGACAGTTTTTATACCCTCTTTGTCCAGAAAAGAAAGCTCTTGTTCGAACACATGAAAAATTAAATAAAAAGCTCAACTGCAATACCGTGTCTGTCGTTTTTAATGAAACATGCATATATACATACATACATATATATATATATATATATATATATATATATATATATATATATATATATATATATATATATATATATATTTGTATGTGCATTTGCGTGCGTGTATATGTGGAGACAGAGGTCAACGCCCAGCGGCGACAATCGTTTCATGCTTCAACGCAATCTTCAGGTTATAAATATTTATTTGGTAATCTATATATGTACGTAATCACACGCATATATAGTTGTTGATATCTCGTTATTTAGTTTATGTTTATACACACACACACACACACACAGACACACACACATATATATATATATATAGTAACTAAAAAATTTCTTCACGTTTTTTATTTATTAGAAAAAAAAGGTATACAGCAATTTTGACAGCAAGTTTAGTTTTCAAAGTAGTCTTTGTTGAAATCCAGAACCTTTTGCCAACATGCCTCCAGCTGCTCAATGACCTGACATTTAAAAACATCTGATGTCTTGGACGCAAAGCAGTCTCTCAGTGCCTGTCGCAAGTCTGCCTCATTTTTGAAGGGTTTCCCACGAAGGTAGTTGTCCAGGGAATGGAAGAGGTGGTAATCTGTTGACACAAGCTCCGGAGAGTAATAGGGATGACACAGTGTCTACCAGGTAAGTCGCACTATGATATCCCTGGCCACCAGCACACCTTGAGGCCTGGCATTGTTATGGAGGAACTGTACACCGTTGCGATTAACCAATGTTGGCTCCTTCTGCTTCGGTTTCTGTTGCACACATCCCAACTGCTGCGAGTACAAGTCCACAGGGATGGTTTGGCCCGCTGTTATTTGCTCACAGTGCATCACTTGACTAGTCCACGACAGAACTTGATCTTGCATGGGTGTAAAACTGACCTTGTGGTGTGATGCACAAAGTACCGTGGTGACAAACAATGTCTGCATGCCCGGAAATGGCATACATGATCCACTTTTCATCATTGGTGACAATTTGATCAAATATAAGTACGTTGCACTTCAGAGAAAGCTACAACAAACAAGCTGTCATTCGTTATTACTTTTTGTCTTTCGACAGTGTATGGGGTACCCACTTGCTCATTTTGGACGCCTTTCCTATGCAGTGCAGATGAAGTCTGAATGTTTCATCAGAAACTTGGAACCTTTCGGTAAGTTCACCACAGGTTTGTCCTCCTCTATGGCCGCCTTCATAGCCTCATCATCCAGGATATTTGGTCGGCCACTGCAGGATTCATCAAAAACGGACAGATCTCCTGATCTTAACTTTGGGAAAGTGTTGATGTACTCAGCGACTTGATGCGGCTGCAGATAATCCCACCTTAAAATCATAAAGCAGACAAACCCGAACGAGCTGCTTGGACGCCGCCATGTTTCCTTGCCGCTGCTCGAGCTATGAATGATGTGTGTGCAACGCACCTGCATTGAACTAAAGCAATGCCTTCACCCCGCGATCCCCCATCACCAGCGCTTTCCCAGCACGTGACGCACTTATTTGTGTATCAGTGACTACTTCTTCACACACAACGTAAAAAAAAGACAAGGATTTTTAGGTCACGTCATCAGATTATCCTGTGACCTACGAAATCGTTATTTGGATTATCCCGTAAGATCATGCCGTTGTTTGAGGGAAATTAAAACACAAAGAAAAATTATGCCATTTAATATTTATTGAACTAAATATGAACCATTTTTACTTCAATTCATTAAGGTGGTTTTTCTGTCAACCAAAAAGTAAAATTTTTACCATTGAGATAATTTTGCATTTATAAATGAAAAGTCAAGTAAATATAGCGGTGGGGTATCCCATCCAAGATGCAATAATTTTTGCCGGATCGTGAAAAGAAACGTGAGGTCTGCCACTATCCTGATGGAAATCAACACCTTTCCTGTTCGTCAGTTCTGGGCATTTTTTTTTAATTGCTTCCTTTAATTCATCCAGTTGCGAGCAAAACTTTTCAGAATCAATTGACTGTTTATTTGGCAGAAGGTCATTTTACACAATTCCTTTCCAATCCCACCAGATTCACAGCATGACTTTCTTAGGATGAAGACCAGATTTTGAGGTGGCTAAGGTTGCCACATGTCGCTTACCCAAGGATGTTTTTCACTGAACATTGTTGTAAATGTTTCATTTCTCATCACCTGTCACAATATACTTCAAAAAGGGTGCATCTTCGTTGCGTTTATACAGCAAATCACAGATGAAATGTAACCCAAAAGATTCTTTTCGCTAACGATCTGAGTAACCAAGATTCACTAAATGTTCATGGATGCTTGATTTTGATAAATTTAGTGTTTCTGTCAATTCTTACGTTGTGTAATGTGGGTTATTTTCAATCAATATCTTCATTTTTTCGTCATCTGTAGTGGGGGGGGGTCTGCTTGAGCGGTCTTTATCAATAAGGCTACAATCCCCAACTCTAAACTTAGCGAACCACTTCCGTACAGTTTTGCCAGCTAAATAACCTTCACCGTACATAGCACATACCTTTTTGTTGCTTGCGAGGCATTTTTGCATTTACAGTAAAAATAGAAAGTGTCTAAAATGCAACTAATTTTTCATTTTTATAGGGAGCCAAAACTGACATGAATTAAGTAAGTTTAAACTTTCTTTCTCAAGAGATAGTTTGAAGTTTGTTCTAATCGGAAATTTAAGCATATTATATCTGTCTATAAATTTGACGTGTTCTAATGTGTTGGGAGTTAAAATCGGCATGAACCTTTCCGGACAACCCATTTCCATGTTGTCACACACGGAATGTTTATTCATATTAGTAAGTAACAAGAACAAGTTTCACTGAGTTATTTGGTACAAAGAGTATCCTTAATTTGACCCAAGGGAATTAGAGCAAAATGAATGCAAATACCGCAACAAGAATTTAAATCCGTTCCTTGATTCCATGTTCCATTTTGATAACCACTAAGCCGACATTGAACTTCATCACTTTCTTTCTGTATTTGTGTATGCGTGGCTTTAGGAAGTCTGCTCGAATCGTATGCAGTCATTTTGAATATAGCGAAAGTCAAGCGGTTACGATATAATTATCCAATCAGAAAATACATAACTGCACATGAATGAAAAGATACTTTCCCGTGTTGCAATTCAGCGTTATGTGCATCTGTCGCTTGTGAACAAGTAGATCCTTCACGTCTCATGCATGGTTGGGGGGTAAAACAGCGCCTTACCCAGGTTTGTTAGCCTCCATCTTGTTCAGATTTGGCTTCATACAGCGGTTTGTTTTTCTCAAAGTTAACTTGGGGGTTGAAATGCCGTAGACAAAAAGACGATGAAGTAGCTATGGTGATCCTGAAAAGAAGTCATTGGAGAATGTTTTGAAAATTTTGAGGGACGTTAGGATAAGTGCGATGTCTCAAGAGGTCTATTCTGTTGGAAACACGAAACTATTACTGTCGATGGACAATTTTTCGCTACTCCTTTGTTATGTTCTAACACGCCACATATACACCATTATATATAATTTTTTAATTACAGCAGAAACAATCAGCACCTGTTACACATATTTGGGCACCTCGAGGAGGTGTAATGGTTAGCAAGTTTGTCTCGCTAGAACAGTTACGACTGAGTAGTGAGTTCAATCCTCACTGGGTGTCCCTTACTTTCGGCCTTGTACCACATCTAAGCTACACTTGGAAAATCAATTTAGGCACCTCGAGGCCGTGTAATGGTTAGCAAGCTCGTCTCGCTAGAACAATTACGACTGAGTAGTGAGTTCAATCCTCACTGGGTGTACCTTACTTTCGGCCTTGTACGACATCTAAGCTACACTTGGAAAATCAATTTAGGCACCTCGAGGCGGTGTAATGGTTAGCAAGCTCGTCTCGCTAGAACAATTACGACTGAGTAGTGAGTTCGATCCTCGCTGGGTGCCCCATAATTTCGGCCTTGTGCCACATCTAAGTTACGCTTGGAAAATCACCACCTGTTACACATATTTGTATCGACTCTAAACTGTGCATGTGAAAATACGTACTTGCACACACACACACACACACACACACACACACACACACACACACACACACAGATTCATGTATAAAACCCACCCAACTTTAAAACGATAACTTACAAAATGCTATAAACTCAAACTGAGTGCAGCTAAACAAATAACATAACTGCGATCAGTCTTACAAAAGAAACAGAGACGACGTACTGCAGTGAAAGCCTCGTTCTCGTTTGACGTCACACGAGAATAACGCTAATGGCTCCTCTATCGATTTGTGCCTACATCGGTCGGAAAGAGAAGAGGCTGTAGTGACGGCGGTGATTTCAGTGGATGGGTTGATAGAAGTGGCGGACAGTGGACAGGAAAGAAGCTTCCACTGATTCGTTGATGTATTTTGTAGTCTACTACTCGAGATCGATATTTTAAACTGTGTCTATTTTAGTTGGTTGTGTTTTGAATTATTGATAAAATCGTAACAAGTGATGAAATGAATGACAAGACTCATCTGGGTTGTATCGGACAAATTTTGTCGGCTTTAGCAACAGAAGATAGCAACTCATTAATCTAAAAAAAAAACAGAGTTTAGTTGTGTGTGTGTGTTTGTGTTTTAATGTATCAGTTCTGATAACATTGAATTAATAACAGATTTTGAGATAAAAAAAAATTAAAAGGTCTATATTAGGTTAGGCAATGAAAGCAAAATGAAGAATTAAATATCAATTTTAAGAAGAATAATATATGATTGTGAGCAAAAGCGACAACCTCGGAAAACATGACTTACCAATTGGGAACGTCAAAATCAAATATATACAACAATTCAAATTTTGTGGCCGGAAAGTCACGTAGGAATAGCAAAAGCCGTTGAATAACATGAGCAGGGCATGTGACAAGATCTGAGGACAAGATATGAAAATGTTGCGAATAATAAAAAAGGGTACATTTTCGGGGGTCCATGATGGATGTTTGGGAGAAATTAATAATCACAGGCACATCAAAGTCAAAAGAAACAAAGGAAAGCTGGACAAGCTTGTGAAAATAAATGACGGAACAATCTCAGGACGGATAGATTCGTAAAAGATCAAGTAAATTTTGAAAGAAATAAAGCACAGGTACCTGGGAGAACTAGGATCCTCCTCATCCTAACAGGATGTGGAAGAAAGAAAGAGAGAGAGAGAGAGAGAGAGAGAGGGGGCAGATATATATATATATATATATATTTATGTGTGTGTGTGTGTGTGTGATCGAAGGATTTCCGCATTTATATCCATGCCGTGTCGCTTAGAGAAGGAGCAAAATACTGGGGTATCAGCAACGTGCCGTCATCGTCAGTCCAATAACCGTATGGGGTCATAATATTAATGGTCAGCTTACCACCTAGCCAGTTCTCTTCATGTGTCTCGATACGGGTAACTATTCATACGTAGCATGTTTTGGGTAAAGCTGATCTGACAGAGCCTATGTTTTCCATGTCAACTGGTGATAATTTTTTTGAAATCTTACTCTGACCGAACATGAAATTTTGATTGGATTTAGTATTAATCTTAATTTCATATACACATTTTCGATGATGCAATAATTCGTATCTAAAAGAGGCAGACACAACAACAAACAGAGAATGAAAAAACAAATATTTTACATGACAAAAATTATTATTTAAATATAATCTCTTTTGTCAGTGGTGAATAAAATTAACAGATGTCGAACATTATACAAAGAGCATCTTAGAAAAATATTCAACTAATAATTGTGTCAGGCTTATTGATTAACTCTCATATATTTCTTCATGTGTATGCATATATATATATATATATATATATATATATATATATATATATATATATGCACATACACACGTATATGTATATACCTATGTATGAGCGTGTAAATGTAATTGAAGATTAGGTATTACATATTGATTGATAGTCGTGTGTACATCTACATTTTCTCGATAAGACGCACACGCACGCGCATTTATATATATATATATATATATATATATATATATATATATATATATATATATAAATTAAGTAATTTATCGAGTCTGAAAGAAACCTCAACAGAATGCAGAAAGCACTGGACGGCCGTTTCGTCCTATATTTGGGACTCGTCAGCAGTGCGCATCCACTACTGAGAATTGAAACCCGATACCAACTGTTCCAACGGGCCTCGGTGACAAAGAGATTGCAAATCAGACTCAATATATATATATATATATATATATATATATATATATATATATATATATATATATATATATATATATATATATATATATATATATATATATATATATATATATATATATATATATATTATATATTTCTCCTCTTCCTATCCAGGATTGCCATTAGCTCTACTGACTACTTACTTTGTTTATATCAAGTGGAGTCTTTCCTATAAATATTTTCAGCACTTTGTGCTTCCAAACCAAGAAGTTCCATGACAGTTCTTTCCTTTCTTTAATCTCCAGAGAAGCAACACATCTTCAAAAAGAGGCTCACCTCAGAACCCTCCCCCCACTTGACTTATGGACAGGTTATGGTTTATGGATTTAATAAAATAAGAATTCCGAATTATCTTTTTTTTATGCGTTGTCCTTTGAAGTCGTGAGCGATTAAGGCTTTTCACAATTTCCTGTTCTTGCTGTTCATATTCAGTTTTGCCCTTTTCCATCTCTCTTTGGCCCTGTTTTGTCATTCATTGACGTAAGTTCGTTAAGTAGATTACACGATGTTTCTCCTCTGCTTCTCTTGCCTTTAGTATATCCTCTGACTTTTGAATTCTCAAGGCCATCTTTTCTCGTCATATATTACACAAAATTCAAAAAAATCTTTCGATTCGAATTATAGTTTCTTTGTTGTTCGTATGATTCTTAAGACTTTCCCGTTTCTCAAATGTTCTGTCCATTATATTCTTAGCATTCGCCGATAGAACCACATTCTCTGTCGCTTGAATTCTTGCTTTTAGATGTGAAGAACATTCCGGCATTTACTGCCATATCGGTGATAGTAATTCAGCCATCTTTGTTTCTAACAATATTTATTTTCTTTTACTTCGCTTAATTTCTGGAAGATAAACAGTGGTGACGTAACTAGATCCATTTTCACTGAGAACTCCATCACACAATCAACCTAATGAGCCACAAAACTTATCATCCGAATTCTGATGAATAAATCGCGCAGCAGAATAAGACTGGAAATAGGATAAGATCGGTGCAGGTTTACTAAAGACACTGGGACAAGGCAGACGATATTTAAGCTCAGAATGATATCAGAAAAAGGCAAAGATGTATATTCATGTTTTAAAAATTATGCAAAAGCGTTTAATAAAGTACGTCACAAAGAACTGTGGAAAGCGCTAGGTAACCTTGACATATTTGGGAAGTATATTAGAATAATCCAGAACTTGTATAGGTTTTGCAAAGTTCTACCAGGATTCATTATTGTCGGACACAATCTTAACAAAATACGGTATGCTGATGTCACAATACAGATAGTAGACATAGAAAGGAAACTACAAGAACTTCTACAGAAGATAGTGAAGGAAAGCGAGAAGAAAGGACTAAACATCAATCGCAAGAAGACAGAATACGTGGTTGTTAAAAAAAAGGAAAAGTTCAACACGTAAATTATAAATTGGAGATGCCATAACCAAACAAGTACAATTTAAATATCTGGGAAGTAGGAAGTATTTCAACAGAGGACGGAAAGGAGACGTTTAAGAGCTACAAATGTCAAGAAATTGTGGAGAGCCATGATCATCAATATTTAGAAGGGATATTGGCAAACAGAAGAAGATACACTTACTGGTTTATGCCATTTCTTTCTGAAAATTGTGTTTATGCATGAGACACAGACATTGGACGCTTGGTGTTGATCTATGTCAATTTTCATATTGATACGCTCTGTCTTTGATATTTACTCCTAAATGTATTTTTTATGCCATAAAACTATATTATTATCATATATATATATATATATATATATATATATATATATATATATATATATATATATATGGCTTTTATCAGAACATTCTGAGGCAATACATTTTTCCTTATTACTTTTACTCGTAATTGAAAAAACATGATTCGTTACTTATGGACCGACACTTTTGCTTCGAATCAGAGTCTGTGTATTTATGCGTTCTGTAAACATAACGAATTACGCACAATGTGTGTGTGGGCGCATGTAGGCGTGCGTGTGCATTGCTTTTTATATACTGTATGTGTATATTATTTTAAGTATTATTCCATTTTATCAATGTTTCTTTTTACCACTATATTCTGGCTGTATACTACTACTACTTCTACTTCTACAAATAACTATTATTATTATTATTATCATTGTAATTGATGATGATGATGATGATGATGATGATGATGATGATGTCCATATTTATCTATTTTATATTATGACATTCTGAATCGATAAATTTTCAGTTGCTAGAAGAAAGAAGCGTAAAATTGGAAAGCAGCAAATAGATTGCGACGAAATTTGTATCTCCCACTAAAAGGAAATCAGTCTTTGATGTCGTTACCTTTACTTATTCGACCTCAAAAGTCTATATAATACGTGTGTCTGAAATCTGTAAATAATTTCATTAGCCCTTCATAATACTCCAATCCAGTTCAGTACGTCATCATTGTTTTCTTATCTTGTGTCATAGTTTGAAGAGAAGGTATTTTTTAGCAGCTGTAAAGATGAAAATTAACCAAATGTTTTAGTCGTAGAAATAATTCTTGACCTTTGTTCTGCTTACTTTTGTGCCCTTACACAAGTTGCAGGAATTCTTCAAGTGATCAATTGACCTTATTCCGTTCCATTTTTTCTTATTCAGAAAAAATATAACAACATCCCAAGAAAAAAATATAATTTAAACTGTGTTGTTTTTTAACGACAAACTCAAAGTAATTTTTTCATTTTTCACGAAAAAGTTTTAAACACTGTACTATTTTGTCAGCAATCGTTACCTTAATTGTTGATCATTCTTAATGCTTTTCTTTCCGATTACTCTAGCAAATCATCAGCAATACATATGCTTTATAATATTTGCTTTCATTTTTGATCAATGACAAATTATTTCTTCTTTATTTCTGCTCTGCAATACATATCTACAGTGAATATATATATATATATATACAGTGAATATATATATATTCACTATATATATATATATATATATATATATATATATATATATATATTCAATGTATATATATATACACACACACATATATATATATATATATATATATATATATATATATATACATAAACAAATAAAAGTGAACATTGAAGTCAACACTCAGAGGCGACGGACTGTTTCATGCTAGACGCAATCGTCAGGCCTCCTGATACACTCTCTATCTCTGATATTGAGCACTTAAATAAATATAGCAAACCTTAAAACTATATTTCTTTTTATATATATATATATATATATATATATATATATATATATATTAACATTTTAATGTATTTCTGGCATAAAACTATACGCAACACATTTCCATTATTTTTAATTTTCATTGCCAAATATATAAAGGACCGACATTATCTAAAACACATTTTAGAAAAAAAATTTAAAAAATTCGGAATTAAATTATGAAAGATATTTTCTATCAGTATAAATATTCATATTGTTAAGACAGAAAATGCCTAATACTGTCTAGATGGTGGAATGCAGTGACGTCTGTGGCTAAAATAAAAAAAGAAGTCATTTGGTTCATATAAATTCGTCACTATACTATAAGAATTGCTGTTCCTTTTTTTCCTTTATAGCTAAAATTTCCCGTATTGGTAAATATGCAAGCAATAGAATAAGTGAGAGAGATTGGGACATATTTGTTTCTTACTGGTAATGTCAAAAGTTAGATTAAAAGCTTGCAACATTATTAGTGGGCGAAAGTAGATCCGAATGATATACTTGTAGATAGTCAGATTTGAATAAACATACATAGGATTTAGTATCCAATATTTAAAATGATTATCAGGTACATTTGTATCTTTCTCTATTCCGACGATCTACGGTCGAAAAACCCTCGTCGTCCTATATGTTTTAAGTCTGTTGCTATTAATTTATGCATTTGTAACTAAAGTCTTCGATTACGGTTTCAAATCAAGGATTCAATTATAATTTAGTGTTTTATAAACCGATTCATTTCCAAACTGCAACTTGAAACGGAATCAAAGGAACTCTAAATTTGACAATTTTCGGTGTATACAATAGTATAAAATTAGATATGCTTTTATTTTCTTCTAAATATCAATTATGCTTAATACAGCCAACCACAATGCAGAAGCCGTTACACATAGTTTTTGTTTATTATAAGACATTCCACATAAATAATATTTAAAACATGATCGTCTATTTTCTCCATTATTGGATTAATCACTAAAAATTGATAATTTTCTGTTTTGTAATATTTTATGTGGTCTGGCAATGCTCAGGTTCAAGGTTGCCTGATTAAATGAATACAACCTGTATAAAGATTCCTGAGTTTATCTCCATTCTGTTGAGTGTAAAATTGTCTAGAAATCTAAGAATAAAAGAACCAAAAATAAAATATAGACACTTTTATTGTGTATCGTCAGTGTATTTTCTCCTACATTCTTTCTACGTATTTTTCTTAAACTAAAAGCATCGCCTCTCTATAGTCGTTATTTATCTTACAGTTCTATACTTTGTACAAATGTAAAAGTAAGGGCAGTTAAAGAAAAGCATAATAGTAAATTAAATCAGAGACAAGTACCTTCTATCAAAACTTTAACCCTCGTCAATAAGAACAGTAAAAATATTTCCAAAAAAAAAAAAAAAATGAAATGTCTTTCGTAGTATATTTGTCAAAATTTAGTGAAGCGGTACTGAAAAAGACGGATCAAAATGAACATGGCGGCTTGCATACTTCCGTCTCCACCATCGGCAGAATCGTCCATTTCTTCTTTTGACCTCTATCGTGTTATTTTGTTTCTTTCACCTATATTTAATTTCACTTGTTTTCGTTTGATTTGTTCTGCGTTTTGTTGTTTTGCTTCCTTATTTTTTTATTTGTTGTACTTTTCATGAACGATGTGCATTTGCAATCTAATTGGTTTGAGTGACTGTTGTTGCTGAAATAAAATGAAAAGTGGGAGATGTGATTGAGATGGTAACCGTTTGACATTCACGCGTGACTGACTTGAAAGGAAGAAAAACTAAAATCGAGAAAAAGTGTACTGTAAATTAAGAAAAGTATATATATATATATATATATATATATATATATATATATATATATATATATATATATGTATATATGTATGTGTGTCTGTGTGCACATAGGTATAGAGAAAATATTATTAGAGTAATTTTTAAAAGTCATTTATTTCTAGAATAAAAGCCTTTACTATGATTTTGTAATAAATTATTTGCAATTCTATAAGAAAATTATTTACTACACAATTCTACAGAAATATTTCTAAGAAAAAAGAACTAATGCTTTTTGGAATGTTATTAAAAAGAAGGTATGGAAGATTAATGATATTTTTTCAATATGAAATATGAATGAATATCTACACATACACATGCATATATATATATATATATATATATATATATGTGTGTGTGTGTGTGTGTGTGAAAGGTGTATATAAATAATCAGTTTGTCTGACGATCGCTAAAGCGTGAAACCCAGGGTCACAAACTCACATCTATCCAATAAAATATATATATATATATATATATATATATATATATATATATATATATATATATATATATATATATATATATATACATACAGAGATATAGGAATGAAGCTAGATACGTTTATATACAAATATATATGTGGGGGGATTCGTACAACATTTTTAACAATAGCAAGCAAAATTATATATATATATATATATATATATATATATATATATATATATATATATGAAAATAGAGACTCACTGAAGAGTATCTAATCCCACAGATTATAACACGTGTAGTTATTTCGATTCTCACTAGGTGGTATTGAGTCAGGTGGACCATTATTATATACATGTGACAGTCTAAGTTTGAGAATTAATTACCTATAAAAACTTCCGTGACCGCGCAGCGTGTAATAAAAAGTAAATATTTTCCATATTGAATGTTGCTTTCCCAGCATCGATTTCTTTGTTGTCGATGTGCAATTAATTCAGTTGTGAATATTTATCATATTTACCGAACATTATAGACTGAAAACTTCAGATCAAAATTCAGAAAATAAAATTCAATACTACTGCAGTAATATCGAACCTTACTTTTTTACACACACACACACACACACACACACACACACACACACACACACACACACACACACATATATATATATATATATATATATATATATATATATATATATATATATCGGAAGGAGATACATATGAACAGAAAGTATATAAATCAACTAGTAGTATATTTAACCGAAGGAAAATTATAAATGTGGTTGATGTACATATATACATATATACGTATATCATTTTAAAAATGCTGACTGGCAGAGTCAGAGCCTTTGTGAACATCAACACCGCATACGAACTGTCAGTTTCACACAATGCTTTTTTTTTCGTTAGAAGATTTTTATGAGGCGCTAAATCGAGAGCTGGCATGTTGTATTGATTCTTATGTTCACACGGACTCTCTCCTGACACACACACACACACAATATATATATATATATATATATATATATATATATATAAATTTAAAAGAAAAACAGACCACTTTAAAAAGTACCATTATAATAATTTATTTCACCAGAGTCCTTTTAAAAGAACTGGAATGCTATCTGATGATCCGGCGTTCTTTTAAAAGGGCTCTGGTGAAATAAATTATTATAATGGTACTTTAAAGTGGTCTGTTTTTCTTTTAAATAATTAGCTCTGGATTTACATTGAGCTCTCAGAATTTCATCCTCCTTGGGATTACCATATATATATATATATATATATATATATATATATATATGTACGTATGTACGTATGTATGTATGTATGTATGTATGTATGTAATGTTCACCCAGTACGAGGTTCAAAGGCCAATTACAGGTTTGGGGTTACTGTGTTGTCTTGTAAGTGTAGGAATAGCCAAGAACTGAAATTCATGGGATTATGTCAGAAAGAATACAAGTTAATCTTAGACTTGAAGAGGTCAACATTCATTGTAGTATTTAGTAAAACACCCTGCCAGAGTATGTTCCCCAAAGTATTATTCTTTGGGATATATATATATATATATATATATATATATATATATGACGTCACACATTATGAAATGGACAAAGTCCGACAATTATTTTAAGACATTTTTAAGTTTATACATTCTTTTTATGGATACAAATATTTAAGTAAATGCTCTGTTTTTATAATAAACAGTATTAATCAACATTTACCAAACCTGAATGTCCGAGAAATTTTCACAGAATTCGAATCTTGTCGAAGGACGAATATTTTCTGTGAAAATTTCTCGGATATTCAGGCCTGTAAATGTTGTTTAATACTCTTTATTATAAAATAGAGCATTTACTTAAATATTTGTATCTATAAAAAGAATGTACAAACATAAAAATGTCTTAATATATATATATATATATATATATATATATATATATATATATATATACATATATATATATGTGAGTGTGTTTATTCATATAAATTCATATATATCTATTTATGCATATATATAAATTTGAATATGTATATGCATACATATATAAATACATACACACACACGTACACAAACACACACACACACACACACACACATATATATATATATATATATATATATATATATATAACAAGTAGATAGATAGAGATATAGATAGATAGATGAATTCTAAAAGAACTCAATCTAAGGATTTATGATAGAATAATTTAAATCTTTAAAAAATAATATTAAGACGAAAGTCTATTGAAAAAAAAGCGAAGAAGAAAACAGAATGAATGAAGTCACAAAGAAGAAAAATAATGAGGAAAAAAATTAAAAAAGATTAATTTACAGAGAATCAATGAAGGGAAGATATATTGAAAGTAGGAAAGTAACCCGAACAGAAGACAAAAGAAAGAGAAAAATTAATGAACTTGGAAAAAAGTAAGAAGGAATGATGGAGATGATGATAGAATATACGCAGTCAATCGCTAAAATGAAGGAAAACAAAAGAGGAGAATGAATGAAAGAAGGAAGGTAGGAAGGAAGGAAGGAAGGAAGGAAGGAAGGAAGGAAGGAAAGAAGGAAGGAAGGAAAGAAGGAAGGAAGGAAGGAAGGAAGGAAGGAAGGAAGGAAGGAAGGAAGGAAGGAACAAGCGAAGGACGGGAACGAAGACACAGAAAATATAAGAAACTTAAGAAAGGAGTGATTGTAAGAATTGAATAAAGGAAGGGGAGGGGCGGAGGAAATAAGCAAAGAAATAATTCTAAAAACAAGAGCATCAGAAAAAGAAGCGAAAATAGCAAAGAATGATGATCAGAAGATGGAAAAGAATAAAAAAAATATGTCAGCAAAAGTCTGCAAGTTCGTTTTTAAAGAGAAGTAGAAACAAAAATTCAGGGGAGGAAAGAAGTCAGATGGAATAGCGGCTAATCGGTGTAGGTGGGGAACACAATACATGGAAATCAAGGTTCGTTAAATGAAAATATAGCGCACACACACATGAGCGTACACACACGCATACATATGTCTACACATACAAGCATGAATACGAGTTCGAGAACATAAATGAACATATTTACACTCGGGTATGGATACACATACACACATATACGCATCGCCGTACAAACGCATACATTTCCAATCATTCATAAATACTTTCCGGCTCAGCTTAAAGGCCTGCCATAGTGTGTCAGTTAGATAAAAGAAATCTTTTAGACTAAATAAGTGAGTTTGATCTTCACAATGTACTTCACACTATTGTAGCCTTTTACTAGACTAAATTACCTTTTAAGAGAAATACATACACCCTTGTGCAAATTAACTGAAACAAAACGAATAATTACGTTATTTTTTTTCGTGTGTTTCCAATGAGACATGACCCAGTGAAGATGTTAGTACTTCGTATGTCCATTTCACAATGACGTTCCATGCAGATTGACCACAGATTCTCGATTGGATTTAAATCAAGAGAGTTTAGGGGCCAGTCTTGTACTTTGATTTGCTCGCTGGTAAGGCTTACCAGTGCGTTCGTGTAGCGTTACAAAATTTCGTACGATTCCTTGGAAGACAATGGCCGTATGACAACTAATCGGCAGTCAAGACAAGTATCCGAGCGTGAAAAAAATTTGATGCAATTACGGATGACGCAATATTTTTCAAGGCAAAACAAATTTCATCACCCCCACCTGAAAATAGATTCATATTACTGCACACCTCTGAAAATGACCTGAGGAAAAATAGACATCGATTACACTATGTCACTCCAGTGGGTCTAAAACCGACCACACGGTGAAAGAAAGTAAACTAAAGCAGTTGTTTAATTAATTTGCACAAGGGTGTATATAGAGATATGAACAGACTCAGGCACATCATATATACAAAGGTTGTCATTGTTACGTTGGCCCATAACGTCAGGTATGGGTACTGATAGTATGTCAATAGAGGTTAAACCTTCCTAGCAATAACACTTTTTTTTTATTTTATTACAAATGGCAGATTGGTAAAATCACATCAGATATGAAAATGTATTCGAAGAAAATATGTCATTGAATTAACTTATGCAAGAAAATTCCATTTTTGACTTTCATGGATGCTTGCTGAACGTTTACAGTAGATGTGTTCGGCGGTGTGAAATGCGTTATTGCGACTGCATTGTTTGTGACAAATCCCGTTTAGGGACAACCGACAGTGCTGTCAATTAAAAAAATGAATTGAATAAATGAAGAGCAGCTAAAAATCCTTTGCTAATGGAGTGGAGGGAAAATGTATGCATGTGTGTATGTATGTAGTCTTGGTGAAGCATATACTATGCAGATAAGGAAAGAATCGTTAGCATTAACTCGAATGATCCTGATTTATCAAAAGGTGTTGCTCCCTGTATGCGTTATAATTACCCTTTAGGAAACGGAGGCACCCCCCCTATATATATATATATATATATATATATATATATATATATATATATATATATATATGCATGTTTTATTAAAAACGACAGACAAGGTACTACGATTGTGCTTTTTATTTAATTCTTTTTGTGTTCGAACAAGTGTTTTCGTTTTGGACACAGGGTGTGTAGAAACTGCCCAAATGTTCGAGCGGTTTGATCAGGAACATAGTTTCTTAAGGGGCATTTAAACCCATAGATAATGTTCCCTCGTTTTAATTTTGACTTTGCTGATGTGTTATTTTTGAGGATAAGGTTAGCTCTTTTAAATTTTTTGTAGTAGATAATTAATTTGATTTTTTTATTCGGGCCAATTGTGGAAAATGTGTTCTTGATCAAGACGAATTCATAAATAATTACATTGGTCACACGACTACATGCCTATCCAAACGACTTACGTTGCACCTGACCACAGCGCTCTTAGAACCCATTTAAACACACACACAAACCGAAACATACAAGTAAAAAACACAAACATAATAACATCATCCACCTGTAAAAAAGATTAAAAATAATGAAAGCCTTAATAGTGAAATAGAAAAAGCCAACACTTGATAGTATTAACTACAAACACAGCCACAATATTCTGTGTTCGGAAGATAAAAACACCTCTAGAACACTAAAGACATACACGCAACGCACAGACTCAATTAAACTGAAAAAATAAAATCATCTTTGATAATAGCTAAAAGCAGAGGCGAAAGCGCTCGGAATTATAGAACATTTTGGATAGTTTCTACACACTCCGTGTCCAAAAAAGAAAACATTTGTTTGAACACGAGAAAAATTAAATAAAAAGGTTAATCGTAGTACCTTGTCTGTCGTTTTTAATGAAGCATGCATAAATAAAGGATTGTTGCATAAATAAACAATTTTATATATATATATATATATATTTATATATATATATATATATATATATATATATATATATATATATATATATATATATATAGTGACATTATATTGTTATTCAGTTCGTAACAATAGAATTGCCCGTTGGGGGGTAAGACGCGTCTTACGAGATAATAATAAAATCCATTGTTTATGAAAATACAAGTAATTCTCGGCGTTCCTCAAAGAAGCGAGCGAGCGTCATGTTATAAAATGGAATTTACAAAATGAAACACATATCTATCTATCTATCTATCTATCTATCTATCTATCTATCTATCTATCTATCTCTCTCTCTCTCTCTCTCTCTCTATCTATCTATATATATATATCTATTTATATATATATATATATATATATATATATATGATCATTTTCTAAGCAAAGTTTGGATGTGGCACAAGGCCAAAAGTATGGTTCAGCCGTGAGGATTGAAAATACACACACACATACACACGCACACACACACACACACACACGCACGCACACACACACACACACACACACTATATATATATATATATATATATATATATATGTATATATATGACTGGCTTGGTGTAACTGAGCAATGAAATCAGCGAAGTGAGTTTGAATTTCGGCTAATGCTATTCACGTTTTCTGATGTTCTTGTTAAAAAGCCCAGGATCTACTCTCTCCTTGCCTTCTGCTCTATCTCTACAAAATATCTCGTCACTGGCATGCCACAACTGTTGATGAAAAAAGAGTGTGAGAATATCAACCTGAACAAACCAGTGTCCTGTAACTATCTAGTTGTGCAGGCACTAGTATGAGTAAGAGGTTGTTGGATCAATTTTTACTGGATTGTTATTATGTCCTTAAAACCTTTTGTTCATATTGCTGCACTGACTTAAAAGTGGAAAAAACGAACGTCGGAATTTAGAATGTGGGGGCAGATGCAAACAAACGCACATGAGATAAGAGAAAGAGTGAGAGAGAGTGAGAGAGAGAGTGAGAGAAAGAGTGAGAGAGAGAGTGAGAGAAAGAGTGAGAGAAAGAGTGAGAGAGAGAGGGAATGAGATAAAGATAAATAGGTGTAAAGAAAGATATCTACATAAACTATAGAATATTATTATTATTATTAATAATAATAATTTTCTCTTGCTAGCAATCAAGTGATAACAAATTGTTCGGTGCTTGTTCGTTATTTGTAAAGTTTATTATCTGTTATCAACAACTTCTCAAGGTTAGGAATAGTGTTAAGGTCAACCCTAAACTTACTGAGGGTGGAGAAGGAGGTTTTCTTTTTCATTCACCAATGAACTGAAATTTGTTTCTTGTTAATTATTATTCATTGTCTACACTGTAGGAGGGTGGACTGAAAATTTCATAGGCTGACTATGAAGGAGTGGTGCACGAGCTGTGAAATTTTGCATGTATTAATTTCAACAGTTTTTATTAATAAATGTATCGTTTCTTTCAAGGTAATTTGACCCCTGTCTGTCAACTTACTTCAAAAGTAACTAGTACCGACTTCTCTTGAAAATGGATAAAATTTGGTACCATGGTGTCATCAAGTAACTCCCCCTCCAGAACATTCATGCTGACAGGGATGCTACATTACGGGATGACGCTCAAGACTGTGTGAAAGTGGGGAGTTGAAATATTGAAAATGTCTCAAGGTTTGGAGGTACTGCAACTATTACCAACGAGGAAAACATGTATCGTGTTCACCACATGTTGATGGATGACAGGCGATTGACTATCCTTGTCCAGACATCCTTAATACGAGGGTCGACGGAAAAGTTCCTAGGCTGACTATGGAAGACTGATCCGTGAATCTTGCATACATTAATTTCAAAAATCCCTTTTAATAACGGTATTGTTTATTTCCAGGTAAACAGACATAGGCTGTTCAAAAAGACTTCAAAAGTAACCAATAGCGATTTGACAAGTACCTGCTGAAAAAGTGTTTAGTCCGCAAGGTCTATATCAACGATGCAAAAGTGGGCAGCTGAATTTAGGAGGGAAAGAGAGAGTTTTGAAGATTACCAAACGTATAGGCGCCTTCCAACTGCCACCACTGAGGAAAACATGTATCGTATTCAACACATGTTGATGGATGACAGGCGATTGGCTATAAATCAAATAGACAATGCTAGCAGCATATCCTGCTTGGCATGTCGAAGGTTTTTGCTCCGTGAGTGCCACATCTTCTGATCACATTGTTTGAGGCAGATAATGCTGGTTTCCTTGAACATTTCTTAACCCAGGATAATTGTTCGGTTCATCTCTTTGAGCCAGAGACAAAGAGACAATCCATGAAGTAGAAACACGCTTCCTCCCCTGCACCAAAAAAAGGCCAAAACCGTTTCATCTGCAGGGAATGTAATGGCCTAAGTTTTGTTTTTTAGGGATGCAAACGGCATTGTGTTTAATGAATGTATTCAAAAGGTTCATACCATCAATGGAGTGTACCATGCCAACTTGCTGAGGTGCTTCACAAAAGGCTATCAAGATTAAACGATTAGGAAAACTGTCGAAAGGGGTCTTGTTTCATCAGAACAATTTTTCAGCACACAAGTCCTTGGTTTCAATGGTTGCTGGTGACTGTGGCTTTTAACTTGTTCATGACCATCTCTATTCTCCTGATTTGATCCTATCTGACTATCATCTGTTCTCCAACATGGAAAAACAATTGGCGAGGAACAGTGGCGTAGCTAGAGTAAACGTCACCCGGGGCGGCCCGCTCAAATGTCACCCCAATGACCCCGATTCACCCTATGCTGAATGGTTAGCTGTAGCTAAATTTTCATACATGCTCTACCTCTACTTTACTCTCCTGACCGGTACGTTACTGTTTACATGTATGATCCAAGACAAAATCCAATACTACAAAATAATCAGTTCAAATCAAAAGCTGAAAACATTGCTATTTTTCCTACTCACAAATTTCCCGACAATTTATTAGAAAATTTCTGACGGCGGGGGGGGGGGTCATAAATCATTTCGGGGTGGGGTCATATGCCCGCCTGCGAAACCCTGTGTCCAGACTATTTTTGGCACCTTAGCCTGGTTGAAAAATTTTGTTGGGGGCGACATTGTATCACCCCTCCTGTGCTGGCACCCGGGGCGGTCCGCCTCCCTCGCCCCCCTTAGCTACGCCACTGACGAGGAACCAGTATCACTTTGATGATGACGTCAAATCTGCTGCTGTTTTTTGACCAAAAGGATGAAAGCTTCTTCACCAATGGGATGCAAGAATTGAAACGCCAATGGAAGAAGTACGTGAACCGCAAGTGGGACAATGTTGAAAAAGAAACCTCATTTAATCACATTCCATGAGAGGATCTTGATGAACCTATAACCTTTTTAGTCGACCGTTGTATAAGTCTACCAATAATATTATCACTGTTTCTGCTGATTTTTATAATCTCATAAGGTCTGTGTATTTTCACCAGTTTCCGCTTTATTTTAAAATGAACTCAGTTTGCTTGTATCACGGCATCCATTATTTATCACATCTATTTTTCGTTGTCTCTGAGATCGAATCTTTTGGCCTCGAGTTCTATCATTTCAGAAATTTCAAAAATTGATTTTCTTACAATTAATTTATACAATAAAATCCTAATGGTTTTCACAGTTTTTAAGAATTTTAACTTTACCTTTTCCTAGAAAATTTCTTTTTAGATGATGGATATTCAATAAGGCTTAACTCTAGCACAAAACCACGTTTATGGAGAACTCGTTAGGATGCTAAATGGGCTCTCTCATTCCCCAGGGAAATACGTAAGTCATTCGATATTAGTGTTAAAATAATCTATCTTAGAGGTACATTAGTCCACTTCAAAGTAACCCATTAAAAGCACAGCACTATAAAATCCCTGTGACATTTCCCCTTTTCGAAACATTCCCAATTCTAGTTTATAAAATGAAATAAAAGGTCGCATAATGTTTGGTTGAAAAGCCTTTTTGAAAAACTGAGACATAATTAAATAGACTAGATAACTAGATAATTAAAAACACCTTGCCAATTTGTTTATATCACGTCTATTTTATTGTGAATATTGCATTGTGAATATTGTATATTCCCTGTTATGATATACGCACGAGCAAATGAGCAAAATCGCATGAAATCAAACTTAAAAATGCACAAACATCAAAAGGGAAAGAGCAATGTTAGTATTATGGTCCGGTTCCTTGTACCACGGTGACAGTCCAAGGTAGAACCAATAAAGAAGAACTCGGAACACAGGTATGGAATAACACAGATATATTACAAACAGGAACATATACAGAGAAGTAGAAGTGTTAGTATGAACAATCAGGTTTAGTAGAGAGAACAATGTAGTCTCGGCCAGTATCACTATTCCAATGTCTTGCAGTAATTGTCTATACGCGACTCTGTTTCGGACTGCCTCTGACTCGACTCTTGACTCGACTTGAACTACTGACTGACTTGAACTACTGACTCATTCGAACTACTGACTCTACTAACTCCTTGCCTACTCCTGAGGCGCAGTATTTATTAAGTATGGAATAGTCCATTATTATTATTATTATTATGGGTAAGGTCCCATAACAGTTAGATATAATGCTAAAAGATGAAATGAGTTCAATAGAAATCAGAGAAAAGATCAAAATATAAAGGATAAGGAATAGATTAAACGGAGAAACTAATGGAGGTAGGCAAGATGACAGGACGAGGAAAAAGATTCATGATAGATATTCAATGAGCGGAGTTGAAGAAAACTAGAGAGAATACTGAGAGATGAAATAGGGGTGTTTGTGGGTAAGACATGTCCGAGAATACCATATGAGAGCTATATATATATATATATATATATATATATATATATATATATATATATATATATATTACGATAAACGTGCAATCAATTTACAAATTCATGAATTATTCACACAAAAACAAATGCAAAGGTTAATGATTTAATTGGCGAGAAATCCATCGACGCAAACAATTCAAATAATATACAAAAACCTCCGAATCCAATATTCCAATATCATTTTCGGATACAACAATACATATATTTTCGTTGTCCTCTTATTACTAAGAGAAAAAACAAGAACAACATCTATTCTATACCTGAAGATGTCTGTAGGAACAGACGAAAGCTTGTAGTAAAAATAAGAACTAATACGGCAGAAATTTATAGAAACAAGGATCTTTTCATTCATAACGGATTCGGAGGTTTTTGTATATTATTTGAATTGTTTGCGACGATGGATTTCTCGCCAATTAAATAATTAACCTTTGCATTTGTTTTTGTGTGAATAATTCATGAATATATATATATATATATATATATACACACATATATATATTTAGGATGACAGGTACTTTCACGTCCTCTATGCTCAACAGATTTACATTTGTTTCACTCCCAAGAAATTGTCAGAAGTGACAGAACATTTAGGAACAAAAAAGGGGAATACAGTCTTTGAAACTATTTTGAGAAAAAAACAGATTTCTTTAAAAGTGAGAATTTGCTCTGCCATTAGTCTTAACCGATTATCATCTCATATCTATCTATCTAGCTAGCTAGCTGTCTCTTAGTTTTACTGAATCAATGTAACATCTAATATATATATATATATATATATATATATATAGATAATATTAGTGGGAAATATACATACATATGCAAAATATATATAAAAAAATACCCATACATGTATATTTTCAGAAAAAAAATTTTTCCAAGAGGAAGAATCCAGGTAGAACTCAATGACTAGGACAGAGTAAGGATATAATAAAAAGGCTAAAACACTACGTGTGTGTGTGTGTATGTGTGTGTGTGTATGAATATTCTCAGATGGAATATATCTGTAGAAGAGACAAAATGACTGCATGGAAAGACAATAGGAAAACTATACTTAGTCTAGCACGCGCGTTTCCTCATTCGAGGAATTTTATCAAGGAAAATTTTGATGGTTAAAAAATAAAACGATCACTATTTGTCTTAATAAAGTACGTCGAATGAAGAAAAAAAGGCTAAACTAAGTATAGTTAAAATATCTTTTTTCATTATATATATATATATATATATATATATATATATATATATATATATATATATATATATATATATATATATGTATGTGTGTGTGTGTGTGTGTGTACGTGCGTAAAGAATACCAATATAACTAAAAGTGTTTTAAAACGAACAAAACCTAAGTTATTTGATTCCGATGTCACCTTGAGAAAAAAAACAAATTCATTTCCAGAAGAAAAGAATGCGATTAAATGACATTCAAAATGGCGGAAAGCTTTTGGAAAAAATTCGTAACATTTTCACTAATAATTAAATGAAAGCTGATCAATGTTTCGATTATTTATTCATTTGGAGATTTAGAGGCTATAATCCGATCAGTAAACTTATGAGCGGAAATGAAATCGATTATTTAGGATGTTCTCATTATCAAACACAGAAAGAAAATTTCTTAACATATACACATATATATATATATATATATATATATATATATATATATATATATATATATATGTATCTGCATTTATATATATATACAGGAGGTGTATTTCAGCAGCAAGAATTCTCTCAAACACGTTTTGTTGAATAATCTAGACAAGTTATGTCTGCCAATATTTTTATTAGATCGTTGAAATTTCCGAATAAGTTGTTTTGTGTTATCGGTAATTTTTCAAAATTCAATTAACTTTTATTTTTTAAATGTTTTTTTTTTTTTTTTTCGGAGTTCTCACGTTTGTCTGAATTCTTGGATGTTTCGATTTCTCTTTCTATGAGAGGACGTCGACATTTTGTTGTCTTAATGTCCTTATTCGATGCAGAATCATATAAGTTAAATAAAGAATTCTTTCAAACATGTTTTGTTAAATAATATGGACAAGTTCTATCAGTTATCTATATATCCGTCTGATCTATCTATCTATCTATCTATGATTATATACATATAAATATATCTACTCAAAATATGGGCAGTCGCTAAAATTAACGTTGAAAGTGACAAAATCTGTCGGATTAATACATAAAAAACCTATCACTTATTTAGAAATTCCACAGAAAGAGGTAAATATATAGAGAGATACGCACAGAAACATTCAAACATGCAGATACGCGCGCACACACAACTCATGTATATTTGGTTGAAGCAAACATCTTTCAAAGAATTTCGAAAATCTTATTCTGTGATATTATAGCATAATAGGACATTCATCAAGTATTTACTCACGCGAGATTCTACGTTTTCACTTAAGTGTGTATGACATCATATAAGAACGATTCCAATTTTGAATCAAAGGATTTTTCGTCATTTTTTTTTTTTCGAAATCTTCAACTTTTTGGAGCCATTGCTCCAGTGACATCACTCAATTTTCTCTGTAAAAATGATTTCGATTTTTTACTTACATTTTTTTGAGGACTGGGGAGCTCTGGCCCAGATATATCAACAATGGGTCAGATTTGGATCTTTCAAAGACAGAGTCAGAGTCTTAATGGTGAGAGACAAGGAACCGCTCTATTTACCAGCGTCTTTAATGATGAATAGTATATATAAGCATTTCACTTGAAGTTTGGGGTGAACTCCTAATAGACCTTTGAAGCAAGAAACCTCTTTTTTTTTGTACCATTGTTCATCATGACAGACGGAACATCATGGTCTGCTCGGTAATGGCGGAACTTTACGTGTTTGGTTTTGGAGATACTGAATATTACAAGTTAGATTTTTTTTATCTCATTGAGCTGTTTCTAATAGCTCAATGAGGAAAATGTATGAATAAAGATCAGCTGTCAGTCTTTGGAAATCTAGATTCTTGAAGTTGCACCCATGCACTGTTACATCTTACGCATAGATATTTGCTAATAATCTATGTTTTAAGGAATAATATTAATATAAATCAGAAAGAGGGTAGACCCAGCCTTGTGGAGAGACAGCATTAATCTCATATATAGGCAGTTTATTTCATGCTTGAATCCAATCTCAGGCTATGATTGTATTCTAGCATGAAACAGACCGTCGCCACTCGGCATGAACCTCTGTGTTCTCAGTGTCCACTCTTATATATATATATATATATATATATATATATATATGGGGGTGAATGTGTTTGTGTGTTTTATATTATGTCACGGAGACAAGGATTTTCCAAGCCAGGGATACAAACTGAACGTTTAGAAAAGTTAAGAAATATGTGTAAATTAATCAAAAGTGCAACATGCGGTCTGCCAAAAAAAAAAAAAAAAAGTACAGATATACAATTCCCCAACTCCATCTTCGAAATGCCAAAAGATAAAGAATAACAGATGATCTTTTTCACAAGAAATATTTTTTAACCCAGAAAAAATTAGACGGGCAAAGTTGGCTGGAATTGAGAAAATCAGATTACAAACACAGACACACACGTACAGGCTCGCACGCACGCGCACGCGCACGCGCGCGCACACACACACACACATATATATATCAAATATGTGGTGCAGTTCAATTTATATTACAATGAATCATTCATACAAAAAGTAGATTAGTAAAGTTAATGATATAAAATTTTACCAAAAAAAAAAAGATGCCTGATAGTACAGTCGAAAGTACTTGCGTATTAAAGAAAGAACTTATACAGCTTATAATTTTAAAAAACAAGGATCATAACTTTCATCGAGGGATTTGTAAGTTAATGCACCTTTAAAATTTTGTTAGCGAAGGGATTTCACCATTTTATATCATTAACTTTACTAATCTACTTTTTGTATGAATGATTCGTTGTAATATATATATATATATATATAAATTCTACCAAGTTGTGTTTTATTTTTATTGTATTTTTGCAATTTTCAAAATTGTTCATCGAAATCAAAATTGTGGATAAACTGTCCAAAGTTCATGTTACCGTTCTGTTTTTTTTTTCTTTTTTCGAGTAATTATAATCAACTTAAAACTGAATGTTATCTGTATAATGGTGTCTCGCGTAAGGGACATCATGTGTACAACGGTTTCACAGAGCTTTAGTTCTTCGGAAAAAGAACATATCAAATTATTATTTGATCTGATACCCCCTCTGATTCTTTAATGTTTTGGCCGCGGGTAACAGCGATCATATGTCAGCTCCCATCCACAAGACACAACACTCTCTTGTCACATGAGCTGTTCAAAGCATTACTGCCACCTGCGCACTCCGAATGATGTTAGCTACCCCTAAGGTGACCTGTCTAGCAGGAAAATTCCTGGAAATAGTCTAGAGTGTTCCAATCTCTTAAGGGGCAACTTCAGCTGCTGCTTGGTATATTTCTATTATTTGAGAGGCCAGGTTTTGGTACCCCGATATTTTCGCCTGATCCAACTTCATGTTGTTTTCATCCCAGCAACGTATATCAGAATCCATTCATAACAGTTCTTGTGTACAATTGTGATATAAGGGTGACTGCTATTTAAGCGCATGTCAGTAAAGGTAGTCGCATCCCACATGAGCTCCACTAGCTCATTCCCGACAACCAATGATGGTGAATACTCGTACCACTTATCTAAGCACCCGAGTTCCTAATATATTCTAAAGGGATTATTTGTCATGGCGTCCGTGTACATGTTTATTTCAATGACATCCACTTTATTATACATCTTCCACTATATATATATATATATATATATATATATATATATATATATATATATATATATATATATATATATATAGACATTTTTATGTTTATACATTCTTTTTATAGATACAAATATTTAAGTAAATGCTCTGTTTTATAATAAACAGTATTAATAACATTTACCGGCCTGAATGTCCGAGAAATTTTCATAGAAAATATTCGTCCTCTAACAGGAATCGAACCTGTATCCCATACGGAACCGTCATATAGCCTGACGTGCCTTAACCGATCGAGTCACGGAGGATCGTTCGATTAGCAAGGTCGATTTTACTGCTTTTAAACATTAATCTTCCCTGAATCTCTCACGTACATTCATATCTGTAAAATCGAACCAAAGCAGGCAGCGCTGAACAGTTATGTAATATTGGTCCTCTAGCATAGAACTGAATGCTAGACGATCTCATCACAGATGAAGAGAATGGAGGCAACAAAAATTTGGTTCTACAGAAGGATACTGAGAATACCATGGACCAAAAATATGAGTGACGACGAAGTTTTAGAGAAAATAGAAACAAAAATGACACTTAAACTTCACATCAGAAAGAGTCATTTGAAATGTCTAGGGCACAGAACGAGAAAAGAACGATTAGAAAATTTGGCACTCACATGATATATGGAAGGCAAGAGAACCGGAGGGAAGGAGTACGTGATCTACCTAACAAGATTGCGCAGATTGTTGGCAGAACAGAAGAGGTAGCAAAAAGACAATCTTTACAAAGAGCTGCAAAGGACAGGAAGTTGTGGAGAGCCGTGATCGCCCACATCCTGAAAGGACACAGCACATAGGAGAAGAAAAAAAAAGTTAATGAACTCTTGTCAAATCTTCGCTTGGGTTTGAAAAACAAAAGTTTTCTTTTTTTAATCTAAAGAGAAATGTCACCTGTTGGCTATGGCACAATGCATGTGATTTATCTTTAAAGGCTGCAGTTTGCAACCGACTAACACTTCGCCCACATAATGTTGCATATGTTTAGATAGACTCAAATCAATATATATAATTACGCACACACTAACCCTACCCCATATATATATATATATATATATATATATATATATATATATATATATATATATATATATATATATCAGTGAGTAAGAGAGAAATAAAGAGAGAGAAAGAGAACCAAATAAGAAACCTTACTTATTCAATGACATCTTTGTGCAAATCAATATTAACATGATTATTGATTATAAGTGATAAAAATATTGTGCATATTTCTTTCTTTTTTCTTGTGTTTTTCTTTTTTTAAAGCAATTTTAATCAAATTGATCGGCCATTTTTATCCAACTGAGAACTACCAACGGAGCACTTAACACTCGAGAGGGCGCTGTGAAACGATGGAAACGCCGTTACGACCGAATGACGTCAAAAACGAACAAGAGGTAAAAGCAGGCATAATATTCTCCACAATCCATCTCCGAAATATGCTTGGTGGTAATTAAAGGCATGACTTAGTAATGAGTAAACTCCGAGGAATTTGTTTTGGCTTCTTTGTCAATAAAAGAAAAAAAATACATTGCTAATTTATATGAGTGAGTAAGGTGCTAGACGAGTTATTTGTTCATCTGATCAACTATAGTTGCGCCAAAAGTTTAAGACCACCCAACATTTTTTTACAAAACGAACAAAAATCTTAATAACATAAAAATAAAAGCGTTCCTTGCTTCCACGCAGCAAATCTATTCCAAGCAGTTATAAATAAATTTCCCATTAATTTCAATATAAACTCGTCATTTTATGACCACCTTTCAGCCTTGAAACCGTTTCATTATGAATGAACACGCTGGCTATGAAAATGACAATATTCAACTGAAATCCCGGTTGTTCAGACATCCTTAATACGAGGGTCGACGGAAAAGTTCCTAGGCTGACTATGGAAGACTGATCCGTGAATCTTGCATACATTAATTTCAAAAATCCCTTTTAATAACGGTATTGTTTATTTCCAGGTAAACAGACATAGGCTGTTCAAAAAGACTTCAAAAGTAACCAATAGCGATTTGACAAGTACCTGCTGAAAAAGTGTTTAGTCCGCAAGGTCTATATCAACGATGCAAAAGTGGGCAGCTGAATTTAGGAGGGAAAGAGAGAGTTTTGAAGATTACCAAACGTATAGGCGCCTTCCAACTGCCACCACTGAGGAAAATATGTATCGTATTCAACACATGTTGATGGATGACAGGCGATTGGCTATAAATCAAATAGACAATGCTAGTAGCATATCCTGTGGGAGAGTTGAGAAAATTCTGCACAAGGAACTTGGCATGTCGAAGGTTTCTGCTCGGTGGCTACAAGCGAGCAGAAACACCTGATCAAACAGAGAAATAGAAGGAAATCTGGAGAAAAGGTGAGAATTTATAAACTGACAGAGGAGTCAGATGGCAGAATGAAAGAGGGGGAATGAGTACGGAAGGGTTAGGGGTTAGAAAGGGAGGGTGACATTAAGAATGCTTGAAATCAATAACCTAATCTTGTTACACTTATCAAACATGGAGAACGGATAGAGAGGGTTTTCTGGACGAACAACTAAAGGACATTGCACCAAAGGTAGTGATGTCCGTTGAAGCAGCGGCAGCAGCAGCAGCAGCAGGTGTGGTGGCTGCAGTGGCAAATGATAAGGCTGACCAAAAAAGATTATAATGACCATCATAATAACAATAGCCATGACTAATAGTCTCAGCAAAGAACATCAATTTTCTCAAGGAAACATAAATAGATACACAAAAGCAAATAATAAAGAAAATTTAATACCTGAACAAACAACAACAACGACATAATTATATTAATACTAATAATAATAATAAGATGATGATGATGATGATGACACTTGATCAAAAGCGCACCAGGCTGATCACATTGTTTGAGGGAGATCCAACTAGTTTCTTTGAACATTTCTTAAACCAGGATGAGTGTTAGGGTTGATCAGTTTCTTAAACCAGGATGAGTGTTAGGGTTGATCAGTTTCTTAAACCAGGATGAGTGTTAGGGTTGATCAGTTTCTTAAACCAGGATGAGTGTTAGGGTTGATCAGTTTCAGCCAGAGACAAAGACACAATCCATCCCTCATCCCGTGCTGCAAAGAAGGACAAAGTCATTTTATCTGCAGAAAAGGTGATGGCATCGATTATCTTCAAAAGGGCCATACCATCAATGAAGAGTACTACGCCGACTTACTGAATCAGTTGTGAAAGGCTATCAAGACCAAACGCCCAAGAAAATTGACGAAAAGGGGGTCTTGTTTTATCAGCACAATGATCCAGCGCATGTTCAAGATGAAAAAAAAAAACACTTGGCTGAAAACCAGTATCAGTGTGATGATGATGATGATGATGATGATGATGGTGGTGGTGGTGATGATGGTGATGATGATGATGATGGTGGTGATGGTGATGATGATGGTGATGATGATGATGATGATGGTGATGATGGTGGTGATGGTGATGATGATGGTGATGATGATGATGGTGATGATGATGGTGGTGATGATGATGGTGGTGGTAATGATGATGATGATGATATCATATCTGTTGTTGATTAACAATCTTCTTTGAACAGTCGGATGTCAATTTACATGGAAGAAACAATACAGTTATTAATAAGAAGAGGTGAAATTAATGCATGCAAACTTTTCCCGTCTAGCATCACTCCTTCATAGTCAAACTATATACTTTTCAGCCCCCAGCCTCCTCCTCGTAGTCTCCGCGATAACCTTGATATCGGTTATCGGATTGCCGGTAACCTTATTCTTTATGCAATCATGCTAATGTTCTATCAGACTTACAACCGGTCTGTAGGCAAGCCATTCCAACTCAGTGGCATTGAACTTCTTAAGATATTCTTGCACTTTTTTTGCTATGAGTCATGGGGCGCCATCATGCGTAAAGTGTTGCAACCACTTACGTACAAGCAAATCTCTAGTTTATCCTCTAAGACTTCCAGATTTTTTTGAGCATTCATGATTGCTCCATGGTCCAGGGTATATAAACCCGTTGTTCCAATTCCTTATGTCTGAGATGGTGTTTCGTAGTTTGCATCGTATATTTCTCCTCCTGCTGCAGTGTGCATTTATCAGCGAACGTAACGTTTTCCCCATCGTTCCTCTGCCCAATGTTCATTCGTTTTTGGTGAATGACAAGTACTTCTCTTTTATTTACACTGTTAATCTTGGAGTTCGCACACATTTGCAGGATAGTTGATATTCATTGACTAATGAGCGAGAAACAGTTTCTTTTACGCACATCTGCAGCCTTACAAAATAGGGCAATCCGATTTTCGTTCAATGAATTTGGTGATATGACTATCTCTAGGGATTATTTGATTGGAACATCTATTTTTCTTTCGGTCAGAATAAGAGCCATCAGTTGGTTAATTGACATTGGCATTTTGTATAAGCGAAAATGTTGCAAATTACTTTTCAGTCGAGTATTTATTAATAATGCCTAAAATAAGTCTTATTTATAAGTACTGGAGTCTCCATGATAAATTACAGAGAAGTTTTTGGGACATTGCCAAAAGTGTTTAAGGAGTTCTGAACTACTCTTTGAACAATGGGAGTACCGCAAAAATGAATATCCTTATTATTATTAGATTTCAAATGTGACTCTTATATATATATATATATATATATATATATATATATATATATATACTGGAACACACCTATTCTATAGTTAATAGACTCTCCACCTATAATAAGTAGTAGTAGTATATAGCGAATAACTGCTATATAACGATAAAAAAACATTACTGCGTTACTCAAAAATCGAAAACCAAATAGAATAAATAAAAATATACAAAATAAAAAATAAGTAAATAAATAAAAAAAAATATAAAAATTAATCCAGATAAATAAATAACTGAACAAATTAACAAATCGCTCCCGCTAAAATAACCGTTAGAACTAATAAAAACAAACATAAATAAGAAAGAACAAGTAAAAATAATCATCCCTACCACACACTGATGCATACACACTCAACTAAGCTGAAAATCGAACCATCCTTGATAATGGTATAGCCGAAAGCGCCCATAAAACATTCGGACTGTTCTTACACACCCTTTGTCCAGAAAAAAAGCTCTTGTCAGAACACAAGAAAAATTAAATAAAAAGCTCAACCGTAGTACCTTGTCTGTCGTTTTTAATGAAACATGCATAAAGGAAGGATTGCTGCCTAAATATACAACTATATATATATATTTATGAAATATATATATATGAATATTTCATATATATATATATATATTTCATATATATATATATATATATATATATATATATATATATATATATATATATATATATAAGCAAGTGTAAATGGATATAAATCCGACAGAATGAAGAAATTTTGAAAAAAAACAAACAAAAATCCTTAAATGTAGTTAAAATGAAAGAAATGTCGACGTCTGACGTTTCGGTTTAATAAACCTTTTTCAAGACAATATTCATCAAAAATACAATTCAGTTCAATATGACAAATACGATGGACATAAAAAACACAAGTCTTATTCAGAACAGATAACTGAAAATTTTAAAATGATCAGCCTTCCGTCTAACATGGTCACGCTGTCGTCACATGGGCGACGCTTTCATAACGTATTCCTAAAAGTTTGTGATTATTTTGAAATGAAAAAGAAAATGAAAAGAATTCTATTAGGTTCTAAAATTCTTATGTGTATGCTTGTCGAGCATCAATCTCGCTAAAAAAGGGGAAATATTAAAGAAACCAGGTCTAGTATTCACCGTGCGTGAGATGGATATTATACCTGCTTCATAAATCCTCCTGAGATTTTTTTATTATGAAAATATTTTAATACTTTCACGGAATCGAAATCGAAATTATGATCTGCTTTAGTTGTGTGTACAACTAAAGCATTGTTAAAATTACCGAGACGAATATCTCGTTTATGTTCGAAAACACGAGATTTTAAGGACCTACCTGTTTCACCCACATATTTTTAGGTCAATTTTTTGCATGATATTTGATAGATGCAAGCATCGGATGTAATATGTTGTCTGCTGGTGCTATTTAATATATATATATATGTGTGTGTGTGTGTGTGTGTGTGTGTGTGTGTGTGTGTGTAAATAAAAACAGAACAAAAGTTCCGTCCCCAAATGCATTTTTTTCCAGGTAGGATTTTATTTTACAACGATTTTGCATATGTTTCCTATGTATATAATTTAAGCTAAAATTACTTCTTAAATATGTGTTTATTTTTTTTTTAAATCATTCCTGGAAAAATAATTATTTGTCGTTTGTAAATGTCAAAACTTGATTGTCATATTTGATACTCGATCTAGGAAATCATTGACGTTCGTTTGATGGTCACAATTTTTCTTTTTACCGAGATTTTCATAATTTGCTACAAGACTACAAGTATTGGAATCTCAGATAATCACACTCAAAGAAAATAACGCTAAGTCACTAATATTGCTCTACGGTGTAATTTTCTATTATTTACTGAACACTAATCTGGCATAATGTCACGTGAATAGGGAAAATCGCTAGACTGTACAAGAGGTTTCCTACCACATAGCTGTAATAAAATATGCTCTAAGCTTGACTTAGACTGGTCGAGGGCGAAATCAAGGCGGTGTCGCCTGTTTATTAGTGAAGGGAAACGTGATGCGAATTACAAATGTTCATTCTTTTGTAGGTGCTTTTGTCGGTCAATAAATTTAACTTGTGATTCAGTCTGATAAAAAGAAAAATTCATTTTGCATAGAGAAGGTTTTGAAAAACAATGAGATATAACGAATAATGAAAGCAAGTAAAACGCCTCTCGACACATACATATGTATATACAACGTGTTTAAAAGTTGCTATATTCATGGATGATTATCGGAGATATAGATTTATAGATGTAAACAGGGGTAGATATAAGAATCAGTTATGTTATTTAAAATTTGCAAAGAAATAATGGAAGAATGTTGAATGTCGGGTAAAGACCTTTTGCGGGTATAAACAGTATGTCCATAGAAAACAATCCTGTATGTTGACTGGCAGTTTCACGGTAAGCAATTAGACCATCAATTGTCTGATAATGTTGCCTTCTATTGCTGCATTATATATATATATATATATATATATATATATATATATATATATATATATATATATATATATACGCGCACGCGTGTGTGTGTGTGTGTGTGTGTAGGGGCGTGCGTGCGTGTAATCTTTCTCTTCAAGACGTAGGTGGTCAAGGCTTTCTACAATTTCCTTTCTTTGATTGTTTTCGTGAAAGGAAGCAAAGAAATGAAAATAGAAATATGAATATTGCGTGGAATAAATCGGATCAAGAAATATACCTGAGAGACAGTGGTACAAAGAAAATAAAAGGCAAAACGGAAGAGGGTAGAGAGAGAGAGAGAGAGAAAGAGAGAGAGGGAGAGAGGGAGACAGAGAGAGCGTTCTAAGATCTAAACGGCTTTTAATATATTTTTTTTACCTTTTTCCTGTTCAAAGAAAGATCTTTCTAGGTGTTGTTTGATTCTATTTTACACTTTTTTTCAGTTTTAATGCGTGGCTCAAGGCAGAACTGTTTCGGTAGCTCGCTGACACAATGGATTTGAAGCTTAATGCTGCAAAACTCATGACCCAGACCCTCGAATAAAGTTAGTTATTTGTAAACACAAGAAACACAAGGCATAAAATTTAGGATAAAATTAAACCCTAAAGACGAAGAAATTAGTTGAAATGAAATAAAATACAATTTATTCCATTTACTACACACAGGGTGAAGTGGACTTTTGCCTTTTCTAATGTTAAGTGAACCTAAACAGCCCCGGCCTGAATTTGAACTTTAGAAAACGTTGTCGTTGTTTCTTACATTTTCATTCAACAAATGGTGGGGAGCCGCCATACCACTTAAACAAAACTGATCTATATTTTTTTGGCGGCGAGGATACGATACGATAAATAAATTTGAGAAAAGAATATGAAATCATCATCTTCGATAAAAAAAAAAACACAATTAAGGACATTATATTCATCATTAACAACAATAATACAAAAGGTAAGACACCTTCATCATCTTCGATATTAGAAAAAGGACACCATATTCATTGCTGGAAATAGGAATGTGAAGACACCTTCACCACCACCATGACCACCACCACCACCACCACCACCACCACCACCACCACCACCAAAACCACCACCACCATCATCATCATCATCATCATCATCATCGTTAATAGTAATTCAAACCACCACATTCATTATTACCATTGATATTAGAAAAGGGAAAACAACATATTCGTAATCATCGTCATTAAAAAAAATAAATAAAAATAAGGACAATACATCATCATCAAAATCGATACTAGAACAGTGAGTACATCTCTTTCATGTTATCATCATCGTTAATAGCGAACTAAGGAAATAACAAGCATTATAATTGATCATTAAAGCAAAAGACACTACACTCATCATCATCGGCGATAAAAAAAAAGTAGCAAAGTCATCAACACTATCAGTTATAGTAAGTAAGGACAATACACTTATATTATTTCATCGTTAACATTATTATAATTATTATTATTCCTCTCCTTTTTTCTTTCATCATAATCCACTTCTTCTATTTTCGTAACCTCCCCCCACGCCTCACCGTCACTAATTATCTATTTTCTTCTTCTTCTTCCTATTTCTTTCTACACATTACGCTAACTTCATGAGGCAGCATTCTGAATGATTCCGTTATTCTTTCAATCCTCTATTCCTTTATTCCATTGTGCGTTTTTCTTTCTATGAATCCTGACAAGTTTCAACTGCACAGGTATTTTGCATCGATGTCAATGCACGCGGACAGATCTGTGCATTTTCGAAAAGAATAACTAAGCTCGCTTCACCTCTACTCCCACCTCAACGAGTAAGAAACGGATTCCAATGATTTTGTCTTTATAACACTTGCTAAACAAGGAATGTATAGTTCGATACGTGTACTACTTATTTAATATACACGTGCGTGCGCACGCGCGTGCGTGTGTGTGTAGGTGTGTGTGTGTGTGTGTCGGGTAGGGGGAGATTGAGAGAAAGGGATGGAGAAAGAGAGGGGGAAAACTGAGAAAAAGAGAGAAAGAGATTTGTCTAATACATAATTTAAATATAAGCTACTTCACAAAATTTGATCCAACAACCAAATAACGAAATTAGACGAGAAGGGTTATAATGATTTGATGAATATTTTTTCAGCACCTCCTCGCCCATATACATATATAAATGCATTCACACACATACACACACACACACACACACATAATATATATGTATGCAACTGCCACACATGCATGCGTGTGTGTACGTGCACGTGCAGTGAAAGCTTATTTTAAAGGGACGTAGAATTGTATATTGTTACGTTATATACATACATATATGTGTGTGTACATACTGTATATATATATATATATATATATATATATATATATATATATATATATATATATATATATATATATTAATGCTTACACAAGGAGAAATCGATGAAATGAAACTGCGTAAATTTCTTACGAAGAAACGACTCGTTTTTCTGTGTACGGAAATTCAAATGTGTATAAATTGCCAAAGTGAGCAGCACATTACATATGTCGGTCTCCTTTTTACAAATTTCGGCGTAGAAATGAAATTCTTTTACATTTGTTGGATTGTTAATATTTTCGGGTTTTGTTTTTGGGTGCATTTCTCTCAAATAATCTCTCTCCACCCTCTTCACTCATGTATATTGACTAAAATCTGTTATTATTAGAGTTCATAAATAATCATGCTAATCTCTCAAAACGATGACCTTTTTAAGCAGCTCTTAAAAAATGTCCTCTTGTCAAACTTTATATATTCTTTATAATCTGACACAAAATCGAAAACAGTATTTTGATTATTCTGTGAAAATGATAGAAATTATTGTACGAATTATTCAGACGAGTTTTTGCTGTTTCATTAAAAATATTTACAAGCATGCATGTGTTTTTCTGTTTTACGCAGGAAAATAATAATTCTAAGCAGTGTAAATACATTTCTGATCATAAAGAGATAAAAAGGTAACACACACATACACACACACACACCGATATAGATTAGGTGTGTGCAGATGTTCCCAGTGATTTACCTTTTTTTTTTTTATAAACGAGAGAATGTTGCCGAAACCATTTTTAAAAACTAAAAGACAATCTAGAAACTTTTGCACACACCTGTGTCACACTGTGCCACATTTTATTATGCAAGTTTATGTTTGCTCAATAAAATTGTTACTAATCAACCAATAATAAATTTTCAACATGTCGCTTATATCTGTGATTATTAAAAAAAAATTTATTATATAAAACGCAACATAAATTTCTATTAATAAATCCAATATAAATATATGTCATAGAAATGTATATTTGATTAACACTGAACTAATATAGCTAAATAAATAAATTGTATGGGATATTATGTCAATGCGAATTATGTTTCTACAGCCGAAATATTTTGCATTTATTTATAAATGTGTTTAATGTGCTGGCATAGTAAAATCTGACAGCCCTAAAATATCAATATTTCTAATACACACTTGTTACAAAGTGAAAGTGACAAGGCACATTTTTATATCTTGAAACACATCGGTTGAATAAATACCATTTTTTTTGCACCCGACATGTATCTATCTATTTGCACCCGACATGTATCTATCTATTTGCACACGACATGTATCTATCTATTTGCACACGACATATATCTGAAAATTGATGTCTCCATTGATATTTATAAAATTCATATTGCAGGGGTTCTGAACACTGCGCTGCACTATGTTGCAGTGTGCATTCGATGCACTGTGCGACACTAAAATTCAAGAGCTGTATGATTGCTTTAAAATCAACATTCCAAATTATGATTTTTAATTGCCTCGAAAACTAACATCTCAAATCTGTGGGTCGTACGCATCTCAAGTGCGAGAGAAGCAAATTTACTACGCTTAGCTGACACAACAAACGATCAAAAGTGTTAGCCACTTTGTGAGGATCAAACTCACTGCAATATTAATTTTCTGTTAGACTATCTTGTTAATTATTGGTCCACATATTAATAAAACTTAATACGGCACAAGGTTAATGTGGGATATGCCTAAGTAATAATTCTAGACATTTACTCTATCCATAGACTGCTGCAAAGGCACAAGTATTGAGTACTGAGTGGCGATAAACTCAATACAAACTCTAGGAGTATAGTTCCCCAAAAGTTAGTCACAAAGCACAAAGTGGAGCTAAGCTACAAATATTGAACACCCAGTGAATTATCTGAAAGATGAAATTTCTGCCATTGTTTTAGGACAGATGTTAGGTTATTTGGGGGTTTAGTTTAGTCTAACATATCTGTACAAATGTGAGCCAACCAGTTAGGAATGAGCTCATTACACCCTAGTGTTTGACTAGTTTATAGTCTTCTTAACTTAGCTTTAGCTGACGATATTCAGTCACCCCACCACGAGGTTGTCATGTGGCACAAGGCCTTTTTAACGTGGACATTCCCGAGCCATTAGGCTCGGCCAAAAATATGCCCATTCAGGGCCGGTCTCCCTCCCCGAAGGAGACTCCGCCCTTCGGCGTAGCCTCCTTCGGGTTCCTCCCGTCCGTAGGAAGAGAGTACAACCGAACAGTCGCTCAGAAAGTACTGGGTCGACTGACTCCTTAGCTTTAGCTGACATATACGACAGTTTTTGTTTGTATGTTTGTTAGCTTGAAATTACTAAAGTAATTCGAATAATAATTTGAATATTATCGAAAAATCTTTGTGCGATATTGACATAAATTGTTAATTAATAAGAGGAAACTTTTTTGTATGTGACAACAGAAATCCTTCGTGAAATTCCTCTATGTGACTAATTTTACAGTAAAAGAAAGCTTGTCTACTGTGTGCTCATTGTATTCACCATGAGCGAATGGGTAAATTCTTCACGAACTGCGATGTTGACAGTTTTTACAGATCCAGTGTACAACTGTCGAAATGTAAATATCTACTGTCAGTTCTTCGCTAAAAATTCGTATTCGAACGAGAAAGAAAATCCCGATTTCACTTCTTGGGCGTGACGAATGCCAATTTCTATATTAATTTCAACTCTTCATTTCGTCTTCATTTCATTCTTTTTTTACACCGTTATGATTTATGCAATTTAGCCACTCTCTATCTATCTATCTATCTATCTATCTATCTATCTATCTATCTATCTATCTATCTATCTATCTCAGTCTGTTTCTATCTATCTATCTATCTATCTATCTATCTATCTATCTATCTATCTATCTATCTATCTCAGTCTGTTTCTATCTATCTCAGTCTGTTTTTTATCTATCTATTTATCTATCTATCTATCTATCTCAGTCTGTTTCTATCTATCTATCTATCTATCTATCTATCTATCTATCTATCTATCTATCTCAGTCTGTTTCTATCTATCTCAGTCTGTTTCTATCTATCTATCTATCTATCTATCTATCTATCTATCTATCTATCTATCTATCTTAGTTTGTTTCTATCTATCTATCTATCTTAGTTTGTTTCTATCTATCTATCTATCTATCTATCTATCTATCTATCTATCTATCTTAGTTTGTTTATATCTATCTATCTATCTATCTATCTATCTATCTATCTATCTATCTTAGTTTCTATCTATCTATCTATCTATCTATCTATCTATCTATCTATCTATCTATCTATCTATCTATCTCAATTGTTTGTTGTAGTCGAGTGTCAGAGATCAACACAAATCTGTCTGAAGAAGGCCGGTTTTGGTAGTGCAAATACGTTAACACTTTTCCTACAACAAAGATCAACCAAATGGCAAATTCAAATTTCGCTGTGATCTTGTTCTCGCTGCAAACACCGGACCTCAACAACATTCCACGTGATTTTTTAGACTGCCATGTTCTAGTTGAAAAAAAAAGACAGACAAAAAACTGCTGCGCAATTTCTAATGACCTCTATATGCAATATATGCACAATATGCAACATACCGCTGCACGAAGAATATATTGGCAGAAACTTTATATTAAAAACAACAAATGCAACAACAGCCCTGTAATTATTTTTATTAGTTTTTATTGGTATTTTGTGGCCAGAGAATTATGTTTTCCCCCCACTTCTGTTTTGGTTTTCTATTTTTTTTTTCAAGACACAAATTAACGAACCATGCACTAGATCTTTTAATATGTACAAATAGTTTCAAAGATTTGCTCGTATTGAAGAGTATAGACAAAATGGTCTCATTTACAAGTGTGGTTATTTTCTATTTGTCTATCAGTTTCTGATCCATAATGATATACGTCTAATATTTTTTGGAATGTTTCACTTTGAACTGAAATTTAAACCAAATAAAGCAACTGTAAGAATCTATATACGGTAGATCTTCATTTTAGTGTGAATTGCTACTATTGTTAATTTCAGCATACCTTATATTTTTTCAAAAGCAGCCCAGCCTGGGTTATTTGATTTTTTTGTTGTTTTTTTTTTTTTTTGTTTTTTTTACTGCAACTTCTTGGAGGTTCTTACAAGTAGATATTTTATCATTTTTCCATTTATTTAGATGTTGGGTTGCGTTGTATTTTGTTGCCATTAACAGTCTTCTTTGGGGTTTAATTCCATAAATTTAGGAAATAATATAAAAATTTAAAACATATTGCACTTTAAATATATACTAGAAAGGCTTAAGAATACATTAAAATGTTCTTTTAATAACAAGATTATCTGAACAATATATCAGATAATGAAAATACGAGGCCAGCCATTACTTATTAACGTAAATCAACCCGATCGAGGGCAATAGCCGTTTTCATGGATCGTCATTAACTACCTTGAATCGGTGCCACTGTAAATCATAAAAATTAGCAATGCATTCCCATTATATATATATAATATCCCTAATTTTTCAATAACACATGCATTGTTTCTTGAGGAAGCACATTCATTTTCGTCTTTGTGAGAACTCACTGCAACGACTGAGAGATAACAAGTTTCTTGAAAGCAGCCAGATGAACAATAGATGGCACCACGTGAGGCACATCAAGTTCACCTCATCTCCGATGGTCCTGGGTATCAATAGCAATGAGGACCGTGTCATAACGCCTCAATTTTCCTAGCAAGGTCTAGGGATCAATTATCTCACCTATAACGGGAGGCAATATACGGTTGTCGATCGGCATCTGAAGTTCGTCATAACGAAGGCCAACATGAGCGAGAATCACCTGTTCTGAATATTATAATCACTTCTGAGCTCATATCATATCCATCCTACAATTCGAGGGCGAGTTTATTGAATAAACATTTTCAATTTCTTTTCGTTGAACACGTATACGAGCCTTTCTGAAAAAAACACAATTTTTTTCTATGGAGTAACTTGGTTTTTCTTTATATTATATTTTGTTCTCAATTATTTGGGACACCCTGCATAAATACAATAATTTAGGGACATGGTGATAACTTTATTTCCCACCAAAGCTTGTACAAAATCTGTCAGTGAATTATATAAAAATATGATGATTTGAGATGATTGATAGCCACATATCTTTTTCTCGCCAGAAAGGCGCTACGATTCCTCTAGATTCAAATACATCATTTTACGTTTATCATTCATAGAAGATTTAAGTGTTCATACGCATTTACAGACACCCTCACGCACACAGACCACTTCTCTCTCTCTCTTTCTCTTTTTCTCTCTCTCACACACACACACACACACACACACACACACACACACACACACACACACACACACACACACAGAGACGTCCTTACACACACAAACATGCTCACACGTACCTATATGTAAATACCCATAAATCAAGTGTCGAATTCAATTTGAACGGCCATTTTTCCTAGTGCATTGCAATGCATCGAAGTGCAATGCTGTTTTTTTTTCTTTCTACCCGAGCGGCACTTGCTCCTGTCTACCGATTACGGAATTGAATCTTTCTTCCCACTGTCTTGCAGCTGTATCACAACACTACCTGAAATTCGCCGCCCCCGCACTATGGCGGAACTTCCTCTTCTTTGACCCTCATCTCGTCCACCTTCACCTCCAACACCGTCTCGTTTGATTAGCATTTACTTGGGCTTTACTTCCATGATTCATTGTCGTTACGACTCAACAACTAAGATGGCCAATTTATTTTCTGGACAATACAATTCCGACTCATTCATTCATTCATTCGTACCTTTTATTTTTATTTTACGCTTCCCTTCCTTCCTTCCTTTTTTCTTTCTTTCTTTCGTTTGTTTTATATAATCTTTTTATTTAGTCATTTCTCTTTCACCACCTTTATTTTTCTTTCTTTCTTTCTTTCTTTCTTTCTTTCTTTCTCATTCAATCATTCATTATTTATTTCCTACTATATTTCTATTTCCACTATTTTTCTTTCATATTCAATAATTCTTTCTTAATCGGTTTGCATATTCAAAAATTCTTTCTCGTTTAATATTAATTCTTTCTTTCTTTCTTTCTTTTTTCTTTCCTTCGTTCAACTCTCTCTTTTTTATTAGATGTATTATTTGTATTGTTTTATTTTTTTCCTTCCCTTTTACATCGTTCCTTCATTCATTCACTGTCACCTCATTTGATTTTCTATCTTGTTAATAGTCTACCATTTACTTTCTTTATCTTCTTATCTTTATTCTCTTTCAATTTCCACGTGTGTCATTTCCGCTTCCTTCCTTCCTTTTAACACATCAACCAACCTCGATTGCTACCAGTCTTCATCTCTTGTCTTTCTATGACATACCAATACATTTTGTTGTTGTTACTGTTATTTCATCCTGACTCTTTTCATTTTTCCAACAACATCGCTTCGATTGTCTTTGCTCTTCCACTCCAGCTACCCTAATAGTTAATTCATTTCTATATGTTGTTATAGTCTGGTTAATATTTCTAATCTACCTTACTTTCACTTTCATTTTCACTTTACTGAACACCGGTCGAGTTTTTATTTCTTTTCACTCATTCTTTCACTTCTTGTCTTTCCTCTTAGCACATACTTATAAAAACGTTTTGTTCTATACGTAACATCAACGTCTTCATTCCTGCTTTTTCAAAACAAAAGACCCCTCGCTTCTTTCTCCTTATTTGCTGTTGTTCAATTTGACTACTTTACTACCATTCAGAAACAGCTATCATCATCATCATCATCATCATCATCATCATCATCATCATCATCATCATAATCATCATCATCATCATTTTATTATTATTATTATTATTTTTTATTATTGTTGTTTGTTCAGGTATTAAATTTTCTTTATTATTTGCTTTTGTGTATCTATTTATGTTTCCTTGAGAAAATTGATGTTCTTTGCTGAGACTATTAGTCATGGCTATTGTTATTATGATGGTCATTATAATCTTTTTTGGTCAGCCTTATCATTTGCCACTGCAGCCACCACACCTGCTGCTGCTGCTGCCGCTGCTTCAACGGACATCACTACCTTTGGTGCAATGTCCTTTAGTTGTTCGTCCAGAAAACTCTCTCTATCCGTTCTCCATGTTTGATAAGTGTAACAAGATTAGGTTATTGATTTCAAGCATTCTTAATGTCACCCTCCCTTTCTAACCCCTAACCCTTCCGTACTCATTCCCCCTCTTTCATTCTGCCATCTGACTCCTCTGTCAGTTTATAAATTCTCACCTTTTCTCCAGATTTTCTTCTATTTCTTTCTATATCCTTTTTGTCCTTGTCTTTTTGGAGGTGAGGTAGGGTGGTGTGGTGATCTCTATTTTAAAATATTTATACCAGACGTTGTGTCTTATGTCTGCGTATCGCTTCTTCGTCAACATTAATCGATGTCCGATCCCAGCTAACAAAAAAGAGTGTATTTTAAACCGGACACTGTTTATTTCAAAGATTTTGTATGGATCTTTTTCAACTCCCCATTTGCTCCAGTGCCAAAAAAACTGAGTATTCACATTTTATGTGATCTACTTTTGGTGGTTGAATCTGATATCTCTACTACTTTTGATGTCTGTTTAAACATCATAACCAGTAGAATGAGAAGGCATAGTTTTCCTGTCTTCCCATCATGGAAATCGACTTGTTAGATAAATATTCGTATATATATATATATATATATATATATATCAGGAAGTTTCTATATAGATAATTTTTTATGATTGGGTAGAAAACAACTTAACGGAAGTAGGATAGGAAGATTGTGTTGCGCCTAACTTTCAAGTGTTTCGGACATTTGGGCTTTAAATGTTCTAGTTTTCACCTCAGCTAAAACATTCACCGCTGCTCTCTCAAAAAAAAAGGAAAAGGGCATTGTGAATTATTTCTAGTGGACAGAGAAAAAGAGCGAGAAAGGAAAAGAAAGAGAGAGAGAGATAAAAAAGAAAAAGAGAGGGGAGAGAGAAAGAAGGAAAAAGAGAGAGAAAAGAAAGAAAGAGAGAAGAAATACATTATATAAATAGGTAGAAAAAATAAAATCATTGTCAAAAAAATAAATATATAAAAAGGTGTATTAAAAAATAAAATCAACGTCAAAAAGGAAAAAGAAAATGAAATACTACTGTTCACCCCCACTCTTCTCGGCTTTTGTCATTATAACGTTTCCACCTTTGTGCCCTTCGGCCATCTTCAGGCATTTATTGTTGTTGATAAATCTTCTGGGAACCAGACCCTTTATTTATAATATAATGGGATGAGAACAATCTGTGCTCCTGGATCTATCTATCTATCTATCTATCTATCTATCTATCTATCTATCTATCTATCTATCTATCTATCTATTTAGTCTGTTCATATCTTTCTATTAAATAAAAGTTACAAATCAGTTTTTACCATGTTAAAAAATGAATCGGAAACAATAAAGTATAAAATCTCTATAATAGAAACATCTATTTTATAAATAATTTAGGAAGAATAACTTTTTAAATAAATATTTATTCTGTAAATAGCATTCACAAAAAGAGACATTTATTGTTCCAACACAGAAATCAAAATAATGGATTTCAAGAAAGTTCTAAGAATCCCCTCCGGGGTGTCAAATTGGGTTATTATTGGAAGGCTAGCCCGACTAACATTTGAATTTCTTTACTTGCAATGTTTGCGGATACATTTTTAAATAATCTTATCTAACTTGGGCTGCTGTTAAGAAGAAAGTTATATCAAAATTGTCTTGTCCAACTTGCAGCCCCATTCTGGAAATCCTGTATGTGTGAAGTGCCCGGAACATTGTAAGCTATGTCAATGAAAATACAATGTATTCATCACGTCAATATACAAGATCATCATTTCTTAATAAAGAATCATTTATTTCAATGTATCATTTTAGTTGCATTGAACTTATTGCTTTTTTTTGCTTTTTGTTCACATCTAATGCCCATCAGAGGAACAGGACTCAGGAATTTTTGCTCAATGTTCGTCTCTTTCTCTTTCTCCCTCTCTCTCTCATAACTTTTTTTTTATGATTCCTGCCATCAAAGTCAATAAAAGTGAATGGTGGTTTATTAAACTAATATATTTAAAGTTTTATATCGACATTAAAAATTGAATTAAAAGCAATATATGCCAAATGCTTAAAAGGCTTCAGACATTATATTAAAGTAAGTATAATTAAATAAAATAAAGCTTAAGATTAACTAAACTAAGATTTTACTAAAATCTATATTACATTCAAATAAAATGCTTTGATTATAGAAATCACAGTGATGAAATAAATTGCTTTGATTATAGAAATCACAGATTGGGACAGACTTTTTGAATCAATAAGTTCGGAGCTTGATACGTAGTTTGTTTTTGAATTTTGATCTAAAATTTTCACTGTATAATGTTCGATCGATATAATTAATATTCACCACTCAATTAAGTGCATTGACAAAGGAAGAGGTTATTTTTAAATAAATAAATCTTTTGTGTCAAAAAATGCTCTTTTCATCTTTAGATTGCAGAATTATTAATGTACTTTCGTATAACTTAGCTTCTACATAGCATCGTCTATGTCGTAGGTAGGTAGGTATTTAAACACACAACAACAGTTTTCTTTGCAAACCCGTCTTGTTGGATACACGCTTGTTTTAATTAAAACTACATAATGTGTTCTAGGAAAATAAATATTCTACTCCGAGATTAACTGGGTATCACATATCTATATCTATCTATATATATATGCTTTTTACCTATATACGCTTTTCGATTGAAAGGCATTCATTTTATTTCATTTGATTAAATTAATCCTGTTTCATCCTAACATGACGTACATTTCTTCTCTGCAGATAGAAACGACTCACATAGCTAGAAGCTAATTAAAGATTTTATTTTACACAAATAAATAAGTTATAAGAAACAATCAAACCATGAAGGAAATAAATAGAAAATAGGTAAATAAAAAAGAAAGAATGACTTCAAAAAAACATTTTTCTAATAATCTTTTTAAAAATACTAAATTTCAGAAAATTAAAATAAAGATTATTTTAATACATTAGAAAATCATACATTTCAAACGTAATCTACAAATAATTTGTATTATTCAGAATTTTATCCCAAATTACATTAACAAGCAAAATTCTGATGGTAAAAATAATTATTTCGCTTTTTTTTTTTTTAGACATTCACAGGACACCTGTCATAAGATATTTATAAATATAATTATAATTTAATGTTGCTTATATTTGTTATGTGAACGAAATCATCCGTCGAAGATTGTGTAGCCACAATCATGGAAGCAAGAAAGAAGTGTAAATCATAAATATCGACATTGGACCTTTTTTTCTTATTATGTTTTCACTTTTCACAGTCAATAAACTCTCGAGAAATCAGCGACGGTACGTATATTTTCACACACACACACACACACACACACACACACACACACACACACACACACACACACACACACACACATATATATATATCATATGTATTTATATAGTGTTATGTACAAAAGTCCCAGTGCCTATTTTTTGGAAAAATAATGATTATCGAAAATCATTTATATACAACACAGGAATTTTTTTTGCATATATATATATATATATATATATATATATATATATATATATATAAGTAGACAAAAATGGTCTAAATTATTCAATGAAATATGTCACAATGAAAACATGCTGCCAAAATATATGCAGTGTATATAATTTTGACCATTTTTGTCTACTTATTTATCGGATTCATTCACACACACACAGACACACACATATATACATACATACACACACATATATATATATATATATATATATATATATATGTGTGTGTGTGTGTGTGTGTGTGTGTGTGTGTGTGTGTGTGTGTGAAGCAGTGCCTCGACTTATATTTGAACCAGGTTCGCCGATTACGGTTTTCTCGCTGCTAACAGTTATGCCAAATCTGCACTTAACCTAGTCTGGCATAAGGTCATGTATTCGAACACACGGTGATGATCGAAGTCGATATAGTAACAATGTGTTGAAAGGTGAATTCATCCACAATTTGTAAGAATCGAACCCGGTAGCCTAACGATGACCTGCAAGCCAAGCTTAAAAATAATGCTACATGTTTTTTGCTCTCTCTCTCTTCCTCACTAACTCATTCTCTCTTTCTCTCTCTTTCATTATTGTCTCCCTGTATTTCTTACACAGAAACAAACATACACGCACACACTTCCTCTGTCTACTGTTATTTAGTAGATTTTTTATATATATATTTTGGCACAAGGCCACAATAACTGGGTATCTAGTGAGAATCGAACTCTCTATATCATCGATTTTATCAAAAGTAATTTGCGAACATTTACTCTATGTTTTCAATTTCATTTACTCTTTAGATTTAACTTTCACATTAGTTATCTTAATTTGTATCTCTTCCACCCCCACCTTTATCATTTTGTCTACACGCACACATAGACATACAGTACACACACACACACATACACATGCATACATACGTGCATATATGTGTGTGTGAGAGAGAGAGAGAATGTGTGTGTGTGTGCGATACGCATATATGTTTGTGCATCTCTTTTCAATACGTTTGTCTATCAATTCTAAGTAGAGGATAAATGGAAGAAAAATAAAATTAAGACGAAAGAATGAAAGAAAGAAAGAGAAAAGAAGTAATATAAAAATGGATATAGAAAAAAACTTATGGTAAATAAAAAAAGCGTCTCAAAAATAAAAGTATAAAAACATAAAAAAAAGGACAAAAATAAACAATATGAAAGAAAGCGTGATAGAAAATGGTGTGGCTAGATGTATTGTATCGAGGCAACAAAAATAGAAGACGCTGGTTTAGTGAATGAGAGATTCAAAGAAATCGCGAGGATAAAAGTAAAAAAAAAATGCTGAGATAAAGAAAGAAGAAGAGAGTGAGGGGTACAGGGAGAAAGGAAGGAAAAGGGAGGACAAAAAACCGGAAGCGGAAGAAGAAAGCGCAAAAACCTGGTGAAGCCAAAGCGAAACCGGGGCAAAATAGAATCACGTCTTGGCTTCTGAGATTGTTTGTTTTCGTCGATGTTGTCTGTATTTGCGCTCGAAATGGCAGCTACTCGTCTTATATGCAAGTTACTCGAGCACACATACACACGAACGGACACACAAGAGACACAAGCAAGCAAATGCATGCAAAACGCATGCGCACACTTACATCAACAATAACAGTACTTAAGATTAAACGTGCGGGCATGCGCGAGAATGATACTTCTTGACTTTCCACCATTTCTTGTGGTATTTTATAATTGTTAACCTCATGTTTCCTTTTTAATCGACTTCTTCCTTTCCTTCTCTTCGTTTCTCTTCCACTTCTTATTCTTCTTTCATCCTTTTTCACTCTCCTCTCCTAATCTCTTTCTACAATGGTTATTTCTTCTTTTCATCGTCTCCTTCTCATTCGTCATTTTTTTTCTACTTTCTTACTTCTTTCATCATAATCGTCGCTTCATTTTTGTGTCCTCGCCTGATTTTTTGCATCCTCCTCTCCAACCCCTTTAACATATTTCTTCTTCACTCTTCTTCTCTCTTTTCTTCTCCCATCTTTTCTGCCTTTTCTTTGTCGTTTGCCTCTTTACTTTTACCTTTTCCAATTTCCGCTTTATCTCCAACAACATTTTCTCTCTAGGCTTCTTATCTTCTTTTTTTTCTCTTAGTCTTTGCCTCCTCTTCCTCCTCCTTCTTCCTGTAACGCCTCCTTTTTCAGATAAAGCTGATTTTTTTTTTTTTTAAATGATGGCCATTAATTTACGCCCTCTCTGTATTGATTCTTCTGATTTGACACTTACTTTCTATCCATATCAGTTTCGTAACGTCTTCCTCTTTCCCATGCATCTCTTGTTTTTCAGTTTCATATCCTTTTCTTCTACCTCCATTTTCCTCTACCTACTCCTCCTAATCTCCTCTTTCGTTTTTCCCTTTTCTTGTCTTTCTCCTTTTCGGATTTCTCCTTCTTTTAATCTAACTCTTTATTGTATTTCTTTTTCCATTCTTCATGTTTTCAGGCGTCACTTATTTTACTTACTGTGTGCTTCATTCCAGCAACGGAGATGGTTACAATTTTCAAGCCAATATGTCAGCAATGCGAACATTTTTAACCGTGACTCTTTCCTTCTTGTGTCGGTCACGGAAAGAGAGGCGAATATCGACGCATATCTGCCATTTATTTTCAGACATAGATTATTAATTAAATAACATGGTTAACACACATACACACACGTGTGTGTGTGTGAAATACAAATGTTTCGACAATTCCAAAATATTTCCTTAATAAAGATTTTATGCTGACATTTACTTTAAATTTGATTAACTGATGCATTTTGACAAAAAATTCACAATTACAGAGAAAAAGATGCATTTTACAAGATACAACGCAGACTAAAATTTCGAAAAAAAGCAACACCAATTTGGAGAACCATTCACGGACGGATAAAGAGGACCATTTATGGACGGATAAGGAGGAGAATTCATGGAAGGATAAGCGGGACGATTCACATACGGATAAGGAAGATCATTGACGGACTGATAAGGAGGACCATTCACAGGTATATAAGGAGGTTCATTCACGGACTGAAAAGGCGGGCTATTCACGGGCGCATAAGGAGGACCATTCATTCACAACAGTTGAGGAGGACAATTTATGGAAGGATAAGGAAGACCATTCACGGATGGATAAGGAAAACCATTCATGAACGGAAATGGATGACCATTCACAGACGGATAAGGAAGATCATGTACGCACGGATAAGGAAGACCATTTATGAACGGATAAAGAGGACCATACACAGACGGATAAGGAGGACCATTCATGGAGGAATAAGGAGGACCTTTTATGGACAGATGAGGAGGGCCATTTAGAAACGCATAAGGAGGACAATTCACGGACGTTCAAGGGGTCTATTCATTGTCTGATGAGGAAGATCATTCATGGATGGATAAGGAAGACCATAAATGGATGGATAAGAGAGAACATTCATGGACGTATAAGGAGATCATTCACGACGCATAAGGATGATCATTCACGGGCGGATAAAGAAGACTATTCACCGGGGGATAAGGAGAAGCATTCACGGGCGGATAACGAGGACCATTAACAGACGGATAACGAGGACCATTCACGCTCGGATAAGGATGATTATTCACTGGCGGTTAAGGAAGACCATTCATGGGCGGATAAGGAGGACCATTCACGAACTGATCAGGAAGACCATACACGGACGGATAAGCATGATCATTCAAGGACGTATAAGGAGGTCTGTTCATGGGCGAATACGGAAGATCATTTACGGATGGATAAGGAGGACGGATGTGGGAGATCATACACGTCGCATAAGGATGATCTTTCATGGACGGTTAAGAAGTTCCATTCATCCACGGATAAGGAGGACCATTCACGGACTTATAAGGAGGTTCATTCATGGTCTGATATGAAAGAGCATTCACGGGCGGATAAGGAAGACTATTCACCGATGGATAAATCGGACCATTCACAGACGGATAAGGAAGATCATTCACGTAAGGATAAGGAGTACCATTAAGGGACAGATATGGATGTCCATTCATGATCGGATAAAGTAGATAATTCACGGACGGATCATGAGGCCCATTCACAAATGGGATAAAGAAGATCATTTAAGAATTGATAAGGAAGACCATTGATAAGGAAGACCGTTCGGATAAGGAGGTCTTTTCATGGACGTACGAACAGGACCATTCTTGGACGGATGAGGAGGATAAAGCGAGTTAATACGCTGGTACCCCCTACCGAGAAGGAAAAAGGTCCGGGAAATGCCGATGGGTCACCCGTGAAAAAGTAAGAGGCAGGATGGCCCCAGTGCAAGTAAGACCTCTGAGATGCTGGACATGTGGTGTGGTCTGGCACTTTTCGGCAAGTTGTAAGGAGCGAAGGTGTTGGTGATGTGGTGGAGCGAGTCACCTGAGACAAACCTGTCCTCGCAGGAGAAAGATGGACCACACCGAACGAAACAACCCTAACTCGAATAGAGGGGAGAAATGGATGGCTAGTCCAAGAAAAGAGAGTCGTCCGAGCTCTACCCCACCCAGGAGGGCCCCTAGACAGAAATGGGAGCCACTAGAAAAAGTTGAACTCCTGTTGCCGGCCTCCATGTCTCGGTTGTCGAGCAAACGGAAGAAAGGGAGAGGACATGCGGGAAGGAGAAAGGCACAGGTGTACCGTTTGCTGAAGGAATGACCAGACTTCACCTGTAATGTGTTGCTTGGAGACAAGAAGGTGAAAGCCCTTGTCGATATGGGGGCTTCAGTGTCGCTAGTTAACTCCAAGGTTTTTAGACGGGACTGAAGACGAAGCTTAGTCCTGTCGATCTACTAATAAGTCAAGCTGATAGTAGGATGAGGATAGAGGGTATGACGTGGCTAACTTTCCAGTTGACAAGAATCAGAGGTAAACTTAAGGTTTATGTGGCACCAGTCTTGTGTGGTGATCTAATTCTAGGAGGCGACTGGCTTAGGCAGAATAAGGCACGGATCAGTTTTGACCCCGCCACCCTAACATTGGACGGAGTAGGGATATCGTTGGGGGAGGATAATTATGAACAATTGCCAGTGGTGGCCCAGACGGATATAATGCTTCCCTCCTAGGACTACTGTGTCGGGAAAGGGCAACATGGTAACAGAAGGAGTGCTGAGCAGTGACCTGTACCAAGTGGTCCCTACTGATAGGTACGATGATAGTGAAAAGGAGATAACCGTATGTGATTCGTTAGTAAAGGGGTCGAGGACTGTTCCCTTACTATTAACTAATGCTGCCAATAAAACTATTAAAATAAAGCAGGGATAGGAGCTGGCACAGGCGTACCCAGTGAGAGAAGTTGAGCAGGTGAGAGTATGGAATGAGAATAGGCCTGGGAATAAGGAAGGAGGATATAAACGCTCCTGAACATCACAGGAGGAAATTGAGTGGGGCAGTGTTTACCATTAAAACAGACCACAAACCCCTCAAATATTTATTAGAGGCGGAGTGGACGAATAAAAAGATAGAGCAATGGGCGATGAAACTAAGTGGATATAACTGCAAGATAGAATACTTGACAGGAAAGGATAATACCTGTGCTGACCTGTTATCAAGGATTCCGAAGCAACTAGAGACGGAATCTGTCAAGTTAGAGCCGGGTGTGGATGATAAGGCATTCCAAATTAATGTGATCAATTCACAGGCACCGAGGGAAGGACTTGGTTGGGAGGATCAGGAAACGAGGGAGACGGAGATTATTTCCGACCCCCACTGGAGAGACATTATTAGGTAAAACCAAGAGGATAGAGAGATAGCAGCTATCAGATCCAAGGTAGAGGCAGGGGGTACCTCCAAATATATGGTGCACGATGGGGTATTATATTACCTTTCAGGAAGAGATGAGGAAGTAAGTCCAAAAATAGTGATACCTGAGAAGTTGAGAGCCGAAGTCCTAGACCAGTGTCATAGGAATTTGGGACACAAGGGAATTGATAAGACATATGGATTAATAATGAGGAATTATTATTGGCCTAAGTTGTTTAAGGATGTTGGAACCATGTAGAAAAATGCGTAACATGCCAAGTACAGCGTTGAAGGAGTAGGGAGGCCCCCGTATTAAAAACGGATGTCCCGAATTACCCATTTCAGAAGGTAAGCATGGACATTTCCGGGCCCTATGGAGAAACTTTTAGAGGTAATCTTTACATAGTGAGTTTTGTGGACTGGCTAACGAATTGGCCTGAGGCATTCGCCATACCGGATAAAAAAGCGCAAACAGTGTCAGATATAATACTGAACAAAATATTCCCCAGATATGGGGCCCCCGAACAGTTGGTTTCCGATAATGGATCGGAGAATGTAAATCAGATTATGAGGGAGACGTTGAGGGAATGGAACATACAGCATGTAACCCCCTCCCCATATCATCCCCAAAGTAATGCGAAGGTGGAGAGATTTCATAAGACCCTCGCTGATGTGTTAGCGACAAAATTTTCCCTTAACTACTTGGTATACGGCAGGTTTGTAGTCTTACCTATAGACAATCTATTGCGATCTAGGAGGAAGTATTTAGGGGAGGATCATCACCGTATGGTTCTAGCACAACAGCACAAAATGTTTACGCAGGTGAGGAGAAGGATTCGAAGAGCCCAGAAGGGACGAAACGATAGAATAAACAAGGGCAGAGCCGAAGTCTCCTTCCAGATCGGGGACCCAGTGTCTTATAAAATACACCTGAGAGAAGGTAAATTGGGCCAGAGATGGAGCCCATATTATAGAATAGTAGAGCAGACGGGTCCGTTTTCCTTTGTGATATGGGGCCAATTAACCGGGAAGGTAAAGAGGGTGCATGCGATATGATATAAAACTAGCGGAAATAGGGGAATTGGAAGGAGCCGAAACAAGAACTAAAGAGAAAAGGCTGAGGAGAACTACGTTAGTAGAACCCGAAGAGTTGTAGACGGGGAGTGAAAGCGAAGGGAGTGAAGAGATTGAAGTTAGCCCAACTACCCTTCGAAGGCTGAGGGAGGTAAAGCGGACCCCAGTGGGACCTTCTGAGGAGGCAGAAAATGACCCTAACCTTAAGGAAGAAGAGGAACTGATTGAATGGGAAGAAGAGGATGAAATTCCGTAAGCACAATTGCAGAGTAAATTGCGGCTCGAAGAAGCGCCTGGTGTTAATGAGGAATTACCACTGAAATTGCGATTAAGGGGGGCGGTGCATCCCGAGCCCAAAGAGTAAGTGGAATCAGTACAATGGTTGTGCTAAATGAGTAACGGTCCGGGTCTGACAAGGCAATTATCCTCGGTGTTGTGTGTTGCGTGGAAGGGCTCCCATGCATGCACGGCACTGGTGATGGTGCGGGTCAGTGCTTAATATGTTGCTCTAAGATATAACCACCCATTCGAAACCAAAACAAGAATGATTGAGTAAAGCGAATTATTCTCTCCATATTATTGCAGACATGGACGAGAGGAGGCTCGCGGTACTGATGATGTTGGTTCTGGTAGTTTATACCTGGGAACACAGTGAGAATACTGCATTTAAGAAGACTAGCGAAGTGATTATAACTAGATCAAAGTGGTTGATAACTTTGGTGATAGACCTGCAGCCGTATGAGAAGTTACTGGGCCAGTTAAAGATCGAAGTGGACAAACTAGATACAGCCAGGACACAAGTCGCCGGAGACTATTTACAGACTCCGGAATACCACCGTATATTATACCCCTTAGCTCAGGAATCCCTAATACTTGAGAGACAATGGAAGGATATTAGTTACTATTTGAAGGGAATAAAGTTGTTACGGACCAGGCAGAGGAGTGCAGTATTACCTATAATGGGAAAGGCATTGAGCATGTTGTTTGATACAGTCTCCGAAGACGAAGTGAGGGTAATTAAGAGGAAATTAAAAGTGGTAGAGCAGAGGCAACAAGCTCAGTCGGTTAAAGAGAGCGTATCTATACTCAATGTTACTAGGCTGGAATTGGCTAAGAATAGAGGGAGTATCAATTGGTTGATTTATCACCTACAGGTTTTTAGAAAAGAAGTAATAAATATAACCACGTCTATAACAACCGAATTACAGCAATTAGAAGGGTTTTTGCAAAGGTATTTTCAGTTGTTAGCTATAATGAGTAAGGTACGTCAAACAAGTAATTCTTTAACGGTGTTGTTGGAGCATGTGAGGGCACAGTTAGACATGCTGTCGCTGGGACACCTGTCGCCGAGTATAATAACTCCGGAACGATTGAGGGAGGCACTGCTGGAGATACAAGCCAAGCTACGCCATCATCTTCGATTACCGGTAGACCCCACTCGGAAGTTATGGAAGTATTATAGTGCCTTGGGATGTGCTACCTTGCTAGAAGATGATAAATTGCTAGTGCTCGTGCTGGTGCCATTACTGGACAGAGATAGCACCTTTGAAATTTACCAGGTGATGAATCTCTCCCTTCCCTATCCAAAGCTAGAGCCGGAGATAAGAGCAGTGGCAAGGTACGAAGTAGAGACGTAATTTGTCGCCCTAAATCTGGCCAGAACGAAGTTTATGCTATTGACACAGGGAGAAGCAGAAAAAGGCAAGAATGACGCCTTAGGTACCTGTGGGTCTGTGAGTACAATTTATGTGACAGGTAGCCACGATCTGTGCGTACTAGAATTATTTCAGAAAAATAAGAAGGGAATTAGGGATCATTGTCAGGTAGAGGTATTAGCCCCAGGGTAATCCTGCCTAAAGCCATCGGTGTCTCCGACGGAATTTGGGCGGTGGCCACACAAGAAGAGATTGAACTATCCAAGGTGTGTGCTGAGGGAGCCCACTACTACAATAAGGGTTACTCCCCCCTTGTTTTTTGTAGAGTTACTCCTCGGCTGTGGAGCTCATGGTCCATCTATCTCCTTACCCCCCCCGCTACTACTGGGCATATATATATATATATATATATATATATATATATATATATATATATATGTATGTATGTATGTATATATATTGCGTATTCTAGATATTTAAAAAAACATTGAATTTTGAATACTGTTTTTTTTTTTTTAAATTGAAATTTCCAATTTTTACTTGGAGAAGAGTTTTGAGGTCTTAACCTTTTGTCTATTCTTGCCAGCCACCATGTAAGATTGCTAACAGTGTCATTAAAAAGGATTGCATCCACAAATCCGCCTTCATTTAATGCATTTCAACTTAGAGAATTATTTCCTTTTTACATTAAAAGATTTCCTATGTTGATATTTTATCCTATTTTCGATTTTTCTTAATTTCGTCGGATTTATTCTACTCTCCATTGAATAAAAGAATTAGTTTTCTTTGTTCTTTCATCTTCTACCAGTTTTATAAAACCATCATTTTTCAACACAATTTACAGACTAAAATGTTTTCGTGATGTATGCGTCTATTCTATTGCAATTGTTATTCGCTTGCGAAGAGTGATACATTGGGAGTTTTTCTTTTGTTCAATGATTCAATTCGTAGTTTTCATAAATTTTATCTTCAAAAATTCTCCAATTCGTCTTTTTTTTATGTTCTGCCAAAGCCTTTTGGTTAATTAGTTCAAAATTTAATTCTTAAACTTTAGAAGCCATTCTTTACACGCGTGTACACCTACTGATACTTAGACATAAACTAATTCATTGCGGTATTTTACTGCATAGAATAAACAGCGCCTAATTTTCATTTTCGATTCAAGTGAAATTATCAGTTTTTCTTAAACAATTATTAAAGAGTATTCATGAAGGAAACGTTTAAATCATCTTAATAAAATAAATCCCACATAATGACGTGGTGTTTTCAAGTCCATATAAAAGCTAGAATTTCAAATGTTAAATTTCTAACCATAATCTCTTCATCACGAATCATTGTAAAGCATTCTTCCTTCCATTTTGTTCAGTACATTGATCTACTTACAAAATGATTCTAAATAGATATGAAGTTTAAAATTAAGAAATATATTTATCTAATAATAAAATGAACTGTTCAAAATTTGAACACATTTTGAAAACTTGATGCTTGTGCGTCTCAATGAAAACTTTTCGACATGAAACTAGTCTATCTTCATGAAAATATTTCTTCCTCAAAATATGTAAACATGATGCTAGTTCGTCTCCATGAAAACTTGTAGCCATGGAACTAGTGTTTCTTCACGGAAACCTGTCGACATGACGCTAGTCTGTCTTCATAAAACTTGTAGACATAATGTTAGTTTATCAATAACCGCCACATTTCACTGATGATATCAAAGAAAGTTTTAATAATTCCAAAGCCCATAATTCCGTTGAATATAAATTGAAAGATTTTGACCAAGGTTTTGACAAAGCGGTGTCATACTATCGTAAGCGGATTATTCGGGTTTTAACCCAACGTGATATGGAGCGAAAACCAATCAAGAGATTATTTGTACCTGGTGCATGCAAACATAGAAGACGTCACAACTCCGCACTGTTCTTTTTAAAACAATCGAATTAAGGTCAACATGACATGGCTTTATTGCTCACGATCCACAGGACTATCTTGATTTTGCTGTGCGTCACCATATGTACCTTCGACGTGGTGTAATGGTTAGCAGGCTTGTTTTGCTAGAACAATTACGACTGAATAGGAAGTTCGATCCACATTAAGTGCCCCATACTTTTGGCCTTGAGCAACATCTAAACTACGTCGGGTCCACAATTTGATTACGCCCATTTACCCAGCCACTTGAATGAAGTTAGCTATCTCCTGTTCGATGTGTCTGAAAGAGATGCGACAATTTTAAAATTCAATATAAATAGGCATATTCAATGTCTTAATAAGCATTTCCATTTTTTTAACAAGTATCAACCGATGAGAAATATAGAAATGGATTTAGATAGAAAGAATATGAATAGAATTTGCATTCTTTGTAGAGCAGGTTTTATTGTATTGCCGGTATTTTTACAATAGCTGGCACCGTAACAGGTGTTTACCATTCCGAATCAGAGTGAACCTGGGAACAACAGCAATTAAGAGGTGGTGCCACGCTTCTGAAAACCTCCAATCTCTCGAGCGGAGGCCTTGCTGCTGTATGTAGTAATGTCATACCCAGGATTCACAGGGAGTTGAATGAATATAAATACTAGGACTGACAGTTTTATGGGACCTTACCCATAATAACATAATCGACTATTCCATACGTAATAAATACTGCGCCTCAAGAGGAAGCAGGGAGTTCAGCCTGAAGTCGGGCGACCGGCTGATCGGTTGAACTCTCCGCCTTCGGGCGGGGAGGAACCCGAAGGAGGCTACGCCGAAGGGCGGAGTTTCTTTCGGGGAGGTAAACGGACCCCGAACCCGTTTATACGGGTTCAAAGGGCATATTTTTGGCCGAGCACACGGGCTCGGAGATCCCACGTTAAACCGGCCTTGTGCCACATGATGCCCTCGTGGGGGAGTGACTAAATACTGTTCAGTCTGAAGTCTGGAGTGAGGTCCGTCAGAAGTCTGTCTGTCAGTCAGTCAGAGCGAGCGACTCAGTCAGTCGAGTCAGAGGCAGTCCGAAACAGAGTCGCGTATAGACAATTACTGCAAGACATTGGAATAGTGATACTGGTCGAGACTACATTGTTCTCCCTACTAAACCTGATTGTTCGTACTAACACTTTCTACTTCTCTGTATATATTCCTGTTTGTAATATATCTGTGTTATTCCATATACGTGTTCGAGTTCTTCTTTATTGGTTCTACCTTGGACTATCACCGTGGTACAAGGAACAGGACCATAACAGATAGGAACAGACGTCTATTCAAAAGCGTGTATCTACTAAAAATAAAGTTTGAAGTAATATATATGTCTGTGTGTGTGTGTGTGTGTGTTTACTGCTAAAAATCTCCAACATTTATGGTAGAAAACGCTAAATATCGTTTATAGATATAAGCAGGCATGAAAGGCATGAAAATGACAGTTACCCTATACTGTTGATTTCTAAGTCCACAATTTATATAGAAATAAAAGTGAAAGATGTTCAGATTCATATAGATCGATTGGTACATAAATAGATAGGTATGAATATGCTGTGATAGAAAAAGGAGGAGAGTGTCATAGATAGATATGAGCAAACTGATATGAACAGACATATAGAATCAAAGAGAGAGAGAGAGAGAGCAAGAGAGGGAAAATATGTGTAAGATTGATAGAAACAAATATGTAGGTTGAAATATATATGGACAACCTGAGATAGATAGATAGATAGATAGATAGATAGATAGATAGATAGTGAGGTAGGTACGCAGATAAGTATTGATAGAAACGGAGAGAAAGAAAATGTTTGTCATAGATGTATACGAACAGAGATGCTATCGGTTGAAACGCAGTAGTAATTGTCCGACAGACTAGCTTATCCAATGTCTCTCTACGGTGAGGTGCCCAGATTTAATAAATTAACTTAAATCACTGGAAGAAAACACAAGACCGAAACATTTCTGTCTCTTTTCATTCTATCCTACTCTCTCTCTCTCTCTCTCTCTCTTTCTCTCTCTATCACTCTGTCGCTTTCTCCCTTTCTTTCTCTCTCTCCTTCTCTCCCACTCTCTCTTTCTCGACCCTCTCTCATTCTATCCCTCCCTCTTCATCTCCCTCTCTCTCCTTCTCTCACCCTCTTTCTCTCTCTATCTCTCCCTCTCTCTCTTTCTATCTTTCTCTCTCTATTGGTGACGTTAGCAAATTCTCCGACATCGCAAGACTTGCTTTCATTGTCGATTGTAAGTGAGAATGCGCCTGGTTTTATATGATAAAGGTTGATGACTCTTGCTTGAATGTCAATACGAACTGAAACATATTTAACCCTTTTATAATTTATATAAACAAAATTATATCCTCAGAATATTGATGTAGCACAATCTTCCAAATCCGGTAATCATTCCTTTATACGCATGTCATAGATGCAAAAAAACTTGATACAAATATTTTTTTACGGATAAGATATTCGGCCCAAGACCAACTGAAAATGTTTGGTAAAATTTATAAGTCCAGTCTGGACCTGAAAAGACACGTGAAGCTCCATGGGGATAACGGTACTCGATTCAATAGACGCTATCAAGTTGATCTTTTTTTGTATGTCACATATGATTCAGGCCAGCCAAATTTTGGGCTTCTCTTCGATTAATGGTCCACCTAAAAGCCCATGTTCATGACAACTAATTCAACTACAGATCATCGTCAATTTACAATCACTGACAGGTCATAAATCCAACTGGTCGTATATGGCTCCTAATTAATTTTGCAATCTATTTATCTTTCTTTAGGCATTATTGTATATTTTATAATCATTGAAGTTTCTTTACGCTTGATACCATTTGTATCATCTTTCTACAAATTGTTTTGTTCCTTATTTTTACATTCGTCAGCTTTAAGTCAAACATTGCATACTACAGTGCAGTTGGTTTAATGTTTATTAAACATACAAAACACAAAATACAGTTGAAAGAACAGAAAACATTTTAGCTGCAAAACATGCCAAAATACATACAAATACAAAACATCTTAGCCACTGATGCTTGGTTGTGGATTGCCGACGTTGTCAACTGGGGTAGGGCTTGGGGTAGCCGGTGGAGTTATTTTTTTTTTCACAAACCTAGTGAGCTTTCTCTAATATTGTTACTTTCCATTTCTCCTCATAAATTTCACGCCATGAACGAAATACATCGTACGCCATCCGTTCAGTCCTTGCAAATCGTTCAATGTTTCGGCCCATGCCTTCACAATGTACAAGAAGTTTATTCTGTAGAGATAAACCTTCAGTTAATTCCTTAATGGTCGTAAAGTCGAACAGTCATAAGTTCCATAGGTCGTAAGTCGACAATGACCTGTATGTACAATGAATGAGACGGCAAACGTCTGTAAATATGCTGCAATCACACATACACACACGCGCGCGTGCGCGCACACACACAGACGCACACATTCTCTCTTTCACACACGCACACACACACACACACACACACACACACACATATATATATATATATATATATATATATATATATGAATGAATGATTATTTATTATCTGCCATTATTTTAGTGGCATCTAAGTCTCTATTTAACCAGAATTTCATGAAAAATTAAAAATTTAATTTTAAGCTAAACAACATGAAAAATAATTTTGAAGCAATCTTCATTAAGAAACATATAAAATTTAAAAATATACATCATGAAAAAAATTGCGATATTTCAATTCAACTTCCTGAAAAAAATAGAATTTTAAAATTACACTTCATGAACTTTTTTTTAATTATACATTATGAATAATTTTAATTTTAAACTAAACGTTATAAAAAATAGTAAAACTATTCAAATGAATAACATAAGTAAAAATATATAAATTTTAAATCCGAAAGGAAAGCATCACGTCGGTAGAAATATTCAGCTGCTGTGGTAAAGTTTAATTCTGAAAATATCCCTGGCTTGGTAATGCGAAGCATTATTGCATCGAGTCACGCCAAACGTTTATTCAGCCGATATAAAAAGCATATGTTCAATTTGATTTTTAAAAAATGTGCATTAAATTACATAAATTACATATGTTATTTTAGGAATATTAGCATGTTTGTCTCTATTCATATCCCTCTGCATATTTCTTATTTTCTTTGATTTCTTTTCTTTCTTTTTTCTTTCTTTGTTTTCTTTCTTTCCGTAGGTTAACTTCCTGTGACACAAGAGAGGATTAAATTGCGAGATTAACTTACTGGCAATTACCTTACCAATGTTCATAAAGGATAGGAAGATTATATTGCGTCAATCTTCCAAATCGGAAGTATTTGTCTGATTGCGAAATTTGCCTGGTCTTAAAAACCGAGCAGCTTTTCTCATTCTCCTTTATTATCTAATCTTATCTAATCTTAGCTCAATACTGCACGGTAGGAAGATTGTGTCGCGCCAATCATACATGTAGTGAATTCTTTCACATTGGTGCCAATGGGAAACTCGCAGCTCACTCAGCAGTGCAGATCGTCTCATTCTATTTGCAACTATTTCATCATTCCTGCTCCAAGTGCAACGACTGATACTCTTCTGGGCGTTACCATTAAAATGCACTGATAAGTTGCACCTGTTCTTTTAATAACATTATGGTGGCGAAATATTTGAGCAAAAGATTTTGCTATCTACAAATGGACAGGTGTAACATGACTGAAGCCATCAATCAGGGAACAATTGATGTAATGTTCAAAATTGAGGAAGAAGAAAAGGTCCGGTGTCATAAAATATTATGGATTTATTTTTCTGGGTGTGTTTTGCAGTTTTAAGACTTTAATGTTTAATTCGGAATAACACAAATAATTTGAAATGCTTTTCGAGCAAACAAGTTGTTCTCATTTGGTTGACTGTATTTGCCCATGGAATCCATTACGTTTATGCATAATAACAAATATGCTTACATGGACGTAAGCTATGTATGATAGATAGATAGATAGATCTGAACAGTGTATGTGTGGACATCTTAATTAATCATCAACCGTGTTGTTGATACAGGTCAGTAAGCAACAACCGAACCTGTCCTGACTGCAACCTTTCTTGTCGCTTTCCTTCCTTCTTTTATCATCAATGTCTAGACAGTGATGTTGTGTACATGCAACGAGAGGGAAAACAAGTGTCTAATAAACGGATAAAACCACTAATTGATCGTAATTTATACTAATGAACAAAACCGCTCAGCCTGAGAAGTCGAACGCATTAACCGCGGAAGACACGTCACCACACCTTCATTCCTGTTTAGTGGCTAAAATCCTTATGTTTTCCCATGGAGCTAGCTAGAACGATCTAGATAGAAAGGGAAATCGATATTATCATATCCTATATGTATATATATATATATATATATATATATATATATATATATATATATATATATATATATATATATATATATATATTGAGACATGTTTCATTGAATAATTTAGACAAGTTTTGTCTACTTATTTTCATTTGGTTCCTTTCATATTCACGGACAAGCTTTTGGAGTTATGAAGAGAGAAACATTACCGTGTTGATACATATTATTTATTCAGAGTACTTTCGACATTATCACAATATCATCATCAGAGTATTGTTCATTTCAAGATAAATATTGCAATATTCATCATTTTCAAAGATAAAATCGGTGTTCATCTGAAATAACAACACTTGTCTATATTATTTAATGAAACATGTATCAATGAAAAAATGCTACCTAAATACACACATTTTAAATTACATAATCCAGCAACTCAAAAAACTATCAACACTTGGAATTATAAATGTAGCCTTGTGAAAAAGCAAATTGAAATAGCCAAGGAAAAATTGAACACCCTTAACAGCAACAAAAAGGACAACTACGATAAACTAAAGGATATAACTACTTTGGACCAGCTGGAGGAAATTACGCATAGATGCACGAGTTTGTCGTTGCTTGGAAATCTTCTATGTAAACAGAAACAGACTAAAATTTAAATGACAGCGCAGACTTTGTTTTTTTTTTTTTTAGGTGTGGTTAGCAGCCAGCCTAGGAGAAGGAAAACTTTGAATTAAAAATCATAACAATTCTCTATCATCCCCTACCCTCGCCGATAAGGATGGGAAGCTGAAACGTAGATAGATAGATAGATAGATAGATAGATAGATAGATAGATAGTAACAGACTGAGATAGATAGATAGATAGATAGATAGATAGATAGATAGATAGATAGATAGATAGATAGATAGATCGCAGAACGGACAGAAAATGTCTGTTAAGTCTTTTGTGAAAGAACTTGCGGAAATAGTGTGCGGAATAGTACTTTCCCCCATTGCTGGTCATTTTCAACGTAAGTAGACATGAGCGGAGGAACTGCCAGTGAAATATTGATGTGTTTGTAAAAAACCGATTCCGTTGTCTGCGACTCTTACAGTTAGACAACGAATTTATTATAATAAAAATTTCATTTTGGGCTAAGAAATGAGAGTTGGTCTCACAAAGAGAAAAACTTGAAATCGTTAAGAAAGAAAACAATAATCTTAGATGCCAGTGTCAATTTTAGCTGAACAGTTTGGAAGCCGATGTATTTGTATAAAGCTGTCTACATTGGAATGACTGTTTAGCTGTGAACAAATGATTATTCGATGATTATTTTATTTTTATTGAAATCATAAGAGCCTGAAAAATTCTTACTTAAAAAAGCATTTTAAATTTATTTCAACTGATAATGATTAGGCTTAAAATATGTTTATGTGAATGAGAGCGTATTGCAATTAGAATTATATTTCAATTGAATAATAGTCAGGAAAAGGTAAAGGCAGATTTGAATTAAGCAGATGGAAATCAAAAATATACTTTAAAAACATAAAAAGCATTTAAAAGATAAAATTTCATATTTAAGTAAAAATTATGGAATTAAAGTTGAAATTAGAATGTATTAAAATATTTCGAAAACAACAGAAAATGAATTGAAATTGGCAGGAATTGAAATTAGATATTGGCTGCATATAGAAATGAGTTGTCAATCGAAATGTATTGGAAGCAAAATATATTTAAACTAAAAACGAATGTAAAAAGCGTTAAATGAAAAAAAAAGCAGTTAAAGACGAAAAGACGATGTGGATGAAGAAATAAAAGTTTCAGTTTTCCTTTAAATAAAACAAATAAAATCGAGAGTAGAAGTGAAGAGAAAACAAATAAAAAAAAACTTTATATCAGTTGAAAATGGAATTTAAAAGATGATATAAAAGAAACAAGAAGTGAAATGCGATGAATGAAAGTGAAAGTAGAAATAAAAGCGTAAAAATAATAATGAAACTAATAATAAATGTGAAATGAAGGCCATGAATATATGAGACACGTTAAAAATACTCGAGAGGAATTTAAACAGAAAAGCTCGGCTGTAGCGAGAGAGAGATTTTGAAATAAACGAAGACGAATTCTAACTTTAAAGTGGAAACGGAAAGTGAAAGTAAATAGAAAAATGAAGGCGGAGAAATCAGCGGGAAATATGGCTAAGCATGATTGAATATGGGATGACTCTATGTCAATCGCCAAATGAACGACTTTGAGGGAGGGGACGGAATGATGAGATAACTTAATTGAAAGAAAAGGAAAGAAAGCAAATCGAATGATCGATCTCATTCGCAGTTGCTTTCATTTTTTGTCTCAAGCAAATGTTTTTAACAAATCGATGGATTTGCCAAAGAGGATTGAGGTCAAATCGATTTTTATTCTTTCTATCTACCTTCCCTCCTTCCTATTTAGTTTTATTTCTCTTCACTTTCTTTTCAGTCTCCTCATAAGTCATTATTTCTTCCTTCTCCATCTCTCTCTCCACCACTTTTTCTCTTTCCCTCACGTCACATTTTCATTCTTACCTTCCTTTCTGTTTCCTTCCCCTTCTTCTTTCTCTTGATCTCCATCCTTTCTTTTCAATATTCCTCTCTCTCCCCCCCCCTATCTCCCTCACTCGACTCACCTCCTTTTCTTCCTCTTTTATGTGTCTCATTTGCCTCTGTATGTCCTTTTCTCGCGGTCGATTTTACTAATTTCGTATGTAATTGTATTCAGCAAAAACTTCGGACAAAGTAAACAGAAACCGAGAAATCTCCTTCCACGTTTTCTGATATTCAAACTATCCATACTTTCTTTCCACACTTGCCAGTTAACGCAAACGTGTTTCAAATAGGCAAAATTCTTGCCGAGAAAACAAAATCTAAAATGGACGTTTATTTTCACTTTATCTGAATCACTTCTTTAACTGCTTTCCTTTTTTTGGTCTCTCATCTCTCTCTGTTTATAACTGCCTCTCTCTCTCTCTCTCTCCCTCTCACTCTCTCTTCACTTTCTTTTCAGTCTCCTCATAAGTCTTTATTTCTCCCTTCTCCATCTCTCTCTTCACCACTTTTTCTCTTCCCCTCACGTCTTATTTTCATTCTTACCTTCCTTTCTGATTATAACTCCCCCCCTCTCTCTCTCCTCACTTTCTCTCTCTCTCTCTCTCTCTCTCTCTTCACCTTTTCTCTTTTTCTTATTTTCATTCTCCTCCTTTCTGATTATAACGTCTTTATTTCTCTCTTCTCCATCTCTCTCTCCTCTCTCTCTCCACCCTTTTCTCTTTCCCTCACGTCTTATTTTAATTCTTACCTTCCTTTCTGTTTATCCCCTTCTTCTTTCTCTTGATCCCCTTTCTTTTCTCTCTCTCTCTCTCCCTCTCTCTCTCTCTTCACTTTCTCATTTTCAGTCTCCTCGATTTTACTAATTTCGTTTATTTCTCCTTCTTCCATCTCTCTCTCCACTGATATTCAAACTATTTTTCTTCCCCTCAGTTAACGTCTTATTTTCATTCTTGCCGAGAAAACCTTGGACCTTTCTGATTATAACTGCTTTTTTTCCTTTTTTGGTCTCTCCTCTCTCCCTCTCTCTCTCTCTCACTCTCTCTCTCTCTTCACTTTCTTTTCAGTCTCCTCATAAGTCTTTATTTCTCCCTTCTCCATCTCTCTCTCCACCACTTTTTCTTTCCCTCACGTCTTATTTTCATTCTTACCTTCCTTTCTGATTATAACTGCCCCCCCTCTCTCTCTCTCTCTCTCTCTCTCTCTCTCTTCACTTTCTTTTCAGTCTCCTCATACGTCTTTATTTCTCTCTTCTCCATCTCTCTCTCCACCACCTTTTCTCTTTCCCTCACGTCTTATTTTCATTCTTACCTTCCTTTCTGATTATAACTGCCCCCCTCTCTCTCTCTCTCTCTCTCCTCTCTCTCTCTCTTCACTTTCTTTTCAGTCTCCTCATAAGTCTTTATTTCTCCCTTCTCCATCTCTCTCTCCACCACTTTTTCTTTCCCTCACGTCTTATTTTCATTCTTACCTTCCTTTCTGATTATAACTGCCCCCCTCTCTCTCTCTCACTCTCTCTCTCTCTCTTCACTTTCTTTTCAGTCTCCTCATACGTCTTTATTTCTCCCTTCTCCATCTCTCTCTCCACCACTTTTCTTTCCCTCACGTCTTATTTTCATTCTTACCTTCCTTTCTGATTATAACTGCCCCCCTCTCTCTCTCTCTCTCTCTCTCTCTCTCTTCACTTTCTTTTTTTTCAGTCTCCTCCACCACTTTTCTTTCCCTCACGTCTTATTTTCATTCTTACCTTCCTTTCTTTAACTGCCCCTCTCTCTCTCTCTCTCTCTTTCTCTCTTCTCCAGTCTCCTCTAAGTCTCTCTTCACCATCCTTTCCTCTTTTCCCTCACGTCTTATTTTCATTCTTACCTTCCTTTCTGATTATAACTGCCCCCTCTCTCTCTCTCCTCCTCTCTCTCTCTCTCTCTCTCTCTCTTTTATTTCTCTCTCTCTCTCTTCACTTTCTTTCAGTCTCCTCATAAGTCTTTATTTCTCCCTTCTCCATCTCTCTCTTCACCACTTTTTTCTCTTTCCCTCACGTCATTTTCATTCTTACCTTCCTTTCTGATTATAACTGCCCCCCCTCTCTCTCTCTGCAACATTGTTATTTATTTCGTTACTGTTCAAAAAAGAATAAAAGAAATCAGCAATTTAAACTTTTCTAAAATATAAATAAAAATTCGTATTCGGATTTTTATTTTACATTTTAGAAAGACATCTACCGGGTGCGATGGGTAAATTATCGCCATTTTATATTTTTAATTTCGTGCATGCACCTTGTTTGTTTTTGATTCTGTCAACTGCACAGTATAGTAGGGTCAGTTGGGCACCGTCTATGAGAAAAAGAACACCATGATGCAATTCACTCTGCCAGAAATTTGAAAACGGCCTGCTGTACTGCTTGGCATTCGCAGTGGAAGCTCCACTACGAACATTTCAGAGTATTTAGGTGTCAGTCTGAGGACAGTGCAGAAGATTTGGAAAGAGTTGGATGAGTGATTACGAAAGTGTTTAGCGTGATCCCTAGTGATAATGACGTTATGCCTCCATTCATCTTCCCACAGGACCTCAGACTCAACACAGAAGCATACATCAAGTGCCTTGAGCAGGTATGTCTGGCAATAGGATTCTACATAATGCCACACAAGCAGGAGAATTTAGTCATAGCTGACAGACCACATCACCCTCTTACATCTAACCACCTAACTCCCTAGACTGCAACCCCCTTGATTATTATGTGTGGGGCGCAGTTGAGCAAGAGACCAACAAAACTCCTTGTAACACCAAAGATGAACTGAAGGCAAGGATTATGACAAGGATTCACCAACTTATTTACCTAACGAGTTCTTTCCTATTTTCTATATATTTTACACACACACACACACACACACACACACACACACACACACACACATATATATATATATATATATATATATATATATATATATATATATCTGCCTTCCTGTCGCTATTAATTAGTCTCATATTGGTCAGGACCATAAAGAATCTCTAGTGGTAGCTCAAATCCTTCCAACACCGACAGTCCGAACATTTTATTTTATAACCAAACGCTACCAATTTGTTATAAGATTGTCATCTAATAAACACTTTTTTTTTTTTTTGCATGAAGATTTCGGATAATTTAAGGCTACGGTTTCTTTTTTGTTTTTAAAGAGTATATTATTGCCTCTGATTATGATGTAAGCATCGATTTTCCATAAAGCCATAAGCATAATCCAATTTGACATTGAACAATTTTTCTTCCTTCTTTCCTTCCTTTCTTCCTTCCTGCGAACGCTTTCATATTTTTATTTTCATAAATTACCTATTTTCTTTATTCGTTCAGTACGGGATCCAGTATCCTTCAAGGCTAAAATGATTTTCATAATATTTTTTTTTTCAATCAGCCTCATCTTTCAAGGATATTTTGGCACATTTCAACATCCTTATTTCAGATAAAATGAGTTAAGTAAGAAAAACACTTGCAACTTGGTGAGCGGGCTTTCTTTAGACAGCAACTTTTTCTTTTACACTAAGAGCAGATTTTGGTGCAAAGCTGTGCCATAATTCCTTTAATAAAATAGTCAACAAAAAATTTATAATAAGAAAATATTGTGAAATATTTTGAAAAGAAATATCGATAATACTTTGATAATGGGATTGAGAGAAAAACTGATTCTGTCTTTACTGATTAATCGTGAGGGGATAATTCTATCTCAGCTGAAAATAATCACCATAAATAGAATTGTATATTTAATGTATTGAACTAAGTTACACATCGACAATGAATTGGAAATCTTTTACTTTTAAAACAACATCCAATGGAAGATCCGCCTTCAGTTCTGTGTACGGCCCCCTTGCTAGCACGAAGTCATTAGTCATCATGACTGAGGGTTTGAGCGTACGGTCCTTGTTCAAACTGTTGGTCCTGAGAGATTATACGCTTTCTCCCAGTGACTGTAACTAACGTCTGCTCATCATGGTTGCAATATAAATATCTTGATTGACTCTTTGGGGATTGACCAACCATAAAGTTGCTTGAGCAGGCGTCTGCAACAAGGATTGACTTGCCGCTCCTAATCGGAAGTGATTATCTGACCAATATATATACAGTAGCGAGCATAAAGATCAGAACGATGTTAAGAAAAAGTCTAAATGTGAAATAACATTTTATTTTAAAGCTTCATAGAACATTTTATCAAGGAAAAATAAGAATATAAAGGTAAATTATATAATTCCAAAATATAAAGATCAATAAACTTATTTTGATAAAGTTAGAATAATTATATAACATTCGAAAAAATGGATGATCAAAAACATCAGAACGATTAACAAAATCATACTATTATAATGGGTACATCATATCCAAATGAAAATAGCGTTCATAATTCATTAGTGCTTGATGTGTAGAACTTGCAATAACAGCTTCACATCTTTTGCTACATGAGCGAATTAATGTAATGAAGATAAACCTTCGATTGGGGATATTTCAAAGACTTTGGGGAAATCTAAGTCTTATTCATAGTATTTTAAGAAAACTTGAGGAAACTGGGTCATGTGAAGCCAAGAAACCACCTGGCAGGCCTAGGAAAACTACTGCAAGGGAAGACAGATGGATTGGTAATGAATCAAAAAAGGGTCCATTTGTGACAGCAACCGCTATCTCTAAAAGAGCTAATGCTAAACTTGGCATTAAAATATCAAGGCACACTATTTCCCGAAGACTTAATGAAATTAATTTTAACAGTTGAGTAACCTCTACGAAGCCTTACATTTCTAAAAAGAATCAAATGTGCCGATTGAAATTTGCCACTGAACACGTCATATAGACAGAAGAACAGTGGGATTGTGTTCATTTCAGCGATGAGTCAAAGTTTAACATGTTCGGTTGTGAAGGGAGAAGGTTCGTTCAACGCAGTCCTAAGGAACGATATTCACCTCAGGGCACTAAAAACAGGATTAAATTTCGAGGAGGAAATGTGATGGTGTTTGGCATGATTTCAGCAGCTGGTACGGGACCTCTTGTTAGGCTATAACGCGCCGTGTCACACAGAGAAGTCTGTTATTTCTTTCTGAGTATGATGTTACTGTTACGGAGTGGCCTGCTCAAAGCCCAGACATGAATCATATTGAGAATGTTTTGAAGTTACTAAATGAAAGAGCTAAGGAAAAGAATTCAACAAACATCGAAGAACTATGGACTAATTTGAAAGGAGAATAGGAGAAAATATCTGTTAATGAATGCAAGACATTAATTCGCTCATGTAGCAAAAGATGTGAAGCTGTTATTGCAAGTTCTACACATCAAGCACTAATGAATTATGAACGCTATTTTCATTTGGATATGATGTACCCATTATAATAGTATGATTTTGTTAATCGTTCTGATGTTTTTGATCAGCTATTTTTTCGAATGTTATATAATTATTCTTATAACTTTATCAAAATAAGTTTATTGATCTTTATATTTTGGAATTATATAATTTACCTTTATATTCTTATTTTTCATTGATAAAATGTTCTTTGAAGCTTTAAAATAAAAAGTTATTTCATATTTCGACTTTTTCTTAACATCGTTCTGATCTTTATACGCGCTACTGTTTATATATATATATATATATATATATATATATATATATATGTATGTGTGTGTGTGTGTGTGTGTGTGTGTGTGTGTGTGTGTGTGTGTGTGTGTGTGTGTGTGTGATCTCTTACAACTCTTCTGGATGGTCTCCATGTTTAAGTTGGGGAATGCTAACATAATACTTACCTTGAGTTCATCTTTGGTGTTGTTACTACGAGTTTCTCGCTCAACTGTGCTCCACACTTTTGAAGTGGGTTGCAGTCTGGGGTGTTAGGTGGCCGGATGTAAACGGGAGATGTGATAACTGAAATTGTCTGATATCCATGACTGGGTTCTCCTGCTTGTTTGGCATGGTGCAGAATCCTGTTGCCAGTCATAGCGTCTTCTCTTAACCCAGGTTGCACTACCTCCTTAAGGCACTTGATGTAGCCTCCCCCGTATTGAGTCTGAGGTCCTCACCAACAATTTCGGGAGTTCTTTTCTTATCAAAACGACCAGAATGAGTTTTCCGAGCTGACCTTCGAAATCACCATTAGACTCATTCAGGCCTTTCCGAATCGTCTATACTCTCCTCAGATTGACACCCAAACTCTCTGAAATGTTCGTATTGAAACTCTCGGTACGAATGCCAAGCAGTACTGCATGCCGTTTCCAAATTCCCGACAGAGTGATTTGTGTCATGGTGCTCTTTCTATCACAATCGGCGCCCAACTGACCCTACTGTACTGCGCAGTCGACAATATCAAAACCAAACAAGGTGCATGTGCGAAATTAAAAATATAAAATGCCGACAATTTACCCATCGCACCCTGTCTAAAGAATTTCCAGGTAATTGAGTGGAAGACCCAACAATGTACCCTTGTTAATATCACGACATCCTACACAGTGCTGCACCTGTGGATATCAGCTGTCAACAAGATAGCATGCAGTTGGGTGGTGATTCATTTCTCGCACTAAATCAATGATTTTTCCTCCCATTTTAACATATCGAACATCCAACCACTTCAGATGGTTATAATAAAAACAGGTTTTAAGCCTTTCTTTCCCATTTCTGCGTTTTGTCTTCTATTTCATTTCTCTCTCTCTCTCTCTCTCTCTCTCTCTCTCTCAACATTTATTTCTTTGTTGCCTTATTATAAATTCAACAAATGAAGTTTATAAAATTCAAGTGATTATGACAGTCAATATATGATCCTAATATGCGCGTCTTGTGGCATGTTGCATAATGCCTCTTATACACATGTGCGTCCATTCTACGATTTTATAGAAATATATGCATAAATATAATAAATGTATATATAAAGAGCGGCGTCAATACGCGAGATTCATTTTCTGCCTTCCATCACTGAGCAGAGGGCGTGTTTATTTTGTTGGGTTTTATATTCAACTATCCAAAGTAACAGTCAGCAGTTTAGTCAGAATGGCCGTCACTTCGGAATTTATTCTAAATCACTCTCATCATTTCAACTAGAGAAAGTGATCCTGAATCAAAATGACTGCTATTCTCAAATATCTAAATAATTTAACAAGTTCAGTGTCTATTTTAAAGTTTTAGCTTTCCAAAGAATCCCAGAATGTAGACAAATAAATTCTGATTAGCACACAGTCACCCCATGGATCTTGAAAATAACTGAGACGATCCAAAGTACTTGAACAATCAACAACATAAATGTGAACTTCGGACAGTTTATCCAAAATTTGGATCCCAATGCACAACAACATATTAAAAAATGGTCGGGTGTTTTTTAAACAAACTTATTTGAATGAATACTTCTGCCTAAATATACCTTATTCATTTCATATTTATTTATATATACGTATATATAATAATTACATAATATTTATTTTACATAGTCCGGACGTCAGTGGAAATCAAAAGTTTGGCTACAAATTCGAGATACAAAAGTATTCAATACTAGAATGCAACCACAATTATTATATTATTCTTATTATGCAATCATTGAAGTAGTTTAAGGTTTGCCTTTATTTATTTAATCATTCATTCCTGAAATATTACGGGCTCTATAAAACATTTGTTAAATATAAAGTGGTGTAAATAATTCTAAGACGTTATACAAATACTGCGGGTAAATGTCAAATCAAGAGCTTATGTCTTTATAGAGAGAAAAATGCAAGCAAAATTCGATTTTAAAATCAATTTTTACAGATTTTGTCTCATGAAATAGAACAATAGTTATGAAAATAGTCTTCCAGGCATTTGTTAGTGAGTCTGAGCGAATCTGGACGTTCCACTATTGTTGACCTTGTGTCAAACTATGTAACACTAAGCTAATAGCTATACTTTTCGTAATTCATATAAAGCACACATTTCAATTTAATGTCACTCTGCCGCTGTTAAGCGGGCTGAAAAAAACCTTAGTTCATCGCCTCTGGCAACGAGTTTCGACCGACTGCAGGCAAAGTCTCCACTGAACTACTGGCAGGATAACTAGTACGGTGATGACACAGGGTGACTGGGTGAAGGTCTTCTAACACTGAAGTCAATGGGGCCAGGGCAGAGGATTCCTCGATAGAATGAAGAGTCACGTGTCCGTGACCAAGGCAAGCTTTCAAGTTGAAGGACATCAGCTATCGGTTGACCTGGAGTGGGATGGGCTCAGCATGGTTTACCATCCCAAGACACGCTACACACGCTACACACCTTTCCGTCTTTCGACCCAAATATATTGAAAGAACTGGTCAGGTGTTCCAGTTGTGCAACGACCCTACGACCATACCGAGTCTTTGGACTAATGAGGCCTTATCGTTGCACAGCTGGTAGGGATCTAGTTTAATAGTTCATGTTTTCACATCGGCACCATACGAGTGATCTTTATACTAGACTAAATTGTAACAAATGTTTATTATAATATCGGTACATTCTACAGTACATTGGTTAGTCAGCTAACTCTCACAACCCATTGTGACTTTGATTCTAAGAAGTTTGTTAACGTGAATTCTATCTTTTTTTACATTTTCATCTTAAATAGTCACAAATACCAACAATCTTTGGATTAACCGAAATATTGCCATCTGAAAAAAGAAGAAATCTACAGTCGAAGATGTTTGCTTGGCTAATAGTGAATCTGATGTGTCATCACGACTGTGACTGAACAACGTGACTGGTGTTATTGCTATCGTTGAGATGGTGGCTTGCATTCATTTCTGGATTCTTCTACGATTAGACTTTGAACCAAAGCTACAAGGGTCACGTCGACCGAACGACGATTTGGAACAGGATATGTGTCTACCCTTCACAAAATTAAATGTGTTTGGGAACTCGGTTTCTCAAGGGATAAGATCGATATTTCGTTTCACGTGGGCGTTGATGTTAGCTGTTTGTCTGTTCAAGTTCCTAGGTGTATGTTTGTGTATCTATATGTGCATATATTATTCATGTCTATATCTGTTTGCTATAGTACTAAAGTCTTTGTTTATCTTTGCATGTGCGCACGCACGCGCGTGTGTTTACCTTGTTTAGCCATGCTGTAAAATATGATGGCATATATGAGGGGGTTTCATTATTGTACACTTTTGTTGTTCTTTTGTGTCAATTTGTTAACCTATCCACTGCAAAAACATCTTCGAACAGTCTGACATTGTGTCATCAATCTTGCGCTGAGACTACCAATGCTAGGTGCATAATTTCAGTACAACAATTAGTTACAAATAAAAACAGCGTATAATGTAGTAAGATATATATATATATTTTCTGAAGATTCGGAAATTATATATAGCTGAGTTAGAGGTCAAAGCGAGGCCATGTAAAAAATGGTGACTGTATTATTATGAACTCATTAATGTCTCCTAAAATGGACGTGAAAAAAAACATTTACTTGATGAAGTTCTTCCAACCACAACTGGTCAGGTTAACGCAAGGCATTAACACATGTGATTTTTGTTTTGTTTTTTAGATCAGTGGTTTTCAACCTTTTTTACCCATGGACCACTTTTAGTCTTAAGTCTTCTTTTGGTGGACCCCCATAACCATTCAATGAAAAAAAAAGCTCATTTTATTTTTTACTAATAGATATCTCTCACGAGTGAGACCCCCCACAGAGACGAACATGACTAAAGACTGTGTGTACACTATCCCGTGCAGCTGCGGAAAGGAATATAAAGGAGAGACAGGCCGCCCCCTTAAGGTAGGGCTTCAAGAACACCAGAAAGCTGTAACACGAGGGGAAGTAGAAAAATCAGGCGTGGCTGACCACATATGGAGAGAGATCACCGCCTTCTGTGGGATCATGTTTAGACCATTGACAAGGAACACCATTGAAAAATTCGTAAACTTAAGGAATCAGCACATATTCTAGGCCACAAAAATCTCCTAAGCCGACCAAACACAGAAATAAATACAATATGGGAACCAGTAATAAGGAGTGCCAGAGAAAAGCAGTGATAACAACATAATTGCAATATGAGCTCTGGTAAAAACATGAAATGATAACAGTAAAATTGCAATATGAGCACTGGTAAAAATGGTTGCTGAAGACATTAGGTTTATAATACCCAGAAATTCATACCCAGATGTCCTCCAGGACACATGGATAAAGGCGTTGGTTAGATCCAGTGACAGGGCCCAAAGAGTGTGAGTTGAATACCCGGTTAAGGCAGTGGAGAACTTTCAGAGGGAAATTAACAGGAGATAACTAATAACTGACATCCATCAAACATGGCACATGGAACTAGAACAATCTACCCCAGTGAGCGAAATAAAGGGTTCAGTTCGACATTCCAACCACCTGAAGAAGGCCGGAGCGTACAACGGCCGAAATGTTGTGATAAATATGGCGACAAAGATGATGACAATAGTCCGAATAATGTAAATAATAGATAACTTTAGGAACTTTAGTATAGAAATAGTAAATGTATATACTTTATTTTGGAGTAAAACTAATTTAATGAAAATAAACTTGTATTTAACAACTAAATTCTATATAAAAATATTAAAATATTACCGTGCATCATCAATTTGCTCTTTTTTTTGTGTAGACTCTAGTAATGTTACATGGATACCCCTCAGGGTCCATATGGATCCCGGTTGAGAACCTTTGTGTTAGATGTTTGTCCAGTATTCCAGATGAAAGAAATACGATTTATAAAGAATGTCGGATTCGGTATATAGCTGAAAGAGGCCTAACAGTTTTGTTAAAAGCAACCAAGATAGTCCACAAAATATATGAATCTAATCTAGATCTTCGAATATGTAGAACCGAGTGCGCGTATCACGAAGTCTTAATCTTTAATCTGGGACTAGCAAACCTGGGAAAGCCCATGCCTATCTAAGTCAAACCACAGCCTATGTTTTTCGACTTGAAAGCTCACCTTGGTCACGGCCACCTGTTCATTAATTTAAACGGGGAAACCCTCCGCTCTGGCCGTTGGCAGTCTAGGAAGCCAATCGTCCAGCGATGCCGTGCCATGACTGCTTTGGCTATCTATATAACTATGGAGCCCAGCCTACCGCATTCTGCTAGATGGCTGTTGAGCCGATAAGAATTGCTCATTCGCCTTTTGACAAGTTTTGTTTTTAATCCTACTGACTATCTAAGACACCCAACATTAAGCTTGATGGAGGAACTGGTTTATTTGGTGATGAGCGAACATATGGCAGGTTGCATTTGGTTACATGGTACCGTAGGGTGACCTGACGTAAATTATATATATTTATTTTTTTATACTGGTTAAACAAAAGAAAAAAGCTTCGGCTAAGTTAATGTGATGGACCCAAAGTAAAACTCTAGAAATAGACTTTGAAATTGAAAAGCGAAATAAAAACCCAAAAAGTTATGGATTTTCAAAAAAATTCCGATGTTAGATCCAAAGAATATTTGGTGACCATAACTCTAGATAATCTTGTTTTGTCCGATGACAGACAGGCAGATAAAAAAGGCATTTGGCAAATTATGAAAATTTTTTAAAGCAAAACAAAAAGCAAAATACACATGCAGTAGAGCACATTTTCTGCAGTACAAATATCATTTGAAGGTATGCTATATTTATGCATAAAATTGGTCAATATCAGAGTAGATATATAAAAGTGGACACTGAGATCAAAACCGAGCGGCGACTGTCTGTGTCGTACTTGAACGCAATCTTTCTTCAGGCCACATATATATATATATATATATATATATATATATATATATATATATATATATATATATAAGTGAACAGTGAAGTCAACACCCAATGACCTGACTAAGTGGACAGTGAAGTCAACACCCAATGACCTGACTAAGTGGACAGTGAAGTCAACACCCAATGACCTGACTAAGTGAACAGTGAAGTCAACACCCAATGACCTGACGTTTAGCATGAAACAAACTGTCGCTTCTGGGTGTTGACTTCGGTGTTCAATGTCTACATTTATATTTACATACGCTCTATTCCTGATATTGAGCAATTTAACCCATAAATACCTTCCAACTATATTTTTATCATATTTTATATATATATATATATATATATATATATATATATATATATATATATATATATGTGTGTGTGTGTGTGTGTGTGTGTGTGTGTGTATATATATATATATATCATAGATTCTCTTTTTACTACCTGAGCACCTTGTATTTATTATCTAAGTCGGAAATTCCCGCATTTATTTGAATGTTTCAAGGCAGAAAGCTAACAATAATTACAGCGTTTTGTTTTTCATCGAAATTCCTGTGCAAGAAGGTTCTTTCAAATCAGTTGATGGGAATAAAAATTGCTTGAACGGAAACTTTTTTCTCTTAACCTATCTATTGGCTACTTGTAAAATCTATGTTAAGAACACAAATCAGTGAATCAGGAGTAGCCTTATGCTTGTTTGGTTTGAGTTCTTCTCAGGGGATATTAAGGAATCACGTCGACTGAATTAATTTGACCACAAAATAGGCGCTCATTGATGTACAGTAAAAAGAATTCGATAAATAGATGAGAAAATATGTATTCATACATATTTAACAGATTAAGATATATATATATATATATATATATATATATATATATATATATATATATATAGTGAGAGAGAGATCAATAGGCTTTTAGGTAAAAGTGAAAACAGGATAAATGAAAAGATGGAGATACACAGAGAAAAAGATTGACAGAAAAATGAATGGCTGCGTACGAAAGTAGAAAGGAAAAAGGTAAGTGATTGGATGGGGATGCATTGCCCCTTTGATGCGTGGGTGGATTTCATATGCAACGCGGATTATTTACTCATTTTCTCTTATTAAAGAAGCATTCGAAATTTTTCCATAACGATTATTGAATTTGGATTTCTACCAAATGAAACCCATTTTGTTTTGTCTATCCAGATGCTCAATATATTCAAATATGCAATCCTTCACCTATGTCGACCAGACATGACTTTGGATGACCTTGTGATGTTAGCTTTTGGGGTTCGAGCGCAGGTATAGCTGATTTCTGAAAGCTGATTTTCACGGTAAAGTTAAAAAAAATTCCATCGATCTGAAGATCATCGCAACGCAATCAACCCAATTTGCATTTTTTTTCCAATTTGGTTTATCATCAAATCAAGCTTAGCTGAGTAAATTGAATATCGTCTTTTAGGGCTTCATCAAACTAAAGTGATGCTTACGTTGATGTGACTACACATGCGCACTAGGGGGAGGGACATCAATATCACTTCAGTCCAAAGAAGTCCTAAAGAGCGAAACGCGTCACACGAAAAAAAAATCTTCCACTCTGTCATAAATTTTCTTGAAATTGTTCTGATATATAAAAAATTATATATCTTTTCTTCATATATATATACATGTATATATATGTATGTGTGTGTGTGTACATACATAAATGGTGATGTGGTGCAACACTTCTACCGAAATGGTTTCCTTAAAATGTTATGATTTTTGCAGCACTCAGCCACCATTCCTTTTTATTAGAAAATATTCACCTGAAGATAATGAAGATGACATTGACCAATTCATTTGAGAAAGATTCGTTGCCATTTTTGTTCACAAACAAACGAAGTGAAATGCTTTTATTAAAATTATCTTCAATTCATTACGAAATGTAAAATCTGTGACAGATGAGTATAAAAAACACTATTTACAGCCAATTTATTTAAATAAGGCAACAACGATTGTTTGCTCCACATGACAATAATTCTAAGTAAAATAATGCGCTAAAATAAGTAACGAAGTCTTCGTTTTAAGTTTTGTTAATATCGGTACTAATTATAGATTATCAACTGTCTCAAATATGAAGACATTTAGTTCTATACTATAACCACTCAGCTCTATCCTTTTCAACCCTGAAGATGATGTCTTGCTCATTTGCCTCTTGTTACTCAAAGTCCAAAATGACGCATGTGAACCTATAATGACAAAAGTTTGTGGGAAAATATAGCTTTTCAACATTAAAATCAACATCATGGCAAACTGAGATACAAGTAAACGCTGTCGACCGCACCTTTCTTAATAAATGCATACATAGTGTGCAATAGTCTTGCTACTACTGTAAACTCTGGTTCTTGCGTGAAATTCGACGCCAGACAGTTTGTTGTCTGGATGACCAATTGGGAATTACAAATGTTGAGAATAATATTTTCACCTCTTCTTGTAGAACAAACAAATCATCAGGAAAAGAAAAATACAGGATAAAAATGAAAATAGTGTGTTTATAAATGGCCATCTTTAGAGGAGACAAGTGGCTGAAGAAACTGAAGCAGTTTTTAGAACATTTCTTTTCTACACACCGGATATAAATATCGACTTGTGTCATGACTACTTGTTTATATACATACATACATACATACATAATATATATATATATATATATATATATATATGTGTGTGTGTGTGTGTGTGTGTGTGTGTGTGTGTGTATTCGTCTCACTTTTCTCTTTTTCTCTTTCTTTTCTATTTCTCTCTCCCCTTCTTTTCCTTTCTCTCTCTCTCTCTCTCCCTTTTTCCACATTTACTCTTACTTTCTGTTTTTCTCTCTATCCTTATCTTTCTTTCTTCTCATTCTCTTAGTTCTTGCCTTCTTTCTCCCTTCATCTCTTTTTATTTAAATTCGTCTTCTAATTTCTCACTTCTTTCTTTCTTCTCTTTCTATAATTTCATTTTGTCTCCCTTTTCTTTCTTTATTTCTTTCATTCGCTCTCTCTCTCTCTCTTTCATTTTTCGCTGTCTCTTTATTTTCCTTCCTTTCTCTTTCCTTTTTCAGTATGTCTTTTTTTGCATTCACTCTATCTCACTTTTCTTTCTCTCTACCCTTTTCTCTTTTCTTTTGCCTTCTCTTTTTTATTGTCCCCCGTCTCCATCTCCATGTTCTTTTATTGAATCTCCTTATTTAACCTCATTTTCATCTCTTCATTTCTGTCTTTCTTTTGAAAGAATTGTATATATATATATATATATATATATATATATATATATATATATATATATATATATATATTCTTTCTTTTGCTTTTTTTCTCATTATCTCTTTGTTGTTTCTTTAATTTTATCACTTGTACTTTATCTCTCTTCTCTCTCTCCCCTATCTCTTTCCTTATTTTTTTTCATTTTCTTTCCAGTTTTCTCCCTATTTCCATCGCTGTTTTGTTCTTCATATCTTTCTTTTTTGTCTCTTGCTTTTTCCTTCTTCCTCTATTTCTTTCTCGCTTGATATCATTTCTATTTCTCTTATTTTGTATGTTTATTTCTCTCTCTCTCTCTCTCTCTCTCTCTTTCCCAAAAATTCCTTTTTGCTTCTCTCCTTTTCTCCATTTTTCTTTCTTTCTCTCCCTTTATCCATTTTTCTTTCTTTCTTTACTCCTCTTTTCCTCTCTATCTTTCTCTTTCTGTTTCTTATTGTTTTCTTCTGCCTCTCTCTCTCTCTCTCTCTCTCGTTCCCTTTCTTTATATTTGTCTCTGTTGCTTTTATCCTATACATTTAGCCCTATATATCTTTTGTTTCCGCTTTTTCATTCTTTTTTTATCTTTCTCATTTTCTCTTCCCCCCAATCTCCTGTGAATCATTAAACCCCCCTCCCCCTCTCTCTCTCTCATCTGTTTTTATTCTCTGTCTCTCTCTTTTTACCTGTCTAGAAAATTTATTTATCTCACCCTGAAATTATGTTTTGACAGCGAGTGATCATTTTTACCCAAAGGTTACTCAATGTGACCTCTAACGACTCGTAACGAGAAAAGGAGACTGGTGGACCATGCCACTATGTCAAAAGAAAGAAAGAAAGAAAGAAAGAAAGAAAGAAGAAATATGAATAGTCAGCAGAAAAGAAAGGAAGGGAGATAACATATCGAGAAAAAACAATCCCAAAAAAATAACTCAAAAAATCACCAAAAAAGAGAAAAAATTTAACAGAGAAAGAAAGCATATAGAAAAAAATCGTTAACAATCCATGAAAGTTGCTGCCAAATGACAAAATTTAAATATGTTGAACAGTTTTGTTCCTTGCTCTTTCTTTCTCGCCTTTTCATTTTTTCTTTCTTCTTTCCTTTTGGTTTCTCTTCTGTTTGATTGACTGGTAGTTAGTTGGAAACCTCCAAGCAGGTTGAGAAATAAATTCTTCCTTGACAAGAATGCTTCAGCCCAAGTGCATGCCAAAGAATAATGTCATGTATTGTCTTGCAGACTGATGTCAAAATTCAAGGGGTATACTAGCCTTAAGCCTTACGTAATTAATCTCCGCAAATAATTTAAAATATCACTCCAAATTGATGATTGTAAAATAGATCGACATTGCATAAATCTCTGTAGATATCTACTGCATTTGATGCCATATACTACATCTATTTAAATTTAATATTATGATTTGCAGACGTTAATGAAGAGACGAGGATTGATTATTCAGACGATAAAACATTAATCTACCAAATAACAAAATTTTCTATATAATATTGGAAATCATTTTGTGCGACAGGAAATAAATTCAAATATGATACCTTTAATCACTTCAATCAAATTTAATGTCATGACCCTTAAGAATAGATCAGCTTGCTTTTCTTTGATAATGGCAAAATAGAGAAACTTTTCTGACTGCCATCAGCATGGCTGAGGCTAGATTCCTGGAGAGCAACACACTGGGCCTCTTGGCCTTACGTTTTCCACGGCCCTGAGGTGGAACGACTATAACGAATCAATTCCTGCATCTAAAGAAAGTCGGGTCACTGTATCGTGCAAGAAAATGTATCTAGCCAAAATCTGTCTTGCACATTTACAAATCTAACATTCGTTCGGGCATTGAATACTGCTGCCATATCCAGTCTGACGCTTCTGCTGTGCATCTAGAGACTCTTGAAAAAAAAAAATCAAAATTTGGATCTGTAATGTAATCAATCCTGATCAGGAATTTCGATTTCAATCACAGTTTCGCCAAAACGACGTGGCTTCCCTCTGTCTTTTCTACAAATATTTTCATGCCAACTGCTCTCACAAGCTTTTTTTTCCCTGGTGCCCCGACTGCATGAATTTAGGCGTGCTACTAGACTGGCATTTAGGTTCAACCTGTTAATGTTAAAATAGCAAAATGCAACCGCCACTTCTACTCCAACAGTTTCTTTTCTTGCACTTCCCAACAGTTGAACTCTCTTCCGTTTACTTGCTTACTTGTTAACTACAATCTTCAAAGATTTAAATCTAATATCAATACAACTTTACTTCTGAAACTCATTCCTGTATCTTATCAAAAAAGTTGATTCATATAATCCATTTGTATCTGTTATTTGCCTATTATTCAGAATATCAATTTATTTTTTCGTTTTTTCTCAAGAGCTGTAATTTTTAGGCATATGTACTGATCTCTGATACATTATCCTTGGATGATCCGAGATGATTTGGAAGTGTCCCAGGTTGATTCGTTCTTCTCTAATTGTGTTTTAATGCATCAAAATCGATGATTGATAGTCGACCGCTATTGGCCTTCGTACAGCTTTTTGGCAGTCGAATCAGATACGTTTTTCATTTCTTTCCTCTCACCGAATTCTGTGTGTAACTTCAGCTGCTTTGAGTTTAAAATAATGCCTCCACATTTTCAGAATCTCAATACTTGTATCCAAAATTATAAAATTTTAAACCTATCCGAATAGTACTTATATATATATATATATATATATATATATATATATATATATATATATATATTGTTATAGATGCAATTCATTTAAGTAATTGTATCTAGAAAATAATGTATAAACAAAAAATATATTAAGTAATATCGAACCTAATCCATTTCATATATATATATATATATATATATATATATATATATATATATATATATATATATATATATATATATTATGAAAACGAGAACTGTAAGAAGTCATGGTGTTGGGGACTTGATTATAGTTAAATTTATTTTCTTGATCTAATTTCTTGATCCTAATGTTGAGAGTGTTGGGAATTTGGTTTATTATTAACTTCTTTTGGTTTAAGTGAACGTTGATGTAGGTGGGGGTTTGATTTTCTTTCTTGAAAGGTTTGAACGTACCATTTCAAAGATTAAAGGTAACATCTAGGAAGTTAACGATTTTTAGATTAGAGGATATATCAATCTTGAATCCTAGAAATTGGAAAGCTTTTATAATCTTTTTTGTAATTTAGAAGTTAGAGAACCATTACTGTTAGGAATAACAATGAGTCCATCTTCCCTTTAAAAACCTACATGGTTGTGCTCAGCAATCCTACTGAGAGTGTCTAATATATATATATATACATACTAAGTCAGCTATTTGAACAGATTCGTATGCTCCCTTAGGAACATCGAAGTTTTCATTATTCCGTTTAACCCAAGGTGAGTCATTATATATAAGGATCGATTGTCTGGATGCATCAATAATTTTTTGTTCATCAGTAATGTTAATGTAATTCTTATCAAATTTTAAGCTATTTAGTAATAGGTCTTTGGGAATGGAGGGGAAGAAGTCAATGATGTCGAATTGAATCAATGTAGCGTTTTTTTTTTTTTTTTTTTTTTATTGGCGATATTCCGGAACCTTTTAATAGTCTCCAAGGAATCTTTCCAAAGATTGACAGAGTAGTTCTCTTGCATAGCTAGTATTATTTTTTTTTAAGTATGTTATTCAAAATTAAGCCTGATTCAGATTTGGAGGGATTTATTAAGCAGGATTGTAGATTATTGACAAAACTGGGTTTATGGTCTTTAAATACTAGATAAGCATTTTTCATATGAGTTGTTCCTACTCTATAAGCAACATTATATTTATTGGCAAATTTGGCAGTGTCTCTATGGATTGGGAATAAGGTGTTATTGTTCTTGTCTTTTTCATAAGAATTAGTTATTTTGTTTAGGATGAGTTGGTGAGAATCAGAGGGTTTAATTTTGTAATTTTTTTTTAGATTTATCAGCTTATAATACATAATTTCTTAGAATTTTTGATGTTTGGTTGGATGTTTTCTTAAAAGTGATTTTTAAAATTAAGTTGGGTATATCAACCTCGAGGCGATCTAGAAGTTTATTATAAGGTGGAGTGTTTTGGAATTTCAAATTATAAGTTTCTCTTTGGCACTTCGGTTGACCTTGAAGGTTTAAGTAGAAGGAAGTTTTCCATCTCATTCTTTTGATGAGGTCAATGATTTTATTCGTAAGGGAAAGAGTGAAAGATTGTAATGAAGGTTAAGGGATGTTTTTCAGGCAGTAGCCTGGAGTAAATTTTTCCATTTCTTAGTGGAAATGTGAACCCTTGAAGTAATCCGACGGGAAGTATTCCAATGAGAGCTCAACTTATTGGTATAAAGGAGCCAATAGATAATGATATTATTTGGTCATTCGTACGGATGACTCCAAAGAGAATATAGATCCAGAGAGAGCTCAATGTAAAAACAATATATATATATATATATATATATATATATATATATATATATATATATATATATATATATATATATATATAGGGTGTTCCTACCAAAATTGGCATCATTTATATTGTGAATATTGTTTTCCTCTTTGGCACGAGTTAGGGCCTCATAGAGACTTTGCGGTATTATGGTGTCTGTAGTAAGAATGTTAAGTAAGAATGTGTAAGGAGTACTGTGGTATGTTTAGGCCAGACTAGTAATTGTGGCTAGCTACGTTAAAGACAGATTGAAAATCAGCTTCCTTTGTCCTAGGCAAACGAAATTAAATAGGCTTTATGTTGAACAATAAAAGATTTATTTTCCAATATTCAAACAAGATATTCAAAGTGTTGTAGACTTTATAACTGATTTCACAAAACTTCACAACTGTTCAATATATGCACCAACTGTGACACGACACACGTCAAGTCGGTAGTCCAGCTCCTGCCAAACACGCTGTAGCCTGCCTTCAGTAACCTACTCCAACGTCTCAATGGTTCTCTTCATATTTTCCTCCAGGCTTGTAGGAAAATGGGGGATATAGACCAGTCCTTTCAGAGAGCGCCATAGAAAAAATCACAATGTGTCAAGTCAGATGAACGTGGTGGCCATTTCAACACTACATTATCACTAGCACACCCGATCCATCTTCCTAATAGATTATCATTGAGATAAGCCCGAAATGAGGCGCTGGAGAATGTTACGCATGACACGCTACAACGTGTTTCACAGGCGCTGGACTACCGACTTGGCGCATTTCCCATTAAGTGAACATTTGTACTTTCTTATGCAATTACATATTGCGAGTGTAGGTAATTGTGGTGTACTGATAAAATTTCTGTTTCTATTATTTTGTAACATGATTTCAGAGCATCCATAACTATCCCTTACTTGATTGGGAATTACTTGCCGAAAATGTTTGATGAATTTTTTTATTTATATTCATTTTTTCATATGGGAAATATTTTAAGCGTCCCCATAACCAAAAAATGTTTGTTATGATTGGCATTGCTACTGTGATTGCAAGTAATATGGCATTCATTTTGAAAGAGAACGTAACCTTAGGGGAGAATTTCAGGACGTTTGATTGCCTACAAAAAGCTACATAAAAAATGGCAATGCAGTGAAACGTACTGAGATATATGAAGGCTTCCATATCAGCTACAACAGTCTAAAAGAGATTTTTTTAGATTGAGGAACGCTAAAAATTATTTTCTCATCTAAATTAATGGTAATTATTACTTCGATTTATTAGATATAATTCGGACGACAAGGAAATATCTATGAATGTAAAAGTGAAATGGTGTAAAGCTAACATAGGGGGTTTGTACATAGGCACACACTTAATACACACACACATACATACATACACACAAATAGTTATATAAAGGTATAAATAGTTATATAAAAGTATAAAATATCTATTGTTTTATATATATATATATATATATATATATATATATATATATATATATATAAACATATATTTGTTAAATATTACAGGCAATGAATGGGTATTTTGTTTGATCACGAGCCGTTCTAAACTCAATATAGGTTTAAATAATGATCAGCTGCCTCAATAGACTATATATATATTGAAACAGGGCCGATATGGACCCTGGAGAAAAACAATTGAAGTGAAGTGGGTGTGCTTTCCTTAAATCGGAGAACGCACAACCTTTAAAAATTTAAAATCAAACTCAGCGTTGCTACTGCGCGCTCCAAAAACAATAACTCATTTTCAATAGCATTTTCGGATACAACAATACATATATTTTCGTTGTCCTCTTATTACTAAGAGAAAAAACAAGAACAACATCTATTCTATACCTGAAGATGTCTGTAGGAACAGACGAAAGCTTGTAGTAAAAATAAGAACTAATACGGCAGAAATTTATGGAAACAAGGATCATTTCATTCATAACGGTTTCGGAGGTTTTGTATATTATTTGAATTGTTTGCGATGATGGATTTCTCGCCAATTAAATCATTAACCTTTGCATTTGTTTTTGTGTGAATAATTCATGAATTTGTAAATTGATTGCGTTTATCGTAATATATATATTATATATATATATATATATATATATATATATATATATATATATATATATATAAATTGAACATTGAAGTCAACACTTAGAGACGACAGGCTGTTTCATGCTAGACGCAACTGTCAGGCCAGGTGGCCTGACGATTGTTTCTAGCATGAAACAGCCTGTCGCCTCTAAGTGTTGACTTCAATGTTCACTTTTATATATTACACACGCTCTATCTCTGATATTGAGCACTTTATCCCATAAATATAGCACACCTTAAGAGTATATTTCTTTATATATATATATTTATATATATATATATATATATTATTTAAAAATATGTATTCATCGCGACACAGAAATTACCATGTTTTGAAACCAAAACTAAAATTTAAAATTTAATTTAAAATTTTCGTTTCATTTTCAAGCGATGTTGAATAACTTTCGAAAAATGATTTACCCTTTTTTTTATAAGCTAAATAGCATTGTATAGTTTAAGTTGGTGGGGGAATGAGATTGCAAATTTTTTTTAAGGGGTATTGATTTTTTTGGCAATTCCAGCGTAGAAGTATAATTTAAGGTGCCAAAGTAAATATCTTTTAATGGTTAGGTGTGGGTTTGTAATTTCTGTTTGTTGATACTGTTTTTAAGATACACTACAATATAATTGGGATTTTTTAAATTCATTTTTTATTTTATTTTATAAAATACATTGGAAGTTTCTTAAAGAGGCTTTGAAATATGATTAAGTTATAATGTTTTATATTTAGATTTTTATTTATAAAGATCTAAAATACTATATTTATTATATTTATTATTAAACTATATATGATATTGTAAAATTAAATATTAGAAATTGACTACGTATTTTCTTACTTTCTTAAATTCTGTGTCGCGATGAATACATTTTTAAATAATAACTATAATATCATGCTCTACTGTGTATCGAACACTATTTTTAAAAATAAATGCTAAAGAACTTTAGATTAAAAATCTGACTGTATATATATATATATATATATATATATATATATATATATATATAGTCAGATTTTATATATATATATATATATATATATATATATATATATATATATATATATATATATATATAAAGAGCTTTTTATAGAATGTACTAATATCTTTTTGTAAATGTGATTGTTATGGGTAGAGAAACTGGCCATAATTCATGTTGTTTAGTCAAAGCTTTCATCTCATTCTTGAGAAATTAAAAAATGTAAAAAATTGATTACACGTGACTTGTTTGCGTTCACCTTTAGTCTTGATAAATCTTTTTATTAATTTTTTTATCGCTCGCAACCCCTGCGACAGGTGAATAAAAAAGATGACTACAAAATACTAATTTTGATCAATTTATCCACACGCGATAGGTGTACGTGAGAAAAAAGTCATTAAATTCAATAAGTACAAAATGCCAATTGTTATTAACAATACGTTTAAAAGAACAAATGCTGCCGAAATATACTGAATAGATAGATAGATAGATAGAGATAGATAGATAGATAGATAGATAAACAGACAGACATGAATGCTCTCACTGTCTGACTTCAATTAACCTCGGTAATGACAATTCTAAGCCTAAAGTGCTTAACAAGCCAGACTTATCGCGCCTAGCAACTGTCATCTTTTTCCTGTGCTGCTTTTAAATGTGCCGGAAGGGTCACAGTCCATCCCGGAAGTTCTTTTAACGCCATTAGGCTAAATTAAAGTGTACTTTTCCGGACGACAAGATAATCGAAATAGAATAACAACAGAAAAAAATTCTCACCCCTCCCCAACTATGTGCAAGCCAACACGAGAGTATCAAAGACTTTCAAACAAAAGTAACTTTGAAGGTCACTACTAAGAATGATTATTTCATGTCAAGGTCAACAGATTAAAAGATTAAATCGCGATGCAAATTATATTACAATACTCTCATTGACCAATACGATTGTAGTAACTTCATCTTTCTTCTTCTTCAGGACGTGGGCGATCATAGCTCTCCACAATTTCCTATCTGTTCTTTTATAAGTAACTTTTAACTCGTTCAAGCAATGCTTAAAAGAGGCCACGACTACTGTTGTCAGTTCGATCCAGTTTGGATACTCCATAATTTTGAGTGTGTCGTTCTAAGCGAGACTTTATAAATGTCAACATAAACGCTTCACTGGACAACAGCGGTTCGTTTAGCTGACCAATAGTATTGAGCTGTATTAAACTTAGCAAATATCACTTGACTTACCTGGTGGCCGAGAGCGTTGCACATTTGTGTTTTAATTCTTTGAAGTAATATTAATGAACAAGATCAAGTAAAGTGTTTTGATGGTCATCAAAGCAAGCAGACGTACACTACTTTGAGAAATAGCGCAAAACATTCTATTTGGCTATTGACACCCCCCCAATCTAAACTGAGCATGATGAATACCGAGAATCTCTGGTCATCTTTCTTTTCCCCATTTTTGTCGGCCATTTTCCCCGTATAATCATTTTATTCCTATTTCATCTACTCCACCATTTCTTTTGGACCATATTTTATCGAAGCTAATCAACTGCGTTTTGCCTTCTTAACTAATTAACCGTCTTCCATTGTGAATTCCTTTACATTTATGGCCATGAGCAAGCGGAGAAATTATCCCACGAGTCACAAATTAATCCACTTAAAAGAAGCCTTAATCGAAATGCAACTACAACGGCATGTTAATGTTATTGTTTTTGTCTGTATGTATTTTCCTAACTACCTCATCGGCCACCAGATTAGACGATTTCTTTCCAAAGTAACTAATAGCGACACTGAACAGACAGATAAAAACAATAACATTCACATCGTCTACAAAATCCAAATAAGCGTCAACTTTAAGCAAGATAAATTTTCTCTTAGAAATATCATAAAGAAATACACAACGCCAGTCGACTTGAACAAGGAAATTAAATTAATTATCTATTATAAATAAATTTAAAACAGTTAACCTTATCATAAAAAATAACAACACACGTGCAAAATCAAAACTACAAAGAACCAACATTATTTAGAGTTCAAATCCCCCTTAAGGAACTGTGTTCCTGATCAAACCAAACTCATAAATAATACTACTACATACCTATCCAGGCGACTTGCGTTACACCTATCCGACTATAGCTCCATTACGACGCATTTAAACACACACAAAAACCTACCAGACTCCATTTGAAAGATACTAGTAGAAAATACAAGCATCATAACCTTATCCACATGTAACCTTATCCACATGTAAAAATAGATTAAAAATAATGTAAGCCCTAATAATAAAAAGAAAAAAGCCAATTCTCAATAACGTTAACTATTGAACACGACCAAAATGTGATGACCTTGTTTGTAAAATAGAACTTTGCTATAACTCTAGATACATACATAACACAACCCATACATTCAGTTCAATGTAAAATAAAATCATCTTTGGTAAATTGCTAAAAGTATAGCCGAAAGCTCGGACAGTCAGAACTTTGGGACACTTTTTACGCACTTAGTTTCCAGAAAAGAAAGCACTTAAAAGAACACGAGAAAATTAAATAAAAAGTCTAATCACAGTACCCTGTCAGTCGTCTTAAACGAAATACACACACACACACACACACACACACACACACACACACACACACACACACACACACACACACACACACACACATATATATATATATATATGAACATTGAAGTCAACACCAATCGGCAAGAGTCTGTTTCATGTTTAAACGCAATCTTCAGTCCAGAAGATTGCGTTTTAAGCATGAAACAGATTGTCGTTGCTAGGTATTGACCTCAATGTCCACTTTTATATTCTGTACCCTCTATCCATAATATTGAGCACTTTACCAAATAAATATATCATATATATTTTTATCACACACACACGCACACACACACACACGCACACACACAAACACACACACACATATATATATATATATATATATATATATATAAACATATGCAGTAATCGTTCTTTCAGACATATTTTATTGAATACGACAGACAAGTAATGTTTTAAAATTTGCGATTTAGTTTCTCTGACGTTCTTATTTTTCTTTCTTTTATAAGGTTAAGAGCGTGATCCAATTTAGTATTGTGCTTAAATTGGTGAAGTCGAATTACCAAACAGAAAACAATTGTCAGGAAAATATTTTAGGAAAGGCACTGTGGAGAATATATATATATATATATATATATATATATATATATATAAGCTCCATACCAGATGTTTCAGTAATATTTGATGAAGAGACGAATAGTAGGCATAATTATGCAAGATAAATTCTGGCGAGAAAAATTATCTACAACGACATAGTGAGCCAACTTTCATAGTTGCTGATCTAACAAATGGTCCAATATAATCGTTCCACTTCATCCTAGTGGTAAATCCATTGACCTTGAAGGTGCAATGAGTTGCTCTCTTGGAAGCAAAATGGTTTTCTCAATGATTAAAAGAGAGAAGTTTCATTTTAGAAGCGTTGAAATTAACAAGCCCTATGAATATATATGTAATGATTCCCACCAACTTTTACAGTGAATGATGGGAAAGCAAAAGTAGAACATTGAATATAACGTCGGCGATAATAAAACACATTTGTCAGGAACATCGTGAAAAAATAACTTCAGAGAAAAGGAAACGGCAAAGTGTCAAGCTTGCCGTGCGCGCAAATCCTTATTAAAATAGTTGGTGTGTTCTTGCGTACTGGCTACAATATCAAGAAGAGAATAGACATTGGCAATAGCATCGAAATATAAACTGGATAACGTCTTTTTGCTCATAATAATAAAATCTCTTTATTAGGGAGATGAAAAGAGATTCACGTTTTGTGGTTGAATGTTTGATTACTACTTTCACTTTTATCGTTATAGAAATTAAATTTCTGTTAAGTCAACTGAGATTCATTTTTATGTATTTTTATTTAGCTTTTTATTGTTTATTTACTTACCTTTTTTTTTTCAGGGTTTATTTCTCCCACATTATTTCAATACCATCTCCAGTAGAGGCAGCGCCGCCATGTTATAAATTCGCAAAGGCTCGAGCAAAAAATGTTAACGTTTTTTTTAAGAACAATTACATGTTGGCCTAGTGTTTTTCGCTGGAGGTTTAGTGAAAACGATTGTCTTCAAATCCTCGCACCATTCTTAATTCCCTCGCAGATCTCCTCAATGCCGCTGCTAGGAGAGTCTCAATTCTTTCTCGAATCTAATTCATCCAATTTTGACTCGAATGCTTTCGGTTCAATTCCAAATGCACCAAGCATTCTAAGTACAAGGCTAAATCTAATGATATTTTCCAGGTTTTTGTTATTATTATTATTTGAATAAGAGAGCAGCATGTCACCAAAGTAATTCTGGGTAAAAAAAAATATATTTGAATACCCGTCGTGACACTCAATCTGATACGGGTATGCAACCTAATCAAATTTGAAATTATGTAGTGAAAGGTTTTCGTAAACATACCATATAACCTTGGAGATGGCCCCCACAAAAACTTTGGGTAACCTAGTTTGCTTATATTTTCCCTGATGTCACATTGATTGTCTCATACTTCAAATTTTAAAAAAAGGAAAAACATCTTGACACCGGACCATGATGGTTACGGTCAGGCAACTGACAAATAAATCTGTGGGGTATTGAACGGGTGGGGCCACTGTGAGCCATCTTCATTCAAAACGAATTAAAAAAAACACGTATATTTAACACCACCAATCAATTAAGTTCAAAAGCCGTGAGAGCCATACATAGCGTATTATTATTATTATTATCATTATTATTATTATTTTCATTATTTCTTTCAATATTGTATCGCCAAATCGATAAATCAGAAGCTATGGTTTTTGGTTTAATTCATTTGAAACTTCCACACTGTCTCTTCTCGTTCGTTTCCATTCCATAATTCTGTTTGTTTCTCCATTCTGTCAATCTGTAATTCCCAGCGATTGGCGGTTTTAATCTGATTAGCTTCATACGGCTGATCTTCCGTTCCGCAAAAATGAGGTTCGATCCACTTTATTGAATAACCAAACAGCAAAATCCTTGAGAATACTGAACAATGCAACTCACCACCCTCAACCACCCCCCTCTTTCCATCGTTTGTTTCTCCACTCCCATATTTATCATCCCCCCGTTCTCTGCACCTTCCACCCACTACCTCGGTCGCGCAATTAAAGGCATTATCCGAACCAGTTGAGTTCTGAGAAATGCGTCAAAGAAATCAATGTGAAAATATTTTAAATACATATACTTGTTCGTGTGTGTGTGTGTGTGTTCGTGTGTGTGTGTGTGTTCGTGTGTGTGTGTGTGTGTGTGTGTGTGTGTGTGTGTGTGTGTACTTGCTTGTGCATGTTGTATGATGTATTATAAGCCTTAAGCTTAACATATTGTTAATATACCAATCTGTATATCTATATATTATAAACACGATATATATATATATATATATATATATATATATATATATATATATATATATATATATAAGTCCGCCAATTATTTAATATATTTTCTGTTTATACGTTATTTTAGTTGATACAATTTATTTAAGTAAAACAGAGCATTTATTTAAATAAATTTTATCTATTAAAATAACGTCTAAACAGAATATATATATATATATATATATATATATATATATACACTATCCGAGGTACCGTTGCCCGAGTGTACATGTCTGTAATTGTATAACCACACTTTTCTGTCTAGAAATGTCTGTCTGCATCCCCACTTGAATGCATCATCCTTTGGTATACTAAGCTACTACACTCCACCTCAGCTTTTTTACGGTATGTCTTTCGCAAGTATTTGATTGTTCTTAATAAAGGAATTGCATCGATAAAACCGTCTTCTATGGTCGTTGTTCGGGGTTGAATTGTTTCAATGTTTTAAATATTCAGTAAATTTCCTATAGCAGGAATCACTTTCAAATAGCATTGTTCACAAATCAAACAAAAACCGGGATGAAGCTTCAGAGCTTGATTCAACTGCAAACACATGACCCCCCGGCCTTCTTCTTCGTACTTTTATTGTAAAGCTGAGGTTAATACGCGGTTCTTTAGAAAAAAATTTTTTATCCCTTTTAACGCTTTAAGCTTATTCGAATGCTAATTTAGGATGGAATCATATGAAGAATCAAGTGGTCAAATGGCAAAAGCCGATTTGGGACCAAGTTTGTCGCAAATATCGTCCACTTAAATGAAATAATCTAAAGCAAACATTCACGCACGACAATTTGTGTGTCATATGTAATTTACATGGCAAATTTGGAAAGCATCGAATGAAAAACCAAGATGTTATGGCCGAAAAAACGAGCTTTTTGGACGTTTTTTCCTGGTTTTTCGTTATACGCGGGGAAGCGAGCAGGACTAAAAGTTCACTATCTTATTGCTAACATGATGGCAATTGTTTTGTGACATGTTTGAAGAAAACTGGATAAAAAATGAGAAAAGTTATTCAAGTTTTTATTTTCACTAGTATGAAAACCCCGATTTTTGTAATTTTTTGTTTGAAGACAATGTCGCAGGAAAACTATCACGTACACTACATAAACCTCGTAACAAGAGCTGATGTTTTGCATTAAGAAGAAAGAATATCAGATCATCCAATATAAATTTTGTTCGCATGTAACTTTGCCTGGGTTTTTGCAAAAAATCGTACCCACCTTTAGTTTTACTGTTTTTTTCTATCAAACCTGGAGGCCTGGAGATTGAAAAGTTAGTCATGAAATAGCTTGATAAAGTTGCAACATTTGTGTACAATTTCATTGAAATCAGTCACGAAATGAGGACGGGCTTAAAAAGTATACACAGAGACACAGTTTTATAGATATATAGCAGCCATACCCAGCTGGTCGATCAGAAAAAGCGTTCAATTAGAATGGAGCAAAAACAGCATCATGTTAGATGTAACAGAGTCTATTTTCTTCAATTATCTTAAAGTACTTTCATTAAAAGCATTTTGAATTAATTCAGTTACTGATATATCAGAAGTAGTCTGTATTTATTCAATTGAAGGACATGAAGGAGTAAAACTTCCTGATATTAAGTATAAGCCTCCTCCTTGTTTGCAACCTCTCTAAGATCTCATCGTTGCTCGCAGGCTCGCATGATATTCTTAGCATTCTTCTGTAGAACCACATCACTGTCGCCTCGAATCTCTTCTTCATCTTTGAGGAAATCGTCCAACATTCGCTGACGTAAAGAAGGACAGATGTCACGTAACAGTTCAGTATTCGACGTTGTGGCAGTGAGAGGATGTCACGTGACAGAAAATGTGAGAAGTAACGAGACCATAAGAAAAATCTAATGAAATGAAAAACATAATGTATGTTACTTTTCTAAACTTTTGTTTGAAGTCGTGTAGAATGTCAATATTTTGTTTGTGTCATTATTTCATTTTCGCGTTACATGTGATTTCCCTGTTAGTTACAGCTGTTGTTGAAAATCCTCAAGTGATGCAGTTTCAATTATTTGCTACTAGCAGCATGTCCCGGAGTTGCCCGGGCTTTATTCAAAAATCGTACGACTCATACAGCAATCGCTATCACTTGTCTTAAAATATTTTTGCCTTTCCTTGCTTTTAAAGGAGTGCCCGTTGCCGTGCTGATGTTGCTACATGTCTTACGTCTTGCCTATCTCACACTGCGAATTTTTTCTAAGCTCTAAACTAAACATTAAATCTGTTACGAAAAAAGAACTAAACAAAATGAACACAAAGCGATCAGCTTTAAAAAAGGATTCGTAACTGGAAAAACCGAATGAAAAAAGAATGTTAGCAACAAATACTTTTTCACATCCAACCCAGTTCTGCGGAATCAGAATCAACGTTGGGTTTAAGCAAGCGAATGAACTAATTGGAGTAAAGTGCCACGCAGATTTAAATTTTTCCCACTTGTGACGAATGCAGCTATCGATTTTTTGCATGCTAGTATGCGAGTTAAAATTCGTGTCAGTCAGCTGTTGGCTCTCATGCTGGCCAATAGAATCTTCCTGCCTATTCGTGTCAGCCATTGGCTCTCACTCTGGCCAGTTCAAAATGGCCGCAAACTACATAAAAAATGCCGTAGAAACATGAAAAATCGATTATTTCCACTATCGATTGGAGTTTGGAAATGCCAAGTCGGTCTTGGTCTCCCCACTAACTGTATGTGCATGTAAATCTTGGTGCAAATCCGTCGAAAATTGCGGCCGTGTATTCGTTACACACACACACACATACACATCCTGACTTTTATAGATAGAGATTATTTTCTATGTTCAAATTCCTTTTCTCCTATACTAAATTTGTTATAACATCCATACACTTGACTTATTTGAAGTGTTTAGTATTTACTAACTTTAAATCCTGAATTTTGATGATGGACTGTAAGTGTAAATGCCATTACTGCTTTCATTCCAGTTCCAGATCATAGTTTCTGTTTTTGAAAAGGTTTATCTATTTCTTGAAAGACAGAAGAGAATATTGATTATTTGTTCAATGTCATTCTTAACTCAACACTGAATGCCTACTTCATCGGCAATGCAATGATGTTCTAAATATATTGTCAACTATAATATAACGATATGAGAGTTTCTATGACATGCCTTATAATGTGAAACTTGAGAAATTCAGTAAAATTCATAAAACCTGTCACAAAGTAAGAATGTCATATGTATTATATATTATACATAACATATGACATTTCCTGCACATTAATAATACAAATATTATTCACCATTTTTTTTTCAATTAAGAAAATAATAGAGGCAAATAACATGAGATATAGTGTATATACGATTTTGTATAAATTATTAAAAAACAATGTAAAATATAAATAAAAATATATTTATATAAACACATTTTTTATCTATCTATCTATCTATCTATCTATCTATATATATATATATATATATATATATATATATATATATATATATATATATATATATATAAAAATGAGTTTTAAATTCTCTTTTTTGTGCTTATTAATATATAATAAAACTGGCACATTGAGTTCTACCTGGATTCTATCCTCTTGAAATTTTTTATTCAAAAAAATATACATGTATGTGTATGCACCTATGTATATATATTTTATATTTTGCATATGTATGTGTATATTTACCACTAACATTATATATATATATATATATATATATATATATATATATATATATATATATATATATATATATATGTGTGTGTGTGTGTGTCTGTGAAATATATATATGTGTGTGTGTGTGTCTGTGAAAATATATATATGTGTGTGTGTGTGTGAAATATATATATATGTGTGTGTGTGTCTGTGTGTCTGTGAAAAATATATATATATATATATATATATATATATATATGTGTGTGTGTGTCTGTGTCTGTGAAATATATATATATGTGTGTGTGTGTGTCTGTGTCTGTGAAGTATATATATTATATATATGTGTGTGTTCAGAAAATATATATATATATATATATATATATATATGCAATTTATTATATATATTATTTATATATTATATATGCGCGGTACTTTATTGGAAAGTACTCAATATCAATGATAGAGCTACCATATTTAGTTGGGTTGATGTGAGTTTGTAACCCTGGGTTTAACTCTTTTGCGATCGTCAGACAAACTGATTAATTTTTAATATTTATAAATTTAGGATTTATATAGGGTTGCGTATATCGGTGTTTTTATGGAAGTGGGAGGAAAAATTGTCGTCGGGACGCCACTCATACTTACGCAAACATACATACACGCCCGTACACTCATTGACGTACACAGACACACACACACACATACACACACACGCCACCCACCGGAGCTCACACAAACATAAACATATGTGAACAGTATGGGACTTGGCATATATACGTATTTATGTATCCTTGTGTACATACGTACGCATTTGGTCGCTGTATTCAATGTTGGGTTGTGTAACGAATAACAAAAGACAGAATTTATAAGGAGCTACAAAGGACACTGGAGAGAGCCATGATCGCCTACGTCCTTAGAGGACATGTCACATAATAAAGAAGTCTAGTATGAACATGAATGCCATAAATGTCTAAAATTAAATTTTGAATACAAAATATAGATGTCAACTTATACGCCAAGTAAAATTGTATTGTATCACTTGATTTGTTTCCTTTTCTTCTTTGAAAATCTCTGCTGTCTCTGTTATCTTGATCTCTGAATGTTTGCGAAGTTAAGCAGCGCTGAACCTGGTCAGTATTTAGATTGGGGACCGCTTGGAAAAACTGGGTATTGTACAATCCGAAATATGTTTCGCTTTTTTCCTCTTTGGTACCTCAACTTTATGAATTTTAGCGCAGTACTAGATTGGCAAATAGGTCTCATTGTTTTCAATTGAAATTGCTGGATCTAAGAATAAGTTCTATGCTAACAGTATCTTGTCTTGCACTTTTAGCTTGCGGAAATCTTGTCCGGCATCTTGCTTTCTACTCAACGCTGATCTATGTAAATACAATGCCATTCATCATTCTTGTTCTATTATTAACTTCTCTCTTTAATGTTTTTCTAAGACTTTTAATGTTTTCGTTCACACTCAGTAACCTTTTGTGTTTTAGTCGCTTCATTGACTTGCTTAGAGGAAAATGATAAAAATATCCACAAATGGTTGATAAGTCGTAAAAAACAAATAAGTCAATAATAACTTGAATGTTTTGTCTTTTGTTTGAATTCTTGCACCAATTTATTTTAAATTCATTAAAAGCAGACATTAAAGACTTTGTTTAATTATCGTTCAAGACAAGAATGACTTGCGACTTTTCCAAGTCATTAAACACGTGGATAAAACTTGTAAAGTTTCCTTTTCTTTCAGTAAGCATAAAATTTAGTCAGTCGGAAGACGGAATATCGACAATATCTCGTTAGACATCATTTTACAGTTGGCATGATAGTCAAGAACAATTTTCTAAAGATCTCAGCCCATTAATCAAACTAAGTATGATAGCTCACATTTTATCATTTGGAAATTGCTAATAATGCAGATGATAAAAAGACAGAAAAAAATTATAAAAATTACGACGACCGGAAATAGGGGAAAAAGGCGGGAATAATTTAGAAAAAATAGTTTAAAAAGTAAAGAAAATAAAATCAAGGAGGAAGAAAAAGAAGACGGAGAATGGGGGGCGTAGAAATGTAAATGAGAAAGAGAAGTGAGAGAATTGGTGGAATAGTGAAATTGGCGAAAAGAAAAACTGTGGGCAAAGAAAAACGATTTTGCTTCCTTGCGAACATTATCCAAATCTTAGTAAAATGCACTAAAATTGCTTTCCCGTCAAAATGGAAATAATACGCTTCGTTATTCATTTTTTTTCCTTTTGTTTTCCATTGATCTTTTTCCAGAATTATCCGGGGTTACGTTGGATATTTTTTTAAATCCCGGATCAATTGGAAAATGATCATTTTTTAAAATGACGACATGAAATTGAAGAAAAAAAGTCATACTTTAGTTTTATGTACCATTTTGAAAATAATATTTCTTTTCGTTTCTCTGTTCGAATAAATGTGTAGATGTTTCCTAAGTTCGTATTAGTCTGGCACAACGCCAAAATACATGATTTCTAAGTGAGTTTATTTACAAAGCTTCTGCTACTTTACTATAATAAATGACCTATGCTAGGTCATTTACTAAGTACGCCTTTGCTTGGCACAGGGTAAAAATAAATGCGCTCTAATTGAGTTTACTTACTAATTTCAGTTTAGTTTTGTTCAATGACATAAGAAGTTATTTGCAAAATCCATCTTTGTTATTGGGCCACAAAATGCGGTCTACACCATGTCAGATTTTACTATAAAAACAAATATTTTCACATCAAAATTTCTATTAATTAATTGTAAAAAAATCAGAATAGACTTATATTTGTATATTGTGTAATTTTCGGATTTTTTATCATTTCAGCTCAAGCAATGTAAGGGAATATAAGAAAAAAAAAAACACCATTAAAGAGAGAAGGAAAATAAAAGAACAGGAATTAAGACAGAAGATAACGATTGAAATTGCATTTATATTTTTGAAAATCAGTTTTGACTGGTAAGAAAGAAACCGGTCAAGACTTCCACAGAGTTAAGTGAAAAAACTTTTTTTTTTTATATTAATTCTATTAACGCTTTTGATATTGAGCACTCTAGCATAAAGCCTACTTGACTTAAACGCCTTCTTATCAGCAAACCAATGAAAAACCAGCTATTTTGGCTTAAAAAACAGTCTTTCAAATTAACAATATATATATATATATATATATATGTGTGTGTGTGTGTCTGTGTCTGTGAAATATATATATATATGTGTGTGTGTGTGTTTCCACCTATGCTTCTTATAATATGTAGATATAATAGGCCGATGAAAACAGTTCGAGTGATAAAACAACATCAACAATAATAATAATAATAATAATAATAATAATTATTATTATTATTATTATTATTATTATTATTATTTTTGATTTTTGTCATATACACATTTCCTTTCGGGTCCTAACAAGAAACCTAATGCCAGAAATGGTTTCATGACATTTCCACAGATCATTAAGAAAAATCACATTTTACATAGATAAAGCTCTTTGTAATGTGAGAACTGTACTTGTGAATACAATTTTTTTTTTCTTTAAGGCCTGGGCTACCAGCAATCCCGTCAATGAGTCTATCGAAATCGTTTCCAAATAAATTGAGGACTTCAACTACAACTGGTATTAGATTTCCAATTCAATATCCTTTTATTTTGATAGTTTTTGAAGATACATTACAATCTACAGAGACATTCATGTTAATACAAGGTAACCAAAAAAGTTCTGTCCGTTTTTAAAGGAAAAAAAAGAAAACGCTTCACAGTATGTGTAACTTATATTTAGTCTTCGAAGTAATCGCCATCGGCATCCAGCACCTTCTGCCAACGTGTCTCCAGCTGTTCAATGCCCTTGCGATAGAACTCAGGGGATTTTGACGCAAAGAAGTCCGTGAGGGCTTTGCGCAAGTCTGCTTCATTGGTGAAGGATTTCTCACGAAGATGATTATCCAGGGAGTGGAAGAGGTGGTAATCGGATGGCGCAAGGTCAGGTGAATAAGGTGGATGGCACAAAGTCTCCTACCCAAGTGGCTGTATGGTATCCCTGACCACTCGCGCGACATGCGGCCTGGCGTTGTCATGGAGCAAAAGCACACATTTGCGATTCACCAGTGCTGGCTCCTTCTGGCGCAATGCCTGTTACACACGTTTCAATTGCTGCGAGTATAGGTCTCCAGTGACCGTTTAGCCCGTTGGTAGCAGTTCATAATGAACCACTTGACGACCTGTCCACCAGACACAAAGCATAATCTTGCGTGAGTGCATAGGCGGTCTTGTGGAGTGAGGGACAGCATCCTGAGGAGACAACCAATGTCTGGAATGCTTGGGAGTTTCGTACAGAACCCACTTTTCATCACTGGTAAGCACTCGATTGATTGCGGTACGGTAGCGAGAAAGCAGCGATACGCAGGCTGCCACTCGTTGTCCCTTGTGGACCTCCAACAGCGTTTGCGGAACCCACTTGCTCAGTTTGTACATCTTACCTAGGCGGTGCAGGTGAAGTCTAACTATTTCATCGGAAACGTTGAACTGTCTTACAAGTTCACCACACGTTAGACTACTGTCCTCTTCAATGGCTGCCTTCCAGACTCCGTCATTCAAGACCTGTGGTCGTTCACTGCGAGGCTCATCATGGAGAGACAAATCTCCCAACTTGAATTTTCGAAACCAACGCCTTGCAGTATGTTCATCCACAGCACTATCCCCAAACGCTTGACATATGCGGTGACTTGATGCAGCTGCTGATAAGCCCACTTTGAAGTTGTAAAGCAAACAGCCCCGAACGAGATCTCTAGACACTTCCATCCTTCTCACAGCTGTCCGGCTTATAACTGATGGCAGGGCATGGTGCGCGTGTTTTTTTATAACGTCTGATCTTCCTACTTCCGGCTGTCCGAATTTGAAAACAATTGCTACACGCATTTCGTATATATTTCAACTTTTTTGGTTAACTTGTAAGAAAACACATTCTGTTTTTGTGGTCTGTAATCACGATGTCTGGACGATTAACTTTGATTGTTTTGTCTGTGTGTATCATAAAGTCTCATACAATTGTTACTGGTCCTATTTCTGTAAGCGGTTCTAGATGAAGTTCATATCGGTTTCTTGCAGTTTCCTTCCCGTAAAAGTTGCATATTTTCCAGTAGCCTACTTTATCATACCGAGGTTTATATTCAGTGGGTGCCAACGCCGTGCAACTTGATACAAGATAGTTTCTAGATATTATCACACAATCTGCATTACCACAGTTTTTCAATATGTGTGCTTGGTAATTTCTAGTTAGCATTCGTCATATACAACAAGAATAAGACCTTCGGTTTCAGCTTTTAACCCTGCACTACATAACCAGTAATGGACATGGGGTTTGTCAACATCATCTTATTTGATACGGACAGAGTATTGACCACGAAGAGGCTTATCTTGCCATCATTTCTACATTTGGTCCATTGCATTTGCTTTTACTTTCTTTTTAGGTTTTTTTTATTGCTGCAGTAAGTGTATTCTGATTTATTTGCATTTCTTCACCCACTTGAAATTCCCTTTTGAATTTGTTGGCTTCCTTTATTATTGAATAAAGTTTCTTCTTTCTTTCATGTTCTTTGACACAAATCATCATCCAGTCTTCTGTAGCTTCCAGGTATTTTTGAAGGTCAATTGTTGTAGTTTTATATTATTATTATTATTATTATTATTATTATTATTATTAAGCAAGATGAAAAAATATGTTAACAATTTGAATTTTCGAACGCTTGTTCCTTTTCTCAAGAAATAAAATGAAGTTGGACATTTTTGTCGAATTTCTATTTGTTATTTTACTGGTGGCATAATATTTGATTTTATTAATATTTGATTTTATTAATATTTGATTTGTAGAAGGCTTTTTTGTGGAAACTTTATTCATTGGGTATGTCTAAATTTCTATTTAAACCTAGAATATGTGAATTTATTTTAAAAATGAACTTTAACTCGGACTTTCGACGTTTTTGTTGGTATTTAAAGGAAAATGCTAAAAGGACGCATACAACGTTATCAATACCATGCTCAATACCATGCTCAATACGATGATCCGGTTGTTTGAAATGCGCAGTTACATAATTCGACTTCCTACCTTAACTTATGTTCAAATGTTATATATTTACTTTTTTACAACGAATGCAAAACAGGAAATTATTTCGGAGAAGCAGGAACGGAATTTCGTCTTCGGTTTAATAACTATAAGAAAACTATCAAAAACAACTGCACCAATTTCATAGTAGCTATAACCCTACACGACCCTACATGACCCTAATCGTGGCAAATTACTAGCCCCAAACTACAGGATTTTATCAATAATGTGACACATGCGCAAAGAATTCACACGAAAAAAAATAAAAATTCAACTTCATTTTTTTTTTCGTTGAGAAAGGAAACAGGTGTGTCCGAAAATTTTTAACAACTTTCCTCATCATACTTCTATTAGGTCTAAGGTGCCTAATACTACACAATATTATTATTTTTATTATTATCATCATTATTTTTGTTTCTTATCTCTTGAATTTATTTCATCGGCCTCTTGCACATTTGTGTATGTATGTGTACGTGTGCCTATAACCATACAATAGCCATACAATGAACATATATATATATATATATATATATATATATATATATATATATATATATACTAGCAGCATGGCCCGGCGTTGCCCGTGCTTTATTAAAAATCGTACGACTCATACAGCAATCACTATCAGTTGACTTAAAATATTTTTGCCCTTCCTTGCCTTTAAAGGAGTGCTCTTTGCCGTGCTGATGTTGCAACATGCCTTACTTCTTGCCTATCTCACACTGCAAATTTTTTCTAAGCTCTATACTAAACATTAAATCTGTTACGAAAAAAGAACTAAACAAAATGAACACAAAATGAACAAAAAACAATCAGCTTTAAAAAAGAACTCGTAACTGGAAAAACCGAATGAAAAAGAATGCTAACAACAAATACTTTTTCACACCCAACCCAGTTCTGCGGAATCAGAATCAACGTTGAGTTTAAGCAAGCGAATGAACTAATTGGAGTAAAGTGCAATGCAGATTTAAATTTTTCCCACTTGTGGCGAATGCAGCTATCGATTTTTTTTTGCATGCTAGCATGCTAGTTAACATTCGTGTCAGTCAGCTGTTGGCTCTCACACTGGCCAATAGAATCTTCCTGCCTATTCGTGTCAGCCAGCTATTAGTTCTCACTCTGGCCAGTACAAAATGGCCGCAAACTACATGAAAACTGGCGTAGGCATGAAAAAATCGAATATTTCCACTATCGATTGGAGTTGGGAAATGCCAAGTCGGTCTTGGCCTTCCCGCTAACTTGGAGCATGTGCATGTAAATTTTGGTGCAAATCCGTCGAAAATTGCGGCCGTTTTTCGTTACACACACACACCACACACACACACACACACACAAACACATCCTGCTTTTTATAGATAGAGATTAGTAAGTGTATGTAGACATGAATCATATATATATATATATATATATATATATAGAGAGAGAGAGAGAGGAGAGAGAGAGAGAGAGAGGAGAGAGAGAGAGATTTGTATGCCCCTATATATCTACAGGGTGCGATGAGTAAATTGTCGGTATTTTACATTTTTAATTTCGCGCATGCGCGTTGTTTGTTTTTGATTTTGTCGACTGCACAGTATAATAGGGTTAGTTGTGAGAAAAAGATCACTATGACGCAATTTACTACTGCTTGGCATTCGTGCCGGAAGCCCAAACTAACGTTTCAGAGTATTTGGGTGTCAATTTGAGGGCAGTGTAAAGGATTCAGAAAGAGTTGGATGAGTGATTACGAAAGTGATTAGTGTGATCACTAGTATGGCGACGTTATGCCTCCATTCATCTTCCCACAGGACATCAGACTCAATACGGAAGCCTACATCAAGTGCTTTGGGGAGGTAATGCTGCCCTGGGCCAAGAGGGTGGCTGTTGGAAGACCCTATGTCTAGCAACAGGACTCTGCACCAAGCCACACAAGCGGGAGAACCCAATCATGGCTGTCGGCCAATTTCTGTAACAACATCACTTTATACATTAGGCCATCTAACTGCAACCCCCTTAATTATTATTATGTGTGTTGGGCGCAGTTGATTGAAAGACCAACAAAACTCCTTGTAATACCAAAGATGAACTGAAGTCAAGGACTATGGTAGCATTCACTAATTTAAACAAGGAGACCGTCCAGAAGAGTTGCAGGAGATTCTGAAGTCATCTGGAGGCTGTGGTTGAAGCCAATGGCGATTTTATTGAAGAAATTTACACTTTCGTACTTAAAGATATTTTTTGTGTAATTTTTGTAAATATATCTGTTAAAATGAGATGCCAGTGTTATTTTCATTTACGCGTAAATTAGACGAGCATTTTCCATCGCACCCATATATATATATATATATATATATATATATATATGTGTGTGTGTGTGTGTGTGTGTGTGTGTGTGTGTGTGTGTGTGTGTGTGTGCACCTCTTCAAAATAAATATTTTTGCGTGGGTACGCATATGAAACATACACTGACGAGCTAAAGCATTATGAGTAGCGACATGTAGAAAGAATGATAGCTACTGTCTCTTAACAAATGTGCATATTAAGTCCGAGATAGTTAAGCCGATCAGTAGGCCTTGAGTACTTAATTATTATATGCATTATCAATGTTGCAGTTATTGTCAAAGAAGAAAGATTTGTGTGATAAAAGCGACGAACCGGAAGAGGTAGCATTTCCGAAACTGGTTTGTAGTGTTCAGTTGTATCGGAGGTGATTGGAGGAAGAAAATGTCACCAACTGCCGACAAAGTATATGCTGGACGTACCGGCAAGATTCAAAGGAATACAGGGCTTTGCATTTGGGACCGACTTGTCTGCAGGTGTTACCGGAAGTTTGCTAATGTTGATAGATAACTATTTCTGGGTTTTCAATCCGGATTTTCTGTCTGGACTTCCAGAGTTTTTTCCGTGTTTGGGCATTCACTAGATTTAACGTTGAAAGTAACGTTATATTTAGCGTATACTCGTGTTTTGAGTAGACATCCCTGTTTTTAAGCAGTCAATAGTCTTGTGTATTCGAGAGCCTTAATAAAGAGAATGTGACTTTCGGCAGGTTTTATTTCTGTCTCCCCCCCCCACTGCCTGTTAGGAAAACCACCGTGTCGTTGGGTGTGCTTCTAAATCGTTTAGACTCGAAAGACTTTTACGGTTAGGCAAAGTACAATTACTCTATTTAAGAAATTCATATATCCTCTTCTCTCTGCTCCCCCCCTCTCTCTCTCTCTCTCTCTCCCTATATAAATATATATATATAATTTATTTTAGGATATTACATCAAAAACATGTAAAAAACACTACACAAATGCAATCATGTTTCGATGTTTATTAACACACACACACACACACACACACACACACACACACATATATATATATAGGATTAATACAAATAAAATTTGTCACTTAGTTGATTGATGTTATATTCAGCACCTCAACTCCAAAGTTTCATAAACGAACCATTTTGTAATCGTTCGATCCACTCGTCAGGAGGTTTCTGTAATATAATGGATCTGGGCGTAAACCTATGTGTCTGCATGCATGTGTGGGTGTGCATGTGCGCTTTTATGCGTGATAGTGTATATATGTATGTAACTTTAACCGCGCCTATGTATTTAGAAGATTTGAATGATCTTGTGTTTTCCCTGCCTGGCACAATGCCACCATAATGGAGCACTTAACGGAAAAATTATTTACTAAGATTGATGTGGCACAAGACCGCAATAATGCTGTAAGAATTGAACACCTTGCTAAAAATTGCGCGCCAACTGAGATTACCACGAATGGGTGTGTGGGATGGTGTCTGAATGTGTGCATGTGTATGTGCTTGCTTCTCAGTGAGTGTCTGTGTGTTTCATGGCCATCTGTGCATGGAGAAAGTTTAAATCTATGAATCTATGTACGGTTCTTGATGTCTGTGCGCGCTTTGAGCGACTGGAAGGTCCGAGCATGCGCGTCTGTTTATATGCATGGCCGCGGGGTGGGTGGTATCTCAGTGTACGTGTGTATGAATAGGCACTGAAAGAAGAAGAAAGAGAAAGACATACCGCCATCTTTCGTGTTTATTAGGAATGATGCTTTCATTTAAGAAAAACTCCGACATCACCTGCCACATTCAACGGCAAAAGAAATTTCCCTTATTTCGTTAATGTATTCTTTATATTTTACACCTTTTTTATTTATTTATTTTTTTAATTCTGACTCTTTGTAATATTCTTAGCGGATCGATATATTGATTTCTTCTTGATAACCGATAGCAATCCTTTTTTTATTCAGGGACAGAAAAAAGTAATGAAAGAAAGAGAGAAATAAATGATGATTGAAGTTTATAAGAAAAGAGACGAGGGTTTTATTGATATAAGAATATTTTTATAAGGGATATTTTTAAAGTATTATGAAAGAAAACAGAGAGAAAGGAGTAGAAATACGTATGGATAGAGAGATAGAGGGAGATAGAGAGAGATTATAATTTGTAAAGGAGGTAGAGAGAAAGAAAGCAGAAAAATAGAATATAGAAGACAATATGGACGAATGGAGTGAGAATAAAAGAAAAAAAATTATTATAAAATATTTCTTTTATTTGAAACAAAGACTTAAAACGTAGATATATCTCTGAATAAAGGAGTTGCTGAAAGGTTTTCCGACCACCCATGACGCACATCCACATAAACATTTACTGTTCAGTCAGATATGACGAAGTGTGCCTAGCATAGACATTTTTTAGCTCCTACTTGGATTGAAAAAATACAACGATGAGAGATAGATACATATCCCTTGACCGTTGTCAAAGGATTAGGTTTATGTGACGTAGACAAGATAGAAATGGATTATTTTCTTAAGAGTTCGAATTTGAACTCGGGTCGTTATTTGTATTTTGTCACTCGTTGCCTGCAAAACACACACACACACACATACACATAGAGAGAGAGAGAGAGAGAGAGAGAGAGTTAATAATTAATATCGACAGAATGATCTTGAAATGATCTAATAAAAAGTATTTTGAACAAAAGTGTTGCAAAAACTGATAGCCGTAACTAACCTAATTTGCGTTTAGGTCAACCATGACCAAGAAGAGCAAAATAACAAGAAGGGATGAGATTGTAATAGAGATGCTGGCATTATTAGAAATACTGTAGAGTTATAAATTTATGGAAGTGATAAACGAAATATATATGACTTTATACAAGCTACTGGAACAAGAAATGTAATCTTCATGATGAGAATGTTATCTAAGCGAGCGATAAAAATAACTGTATTTATGTTTCTTAGATCATACAAAGGCATTCAATAAAATGCATCATGAAGAACCTCTTGATTATTTTAGGAATGCTTGATGTACATAAAGAAAATATTCAAATGATCTGTAAAGGGAACAAACAGTCAGTATATATTTTAAGAAAGGTTTTAGTGAGTAGAAAAATAGATAATGATGCAAGATATTTTATCTATTTAACTTGCACATCGAACTTATTCTAAGAGAACTAGAAGATGTAGCAATTATTATTATTATTATTATTATTATTATTATTCGGTGGACGTCACCTTAGCATTATGCGCTGTGCAGTCGGCACTGTGCTGTTGGTAGATTCAGAAGAGAAACTGAAAGAACTATTAGACAAAACAGTAGAAGACAAGAAGAAGAAAGGACTAATTATTAACTGTAAGAAGAAAGAATCCATGATTGTCAACAAAAGGAAAGAGCCAAGTTACGTATCGGGGACGTAGAAATCAACAGGTGTGAAAATTGAACTCCCAGGTGCGTAACTGAGAAGAGAAGATGAGGCATAAAATCCAAGGCGCGCAAGATGATTTTCAGGAAGTAAATATAGAAAAATTTCCCTTGGAAACAGAGCGATGGACTTCTGTGTCTAGTCTAGAGTTTCCTCACAGAAACAAGATGCTATAAAGACGTAGAATTCTCATGAGCAATTCGTAGAATATCGTACGTTCCGTCGTTTAAAACTCTATAACGCTAGATATTTATTGTCAAAAGTGACGGAATGTTGACATTTTACACAAAATTGATTTCATGAAAAGAAATGTTGCCTTTCTTCAGAATGAGAATGGAAGCAAACACTGAAAAATAAACTCAGGAGAATACAAAATCATTTGGTTGTGATATTTTACTACATCCTTCTAACTTAACCGGCTTAAGATTTCACTCACATCGCTAAAACACTTGCTTGATAGCAAAAACTTTAGTCAATAACAGATCAGTATAGCATTTAGAGATTTATTTTGACACAGAACCAAAGTTCTTTTAAAAAAATCATTGTTGATAGGAATGGTTAAGTTTTTTGACAAATAAGTTTACATTTTATTACATTTAAATAGATTTTTCTTCCTTTACCAATAATGCGAATTGACTTTCTAAACAATATAATACTTTTTCTATAAAATACGAAGTGTCTACTTTTATAATATTCAATAAGCATCTTAAAATCGACAATTGTATTAGAATATTAAAATAACCAATCATATCAGAATATTAAAATAGCCAATCGTATTTTACTGGCAAAAAATACTTTTTGCTAGTAAAAGCGTTATGAATTATTGGAATGTTGCGTAACACCGCGATTCTTCCATATCGTCTTAGATTCTTCACTACATTTTTATTGTTAAAATTTTACAGTTTTTGTATTGAGTTTATCTATGGTTTTATTTATGATTTATTTATGATTTATTTTAATTTATTTGCATTTAAACAAAACTTCTGAGACCGTGTCGCTTACGTCGTAACAGTGAAAATCTTTCGTCTAAGAAACCCGATTGGAAGGAAGTGAAATAGATTTTAGTTGGAAAAGCTGATAGTTCTACCAGCCATCTTTGTCGGAAAGAAGTGGTAAAAAAAGGTTAAATGAACGTTTGAAAGAAAGAAAGAAAGAAAGAAAGAAAGAAAGAAAGAAAGAAAGAAAGAAAGAAAGAAAGAAAGAAAGAATTTAAACGAGAGAAAAAAAAGAGTAAAATTAAGTTAAGAGAATTTGATAAAAAAGAATGAAAATAAAGAAAGCAAGAGAGAAGAACAGAAAGAAAAAGAGAGCGAAAAAATGATGAAACAAAGAGACAAAGAAAGAAATAATTTTAAAGGGAGAAAGAGAAAGAAAATTTAAAAGATAATTTAATAAAAAAAGAATGAAAATAAAGAAAGTGAGAGAAAAAAAACAAAAAAAGACAAAGAAAAGATGAATAAAGATAACTTGAAAGAAAAATTAATGAATAGAAAGAAAGAAAGAAAAAGAAAGAAAGAAAGAAAGAAAGAAAGAAAGAAAGAAAAAGAAATTTGGCAATATTGGAGAAGACATAAATAAAGAACGCGTGAAGAGACTTGACACTATGACGATAGATTTGGAACTGGCTTTTGACAGAGGATTTTTAGTCGAATTGGTGAACGTGTTGTTCAGGAAAGTGAAGTTTGCGGGATATTCGTTATTCGGATTTCTTTCCATTTAACGGTTGACCAAGACATCAACATTGAAACTAAGATAACCAACATTAATAAAAAAAAACTGTTTAAATAGTAACGTTTTTTTTTATCGGTAATTACAATTTTTCAACTAAATTTTTTTTCCAAATAAATTCTGAAAGCCTTCCATTTTGTCAAGCTATTTAGTTCTCTCTCTCTCTTTCTCTCTCTTTCTCCCTCTCTCTCCGTCTTTCCGTCTCTCCGTCTTTCTCTCTCTCCCTCCCTCCCTCTCTCTCCCCCCTCTCTCCCTCCCTCTATCTCCTCTCTCTTTCTCTCTCTCTCTCACACACACACACACTCTTCTAAGTTATATTGCTTTTACGAATAACTTAATCAGTCGAATCTTCGGAGCTCTTTATTTGTTGAGATCCTATCTTTTGGTGCATTTACTTGTGTCAGGTTGTGACTGGATTTGTATTCTCACTAATACAAAGACTTAAAAAGCACAGATTCATATTCTTCCGAATATTTCCGAACTTTTTCAGTCTCGATCGGCAAAGACGCTCCTCAAGAAATATCGGATTAATCTGACAGGAATTGTTTTCCTTGAATTATCCTAAAACGAAATTAATCCTTCTTTTCAAGTCAAACCAAGAGACTGCTGCAAAGTTCTTACTACATAAGAAGAAAATAACTAATCATAATTGATCATCCGAACACATTTTGTCTTACATCCAAAGTTTTCAGATAGATAGAAATACGCTTCGAACCAAAAGAATTTTCATAATTTTAGGATCAGCTGGTTCCAAACTTAGCTGAATCCTAAATTATCAACAGGATATCAACATGGTTTATTTTAGGATCAGCTGAATCCTAAATTATCAACAGGATATCCACATGGTATATTTTAGGATCAGTTGTTTCCTAAATTATCAACAGGATATACACATGGTATATTTTAGGATCAGCTGTTTTCTAAATTATCAACAGGATATCAACATGGTTTATTTTAGGATCAGCTGAATCCTAAATTATTAACAGGTTATCAACATGGTTTATTTTAGGATCAGCTGAATCCTAAATTATCAACAGGATAGCCACATGGTTTATTTTAGGATCAGTTGTTCCCTAAATTATCAACAGGTTATCCACATGGTTTATTTTAAACAAGTTTGAGGGTAAAAGTAAAATCTATAAAAGAATAAAATTTAAATAAATAAAAAGTTTTTATTTCGGCTCTTTTCGTAATCAGCAAAAATGAAAATGTAGTATTTATAACGAAACAAAATATTATAAAAATATTATTTCTTCTGATTAAATAATGTTTTATCAATGGTATCGTCTCCAACCCACTACATACAGAAGATTCCATTGTTTCGTCAGAAGTCCTTTCAAAAGACGAAATGCAGAACATATAATATCTTTCCGTGTATTAGTGAAAACCTAACTCATTAAAAAAAAATAGATTGAGAAACAAAATTGTTAACCAGTACAGCGTATATCTTATATCTATTTTGCGTGAAACACTCCTACGCCGTCGGAACAGTCTACCATGTCGATATATATATATATATATATATATATATATATATATATATATATATATATGTGTGTGTGTGTGTGTTAGTGTGTGTGTGTGTGTATGTGTTTGTGTGTGTGTGTGTGTGTTCTCATAGTAATTCTTTTGATACCTTGCTACCTCGGCTTTCCTAATATAAGCGCAGTACTAGATTGGTAGCTAGGTCTCATAATGTCACTGTCCAAATTGCTCGTTCTCTACTAACACTTTGTTCTCACGCACTTCTCACTTCCGGCTTCCTGCTTTTCTGTTAATTACGATCATCAAAAAATTGAAATGGAATGTCAATCGTCATCATCTGTCTCCTTGAATTCTGTTCTTTTTATTGTCCTTCCTCCTCTCTCTCTCCCCTCCCATCACCGTGGCTTTATCGCCTTGATTAATAAATATAACACACACACACACACATACATAGAGACATGCATAGATATATTTCATACATAATATGGAACATATTCTGTAAATTATACACAGAATATGCATACATGTCTATAAGTAAACAACGATCAATACTATAGATAAGTGGTTCTCAAAGCGGGCCATATGGATCCTGGGAGGGGGTCCATTTAATATTACTGGAATCCACACAGAAATAAAAAAAAATTGAAGGTCCACGGTAATATTTTAGTGGTTCATGGAGCAATTTCACTTCGTAAAGGTTGGTACAACTGAAAATTGGAATTTCTACAGTAATCTACGCCATATTGAATTAGTAAAGATAGAAAAACAACATTAAACATAGATCAAGCGATGTAAGTTTGCATCCCTTTAACTTCAACAGATGTTTTGATTGTAAAAGTTGAATAAAAACTGAGAAGGATATATACTGTACATCAATGTTTCATAGAATTTAGTTTTTAAATACTTCTTTATTTTCATTAAATTAGTTTTACGTCAAAATAAAGCTTAGACATTTACTATTTCTAATAATACAATTCCTAAAGTTATCTATTAGTAAAAAAATAAAATAAGCTTTTTTTTCATCTAATGGTTATAGGGGTCCTCCAAAAAATTAAGAGTAAAAGTGGTCCATGGTTAAAAAAAAAATTTGAGAAACATTACTTTAGACCAACAGTAAATTCGTCTCTCAGACTAAATCGCTAACTTGATGAGTGTGATTGTCAGTTTGCTCCTAACCGTAGCTTTGTTTCAAAATAAAGAGAGCTTAACAATGGCCTGCCTCATGACTGAAATCTTCCTTATTGGCATTGGTTAAAAAGGATTTTCAATGCTGCTTTTCAAGTCAGGCAAAGTTTCCTTCCTCATTTGAAAGTGTCGTGCAACTCAATCCCTGTACTCAGGTTGCTTCGATACAATGCTCGTCTTCGAAGATAACATAGTGACTAAATCGTACATTTTACATGCCAGCATTCGCTGCTTGTACTCAAATGAAAGCCATAATTCGGATGCCACTTTTCAAAATGGGAAGGCGATTGCTGTTTATAAATTGGTGCACATAATCTTTCTTCCCTTATTCACACGAGTTTAAAAGTTAATTTGAAGAATAACAAAAAGAAAAAAAAATAAGACAAAGAGAGAAAAAAAAAAAGGCAGAATGAAAAAGAGAAAGAATCGTAAAACGTTAGAAAATAATAAGGTTTACTGAGAACGAGAGAGATAAATTGAGATTAGTAATTGTAACTGCCTTGTAAATAAAAGTGACGAGTTAGTCATTAATCCAGATCGACTATATTTCATCTGCTAAAGCTGAAAATGCCTAAAAGAAAAACTATAGAATATGCAACAGAGATGGTAGCAGGAGAAAGCATCAGCAATAATGACGTCATATCTTCGTCACATCCACGTAATCGATTGACGTCATAAACGGGATCTTTCTAAATTGTGATACCTAACGAGCGGCGTTTTGACAAATAATTTAATTTTTTTCTGCTGCTAACAATTGTTTATGAGAATTACCTGGATTTTTTTTTTGCTTTATTTTCAAATAAAAGTCTTAATGAAATGATGATTTGGTATTGACTTATTTCTTAACCACACCAAAAGAAATAGGACTAAAAATACCTTTGCGAACGATTTGTGAATAAATAAATATGATTCACTACTGCTTGTTTCAAACTCACTGTAAATATTATTTACCGAGTTTACAGATAGAAAGAGAGAGAGAGAGAAAGAGAGAGAGAGAGAGAGAGAGAGATGAACAGATTAGGATAGATAAGGAATCTAATTGCTATAATGACAGATCAGTTAAAGAAAAATCAAGTGTTCAGCTGCTTACCGTAAATCATATAAATTCCTTTCGCTAATGTACATTTTGTTCTTGCGGAATAATTTTCTTTTTCTTTTTTCTGATTTGATCAAACTTCAAGATAAAAATGTGTCCAAATTCCAAATTCTCTTACATATTCTCTATTTCGATAGATTATGAGCCAAATTTTCAAACGCACACACACACATGTATATATATATATATGAATACGTTTTGTTAAATTCAACTGACAAGGTCTATCTTTTTAAATTTTCCAATAAGTTTTGCACATGTTGATGAGAAACTTGGATCAACTATTCAAAGTTCATATTTCTGATCTGCTTTTGTTGCAATATTTTCAACTCTCTCTTGTCGACAGGATCGTAAATAAAGGTTTGTAAAGAACGTACTGAAAAGCCATATTTCAAATTTAAATATAAGTGTTTATTACAAAACTTTTCTCAGCCATAACAAAGCTTTTTTGAAATTTCTTTAACTAATTAGCATTTTGAATCTGCGAATGATGCCATTGTCCCCATTTGTTGAACATATTCCAAACGACGTTCAAGTGGTGATTTCTTTTCTTTTCTTTTTTACCCAAATTAATCGTTTATTCTTCTTATTTGTAATTCACATGAAAAATGCTCGGCTCTTTTAATTGAAACACGTACGATCCGGTACCTAGCACATCGATATAAGTGATTGACTTGACACTGAAGCCAAGCGGGTGAGTTTAATCGGAAAGCACTGTAGGTAAACATGATACGGCCCTCGTTGCTCACAACACTCAGTGCCATCACACACGACACGATCTTTTGTGAATCTCGAAGGGTGTAGAGTTCGTTCAGAGCTACCTGTCGTTATTGCTCTTCTGGTTCTTCTAAGAATTCTCATCGGAGAAAAATCGAAGCATTCCAGGTTCTTCAGGATCAGCTGCGATCTCCTCATCAGATTGGAATTGCACCTGCTGTCTTCACTCACCAGATTCTCAATAATAATATGCACAAACTTGAGGTGCTCATTGACTTGATAATTTCTCTGATGTCCTGGACGATGTCCAATTCTGATTGCTTAGAATGTTTCTTTCACAAGGTCCCTGGCTGATTTTAACCTTCAAAAAGACACATCTGGACATTTTGCAACCTTGAAAAGAAACAACTGGACACTTTAAAGAAGCTATCTCCGAATAACTGTGGTTGGAGGCTCGTACCATAACTATGATACCGCTGTACTTTTTTATTTCCTGCATCAAATTGAAAGCTGCCATATTAATGCTCCCGATACATTTAAAAGATAAATTAGAATGTCAACATTTGACATATGAAAACCGATAATTAAGTTTGGTCTTCTACAATTTATGATCCACTAAATATGTTTTCTTAAATACTCTGTATCATCTGAGAAATGACAGTGAATGCATGACAACATTAGCACACCAACGAAGAAGGACTGAAGCGACCGAGATGTGAGCTTTATCAATGAATGCTGAAAACATTATGAATAGAGAGCAAGCAATGAATAGGAGAATAAGAATTAAAAGAAAACTGTTGCTAATAATCAGAAAGCATCAGTTAAAATTATTAAGACAGGTAAAAGGTTTGGTGAGTTAAACACGAACAGGATAGATCAAAGGCAAGAAAGAGAAAAGCAGCAAGTAACATATTTGATAGAATTAAGCAAGTAGATGAAGGAACAAATACCGTGAAGACAAAGAGAATTCGTAAAGGATAAAGTGAAACCGTGGAGAGCCATAATTGTCCGAGTTATGAAGAAACATGGCACATAGAAAAAGAGAAACAATAATGTGCAAGTACATTCAGTCTTATTCATAGATACATATATGTCACTAACAATGTCACTGGTTTCATAATCTAACATGGCCATGGTGGTGTTTCACTACGGAATATATCATCAGCTAACAGTCGTGAAATAGGGTCTCAGTTTGGGTAAATCTCCTGCCTACACACAATGATGTTGACTTCTCACGACTTTCGCTGCCTTGTCTTTTCACCCACACTGTTCATCGAAAAGATAATCTTGAAGAATCCATCAGTTCTTGTCCTCTAGACATTTTTCTCTTCTTCACTGTAATCTTCAGAGCACTTCTTTCATTCAAAGAAAAACAACATAAACTTAATAGAAATTGTCGAATCTTGTCATGTGACTACGCCATCTCATATTCCGTTTTTCCGCTGTGGCCAGGAGATTTTCATAGCGAGGAACCCTTTGTCGGACAGCTTCTCTTCCCTTATTCAGTTGGTATGTAGTGCTTGTACGAGATACGAAGAATTTTTTCGGAAGCATTTCCATAAACGGATCTTTAATAGACTTAGAATCTTCTAAATCTTCATCGTGAAGTTACGTTATGATATTGTTGTGGTACGATCCACCTAATTTACATAGTGGAGTACCGACCATATAAATATGGGTTGGTACCGGGAAGACGAGGGAAGTAACAAGAGATCCAATCCAGAGACTCTGCCCGGATGCGATTAAGTCAACCCATTCTACAGGAACAGTCTTCCCAAGAATATACCAAAACTAACTGTAAATATTGTGTACCTTTTCCTTGTTTCAATACATTTTGTTTACGTACATTTTGTGTTGTATTATTATTATTCCATGCTTATCCAAGCTTCAACAGATATATATGAAATAAAATATGTTCCAAAATTCTTGTGTATGAAAACAACAGTGTTTGTGTATGCCTTTAGCAGGTATGCGTGTGTATATCTTCATGTTTCTTCGCGTGCGTATATTTTTGTATGTTTTTCAAGGTCGTATATGTGTGCGAATATATACGTGCGATAATATTTATGTACGCACAAGGATCTGTGTTATATCCTGTAGACAAATCAATAATAATCAAATTAGATCGATAAAAATTCTAAACAAATGAATGAAAGAGAAAGAGTAAGTAAACATGCTGCTACCTGTCAGGTATCCAGTTTTTGCCTAAAATTGAAGACTCTCATCTGAAAACATCCCGAAAATAAAAACTTCAGCCTTAACCTTCGATTTCACATCTATGGAGGATTCTCTGTTTCCATAGACCGAAGAACACAGTGAAGCAGAAATGCCCAGATAGGAAGAATTTCTGGCGCGACTTTTTAAAGAAATGCTCACTCTCTTTGTTCAGTATTGACGGAAAACGAGTAAATGAAAAATCTTGCAGATATTGAAAGCTATTAATAGTCACATGTGTTAAAGTAACATATTAATGCCAGAAGAAAATGAAATTCTCTCTTCAATTCGGCATTAATGAAATATTTGATGTCTGTTGGGAAAGAACTTTAGAGATAGTAGTATTGAATCTCCCAGCGATGAAAAAAGTGAAAAGAATTTATTTAGATTGTATTAGACTGGCACAAGATCACAGGTGTAGAGCATTTCATTAAATTTCCTACTACAGAAACACTACTCTGTTAATTTATTAATCATTGCTTCCAAAGTGGAGTCGACACTTCGGTTCCTGCAGGAAGAATTTTTTCGCCATTATTGTGATTCCCAGGCCTATCACAAATAGCGTGATCTTGGTGCGTATCATCGTGGGTTCTTCTATGGGATCCTCGTAGAGTCACATTTCATTATTGCCGTTCATTTTCTAGAAGCTCGTTATCCACCGAGCACTATGTGTCTTCCCATTTCTTGCATTAGACTGAAAGTTGCCATGTTAATGTTCTTGATACATAACAATGTTAACATTTGGTACGGGACAGGTAACATTAAGACCAAGTTGTATGTTATACATGGTGATTCTCTAAGCGTAACTTAGATGTGACACAAGGCCGAAAGTTTGAGGCACCCAATGAGGATCGAACTCACTAATTCGTCGTAATTGTTTTAACGAGACAAACTTGCTAACCATTACACTTCGTCGAGGGTCCTATAGCATAGCTGTGGCACAAAGCCGAAAGTATTGAGCACTCAGTGAGAATCGAACTCACTATTCAGTTGTAACTGATCTAGCGAAACAAGCTTGCTAACTAATACGCCACGACGAAGTGCCCTAATAGTAATTTAATAAGCGTATCTTAGTTGTGGCACAAGGCCGAATGTTTGGAGCACTCTGTGAGGATCGAACTCGCTAATCCGTCGTAATTGTTCTAGCGAGACAAACTTGGTAACCATTACGACACATCCGAGTGCCCCTGTCTTTTACGATTCGTTAAAAATATGTTCTCAAATACCTGACGTGTCATCAATATTAATCAAAATGCTGGGTTAGTAGACAACAAAGATAAAGATCACAGTCCCAAAACTGTATACATTAATGTATTTGGACTACTTTCTTCAACCTGGTTGCTATCGTCACACGTTTGCTCACACCTCTCAGTAATAACATCGCTGTTACCTTTATCACTATAAGGTTTAAGCATTTTGGTCGGCGCACTCTTGGGCCTTCTGTCATATTTAGTTATCTTCTGGGAACTACGAACCAAAGATTTTATTCAATCGACAAGTGTCGACGCAAGAGAATATCTTATATCGCTTAATTCTTCCAAATTATTTCTTTCTTTTGATACTGTTTTCACTTTAGAGTCTGTCTATATTTCTGAGATGAGGTATTATGTACATTATTATTTACATTATTCGGACTATTCTCCTGCCTTATATGAAGGGGTTATCAGAGAAAATACAAAGGATCTGCGGTCCATATAAAATCAGGACAACCTTCAAAAGCTTGACAACACTTCGCAGATACCTCTCCCGAGTGAGACTCCCCCATCGAGGAGAACATGACTAAAGACTGTGTGTACGCTATCCCGTGCAGCTGCGGAAAGAAATATAAAGTAGACACAGGCCTCCTCCTTAAGGTAAGGCTTCAAGAACACCAGTAAGCTGTAACACGAGGGGAAGTAGAAAAATCAGGCGTGGCTGACCACATATGGAGAGAGAAGGGAGATCACCACCCTCGGTGGGATCTTGTTGAAATCATAGACAAGGAACACCATTGGAAAATACGTAAACTTAATGAATCAGCACACATGCTAGGCCACAAAAATCTCCTGAGCCGACCAAGCATAGAAATAAATACAATATGGGAACCAGTAATAAAGAATGCCAGAGAAAAGCAATAACAACAAAAAGTTGCAATATGAGCTCTGGTAAAAACAAGAATTGATAACAGCTAAATTGCAATATGAACACTGGTAAAAATGGTTGCTGAGGACATTAGGTTTATAATACCCAGAAATTCATACCCAGGTGTCCTCAAGGATAAAGGCGTTCGTTAGATCCAGTGACAGGACCCAAATGTGAGTTCAATACCCGGGTAATGGAAATTATCAGGAGATAACTGACATCCATCAAACATGGCTCGTGGAACTAGAACTAGAACAGTATACAGTTAGCGAAATAAAGGGTTCAATTCGAAATTCCAGCCACCTGAAGAAGGCCGGAGCGTACAACGGCCGAAACGTTGTGATAAATATGGCGACAAAGATGAGGATAATAGTCCGAATAATGTAAATAATAATGTTTTCACTTTATTGTCATGTATGACTTTCACTTCTTGACTCAAGGCTCGAACATGTGATTAACAGATAACCTCACTTTTTTTTTTTCCTTTTTCAAATACACCAAAATTCAGTACGTCGTGAAGAGACTATGAAATATATTATCATTGATCATGTGTGCTAGGAAAAACCGAATCATCAATAGGCTTGAGAACAATTGATTAAAAAAGTGAAAAAATCAAGACATGTCCTCTTCTCCTTTCCAAAATCAAAATAAACACAGAAAAAAAAATCACTATTATTATTATTATTATTATGGTCCTAGAATCCAAATAGCTAATTGTCTTGCTTTCATAGTCTTAAAAATATCGAGATTAATGAAAATAATTAATTCTAGAACTTGTTGAGTTAGCCTCAGTGTTTGCAAAATAATGAATTCAGGAGAAGCGCTTTCAGGAATGTTCACACACAGACACACACAATGCCGTAAGATTGTAATAAACACAAGACTTTAAAAGATTTTCTATATTTTAAGTGTGCATTTCATGCTTTACACTGAGCTTACAGCTGATCTGAATTATTATCTGAATTATTGTGAATAAATTTGATATTGTATGGAGATTTGTTTAGATTAACGTCCACGTATCTGATACTTTAAGATGACGAAGAAGCAGGCATAGAAAGTGGTGTGTATGTGAATGGAAACGCATGCCCTTTGAGAGCAGACATCAACATTCCGAAATATGTGAGAACTGAAGAAAACTGAAGAATATAGAAACGAAATGCGTTATTATAACAAAACAAGGAAGTTGAATAAATTATTTTCAATTAACCTTTATTTCATTTTTTTTTTTTTTTTTTTACTCGTCTATATGTTTTAAACGTTTCATTATGATATATATATATATTTTTTTTTTTTTTTTTTTTTTTTAAGCCCTCTTGGGTTAACTCGCTCCAATTGTTTATTTCTATTTCATTCTTTTTTTTTTTTTTTTTTATTCGTCAACATGTCTTAGATGTCTTATGTAATTTATAAGATCTCTCGGTTTTAACTCGCTGTAATTTATTTATTTCTTATACATATATTATTATTCGTAAAGTTTTAAAACGGTTTTATTTATAAGCACTTTCGGCTTGATTCGCTGTATTCTATTAATTTCAATGGCTGTATTTTCTTATCTCTGTATATAGTAATTATTGCTGGTGAAATGAAACGTGAGGGGAAGTGGGTAAAAACGGAAAACATAATTACCTTCTAAGCATCCGATGAGGGGGTGTCCACCAAAAAAAGAAAAGTAAAAAATTACCCGTAAACGGCTTAAATAGATCTCGCACCGTTGTGATTGGCTGTTGGTCAATCTCCAATTAAATGTGAGATTACGGGGTATTCTTATAAAAGTCAGCACAAACAAGCATTTTTTTAGAGGGCGTTTCAGAGTCTGATCAGCTCTGAAAGGGTCGATTTGGTGAGGTCAGTATGATGTTTGAAAGACCCGAAACTGTCCAATGATCCTTTTCTAGAACATCACTGACGACGCCCTCTAGCGCTAAAGGAGCGTATATTCAAAGCAATGGTTAAAAAGAAACTAATATGACAAATGTATAGTAATCTATGTGCCATAAAATAAAATTCAATCGTTCTAATGTGTCTGTTTGTGTTCATGTGTGTGTGTTTATATGTGTATGTGCGAATGTGTGTGTATTTATATGTATGTGTGTTTATGCGTGTATTTGTGAGATTGTGTGTGTTTATGTGTGCATGTGTGTATGTGTTTAATTTTTGTGACATCAATTTTTCTTTTTTCATGTTTCTGTCAATATGAACTCTCAATAAATGCATATTTGGTCTCCATCTATTGCTGTGAAAATGAATCTTGCTCTCAGCCATTGGTCTGCAAATATCGACGCACTCTTCAATTAAATGTTTCGATCATTTCATTTTGCAGAAGAGCTAAAAAAAATGGCAAAGAATGTTGCGCATTCGTATTTTGCATTTTTCAGATGGTAAAATGTCAATTGCTGTCTGTTTATTTATTGTTGATTGCCTCAAATATTTTGCATACAGACACAAAATATGAGCTCTCTTTAGATACATGCAAAAAAATACATGAAATCCGTAATCTCCACCGAAGATATTCCTGACACTCTACGTTTTAGTGCACTAAAAATATTGAATTACAGTTACACAAGGTTACTGTTACCAATTCAACACCTTAGACTAGCCGCGTGTATTTACCTCAAATTAAAAATATAGCGGAAGGATTTTAACGTGTATTTTCTAAGTGGATCACTCGAACTTCTAGCTGACATGTTAAAGCTCCGATTCATTCTTAGTGCAATGATTGCACCAGGAACAATTCTGTGGACTGCGTCAATAATTCATATTCAAAAAAAGCAAAACACGGAAAGAGCTGAATTATCTATTAATTATTTTCGTGATCGACATTAAACGAGAATGAAAATTGTCACTGGCCGATCTTCAAGCCGCAAAGACGTTTTGGAACGGAGTCAATTGTTTTGCTAACGACTGTGAAAAATTCCGCTTGATGTAATCTTGCTAAAAACGGCAACACACACTGTTATGTAATGGACTACGTGGAGTCATAAATAGTTTTCTTTATCAACTTGAAAAATAATGTACAATTATATTTTCTTCAATTATATATTCGCCATTATATGTAGTGACTTTTTACGACTTATCAGGCAACCCTTCGATCTTTCGAGTAAAATTCCACAGGTTTAAATATGAAAAACTTTCGTCGAACTCTTAAATGTCAATTTCATTGGAGAACGTTTTCTCTATCAAAACGTTTGCAGCGATCGAAGGAAGATATAATCGGTTGGTGAACCTGGCGAACGGGGCAGAACAGACCAGTCGAGTTCCCAAATTTTGTCTTGTATTTTTTCATTTGGCCTGATAGAGATATAGATAGATAAGTTGACAGTAGGGCCAGTTAAATCTAGTAAGTTCGATCTTTCACTATGCTAACGTCCGCTGTAACCTTATATCAGAATAAGTCTAGTAAATATTGATATTTGGCGCCAGACGGCCCTTCAGTAAAAGTTCCGGAACTCATGGTAGACCGTAGTTAATGTAGTAAATTCAATTCTTGCTGAGTACCAAGTCATTGTGGCTAATATCGACGAAGAATATTTTACTTTATGACATTTCTTGGTGTCGGAAATTGTTGCTTGTTTCAGGAAATCGAAAGATAAATTTTAATAGAAGCACTTGGGAATCTACTTCCTTCTATGAAATTTCGACACATGAAATATATTGAAAGCCAATTTTATCTAAATCTCATTGATATCTTTATACTAGGAATATAGAAAAAGGGGGTCGAAGTTTACCAAGAGAGAGAGACAGACAGACAGAGAGAGAGAGAGAAAAAGAGAGAGCAAGAAATAATTTAAACAATTTTTAATATATTCAACTAATGAGATCTTTTTATTTTAATTTTTTAAAGTTTTTTTTTAAGTTTCCCGTCGAAATCAAAACTGGGGAAGAATTGCCAAAGTTAATATTTTTGTTTTGTTTTTATTCGAGTCTCAGTCATTATCAGGAAGAAAATTTTGTCTTGTAGACAAGATTTTGTTGGCTACATTCTTGAATTTTGGGGAACATTATAATACAAATTCAGATATATGCGGAATCGTATAAACTCGATGAATAACGTCTCTTATATTGATTTTCTAAGCGTAGCTTAGATGTGGCACGAAGCCGAATGTATGGGGTCTCCAGTGGGGATCGAACTCGCTTGTAGCTGTTTTACCGAGATAAGCTTGCTAACCATTACACCACGCCGACCAGCTCTTTTTATTTTCTTAGCGTAACTTAGATGTGGCACAAGGCCAAAAGTATGGCGCCTCCACTGAGGATCGAAATCACTATTCAGTGTTAACAGTTTTAGCCGAGGGCACCTTCTTTATTTTCTAAGCGTAGCTTAGATGTGGCACAAAGGCGAAAGTATGGGGCCCCAGTGAAGATCGAACTCACTATTCAGTTGTAACTGGTTTAGCCGACGGGCCCTTTTTTATTTTCTAAGCGTAGCTTAGATGTGGGACAAAGCCGAAATTATGGGCCTCCAGTGAAGATCGAACTCACTATTCAGTTGTAACTGGTTTAGCCGACGGGCCCTTTTTTATTTTCTAAGCGTAGCTTAGATGTGGGACAAAGCCGAAATTATGGCGCCTCCAGTGAGGATCGAACTCACTAGTCAGTTGTAACTGGTTTAGCCGAGGAACCCTTTTTTATTTTCTAAGCGTAGCTTAAATGTGGCCCAAAGCTGAATGTATGGGGCCTCCAGTGAGTATCGAACTCACTATTCAGTTGTAACTGTTTTACCGAGATAAGCTTGCTAACCATCACACCACGCCTAGGGGTCCTTTTTTATTTTCTAACAAAGCCGAAAGTATGTGGCACCAAGTGAGGATCGAACTCACTATTCAGTTGTAACTGTTTTTCCGGGATAAACTGGCTAACATAACACCACGTCGAGGTGCCCAAATAACTTCTCATATGATACGCGTAGATTGTTATTTGGGTTGTAATATTTCAAAAATTGCCAGGATGTTGCTAACAAAAGTAGGAAAATACAATAAAACAGAAAGAATTGTTGAATTCAACAAAACTTGCTTTTACACACACGCGAGCGCGCGCGCTCGCGCGCTCGCGTTTATATACATCCGTGTATAATATGTTAGAATTTCCCTTTCTCTGCTGGGCGTCGATACCTTCGGTTTAAGAACTCTTACTGATGCTAAATCAGTCAGGTTTCGCTCGTGGCTTGAAGCAATCGGATGTCTAGCCATACTGATGAGCTAGGATAGAGCGAAACAGAATTGCATGTGGATGACTATATATATATATATATATATATATATATATATATATATATATATATATATATATATATAGTCTTAAATCGACAAATAAAAATCTTTGTCGACTTAAAAAACTAAAAATTAGAACGATTAATGAACTTACCTGAAATTAATAACATCCAAAATACTCAATAATTTCGAAACTTTCGTTAAGAAAACCGAACAAAAGAAATGCGACTAATATTATCAATAATATAAAATACTATATAAACTGTAAAAAAAAAAGGCTATAAATATTAGGTGTCTTAACCATAAAATATCATAATATTATAATATAAGATATAATATTTTAATATAAATAGTAGGAATCGTGAGCATAAACATAACCTTGTATCAATAAAATTTCATTCGTTTCGGAATAAACTCAAAAACTGTCATATCAATTTTTGCAAATTAACTCTCGTTCAAGTCGAGGAAAAGTCAAGAATCTTCGAAATTAAAGATGAAGATTAACTTATGAAAAATACATATTTTTCTTGTTTCATTTCTTTCATAAAAGTGTCTTTTATCATGAAGCTTTTCTGCAAGGTGGGGCTGAAGTAAACCATCCGATATGCAGTTATATTTGATCTAACGATATTATTTCTTCTTTTTCATTCTATTACTAAAATGTGATTTGAAAGCTTCTTTTTATTTTACATTCAAGATTTTTTTTTTTTTTGTTTATGAAACAAACAAAAAAGAATTAGAAGAGAAAAATATTTGGCTGGGGTAGAATGTCCTTGGTTATTTTCTGCTCACTTGAATGGAGAAAAAAATTAGAAATCATTTTTCTTCTTTTTCTTTAAACAACATCAAAATGGCCCACATCTTTCGTCAGATGATAGAACTCTTAAAAGGAAAGACATTTGTCTCGTCATCCAAATGCATTTTGGAACTCTGGATTACAAATCCTCAGCTTTCAAGTCGCCATTTTTATTTTCTACTACTGAAAAATAATTATAATTATTGGACTGAAGTTTTCTGACTTTTTTCCAAGAAAAGTCCTTCAGGAAGTTTTTCAACATTTTTATGCAATAATAAAAGATTAATATTTTGTTTTTTACATTTCTGAGCTTTTATTTTGACGCCATGTTTTATATTCAATTTTCTTTCGTGCCCATGCGTATTGTCGACTGCCGTTGTCTGCTTTTGCATAAACGATTTAGAGGATTTTGACATTAGGCCTGTCAAACCAAAGCGAAACACGCCGAAAATAAATTCACTCAAATATGTTTTATCATAATTGGTTTATAACTCCATAAACATTTTAGGCCTGAATCGTTTCTGCGCAGGCGCAAACATTTCAGAAACTTGATTTAATGGAGAATTAATGTCACTCGCGTTTTGTTCTTAAAAAATGAATTTCCTGAAAATTTTCCAAAATTGAATGAGATACAGCGAAGGTGTTCGAAATGCATACTTTCAATGCATAAATACTTAGAGAGTTTTTAAAGAAATTTCATAGTCTTAAATTATAGATCAAAATATTTGTAACTTTTCCAATATTAGAAAACCGTTGCCGGTAAGAAAATGTATTTAGTCAACGCCTATTCTAAAGGTATTCCCACTTCATCAAATTATCCAACATTCAAAAATAATTTATGTCTCAAGTACGGGGATAAGGAATTATCAATATTCCCATTATCTAATTTAATCTTTGTTGTTAATTTCACAGCGTTTCGACTGTTCTGCTCTCCGGCCTTCTCAAAAATACTTTTATATTTAAAGCATTTATGACTTTTCATATTTTACTAGCTAGCTAGCTCGAGGTACATATAGGCATGGACATTGTATCAAAAATGGAAAGTCATAATTGCAAATCCTAATATAAACTTATAAAAAATCTTCCCATTTATCAGATCTATTATATTATAAGATTTTTTTCTTGGTAAAAAACTTGTAAACGAAAGCCTCACATTGGAGTAAGACTAAATTAATCAACATGTCTCATATTAGACCATTACTAATATTCAATCGTCACTGTGTGTCAGTACAGGCATGAGAGCCACTTGAACTACTGAAAGGATCTAAAATGATGTTGGGTCATTCATTCAGATTTCGAGAAGTCGGTTAAGCCGAGAACTTTTCAGCTTCATCACATCCAGTGGATTACATTCCAATAACTTTTTGGTCAAACAATTTTACATTAGTCAAATGAACGCTATGGAATTGTGTTTTATTCTTTGGAAATATAGTGCAGTTTTCTACTTTTTCAAACATTTTCGTTTTGTAAAATTGCGATTTCCATTGACATTCCGAGAGAAAGCAAAAACCAGAATCGGTAAATATGAAGATTCCATAGTTGCATTAAGAGAATAATTTTCAGTCTGTACCAGAAATCATGAAGATGTCTAGAAACGTACAGCTGCAACTTTAGATCAAATTCATTTCATTTGATTATACAAAATGTGATCATAATTGATTAATATTTAAAGAATTCCCACCTGCATTCAGTAACTAATTTAGACAATAAAAAATTGGTAAAATATGAACAAACTTTAACATTTCATTAAAAGAAGTAACGCTATTCTTGTTTTTATCACTAAATCGATAAATTACACAAAAATGTTAATATATCTATAAAAATAGAATTAAAATAAATAATTGAAATGTAATATCTAAATGACGCATCTGAATTTGTGCATAAAATTCTGCCAGAATCTGAAAGGTTGAACACCTCTGTGCTTGATTAAACTTAGTTTAGTCGATAAACATGACCACGAAGATTAGAAATTTTGAATAATACGTCGCTTGCGTTTTCAGCGTCATCTTACTGAATGATTAGCAGTTATTGCCTTGTGTCAGACTTTAAACTATACTTAGTAGATCATCTTTGAAAACTGCCTACTATCTGAGATAGGTACATATTTTACACCAGTGCCAGTAGTAGGCATTTGATACAATATAAAAGATGAGATCTTGAATGCTGATTTTCTAGTCAGGTAAGAACCACCATCTTGGAAGTCAAATACAACCTCCTTATTCTCATCTTCTCAAGTATGATACTGTACTATTCTAATTTTGATTCATAGATAGATAATTAAAATACTTTTATAGATAAATGAATACAAAGTCTTGCTTAGTCTGTAGTAAGGTCATGAGACGAAAATTGTTAAGAATGTTCCATGAGTCACTTACATCGCCCCGGGAGTAGCTTTTCTTTGAATGAGAGTAAATATTTAGTGTTATATTAAGACAGAAAAGATGACATTGGTCTAGAATGATTGTGCTTCTCCAATATTCTAAAGTGGGGAGTGTAATCGAGACCAGGCTTAATTTGAGAATCTTGATAAAGAGAAACAAGATCTTGGAACCAATGATACATGTTCTTTTCTAAAGTTGACTCTATCTCTCAAGCAATATTGATGCTATGGATGGCCTCTGTCTCACTATGGGCGCTTTTGAAAAAAATAAATATAACAAGAACATGGAGTTTATTCATTCTTTCACTCCATGACTTACTCACCAAAACTGGAAAAAAGAAACCTACTGCAACTTAATGGCGCCATTTATAACATCAAAAGAACTAAGAGTTTAAGTTTTCATGATAACATAAAAAAAAAGCCTGAATAAAACTTTCTTCAATGAATCGATGATATGTTTACCAATTTTTCCATACATTTAGTCAGACAACTGAACATTCGCCATATTCGTATTGGCTGAAATTGATACTTATTTTCTACTATTATTAGTGTTCAAGCCAAATCTTTTAATGTTAATTTTCAGGGCGTTATCCAGTCGGAAGATTGGCGCTATATAATCTTCCAACTGCAATCCTCTCCATCAACATCATTTGGCCCTGTTCCGGGTTAAACAGAACTTAGTAAATCTCTATACATGCCTGCAGATATTTTGAACATGCCATCAATATGATGACCCAGGTTGGTTTCAGTAGCCATTCATTTAAGTATTGTGTTTCTCTCCTCTTGATGAAATTTCTAGTTTTCTCTTTAAGCCAATATTTGTAAGGACACAGTGGATAAAGGTGTTAGTTAGATCCAGTGACAGGACCCAAAGAGAGTGAGTTCAATACCTGGTTAAGGCGGTGGAGAACTTGGAGAGAGGAATTAACAGGAGATAACTGATAACCGAAATCCATTAGACATGTCACGTAGAACTAGACAAATCTACCCCAGTGAGCGAAATAAAGGATTCAGTTCGACATTTCAACCACCTGAACAAGGCCGGAGCATACAACGGCCGAAACGTTGTGATAAATATGGCGACAAAGATGAGGATGATAGTCCGAATAATGTAAATAGTGTACATTATACCTCATCTCAGAAATATAGACAGATAGCTGAAAGATCCCATAGTACAAACGTTTATATTGTAAGACATTTGAATGAGGACAGCAGACACACGACGTCTAAACACACAGATCAAAGGAAATTGACCCTGGGATATTCAACATTGTTGAGACTAGTTTATCTACAATTGTACCACGGACATGCTGCTAACCAGACGTTAATTTCACTCACACCATAATACTGTCATGCACGTCTTGAGTATTATTGCAATTTGACCATCTCGGAGATCAAATGGTGTTCTTTCATGTTCAGTGATGTGATATGGACTTTTTGATGTTCAACGAAGATATTGGGAATTACATCCACTAGAGTGTATTCGCCCATGACACCCATGCACAATTCCTGGCATAATATATGGTCTGGTGCCCCTTCTGTTTGCCTCGGGGTTCTCGATAGGCTCTAGAGGCGGATATGCAATGTAGTTGGCCCTACTCTGGCATCTCGTCTACAGTCACTTTCTCACAGACGCGCCGTCGCCTCCCTCTGTCTGTTCTACAAATACTTTCATGGAAATTGCTCCAAGGAGCTGCATTCGCTGGTTCCCAGTCGTCATAAGTTCAAGCGCCCTACGAGGCTGGCATCCCACTCTCACCCCTTCACTGTTGAAATTCCTAAATGTAGCCGTCTCTTCTACTTCAATAGCTTCATGTCTCGCACGTCTTGCCTGTGGAACTCCCTTCCCTATTCCAGTTTCCCTGAGAGCTATAATCTCCAGCTATTCAAATGTAATGTCAATCGACATCTCCAGTTGCCTTGATCTATCCATTATCCTTCTCTTCATCCTTTCTTCTATCACTCCTATCTGATCTTGCTCTAAATTTTCTGTAACCCCTTGCGTCCTAGTGGCTTCCCGCCTTTCTTGGTGTGAAATTGCTTAAAAAAAAAAATTAAAAAAATAATGTGAGCGCCATAGGTTACAAAATTCACTCGCCTTCAGCATATGTTGAGAGAACGCTGAATAGCTTCATGTGCGTTCAGAATATTGTTCAATCCGTTCTTCTGATATTCTTGTAACAAGAAGGTAATATACTGTTTCCAACTGGATAATACCTAACCACATAACAGTCTTGCTATCAGACATGCTTTGTAGGATGTTTGGCAATTTCCCCAGCCAACATGATCACTAGATTATTTCTTGTTGAACATGTATTTGACATGATGGAACTAAGGCTGACCTTTTAAATTAGACCTCCTACAACTGTATTGTGTTAATGATGCAAATGGCACGGATTAATATATTGAAGAATTGTATGCCCAGGTGTATATACAGTGTATACACAGTGTATATACAGTGTATTAATATAGAGATCGGAATATTGTTGATCCACCCTTTACCACCTGTGTGCGAATTGATCTGTATCTGTAACCCATTTATATTACCTTTACTTTTAATCGACACATTAAGGTTATTGCAATTTTATTTTCCGTCATCGTGTATCGCTAGGCAGCCGGTCCTTTGTATAAAATGTAACAGGTACGCGGTTATCGCTTGAAAATATTCACAACCAATATTTTCAAGTGAAAGAGATTGACAATGCACGAATTAAATTTGGTTCTGAGCTGACATGAAGAGAAAGGAAAAATATTTCGTATAGATGCAGCTTCAGAGGCTCATACATAAACCAATGAGTTTCAAATTAATTAGAGTTTTTTTTAAAAAAAAACCCCACCTGAAGCACGTTACTCCCACTTTCTTTCTCCTGCTTATTCACTCGCTCTCTTTCTTTTCCTCGAATATTTTCCTTTTTTCTTCTTTCACTTTCTCTGAGGTTAACATTGTTCTTTCAATCAACCCCTCCTCCGTTTATTTTTCTTCTATTCTATTATCCATATTCTGTCTGCTTCTCTCTATCTGTCTGTGTGTCGGTCTTTTCTCTCTGCACATATATATATATATATATATATATATATATATATATATATATGTGTGTGTATGTGTGTATGCGTGTGTATGTATATATATATATATATATATATATATATATATATATATATATATATTCTAAGAGAACTCATCAGAACAAACACACGCACACACACACACATATATATATATTCTGATAAGTTCTCTTTCTTAACTTCTTTTTCTTTCGGATTCTCATTCTCAATATCTTTGTTTGATTCTTTCTTTCTTTATAAACACCCGCCCTTCTCTCTCTCTCTCTTTATCTCCCTCTCTTTCTCTGATTCTCTTGTCACTTTTATCGGGGTTTTTCTTCCACTGTCTTTTTGTCTCGTTTTTTCGCCAGGTAAATTTTAGGTCTCATTTTCTCCTCGTTCTTGATTCTCGGTTGTTTCCGTTGTTGGCCGACAATGTTCTACGGTCCTATCGTGTGCCAACAATTTCACCTCGTCTCGTGGGCGGGGAGCAAAGTTTTGGACTCTGTTCGATCGATGCCCAAAATAGCGACGCCGACCAGTTGTATCCATCTGCCACAAGCGAGTGAGTCTACACTGTCCATTCAACAACACTCTTAGCATTTAGTAGCACGAATGTCTCACAAATAGACTCCCAAATGGACTAACTTACCTTCTCTCATGTTTAATCTCACTTACACTCCTAAATTTCCTTACATGTTCTTTCTTACTCTCTCTTTATCTACCACTCACTCATCATTAACAATTCTCAATCTCACTCTCACTCATAAATGAGTGACTCAAAAAGAGAGTGCCGATAATTTATATACCCATCTTATTTTAATTAGCTAATTTCTTTCTCTCTATTTTCTTCTTTCTTTCTCTCTCTCTCTCTCTCTCTCTCTGCCTCTCGTTCATTCTTTGTCCTCTCAGCTTATTAGCTGCACTTTCACTCTCTCTCTCTCTCTCTTTCTTCTTTCCCACTCTCTCTTTATCTCAATGCATTGAGTTCTTTCACTCTCTTTTTCTGTATCTTTCTCTTTCTTTCTTTCTTTCTTTCTTTCTTTCTTTCTTCTAACTAATTACCCATTCATTCACTTTCCCTTTCTCATCCACTTATCTGCTTGTTCAGTTCCCCTTGCTTCTCTTCTCTCTCTCTCTCTTCTCTCTCTCTCTCTTCTCTCTCTCTCTCTCTCTTCATAACATGTACAAGTCACCCTTGTATATTTTATTTATACTAAAGAGTACTAAAAAACACTCGTACCACGAAAATGGGATGTTTGATAAGATCTTGGAAAGTGGGTCGATTCAGAATTTTTCTGTACCCCTTCGTATAAGTATACAAGAGCGATTCATAGATTAAGCGAATCCAGATCTTTCCAACTATTTTTTCAATTTTTTATTTTATTTTAAAGATGTATTTCTGTGCATTCAGTCCCACGTTTTCAAAAACAGAAGACGTTGGCAGCTTTTGAACATATATACATGTACACACATATACACCCCACGCGCACATACATACGTTCATCTCTATAATCAAAGAGTTTGCCAAATGTCACTGTCTGGTCTTGGATATCTTTCGCTGCTTAACAGAGGGCAAAGACGTGGTTTTCTGTTAAAAAAAAAAAAAAAAAAACAAAAAAAAAACAGACAAAAATTTACCCAAAGTCACTGTGAAATAAACACAATTATAAAGAAATATGGTCCATCGAAAATAATTAAAAGAAAAAGAACTGCAGGGGCTAGAGTTTATACTTTTAAATCATTAGCCTATATATTTGTGATATCTTCAAAAGAAAATTTTCATTTAACTAGCATAGCATTACTTGGTAGCATCTGAGCAAACGTAACAATTTAACATTTTTGTTTATTCCTATCAATGAAATAATCTCTTTGTCTACTGGCGACATTCATTAAATCTTACTTTAGGCCATCCACTATTTGGCATTCGCAAATAGTCATTCATTTAATTACTTACATGACTCATAATTACTTATCCCTTTGATGAAGTGGCGTAAACTATATTCTCTATGTGAGTTAAACCTCAGTTTACTTAATTTGTTCCATTTTGATACAGGACTACAATACAGAGGTAACTAGAGAGGAGTTTACTCACTACTTAATGAGATACTAGATCAGTTTTCTAACCTTTACATCACAAGGAAATGCTTTATGAATTTCCTTTTGCTAGAACCATAATAAAGTGCTCTATGGTGTGCCTGGTGTTAAAGCCACAATGTGGTGGTTTACTCTAGAACCACAATGATGTGCCTTGTGAAAGGCCTTATGATTGAGACACCAAGAAATGCCTCATGAAGTACTTTATGCGAGAACCACAATGGCGTGCCTTATATCGAAATCAGAATGAAGTTCTCTGTGAACTGCTTAATGCATTTGTCAAAATGAAGTGCTTTATGGAATTCTTGATACTAGAACACAATTATCTGACTTATGAAGTGCATTATGTTAGAACTATAATGAGAATTCTTATGCTAAAAAACCCTATGAAATACGTATGCAGTTCATTATGCTAGAATCACATAGAAGTGCCTTTAAAATTTTATATTAGAACCAAATTCCCACTATTAAACAGCTCCGCTCATAAACGGGTATCCTGCATACAGGGGTGGGGGTCGTAAATTTTACATGGTAGAAACACTTATTCTTGTAAATAGACAATGAAATTCAAATCCAAAATTTACATTGGCTTTTTAAACCAGCTTAACGAAAAGTTGATTTGATGCGCAAATTTAAAAATGATTGCATAACTATCTCCTTGACGTCGAAAGATGGGCATTGTATTTTTTTTTTAAGTATGACGCCCCGAGCAAGGCGTGAAGCCACTAGGATGCAGGGGGTTGCAGAAGATTTGGAGCGAGAGAAGATAGGAGTGATAGAAGAAAGGATGAGGAGAGAGATAGTGGATAGATCAAGGTAACTGGAGGTGTCGATTGACATTACATTTGAATAGTTGGAGATTATAGCTCTCAGGGAAACAGTAATTGGGAAGGGTGTTCCACAGGTGAGAGGTGCGAGGTATGAAGCTATTGGAGTAGAAGAGACGGCTACATTTAAAAGTTTCTACAGTGAAAGGATTAAAGCTGGATGCTAGCCTCGTAGGGCGCTTGAATTCATGGAGTCTGGGAACCAGTGAAAGCAGCTCATCGGAGCAATTACCATGGAAGTATTTGTAAAAAAGACAGAGAGGCAATGGCACGTCTGAGAGAGCAACTGTAGACGAGATGCCAGATCAGGGCCAATTATATTACATATCCGCCTCTGGATCTTGTCAAGAACTCCGAGGTAAACAGAAGGTGCACCAGACCATATATGGCAGCAATACTCCATGCAAGGGCGAGAGTGTGAAAAAAATATAAAAGTTATAAATATTCGTTAATTCACATTAATTGTGTCTATATGTATTATCGTCATTATTTATTTCCATTTTACGATTATATTACAAATTAAGATAAAGATTAGAATTTCAAAATAGAGAAAAGTGATGTTTAAAATATAGTCATCTAATAACTTACAATTGTGTTTGATTTTTCAATCTTTTTCAAACTACTGTTTTCAAATATGTTTTTTAAAGGCTTTTCGCTGAATGAATTTGTGTCATAGAACAGGTGTACGAAAAGCGTTCCAAAAGTTCCTCGGAAAATTGGATTAAAGGCAGACATTTTTTAGTTATAAGCTTTACTCTCCCCACAAGCTCCACCAATCAAAAGGACATTTTGTAAAAAATAATTACAACCATTTATACAATCCCGGAAAAACTGAGAGTTATGAGAAGTTAACCATGTGAAATGTAAAAACTGCCATTTTTACGTGATTAATGATCTCAAAATGGGGGCCATTTTTACGTGATTAATTTTCTCAAAATGGATGCCTTTCAAAACATTTTTAAATTTAGGAAATAAGAAAAAGCAAGAAATTACAAAATTAGAACTGTAAAATGGATGCGTATTGGGTTCCTATAGAAATTTTCGCCAATTCTTGTTTATTGAAAGGAATGAGTAGAGATTATCTGATAATGATTTTCACAGCCTTTTTTGCGAAAGTTTCGGCTAATTTTTCCGAGAAAGCTGTTACCATAACCTTTCCTCATGGCCAGCTTTTGCTTTGAATAAATTCGTTTCACCTTTGTTGTAACCATTGATTTAAAGGAGCTTTTTTTTTTGAATCGTACTCTGGTCAAAGCCCAATCTCATCCCCCGTTATTGATTCTCTCACAAAAACTTCAGAACTTTGATCCCATTTCTTTAACATTTTCATTGAAAGCTCTGTACTTTCTTTTTGTTGCTGATCTGGGCACAGGAGTTTTGCAAGACAACGAGCAGAAAGTTTACTCGTGTTTTTCAAACAAAATTGTATTGACTGAACCGAGATATACTAGGATGTTTTTTTTTATTTCTACTGTTAATTGTTGGTTTCCCCGAATTAAATCACGAAAACTATTGAGTTTGAAGCGACATTTTCAACTCCGTCTGATCGCTTTCTGAAATGAGTTCTCCATTTGTAAATTGCTGAATATTTGGGAGGAATTATCTCCATAAACTTGATCTTTGATCTTGTTTCAATTTTGACAGGATTCATGCTACTCTAAAAAGAGTTGTTTTTCAAACTGGCATAAAATTCCAATCTATTACCTCGAAATACTTGCTCTTCATATGATTTTATGAGTGAAAGTTTACTTTTCTGTAGATAAATATCCAAATATTTGCATAATTTTCGATAATTTGCTTTTTCCACGATCTTTTTGAACGCCTTTAGTATTTTGCATCTGGCGTTTAGAATCGGCTTAGGACGCCATTTCGTTTTTTTTTTTTTCAGCTTTTAATGTGTTCAGTTAAAATGATCCCCTCCAACAGCTGTGTTCATCTCGCGGATAGATTCATTTCAATATTGCTCCATTTCTTATTATCCCAATGGAGCTAGTCCTTTGATTTCATTGTACTGTGTTTTCATGAGATGATAGCACAACACATCTATAAAGCCTGTACTTTATGTCATAGTCGAGAAGGTTTTGCATTTCATACTGTTGCATATTGTCAGTATATTTTAAATGCAAGTATAATCTCGGATTATAAAAATGTCAAAAGTACCAAATATATTTATGACATAACTGCTATATAAGAGTTGGACATATTTTCTAAAAATTAAATCTCATGTCCCTGAGCTTGTCACCACTACAAAGAGAACATTTACGAGCTTGTTCTCTCATTTCAAGCACAGTGCTGTTTAGTATATCAACTGGAATGGCTTCCATCTCTCTACGGATGATTTGTTTTAGTTCCACACCAAAATATGTTTTAGTTTCATAACAAAATATGACCGTTTCTATACAATTTCGAGCCCAATGCTCAACACTTTCAAAGAGAATTAGTAAAGTACAATAAAAAGAAATTCAACAGATAGACTTTGTTGGTTCTTTTTTAGTCAAATTTGTTTGTGTGAATACTTGCAGGTTAAATATACGTTATATGAAACAGAATATCACCTCAATGTCAACATTTTACATTTACATACGCTCTAACCCTAACTATACCCATAAATATAGCATACCTTAAAACTATATTTCTATAACACACAGACACACACACACAAACACACACATACATATATATATATATATAAGTGTGTGTGTGTGTGTGAAAAGTGTATATAAATATAAATAAATATATATATGTATAATTATTTATATATTATATGCGCGGTACTTATTAGAAAGCGCTCAATATCAGAGATAGAGCTAACAAATTTGTTGGATAGATGTGAGTTTGTGAGCCTGGGTCACACGCTTTAGCGATCGTCAGACAAACTCTTTGTCTGACGATCGCTAAAAACGTGAAACCCAGGGTTCAAACTAATCTATCCAAACATATATATATATATATATATATATATATATATATATATATATATATATATATATATATTGCAAAACTAGGTAATCCGTATGAGTAGACCCAAGGAGGATGATATCCAGAGAGCTCAATGAAAATTCAGAGCAGATATGTTTGAATAAAAACAGAGCTCTTTAAAGGTTCCATGTAATAAGTTATTTCACCACAACCCTTTTAAAGGGCTCTGGATCATCAGACTTTACTTCCAAAAGTTGAAATGAACCTTTGGAAGTAAAGTCTTATGATCCAGAGCCCTTTTAAAAGGGTTGTGGTGAAATAACTTATTACATGGAACCTTAAAGTGCTCTGTTTTTATTCATAGATAGATAGATAGATATAGTGTTATGCAAAAGTCTACTCTGAACTAATGTAAATTTCTAATAATTCCTACCTTAATTTCCTATTGCGTTTTCAATATATGAAACATTGGCCATATTTGATTCATTTCCATACCTAATTATCATATTTGATAGCGGAGGTTATAAATGAAAAGATTCCAGGTGACCCTCGAAAATGGCTGTGCAAATGTTTTTGGCCATCTAATCTTTTGTGATTTCTCACTTTGACACAGGATCGATTTTTTCTGGATCTAATGAAAAGTCTTTCTGATTTCTCTCATTTCTGGAAATCATAACGAATATTTGTTTAGAAACCAGAAGAAGATAGTGAATACGGCCAAGAATATTTAACTAGCGATCAATAGCGAAAGAAGTCAGAATTTCAAGAAACGACGATTCAGAAATCCTTTCGAAATTTCAAAGAATTGAAAGTATTTCGGATCGATAACGATATGATTATCGTCGAATGCTGCAACATAGGAATTCAACAGAAACTGATTAGAGCAGTAAAATTATTACCAAGGAAGACAGCAAGATAAGTTTCTATTTTGGTGTCAGTAGATTCCACTAAGCGCTTCTTTCGAGAACATAGAAAGAAGTTAAACATTTCAATTAAGTAATCAGCTTTAAACAAAAATTATCTAAAGGGAAGTATGAATTATGGGATGTAGATGTTTGAGACAATGATGAGACTAGGATTGAGTAGTAATAAGAGTTAATTTATCAGAAGTCTTCGAGGAAAACGAAACGGTCCAGATTACACGAGAGGAACAGTGATTTTGTGTGTGGAGGGGGGTAAGAGTCAGATAATTTAAAGATACATAAATTTTGATGGTTCAGTAGATTTGCTCAAAATGGACGGTAGCTTGATTAGTACCAAGTACATCCGAGTTGATGAAGGAACTTTTGATATCAAACTTGGATGAAGGTCAGATTTTACCATCCATCGTGAAGAACACAACAGAATTTTTTAGCCTATGAAGGTGTCAACGTTTTGAAAGATTGACCAGCTCAAAGCCCTGGCTTAAATATCATCGAGTAAATATTGATAGAACTAAAAGGATTTCGTCAGAAGAATCCGTGCCATCTTGAAGAATTATCTGAGGTCGATCACAAAGAATATCATCTCGTAACTGTGATACCAGACACACTGGATGAAGTTTTAATGATTAGCAGATATTAATTAAATTAAATTAATGATGTACCGTAGCTTCTTGAAATTAATAGTGTTAGAAATTATCATTTTTTGGTTTAATACACTGTCTGATTTCGTTTACATGACGTGGCCAAACTTTTGGTTCTCGTCTTGCATTTTCCCTTCTTCTTCGGAATTCTCGTTGTCGAAGACTTTTACAAAGTACCGTAAATATCGAAAAAATGTACGAATTTTTCTAGGAACAAAAAAAGTTTTCGCCTTTTATTCACACACACTGAAAATAAAGGTGTAAAGTTGTTCACGCCCCTCCCCGACTGGGGATCAAACAGCGTCTTCAGGGAGAACATACGAAACTGTTAAACATTTCGACAACGAGGGGGGTGAACGAAAACAGCGAGCTTAAAATCTTTGTTTAAGCTACTGATGCAAAAGTATGGGTAACACGTTGACCTCACACACCAATATAGTGATCTTCCAAGCGTAGCTTAAATGTGGCAAAAGGCCGAAAGTAGGAGAATCGAAGTCACTACTCACTGTTACGGCGAAACAAGCTTGCTAACTATTACACCGCCTCGAAGTGCCCCTCACACACCTATACAATGATAGCGAGTTCCATCCTTACCGGACGCACTAATATTTTGATCTTGTGCCAGATGCTTACAAATGTTGCATCAAAATAGATCTGTATCATTTGTTGTATTAAAACCGTAAATTTAACAATATCTTCACGGATGCTGGTGAGAGATTCAGAAGAAAAGCTGAAAGAAGATTAGACGAAATTAGACAATGTAGTCGACAAAAACAAGAAAGAATTTTTAAAAAAGTAAATGGAAAATAGGTGGAATGTAGCAGAAACAAGAGTCTGGTATGTGAATGACGCATCGAAAAGGTCAAAATTAAACACAGGTGGTACAGGTGAACAGTTTTATGACAGAGAATTGAATGTACGACACAGAAATCCGAAAGCGTAAAAGGTTTTAGAGATTTTAGTGGGTGAGCAAAATGATTAAAATAGCGAAAACTATCCTTAGAAACGCGAAGGAAATGGGGGTTGGTGTTGCTTTTTAATATCTGATCATTTCTTTTACAGTAAGTGTTGGATAATTTTATCAGAAACGAAAAGACTTGGGCTAACCAAGATATGCTTCATGACAGTGCATGTGACAAACGAAGACGTTATAAAGAAAATTGGAACTGCAAAAGTAACTGTTGATAACAATCAGAAAAGCTGAAATTTGTGGGATATATAACGAGGAAAGAAGGCTTGGAGAATTTAACACTTAGATGGCATGTCGAAAGAAAGAAAAGTATTGGGAGGCAATGATTAACATACTTGAAAAATCTGAGTAAATGAAGAAAGCACTAAGTATTGCTGAGCAAAAAGAAAAAAAATTAGAGGAAGGCGTGAAGAACGGTCACCCACGTCCTGAAGTGACACGCCATTTAAGGATAGAGAGATGGTGGATGTCAAATTGCCAATTATTAGATGAAACATTATCAGTTATTATTTTTTCTGTGTTATTTCGTTCTTACCATTTCTTTTACTTCGAATTAGCCTAGTAGCTTTAGATATAATAGTATTTTAATTTCTTAGATAAGAAATCAAGAATAACGCATAACAGATGAGAGTTCAATATTCGATCGTAATTTATTTTAGTTCCATTAGTCAAAAATGGATAACTGACAACGTTCCATCTATTAAATTCAAATATTTAAAGTTTATTCGTTTAAATGACATATCCCTTGAGAATGTGAGCGATCATAGTTCTCCAACGACAATCTTTTTCTTTTTACTATTCCTCCTACTCCCTGTCTTGTCATCCACTGCTCGTTATGTTATTCCTTCTTTCCCTTCTGCCTTCAATGTGTCCTGTGAGTATCAAATTCGCCAAACCCATTTTCCCCGTTATGTATCCCAGAATTTTCCACCCTCACATACTCTTTCCCTGGTATTCTCAGCAAACTTTTCCGTTGCTTCTTCTTCATCTATGAGAAGATTGTCGAGCATTCACTGCCATATAAGAAAATTGATATTACATAATAGTTCAACGCTGATTCTAAAGAAATGTTTCCGTTTCTTAGTATACTAAATAGTAACAGAAAAAAGATTTTTAAAAATATTAAAATTAAATACTAATTGATTTTTGCGATTGTTTTTAAGAGTTGTGAAATTTTCCTCGAAAGCTTTTGGCTAAAAGGTAGCCCCAAGAATTGAAATAGTTCCTCGAAATTAAAGAGAATAGATGGACGCTATTAAATCCATTATGGTCAATATTGAGCCTGTAATTGTTTCATCCAGAATAATGCCTGGTAGCCATGACAGTAAGGTTGCTGCGTAAATAAATGTTCTTGGCCAATGGCCTTCGATATTCTCCACTGATGGACGAGAAAGCCCCTGAGAAATGAAAGAAATAAGAAAATCAATGGTGAGCTTTTAAGGGCGCTAAAATGTCCCCAAGGGACAAAAACAATGAACATTTGCCAGACGGTCACCAGAGAAAGTAAAGGACGAATGCAAACAGGAAAACATGATTTACTAAGTGTTCAGACTGAAACAAAAATTGATTTTGGCGATCATTTGCAAAGCTATTCGATCTGTTGTTCTAACAAATCTATACTAATATACCAAAGTGTGTTTGTGTATATGGGTTTGTTTGTGTGTGTGTGTGTGTGTGTGTGTGTGTGTGTGTGTGTGAGAGAGAGAGAGAGAGAGAGAGAGTAATTGTTTATGTGCGTACGTGTGTGTTTGGACAATACGACGAAACAGAAAACTCTAAGGATCGCTGTATATTTTTTTATGGATAATCGTAACAATGTTAGAAATAATACAAATCTCCGGGTGACCAATGCTCGTCATCTCCGGTTACACATGTCATCAAGAAATGCAGGATTCTCTTTCTCGACAAAGCCATTTCTCGAGAAATTCCAGGCAAACTGGTACGTATGTGTGATTTGAGCAGAATAAATAGGGTTGACCTTCAAGATCATTAGAGGTCAGCAGATGTCAACTCTTCAGGCATACGTAATAAAAAGGGATAAGAATTTCTTTTTGTTTTTTGCTTGTAAAACGTTGTGCAATATCTGAAAAACATTTCAGACAGACATTTGTAAACTTTTCAGAATTAAACCAAATTTTCATCTGTTTTAAATATAAAAAAATGTGCGACTAAAACATTATAGCTCTAACGAATGAAACAATAAAAAAAACAGTTCCATGGTGAGGTCCATCTTTAAAAGTAACTTGGAACAATTCTTGGCACTTCTTAGGGTTTTCTAGACTCATTTGAGTTTTAAAACTCACATAAGTTGCCCATTGTTCCTCGTCACAGACGAAGATGCTCATCATGCTTTTTTAGAAATCGGAATACTCAATACTGGCATAATAAAACTTGCCCAACTGTCAAACAGCTTCTCTTCCACGTGTTATCAAAGCAATTATTTCACTTGGATATGTAATAAAAATGTTGTGATCGTTTCTCGGATCCCTATAAGTCAAACAAAATTCATGTGACAAAGTCCAATAAGCTCATTGTGAAAATATACAACGCTGCTCTTCAAACACTGTTAACGGACAAAGCACTGGGAAACCTCGCAGAAGTAAATAATGTCATATACGCAACAGCTTTATCAGTTACTGGGAAGCTTGGGGTGCAGGCTATGAAAAGATAAAACAACAAAGAGAGCCATCTTGGAATGTAAAACTGATGCGAGAAATAAAGGAAATCATATGTGAGATTCAGATACTGGATAGGCTCACGAGAAACTCAAATCTCTCAACACACAAATGCAGGAAAGATCAAGCGGAAATAGAAAATTAAATCACTAAATGAAATTCCATCAATCAAGGAAATACTAAAACAGAAACTGCAGTTAAAGGCACAGAGAACAAGACGTTACGGAAAAGGTTGTAGGTTCTATCATCAAAATAAAATATTCTAAATGGACCTTAAGAAATTTTACAGGGAAATTGGAAAAGCAGTTATACATCGCAAGAAGCCACCATCTATTGAAAAAGTGAAAAATTTTAGGAGAATATTTGGAGCATCCCAAAGGAATATAACCCCAAAGCAGAATAGATCCACCAAGAAGAAGAATGAATGTTGGATAAACGTCTACAAGAATGGGAAAATTAACCACGAATAATGTTAGGCAAGCTCTAACGAAATCCCATAAATGGAAATCCCCAGGAAATGACAAGATTCCCAATTCCATCTGTCATCAATCCATAAAACCCTTGCACACATTATCAATGCTTATTAATAATCCCAATGAAGCCCCAGAATGGATCTCGGAAGGTATTACATATCTCATGCCAAAAGCAAGTGAAACGGATGATCCGAAAAATTATAGCCCAATAACAAGTCTGTCCACCATATATAAATTGATCACGTCTGTCCTGACGAACCGTACTTAGCCTTTTTTCGAAGCAAACAACATTCTTCCACTGGAACAGAATGGGTGCAAGAGGTTCGTATGGTTGCAAAGATCAACTACTGATAAAGAAAATTATTCTGGAAAATTGCAGGAAAGATGTAGAAGTTTTAGCGCAGCATGGACAGATTACCGTAAAGCCTTTGATAGTGTGTCACTCTTGGGTCCTTAAGGCTTTGGAAATATACAAAGTCTTTTCGGTGAAAGTAAATTTCCTTAAACGCAGCATGGGAAAACCACATTATACCTAAATCACGCCAAAGGTACAGCCACTTTCAGATGTTTGGATATCTGACGAGGAATCTTTCAAGGAGACTCCATGTTGCCCCTTCTGTCTGTCTGTCCTTATTCCTTCGTTTCGCATCAACTAAAGAGTAATAACTATGGATACAAAGAAAAAAACTGTTTAATCACCTATTCTACATGGATGATATCAAATTCTACATGGATGATATCAAATTCTTTACCAAAGGCAACAATGAGTTGAAAGGTATCCTTAATTATGTAAAATATTTCAGTGATGAGATCGGTATGGATTTACCTGTAGTGCAATACTGTTTCAACATCCTTAATTGGACCATAGATGACCATAGCGAATGGATGTCAAAAAGAGAAAGCTTCTCACTTGCCACCATATGAAACATCCTAAGTCTGATGTTGATCGTCTGTATGTGCCCAGATCCGAAGAAGGTAGAGGATTAATTCAACTAGAACTGTCCTACAAAACTACAACAATCGGTTTTCAAAGATACCTTGAAACTCCAGAAGACTGGATGATGATCTATGTTAAAGAACATGAAAGAAACAAGAAACTTTATTCAATTACTAGCAGCAGAGCCCTGCATTGCCCGGGGATGTAACAGTAAGAGATAGATCAAGTATCGACCATCATAAAGACTGAAAAATAAAATTGACAAACATTTTTGTTTAAGGTTGACGGACACGCATGTCTTAATAGGTTTTTTTTTTTACAAACTCAAACAAAAACATTGTTTTCAATCGTTGAGTCTACCGATTGAATAGAATTTTATTATAAACAATTGTCTTGTAAATGGAATTTTTAAAGCATTCTGAATGTAAAAATAAAGAAAAAAGTGTGCAAGACAATAAGAAACACTACCTGCAAAAAAAAAGTGAAGTTTTGTTGAAATCGGTTGAAAATGTAGGAAATCCGATCCCATATATAAACGACACACACACACACACACACACACACACACACACACACACACACACACACACACACACACACAAACAAACAAACAACCTGGGTTTTATAGGTATAACTCGATATGAGTTGTCCCCCTTTCATTCCGCGAAAGCGATGCCTCTTAATCGTGTTTTCAAATTGATTTCGTGTAAAAACAATTGTGTTTTTTCTATTTTTGGTGCTGTCAGAACTACCACAAGGTAATTTTACGTAGTTCTGTGAAGTTTTGTTGAAATCGGTTGAAAAATGTAGGAAATCCGATCCAATATATAAACGTACACACACACACAACCTGAGTTTTATAATAAGCATGATAAAGGAAACCAACAAACTCAAAAGGAATTTCAAGTGGGTGAAGAAGTGTAAATAAACGATAATACACTTATTGCAGCGGCAAAGAACCTAAAAAAGAAAATTGAGTGTACCAAATACAGAAATAGTGGCAAGATAAGCCTCTTGATGATCAATATTCTGCCCGCACCAAACTCTGTACTCATCAGTGGTTACGTAGTTCAGGATTAACAGCTGAAACCAAAAGTTTTATTCTTGATGCACAGGACCAATGCTTGCTAACTAGAAATTACCAAGCGCACATGCTGAAAAATTTGTGTTAGCCCAAAATGCAGATCCTGGGATAAATATCCAGAAACAATTTACCATCTTGTATCAGGTTGAACGGGTATTGGCACCCACTGGCCAATATCAACATTGGAAAATATGAAACTTTTACGGAAAGGGAATAGGTATGAATACCCCACCCAGACCCAGTTACAGACATAAGACCAGGAATAATTTTATGGGACTTTACAATAAGAAACAGAACAATTAAAGCTAATCGCCCTGACATTGCGATCAGAGATCGCAAAAGCAAAATCTGCCTCCTTATTGACATGGCCGCCACTGCAGACCGTAATATATCTTTGAAGGATACAAGGACATTGAAATCAAAATCTCAAAAATGTGGCACGTGAAGACATCCATAATTACACTTGTAGTTGGAAATGATTCCGATAGATTAATGGAAAGGATCCCTGGTAGCTGTTGTGGATTCCGGGATGAAATCCGATCTCAAATGAATGACAATTGCAGGAATGAAATATAGCAAATAAATGTATTGACGTAATAATACAATTGGTAATACGGTTAGTAGATCCAGAAATGCGGTTAGTAGCAATAATAATATATATACAGTCTGGGAAATTCAGTATCGAAGTAGGACTTCCTTCTGGGTCTACGTGCTCGCAATTGTGACTCCTACAAAGCGGTTACCCCACACTCGACTCTTCCGCACTTTATCACACTCTCTGACTCCCGCGTATTCACCGGCAGCAGTACAAGTACACACTGGGCGAGTCCACTTATATAAAAGAGAGTGGATCCCCTTAACAGTAGCCCAAGACTTAAAGAAATACCAAAAATTGTTCTAATAAATACAGCTCGAATCTTAAGAAGGGCTTTATCTATATAAAATGATCTTAGGATCTTAGTGTGAACTTATCTTTTCTTTTTTTTTTTTTGCTCAGTGGAAAATGTTATGATGTTTTCTGATCTCTGGTTGGGACTCAGAAAGAAAATGCGTGTACACCAGAAATCTAATGAAAAATAATAATAATAATAATAATAATAATAATAATAATAAGAAGAAGAAGAAGAAGAAGAAGAAGAATAGGTAGAAGTATTTGATAAATTCTTTTCCGGTGTAGTCTAGTTCGGTGAAACCGTTTTACATATAAAGTTACTATACAATATGCGTATATTTGCATTTATTTGTTGGCAAAATCTAACAAATCTTGTTTATATATATTGTTATATACCGTAACCATGAACACTAATGACTATGTCCCAATCCTCATAAATACATTGGATATTATTGTAAGTGTGTGGGTGTGCGTGGGAGCGGGGGTAATATGCTGTCTTAGTAGTCCATCACTAGAAGTGGTTTACCTACTTCACACTGCTGGTGAGTATTGTATTTTGTTGATGTTATAAAGATTACCATTTCATTTCCAAACTCCGTTTTGGTTATTCCTCATTCAGTGACCTTTTCTAGGTCTGTGTGTGTGTGTGTGTGTGTGTGTGTGTGTGTGTGCCATTCAGATTTATTTATATATCTATCGATATTCGTATTGCCATTTTGCTTAGCTTTGTATAGACAAGGTCACAAGTCCGAGTCAAGTCATACATTAGCAATATTTGGTGAAACTTGTTGGCTACGCTAAGGTTAGGCACTCAATCGATAAAAGTAGATATATTTACAGTCTGTCTGAAGTTATTATGCAAATCACATAAAACTCAATAAGTTGAAGTTACTTTGAAAAATTTTTGTCAAATTTTAAATGATTAATTTAGATGTCAAAACAAAGCTTGCACTAAATTTTAAGGTAGTTTCAACATGTTTTTTTTAAGTTATTGAATTCATTATAAAATTGCAGTCTGAAGTTATTATGCAAAACCAGAAATTCCCTTTTTACTTCAGTAACAAGGTCATAAAATCATCAACAATTGATCAACACCTATAATAGAACAAACAACAAACATATATGATAAGTCTTTGAAGTATTCACATCTTAATATAATAATCCTTCTTCTCAACAGTCAACAATTTATTATCCATTAATTTTGTTCAATTTTTTACTTCAGCAGGTTTAATTTCTGAAATGGTAGTTTCAATTGTTTCCCATAGGTCAGCATTGCTGTCTTATTGTTTGCCACTTTCATATGATTTCATCTTCACAATTAACGAAACAGGCTAAATTAATTGGTTAAAATTTAGCAAAAATTGTTCAAAGCAAATTCGAGTCATTTAGGCTTATATGATTTGCATAATAACTTCAGCCGGTTGCTGCTCTTTTAAGTTCGAAATAATTGAAAGATTTCAAACTATAATTATCACCAATTTCATTGATTCTGGAATAAGTTAGTCGCTTTGCAATGTAAATTGTATAAGCAAACGAGACCCTTCTACACCGTATTTGCGATTTAAAATGATATTGTTTTGGATTTTAAAGAAATTTTGATAACAATAAGACATGAGTACTTTACAACAATTTGAAACGCAAGGAATTGTGGAATAAGCAAAATTTTCACTACTAGTCATACCATTGGCTGATCTTCCTTCAAATGCTACGTATACGGTGGGGTTGGGAGGAAGCTATCTATTATGTTTCCAATTCGACTATTTGAAGGTAGCAGTCGATGGAAGAGGAATATTCTATCAGGATAACGCAAGACTGTATATTTATTTACTGACCAGACAAATATTTTGTTATATTTTTACAGGAAAGTTTTCACTGTTATTCAGCAAGCTTCGGATTATCAGTTATTCTGTTCCTTACAGAAAGCTCTTAAGAAAAAAAGAATTCACTTCTTTTGAAAACTGTAAAAGAAACCTAGATAATATTCCTCATAATTATAATGTTCTTAGAGGATGAAATAATGAAGTTGCCTGAAAAATGGAAGATGATGAAACTAGACGAATTTTCAATAAAGTTAATCTCGAAAATTTAATATTTTATTTCTATTTAATAAACTAAACTACCCTCTTGCCCTGTTAATAGTTAATTCAGTGTCAGACATTTTCGAAATCGAAATCATAAAATACTAGAACGAGAAATATATTTTAACAAATTATACAATAAATCGATTCATTTGCAATTTACCTGCTGCATTTATTACTTGACTTCTCCACATACACACTCAATGAGAGGTGTTTATTTATCATGCCAAAGAATTTTTGTCGGTGAGTATTATTATTACCTACGCCTGTGTATGTAATGGCCTTTTAGGATGAGTCCTATTCTGTGTTGTTTTGCTGGGTAGGGGAATTTCTTCCAGAGGGAAACAAGACACGTCGTATTTCTAAGATATCCTGTGGGTAAAGAAAAAGAAAGAGGAGGAGAATTTTGTACCCTTTTCATATATATTGCTTTGACGACGCCATCTGGTGCTTATCAGCAGAAGCTCTCTGTCAGGCAATTGCGGTATTCAGCCACCTTTACTTTTTTTTTACTTTTCGGGTTTGCACATCATTTGAAACATTCCTAAATATGCGCTCAATATAAATTTATTTATACATTTGAAGGCTACTAAGAATTTAGGTTTATTAAATAGCATTCATGTTTTTTTTATGTCAGTCTCATATCGTATCTGTATATTTTTTACTAAATACATTTTCAATAACATTTCATTTCTACACGAAGCCCTTCATGTTTATTTTCATATATATCATGTATCTCTTCATATATGTCATGTATCTCTTCATATATGAAATGTATCTCTTCATATATATCATGTATCTCTGCATATATGCCATGTATATCTTCATATATGTCATGTATCTCTTCATATATGAAATGTATCTCTTCATATATATCATGTATCTCTTCATATATGCCATGTATATCTTCATATATGTCATGTATCTCTTCATATATGTCATGTATCTCTTCAGTTATATCATGTATCTCTTTATATATGTGATGTATCTCTTCATATATATCATCTATCTCTTCATATATATCATGTATCTCTGCATATATGAAATGTATCCTTCATATATGTCATGTATCTCTTCATATTTGTCATCTATATCTTCATATATATCATGTATCTCTTCATATATATCATGTATTTTTTCATATGTGTAATGTATCTCTTCGTATATATCATGTATCTCTTCATATATATCATGTATCTCTTCATATATATGTATCTCTTCATATATGTAATGTATCTCTTCGTATATATCATGTATCTCTTCATATATATCATGTATATACATATACATATATGTCATGTATCTCTTCATATATATCATGTCTTCAAATATATCATGTATTTCCATATGTCATGTATCTCTTCATATATATCATGTATCTCTTCATATATATCATGCATATCCTCATATATATCATGTATCTCTTCATATATATCATGTATTTCCATATATGTCATGCATATCTTCATATATATCATATATCTCTTCATATATATCATGTATCTCTTCATATATATCATGTATATCTTCATATATATAATGTATATCTTCATCTATATCATGTATCTCTTCATATATGCCATGTATATCTTCATATATATCATGTATATCTTCATACATATAATGTATATCTTCATCTATATCATGTATCTCTTCATATATGTCATGTATATCTTCATATATATCATGTATATCTTCATATATATGATATATCTTCATCTATATCATGTATCTCTTCATATATATAATGTATCTCTTCATATATAAATGTATCTCTTCATATATATCATGTCTCTTCATATATATATATCTCTTCATATATATATGTATCTCTTCATATATATCATGTATCTTCATATATATCATATATCCATATATGTCATCTCTTCATATATATCATGTATCTCTTCATATATATCATATATCCTCATATATATATCATGTATCTCTTCTTATATATATCATGTATTTCCATATATGTCATGCATATCTTCATATATATCATATATCTCTTCATATATATCATGTATCTCTTCATATATATCATGTATCTCTTCATATATATATATCATGTATCTTCATATATATCATGTATATCTTCATCTATATCATGTATCTCTTCATATATGTCATGTATATCTTCATATATATCATGTATATCTTCATATATATGATGTATCTCTTCATCTATATCATGTATCTCTTCATATATATCATGTATCTCTTCATATATGAAATGTATCTCTTCATATATATCATGTATCTCTTCATATATATATCATGTATCTCTTCATATATATAATGTATCTCTTCATATATATCATGTATCACTTCATATATATCATGTATATCCATATATGTCATGTATCTCTTCATATATATCATGTATCTCTTCATATATATCATGTATCTCATCATATATATCGTATATCTTCATATATATAATGTATATCTTCATCTATATCATGTATATCTTCATATATGTCATGTATCTCTTCATAAATATCATGAATCTCTTCATATATATCATGTATCTCTTCATATATGCCATTTATATCTTCATATATATCATGTATCTCTTCATATATGTCATGTATCTCTTCATATATATCATTTATATCTTAATGTATATCGTTTCTACTGACAAATATAAAATACACATTACCACAAAGTACACAAAACGTTCTTGTAAAATTTTAAAATGGATATCTGAACCTAACGCTCCAAAAGATTTACCGTTTCTGGACATTAATTGTTGCGTTTCATAATTACTCTGATTTTCTTGTCATCACAAAATCTAACATTAATTTATAATTCCCGAGATATTTTTCTCTCTCCTTTAGACATTTTTGTTTGTTTTTATTAACAGTTTTTGTTTAATCTAATAATCTGAGTTTTTCTTCTACATCCTGTTTTATGTCGCTTTCAAGAGTTTAGAAAAAACTTCAGACATCCAATGTCGTCACGACACAAGCGACTCTAAAGATATTCAGTTTCTCATGATTTATCATCAGAAATCTTTTCTCTTTTTGACTCTTCAATGCGTGCTGTCGTGTTGCTTTATGGTTTTCATACAAACCAGTAAAAAACCCGTTGACCCATCAAAATCTCGCTTTCCCTTTTGCCTCTCTTTGTTCATTCAGAATTTTGACATTACTGATTCTCTACAGCCTCGTTTCTTTTGTTCATCTCAAAAATACTTACTAATTTACGATCCATCTTATTTCTAGTTACAGTCATAATGAAAATGAAACAACTGATCCTTCTCAATATTGACCTATTATCCTTCCAACTTTTCTTTTTAGACTCGATTCAACTCTGAGCTGGTTAGGTATCTCAACTCGCAAGGTTTTCTTTCGGATATACAATATGGATTTCTCTAGATCAACTGCTGATGTATTAACGATTATTGCTGAAAGACTCTATCAAGCTTTAATTCCGAATGATTCATTTCGGGCTGTTGCTTTGGATATATCGAAGACATGGCATGTTGGTCCTCTTCGCAAGTTGAAAGGTTATAGTATTTCTAAACGAATTTTTGAACTGATTCAGTCTTTCTTATGAAATCGTAATATGAAGCTTGTCTCGAACGGCCACTCTTCTAGATATTTTTGCACTAATGCAGGCAACCACAAGGTTCTAGGCTTGAACTTACATTTTTCTTAATTACCATTAAAGACTTTCCTGATGGCATCAGTTCTCAACTCGGAATCCATGCTAATAGCGTAAGAATTTACTCCTGTCTTAATAGTAAGTCTTATCGGTTCGATAAAGTCAATGTGTCAGCTGATCTAAAAAAATTGAGCTATATTCATTTGTTAACTAAGGCAAGGAATGACTAGTTAATTTGAACGCTTCCAAAACTTCTCTCTATTAAACAACTGAGAAAACCCTTTCTACCTGGCATCACCATGGCTGATACTAACCTCTTCTCAGGATAATTTTTCCGTTAACATGAAGTGGAAAGATTATATATGACGAGGGAAGATATATATATATATATATATATATATATATATATATATATATATATATATATATATATATATTAGTGTGTGTGAGTGACTCTGTCTGCTGCCAGGAAATTTGCTTCACTGAGTCATGCCAGACAATTTTCCTCTCCAGAATCTTACCTATTTACAATTCTTCCATTCATCCATGCATCGAATACTTCTGTCACATATGGTCTGATGTTCCTCCTTAATAAAATCCAAAGAAGAATCTGCAATATCATTAAACCTTATCTGGCATCTCTGCTTTAGTCACTTTCTCACCATCGCAGGGTAGCTTCCCTGTGCCTTTTCTATAAATAGTTTCATCCTTTGTTCCCATGAACTTTCTCCTATGGTACCTAGAATTTATGAATTTAACCCCAGTACCAGACTGGCGGCAAAATCTCATCATTTTACAGTTGAGATGGCTAAGTATAACCGCGAGTTCTATGTTAATAGTTTCTTTCTCGCACTTCCTGCTTGTGAAACTCTTTTCCGGTTTCTTGCTTTCCAGACAAGTTTTATCTTCAAAAATTTAAACGCAGTATCTTCTGTCTTCTTAATTCCTGTTCTTTTATAGTTCTCGCTTCTTAATAATGTTTCTCTTTTTTTTATATTCTTTCACACTCAATCACCTCCTGCATCTTAGTGTCTTTCTTGTCTTGCGTGGTGTGAAATGATTTTAAAAAATACTAAAATTTGTCAAGTAGGTTACTCATTTCTGTCCTTTGCTTGCTTTACCTTCAAAGTACCCTGTGTGTGTTAAATTTCCACACCTTTTTCCTCAATCTTTTTTGTGCTGTGTCCCTTCAGGAAGTGGGCGATCATGGCCCTCAACATCTTTCTGTCCTTTGTAGCTATTAATAAGTTTTGTGTTTTTGTTATTTCTTCCAAACCCTGTTCTACCATCCATTTTCTCAAGCTCATCAAGCATGTTACACGCATCAGATTTCCAATCCCAACTTCCTCTTCCTGATGTGAAGTATAAGTTTCTTTTTTGTTTTCATTCTTCCCAAAATCTCGTTGTGGCTCACATGCTTGGCCCATGGTATCTTCAGCAGCTTTCTATAGAACCAAATTTCTTTTGCTTCAAGTCTCTTCCTTATCTTTGAGGAGATTGTCTGGCATTCGCAGCCATTCAGTAGGACACATATCACGTAATGGTTCAGTACTCTTTTCTTTGTTTCCAAAGAAATTATTCTGTCTCTTAATACTCTGATTAGCTTTTGGAGTACATTTTTGGCCATCCCAATACGTCTTCGAATCACAATGTCACACATTCTTTCCACTGTTAGAACACTTCCAGAGATATTTAATTTTTTCTACTTGTTTGATTTTAGCATCCCCGATTTGTAATTTGCATTTTGGGTTCATCCTATAACCATTCTGTTTTTTTGTAGTTTATGCTTCTGGCTTTACTTCGCTACTTTCTGTAGGAGTTTTCTTTGGGGGGGATCTTTCTGTGTCTGCTATCAGCATTGTGTCATCTGCATATCTTAAGTTGTTAAGATTATGGTCGCTAATAATAAATCCTTGTGGGACTTTTCATTCTCTCGAAACTTCCTTGAATAAATCCGATGAGAAGAAACATAATTTAATATGTATCCTCAAAATGTCAGCTGTCATTTTTTGATTGTTAGCAACATTTTCTTTGCAGTTTCTATTCATCTTAGAACTTTCTTCTTTTATCAAATTCTCTGTAAATGGTATTCTCAACAATTTTGCTAGAACCAGATCTCGTTTTTTCATTTATGTTGGAATTATTTAACATTCCCTGTCATAAAGAAAAGTAAATATGCATACCAGTCCTGCAATATTTTCTACGTTTTCAATGTTACTTTTCTATTCTTTATACTTTACTCAGATTCTAAGAAAATCATATTTTCCTCCATCCAAGCTCCTTTTTGCATTTATGCCTCATATGTTTCATCTTCTATTATTATTTAAATAAAACCAGCTTGATTTTGGTGTCCTTGATATGGAGTTCCAAACTTGGATTATTCCTATTCCTAAATGATGCCACTTCTTAGATGACTTATTCCCATTATTGATTTTCTTTCTTCTTAATTTTACTGGCTTTTCAGCTGAGTATACAATTTTTGATTTAAAATGAGCATTGAAAATTTTAACATTTACCTGGGCGCGAACACTAACCTTTCGAACTTGTAGCATAGACGAATCTCTCACCAGACGCATTAATATTTCAATGGAGAAGTGTAGTTGAAAAATTGATGTTGAGCCTGTATAAATGTACACGCAGATCGATACATGCGAAGAACGTTTGCCGCAATACCAACTTGTCTCACAAAACACGTACAATACTTATACTGGATACCCTGGTGTCGTGTGATAGTTAACGAGCCTGTCTCACGTATCGTTCGTATTATCTCGCGAGTTTGATCACAACCAAACGTCTCACTAGTCTAACCTCCCTCTCTCTCTCTTTATCTCTCTCTCCCTTCCTTTATTCCTTCCTTTTTCCCTCACTCACTCACTTTTTTCCTTCAACATTCTTACTGCTAATTCTGCAACCTTGCTAGCACAAAATGCTAAAAGTTATGGAGAAATTTTCTGCTCAAACATTATTATTATTATTATCAAATTATGAATACAAATTCGGAATCAGTGTAGTCGCACTGCGACTTTGGAGATTTGAACTCTTAATGCCGGTTATATTTTTCTTATGGTTACTCTTTCAGTATATACTCTATAATAATACTTATGGTTTATTTTCGTAAAGAAACTTAAAGCTATTAAACTATAAAGAATGTCGCTAATGTAGTCCTTCTGAAGTGGTTTTTTCGTGTGCATGTTTTCCAATAGATTGCCATGTAATTTAATGTTATTTCCGTATTATGTTTTGCTTTGTTGTTATTTTTAACCTCAAAATGGCTGTAGCAATCAGAGTAAAAAATACATTTTTTGTTGTTTAAGAGGACTGACATTGAAAAAATAACTTAGTTAAAATCTTCTGAAAACCGATTTTTTTATTTTCAACTTATATGTTGTTAAACAATGTTATAAATCCAACATTCGTCGCCATTTTATATATATTCGTCGCCATTTTATATATTTACATCGTCAGCTGTTGTGCTTTTATAATGTTGTCTGATACAAATTATAATCCGGTAATGTTGTACTTCAGATATCTTCTAAATATATTGTCCCTGATCAGTCACTTTTTAGTACACGATGAGTTAGTTACTCATTCTCAGTACCAATTTTGTCTTATACTACAATTTTCAGTGGTTAACACGCAAATCTGAGACTATTTCTTGAAGATGCGTTGTTCCCAAAGAAGCTGCAATTCTCATAAACACGGTACAATATTTAGGACAGATCTGGATACTTTCAGGACTCAAGCGAACTATTTTTATCTGCACGAGGGTGTTTGACAGCAACAGTAAATAAAAAGGCTATTTTATAACCAGCGATGCTATTTTGATACAAATATTAAAATAAGAACAGCTTCGTGCTTATAAAAGACAAACGATCATATAGAATTAATGTGAACTTTATTTAGCTTTTATTAATTTCATATAAAGGATATTTTCTGAAATTCTAGACAAAAAGCGCAAATTCTTCCCTTGGATTCGATTTTGCCTTCGTTCCAAAGTTACAACTAAAAAGTCCTCATAAAAAGTGTTTAAATCTGCAAACATTTCAAGATTAACCTATTCTCTATTATGGAAGAATTAACAGAAAGTTTAAAAATTCCTTTCATTCTTTGAATAATATGTCCTTTTTCTAATAGAAAACAGTTTAGCGTTTATGTTGACCGTTTAAATATATATATTTTTTATTTGTTGGTTCCATTTTAAATTTCTTTAGTATATTATTTTGTTACTGTTGGGTGATTGTAGTAAGAAAAAACTGTGAATCATATGTAAGTGAACATCCACTCTTCAAAACAAAAACAAAAAAAAATCTCGTCAAGATATTGATCACAAACTGTAGCCGCCATCTTTTTTCTATTTAGACTACACTCTGTTCAAAATGTTGTAACCGCACCGGAAAATGATGAAACATTATTATTATTATTATTATTATTATATTATTGTTGTTGTTGTTGTTGCTGTGGTTGTAAAAATGATTATATTTAAATTCTTATGAGATGATGCATTGTTAATCGATATAAATTTTTGATTCGCATTTCTTTCCTTTTAATTTAATTTTCTTTATTTCCACAAGTAGTCTTATCAACAGTAATATTATCTTGAATTTTTAGGAGATGACGAATTGTCAATCGCTATTAATTTATGACTCATATTTGTTTTAATTGGTAGCAAATGACACGTTGATTTGATACCCTGTGTTCAAATAATAATAATCGGTTTGTCACTTATTTTTGTCAAGTGCGCTTCAAGCTTAAATGACTTCAGAATATAGCAAAAAAATCAAACACACGATTGAACAACTCTTTTCCAATAAACTATCTGTCCTAATGCAAAAGCAAAACATTGGAACTTTAAAATGCAGGTCGATCATTTCAACCAAGTCAAGAGAGCAAATTTTGTTTTGGATCAGAAACCTAAGATCTTATATGCGAAACATGAACGCTGGTATTACTAGAGCCGACACGAACTGAAAAAGAGCCTGAACATTTGAGATTTACTGTCATTAAAAAACCAGCAGAAATATTTTAAAAGAAAATTGTATGATATTCAAGACAGCAAAACGTATCAGCAGTAAATGGCCAAAGCAGCAACAAAAAAGACATGTGTTTTATTGACTGTGTTAATATAAATAAAAAATTTCCTTGATTTGTTCTTTGCTTTTTTATAGTTTTTTTTTTTTTTTGCTTTGTTTTGTTTTTTTAAAAAAACATTTTTCTTGTCGGAGAAGAGAAGATTTCAACCTATAATGATATTTTAAATTGAAATATTTCTAAAGGTATTTAAAAAAAAAAAAAGAAGTATTTTAAATGCTTCTTGTTGTTTTTCCGCAACAAACTAAAATAAATAAATAAAACGTATTTATTTAGTGTAGACTGAATATTTTTATATTGTAAAGTTCATGCCTTTTTATAGCACAGCGTCAAAATGAAAGATAATCCTGAAAAGTTTTGTATGGAGGTTGCAAGAGTTTAAATTGTTCAGGTGTGATAATTACTAAAATCAAGGAGAATACTGTGGAGGGTACCGGAAGATTTAAAAGACTTCCTATCACCTGATTTCCAGCAGAGACCAATATTACTATTGGGCTGAGAACTTACTTGGTACTACTACTACTTTTATTACTACGACTACTAATAATAATTGGAATTTTTTTCAGACGGTAATGGTCTATGCAGATACTAAAAAATTGAGGACTTGAAAAGATGTTATTCAGTTTCCAGCGATAACCAACACACATATCCAGTAAAAAATGCCTATATATATGAAATAAATAAATAATAATAATAATAATAAAAGAAGAAGAAGAAGAAGAAGAAGAAGAAGAAGAGGAGGAGGAGGAGGACGAGGAGGAAGAAGAAGAAGAATTGTGACTGGATCACTGGGTACTATAATGAAATAGAAAGGCAATCACCAACAAGAACAGATTTACGGTAAGCCATGTTTAAGAGAACTACATAATCATACTTTTACGAATGGTTTATTCCCTGAAAAAAGTTCCACATAGAATCATTACAATTGCTTACTTTGTAAATATATTGAAATGAAAAGTGAATTAATTAATAACAATAGCCAATATCATTATGTTTCTTATGAATTAATCTTTCTCGTCAAAGGATTTAATTACGAGGGTAAAATCGAAATAAAATATCTAGCGATCGAAAATAAATGGTTCGTATTTAGACGAACAGTTAAAATCTACTGAAGAAGAAGAAGAAGAAGAAGAAGAAGAAGAAGAAGAAGAAGAAGAAGAAGAAGAAGAAGAAGAAGAAGAAGGATGGTGGTGGTGGCGGTGGTATATATCGATATTTTCTAAGCTCACGTTGCTGTAGTATAACAGCAAATGTGACCAAATTACAGTAGAAAGATTGTATCGCGCCAATTTTTCAACTGAAAAAAGGCCTGCTTATCTGTTCTGAAAATCAACAAATCCTGACTTTTTACCGAAGTTTCTTCCCTGGAAACTCTCTCTCTCTCTCTCTCTCTCTCTCTCTCTGGCATAAATTCTAATATTAACAAAAGTAAACGGGATGATTACCAAAAAAATCTATTCACCTTAACACTGAAGTGACCAAAGATATTTTAGCGACTACAAAGACCAAGTGGAATCATTTGTGACCCCAAATTATATTTTATATACTTTTTAATTATTATTTGTCTTCTTATTTATTGCTTCTTTTTATCTATGAAATATATTCGAAAATGTTCTAATGTAATTATGGTTTTGAATCATTTCTATGCAAAAAAAGATTTTTAAAAAAACACACATTTTATAAACAAAATTACTGCAAGTGGAACTGAAGCGAAAGAGTCGTTTACAGTGAGATTTCTGCACTATAGAGACGTGAAATCTTTGAGAACTCTTGCTCCTTGGCCACCTTCTCACCATTGACCTGGTCATCTTCTGAGATACACGTCTCTTTTCAATAAATAGCTTATTTTGGAATCACAGCTGCACCGTATCTTTATGTCATACTTCCGTGCTTTAGACGGATAGCATTGCTTAAAACTGTAGCCACCTTTGAAAGCTACCAAATAGTCACCCACACAGGAGACCAGTCAACCATGAAAGCAGCAGTTTTGTCCGTGGTCTTCCTGTTAAATTTTTTACTTGGGACAGCAATTAAATGTACTTCATGTTATCTTTGAACTTTGTTCTGGATATTGTTAGGTTCAAAACTGGTCTTCTATTTGTTTCAAACCCAAAAGGGAATCTTGTGATTTATGGTTTTTGTAGAATTCGACAATGATGAAAAGCCTAGTAAATACTTTGATCTCAGTGTAATCATTTTGTTTCTATTTTTGCCTCAGATTCTCACTGTAATTCTCTTTCCACTTTGTATTTTTATTATATTATTCTAAACTCTTTGTTGGATGTCTAATTTCTGGTGTAACGAAGAATAGAAACACTGATTGGATGTTGTAAAATGGTGCTTCATTGTTTTTGCCCGGTGCATTCTTAAAGATGCTATGTTAGGTACGGTGACCCACCAGGTCAATTCTATCTTCACTCCATTGTCTGTCAGTTGGCAGTTCTTGGCCTCGGGCTCTTATGCTTATTCACATGCCCGGGTTCAATGACGAGACATTGGCTGGCATCTACTTGGTTCCCTCGCTTGATCATTTACGTTAGAGAATTCAAAGATATGTTTTGTATTAGGCTTATCCATGATATATGATCTTCCTTATTTAATGCTGACTCATCTTCGTTAGTTGAACTGTTTTCTTCTTACTTTTGGTGTTAAGTACCTGTCCCAAGGCCTTGGCAGCATTAAATCTTGCTAGTCTAGGCCTGTTAGGATTGGCTCACTGCAAAACATTATAATGTAAGGATTAGAAATGGAAAATTCCATGGAAAATCAAAGCCTATAATGTTTAAAACAATGAAATGACGTACATAAAGACCCCAGACAGTTTTTATTTTCTTTAAGACATCTATAATGAGAAGTAGATTGACAAACCCATAGTTGGAAACAGTTTTTCAATGAAACATTTCCCAACAACAAATACACAGTTGATTCCACTCGGATGTTTGAAGCTTTAGATCATTAGTTTGAAATTTTGTCTAAAACTCTCGAGATTTTATATATGTAATGTTATTTAACAAACTGAACATAGCAGTTATTTTGAAATGAATATTTCACTAACAATATTCCATGAAATATGTTCAATTCTTAAAGGACGATTATTTTCAACAGCCTGCATCGAATTGTTTCTAATTGTTTTGCTTTGACTGAATAGCCACAGAAATGTAAAATAATTGAAGTTTAATTAAAAGAAAAGAGAAATATTACTACAGATATGATGAAAACATGGCAAATGGAAGTGTATGGGTTGGACGTTGAACTCATTGGCGTAACGAAATTCATATTCTTGCCTTTCAGGTTCAGTAAAACAAGATGGTGTTAAAAATTAACGATTAGCTTTTTTCCAAAGCGAGAAAATGTGTTTTTACGGGGAATTTTGAAATTTGAAACATGTTTTATGGGCAGGAGTACTTTTTATCACAGAATAAATTTGGTGTCTTCTTCTGTAATGTGTTTTTATTGTAGATACAATTCAATTGTATTTAATTGTGATTCTTTTCTTTAAGCGAATCATAGTTTTATTTGAATTTGCTGCAAGAGACTTCCTTACAAAATTTGTTCAAATGTTTTTAACTTGGTTTCATTTATTTATTTGTTAAAATTTTTTTTAATAGCTTGATTTTTAACTATTTAATTTATTTTATTTAAATGTCTTTATTTTTACTTTTCATTTGTGAAGGTTAATATATTTTATTTAAGTAAACGACAAAGATCATGTGTTTTTTTTTTGTTTTTTTTTATTTACTGATTTTGTAGTTTAGTCATTTCATTTTTTTTTTTTATTTTCAATGTTCTATAAGTGCATTACATATGTTGAACGTTAATGCAAGCATCGGACAAAAATTTGGGCCAAATAAGGAGCAATGAAAATCCTCAGTTTATCATTATCAATTTTTTGTACATTTTTTAGGGATTCATTTCCAGGTGGAAACATTAATAGAAATAAATAGGTTCGCCTATCGTCTGGTTCACACCACTCCCCGGTCCTTGGAGGGGGGGCTTATCTCTTGTTTCCTGTTTAGGATTGAGTTTCCGGTTCCTTTTAAAGTCTTCTCTTTCACTTCCTGTAGACCTTTGTCAGAATTTCAAATTCATAAAGTAAACAAACTCTTATGATCAACTTTTGGTACGATAATTTTCTTTCATGGTTTTATTTTTGTAAATCTACAAAAGTTTTGGGTGGGTCTCATATCGCGGAAAATGCTTACATGCTATCGTCATTCGAAGGTTGTCTTTCTTTTTAAATATTAATAGAAAAAGAAAAGATATTTGGGTGTAAACTAATATCTATCTATTTGAATTGGTGTTTTCTTTCTTAGTTTCTTAGTTGTGGCGGTGCCGATGGCCTAAACGGTTAACAGTGAGTAGAATGGAATTGTGGAGCCCAATTAAAACACAACCGACGTAGTTTGTGTTAATGCTCTTATGAAAGACACGAATCCACTTTTTTCCTCAGACTAAATAGCAAACAAGGAGTGCTACATTTGACTGTAGGGAAATATGTCTGGAAAGAAGGTATTGTGTCAAAATTCTGATGGAAGGAAATATGCTCTCCTTGAAAAACATCATTCGAAATCCTAAACCTGTGACCGGGTTTCGCAAAGCGATATCTGTCGCTAGTAGAAAGTTTTCAATTTTCAAATTGCAAAACAAATAAAAGAAATATTTAATTTTCGAAGAATAGGTTTGATTAATAAATAATATATGTTGAATTCTAAGAAAATGGATATTAGTTAGTTTTACTTAATAGTTTCATATATAAATATGATTAATTATTTTTCTCATGCATTTGTATTTCTTATTTTACGTTTATCATATCACAGGTCCGTTTTGTTTTCAACAGTTGATATATTCATCAGGTTTCAACTTATTTTTCATTCCTATTATATATTTCATTTCACACACACACACTTATATATTATTAAAATTTGCTATATTTATGAGGGAATAGTGCTCAAGATCAGAGATAGAGCGTTTATACATATAGACTTCGTCTGAAGTTTGCATTGAAGCGTAAAACAGACGATAACTATAGAGCATCGATTACTATATCGACAATTCATATTGTCCTTTACAGATATATATTTTAGATATATGTGAAATTTTACTTACACGTACATGATATATAATACCATATATTATATTATATATCACATGTAAGTAATATTATAGATAGATAGATAGATAGATAGATAGATAGATAGATAGATAGATAGATAGATAGATAGATAGATGCTGAAATTTTTTCAACCCAACCAAGAAGAGAATACGAACTAAATCCATACATTCTAATGTTTGCTTACTTGATCCAATTTGGGGTCCGAGAACATTTTCAGCACTAACTCCAATATAAAATAAAATCTTATCCTGTGTATGTTATAGATATAATGTACTCATTTAGAAGTTATGCCATATAATATATATGCAAAAACATACGCAAAGCACATATACAAAGACACTCACACGCACACACATACATACGAAGTGGTACTGAAAAACTTACGACTCGATGTCCTCCTCAAAATCTGATTAAATGAGCAAATATTAGAGCTTTCTTTTTTGAAACCTCTTCTTGGTTGGGCTGAGAAGGTTCTTTTCAGCACTTACTGAAATACGTCTATACATGTGTGTGTGCTTGTGCGTGTGGTCATATATAAGAGAATGTGTTTGATTAATATTATATCCAAGAAATCAGTAAATTGCACGATGCCTTTGCAAGAAATATAAAACATTATTTTTAATGAATGGCAAAGGTTGACAGAAAAACAAAAAATAAATATTTAAAAGAAAACAACGAAAATATTTCCAAAAATTAAAATAATTTCAATAAAATAACAAAAAATTGAGGGTAAAAACTTTGATGCAAAATAAAAAAATCAAGTTGTATCCATGTCGTTTCTGAAAAATTGTTCTATTTCGTTGTAAGTATGGTTGTAAATACTAATGGCCAACTGGGTCATTTGACCGGTCGGGTAGCCGCTGAAGCTTCTCAGATCCATAGCGTCGGGGACGCTTTCATAAGTCCTTTTCGTTGACAGTCTCACAACGTGTGGTAAAAAAATGCCACAAAAAGACAGAAACAATGAGAGCGCCAATGAGCAAAGTGAACGAACTGACGCTGTAAATGAAGGTCACTGTAAACGTATCGGCCTTAAAGAACATGGTTTCTGCCAATAAGACGCGCAGCTGTTTCTCTTCAATTCGAATCAACCAATCAGAATCTTCGGCGGACGAAAAGAATTTGTTCTTTGTTCTCGAAATAGTCAGCGTTCAGCGTGTCAGAAAGGTTCCTGTTAAAAGAAAAGAAACAAGATAAATATTTTCTTTATTAATCGTAGAGACTCTCTCTCTCTCTCTCTCTCTCTTGGGTCCTATCATCGCTTTAACAATCTCATCTCGCTAAGGTCATAAGTTATATTCTCAATGGAGATTCCATGAGAGTAGCCTTCTGCAAATTCAAAATTCATTAACTCTAGGTTTTTGAATGTGACTCAATCTTGCAACACGGCATCAGTGTTGCAATAATAAGCAACAAAGATAGACTATTCGGAAGAAGTTGCATTAGTTGATGTTTATGTTAATGTCCATTTTATGCACACACACAGACACATGTAGAAAATACATAAACAATACTAGATAGATAGATAGATAGATAGATAGATAGATAGTCTGGTCGTTTCTGACGCATGGGGACCAAAATTTAATTATTTGCTTTACTACACATTTTAGTGCTTGTTTCTTCTGTGAAATACTAAACTTGTCCTGATTTGCAGACCACACTGCACCTTTCGCAGAGAAAATGTCGAACAGAAACAGCATTCTTCCGAACTTTCCAAAATCCTGACTCACAACCTTAGCTTTCCAAAGGTACCACTATCTTTGGCGATCCTATTTACTATTTCATCAATATATATATATATATATATATATATATATATATATATATATATATATATATATATATATATATATTTCTCCATCAAGACATTTCTGTAGTTCACTGCTATCAGCAAGCAGAAATTTTTTCTCCTGATGATGGCCTTGTTGGCCGAAACTAGTCGAGGAATCTAACTGAAATAATAATAAAAACGAAAGAATATTAATATACAACCCAGTGTGCCTGAAGATTTTAATTTTTTAATATTTTTATTGTTCAATATATATATATATATATATATATATATATATATATATATATATATAACTACTTACCTTTAAGACAAATACCTTCCATTCTCCCTTGAATCTTGTGACTTTCGTCTGACTGAAGCTTCGTTATAGATATTTTCGGCAAGTTGGATTAGAGTTGATTTGTTAGCTTTCAAATTCTACTTCCTGCCTCATCTAACTTTATAGACACGAACTGATTCCACAAAAGGGTTGGTAAGACAGACGACCGATATCATCTCATGCCGAAATAGGATATTCCCCTTATGAGGTATTTTGGGATTTACTTGTTTATTAATTATACATTGAGTTTTTTTTGTGGATCAGATTTATATATATTTATAGATTTTTTAGCTTTAATATATACATATATATATATGTATGTATGTATATATATATATATGTATGTGTGTATATATATGTATATATATATATATATATATATATATATATATATATATATATATATATATATATATATATATTGTATGTGTAGTGTGATACTACATCTTATATATCTTGTATATATCATATAGTTATTAGATAATATCAAATAGATTATATAATATATATAATACATAAAAGCATACATGCCTGCGTACATATGTATGTCTGAGTGGGAAGCACGAGGGTATATGTAGGGGTGGGTAAAAATGTTTCAGTTCAACTCCTTCCCCTTCCCAAAATCTGAACAAATTTCTAACTAAACATTATGAGTTTTGAAGGTTTGTTTAAAATTTCTTCTTAATCGGACTGAGAATCTTTTAACACACACACACACACACACACACACACACACACACACACACACACACACATACATATATATATATATATATATATATATATATATATATATATATCACTCACCAATACTAAGGAATATTTTTTAAAAAAATAACGTAAAGTTCAGTTATAGCTTAATGATACCAACGTAACAACATTATATTAAATAAATACAATTACAACAAAGATAACGTTATCTTTAAAAAAAAAATAAATGCAACTGCCAAAAAAATACGATCTATCCCTTAAACGGCCAATGTATGACTGATAATATTGTATACTGAACCAGCATACATTCTGGTAACGATGTCAAATTTTATTTTGGTTCCTCTGAAAATCCTTATAAATTGCGTTTTTATCATCATCAAATGACTTTAGGTAATATACATGAACAGCACTGCTCTTTAAAAACATTTCTGGCAATTAAAGAATTATGGTAATACACCCATTATTATGTGGGATATTATGGCAAAAGCCAAATGTTTTAATGGGAAAGGCGATGTAATTTATGCCTTATACAAATAACTCTAGCTTACTAAACAAGAGAAATGAATTGATGGTTAGATGTTAGCATAAAATAAATATCTCTTGAAATACGTTGATCCAGATTAATTTTCAGTTTAAATTGTAACCTTTCTCTTTCTTAGGTTTTAACTAAAGTTTTATAAAAAAAATGTCAAATAACCCATTAATCTCTCTTTATGCTTAATATAAAATTAATAATCACAACTTTAAAACGGAAGGCCTGTTTTTGTATATAGAATAAAAGTCCCGTCTATTTTAAATGCCAAATTTACTTTTAAATTAAACAAAGACTGTACTTCCAGATGTTCCATAATTACGCTAACTAGATATTTTTTATCAAAATTTAAATTACATAACGATCAGTCTACACTCAGCACCTAAAAATTATGTTGTGCATGAAACTCAAAGTTGTACTACCGGTCAGGAATAAATATATATATATATATATATATATATATGTGTGTGTGTGTGTATGTGTGTGTGTGTGTGTGTGTGTGTGTGTGATGCGATCCCAGCGATGGGCATAATCAGAAAACTTTGGCAATATCCACTTCAAAATAATAATCATATTTAACCTTCAGGTTGATAAGGTAGGAATATATATTTTATTTTATAAATAAAATTATTTCTCTCTGAAACTTAGAATATTTTTATATTGATAGAAATGTAAAAATATTTTTTTCAAAATAATAATAATAATATATTTTTATAAAATATTTTTATCCTTTGCATTTATTCTTTCTTCTTGTTAATATCTGCCATTTATTCTTTATTTTCTCTGCACTGAATCATTTTTTTTTTTAATTATTTTAAGAAAATGTATTAGACAAATAAAATCGTTTCTATAAAAGAAAAAAAAGGAAACTGGGGAGAATTGATAAAGATTTATTGAATTGATACTGTTTATTGGTTACCTTAACTTTGCTTTCTTTCAGTTACTAATATCATAAAATATTTTAAACATCTCCAGATATTAGACATAATTATTTGTACCTTTGTATAACCAATATGGAAGAAATTTAGAATTGTGAAATTATTTTCTATTTGATCTTCCGTACGAAAACTAATTTAACTGTTGCAAAAACAAAGAAAATTCTTTAAAAAAATATTTCTGATGCGAAAATGGGATTCATTTTTACAAATTTATTCTTTAAATATTTATTTATTTATTAAAAATCTTTTATCTTCAGTAACCGAAAGTATTTCAAAATCATATTTAAAAATGACAGGTAAACTTTTAAAATATAAACATTTATTGTAGGTTTTGCTCCCGTCAAATCTGACAGAAAATGCGTATTGTTAAATTATGCAAGCATCAACTGCCAACAACATTTATTTTTTACTTTTATTGATTTATTTTTGCATGGTTTGAGGACAAATTTCAAAGATGTTCTGATTTAATATTGTAGAAGGTTTTTACTGAAATAATATCTTCAGGTATTTTTCTTTATAAAACTATAAAAAAAATACTTGTCAAAACCTCCAATAAGATATTTCAAACGGACCTCAAGATGTCTTACAGGGAAATTGGAAAAAAGTTATAGAAGTCAAAAATCCAGCATTTATTAAAGAATTGCAAAAGTTTGGGGAGAATATTTGGAATTGTCCAAATGAATATAATCTCAATGCAAAGTGAATCCAATGAGAACAAGAAAAAATGATAGTTAGACCTGTGCAAAAATGGGAAAATATAACCAAGAATAATGTAAGTCAACCTTAACAAAATCCTTGCGTTAACAATGCTAATTGATAACGCCGATGTCATCTGCAAAACCCAAAACTAGAAAGCACTAGGAATAACCAAATAGCCAACTTTTGGATAAAAAACCTATCTGGCACCCACCAAAACCTCGCACAAGCATACAATGATATAATCATAAACCCAGAAAAATGTCCCAAATGGCTCACCATTTTCAAAACCTTCAGCGAAGACATTAGGATGGAGTTCGGAATCGACAAATCTGCCAAAGTCACCTTCAAAGACGGTAAACTAACGAAAACTACAGATTTAGACCTTGATATCAATAACAAGGTTAAGGAATTAGACTAAGATGGTACATACAAATACTTAGGAATTGGTGAAGGATTCGATTATGAAAAAAGATCCGAAAAGAATATTATAGGAGTGTGCGTTTGATATTAGAAAGCGAACTTAATCGAGCCAATAAAATGAAGGCTACCTTAGCTATACCCGTAGTAACATACAGCTTCAACATTATTAAATGGAAGTTGAATGACATTAAAAGATTGGACGCCAAGACCAGAAAAAATGCTTACCCAAATGAAGAGGCTCTATCCAAAATCAGATATTGATAGGTTGTACGTACGAAAAGCTTTAGAAGGCCGAGATCTTATCCTACTTGAACTAACTCTAAAATTTACAACAATAGGATTGAAAGTATACCTCACCAAAACTAATGACACAAATAGTCAAACACCAAATTCACTCCATCAACAAATAAGCTACACTCTCCAAGAAACAGTTTAATATATCTGAAATCCTACCAACAAAAAACGATGCGAATACCATCTACGCCAACCGAGTAAAACAGAAAGTAAAACAATTTGACCAAATGAAATTACAAAAACAAACAAAAACTGGGAAGCAAATAAATGTCCAGATCCGAAAGAGGCAGATGATTAATTCAACTAGAACTAGCAATCAGTCTTCAAAGAAATCTGCAGACTACAGATGACTGGATGATGATCTGTATCAAAGAACATGAAAGAAATAAGAAACTTTATTCAGTAATAAAAGAAGCCAACAAATTCAAAAGGGAATTTCAAGTCGGTGAAGAAGTGCAAATAAACCATAATACATCGACTGCAGTGACAGAGAACTTAAAAAGAAACCAAAACCAAAAGCAATGTACCAAATGTAGAAACGATGGCAAGATAAGCTCCTTCATGCTCAATATTCTGCCCGTGCCAAACAAGTTGATACAGACAAACCCCGTAGCCATCAATAGTTACGTGACGCAGAGTTAAAAGTTGAAACCGAAGTTTTTATTCTTGCTGCCCAAGAGCCATGCTTGGTAACTAGAAATTACCAAATAAATGTGTTAACCCGAACTGCAGATTCTGTGATAAATATGCAGAAACAATTGACACTTTTGTATCTGGTTGCACGGTGTTAGCATCTACCGAATATAAAACTCGACATGGCAGAATGGGTCAATATCTGCTCTGGAAAATCTGCATGCTTCTTCGGAAAAGAAACTGGTATGAACACCACCTAGACCAGGTTACAATAATAGGATATATAACTATTTGGTCCTGTCATAATGGTAAGTTTGATCGATTGGATAAGGTCAAATTGGCAGCTGATTTAAATAATGACCTACAATCTGTCTGGAGCAAAAGGAATGGCTTATCAATTTTAACGTTTCATAGAGGTAAGAGAAAAACGTAAGTTACAGATTATGAAGATATGTAGAGTAGATAATGGTTGACTCTAGACTTGAAGAGGTTAAAATTGCTCTGAATGAGGAAGCACCCTCTCAGGAGTCTGGTCCACATAGTAGCGGTTTTTAAAAAAGCTGTCTGCATGGAACTTCTCTCTTACTAATAGAATGCAAAAGGAATGACAATACTTCGACCTTGTGTATGGGACATTGGCGGAGGTCCTAGCTGCAAAGAGTCTGAACTGTGGGGAACTAAGGAGTATAGCTTTGAAGATTTCAATGGAGTTTGCACAATGGAGTAGAGATAGGCTTGCTACTGTTTAAAATAAACGGAGCGTCCATTCAAATATGGGTATCCACTAAAAGTAACGTTTATAGTAATAAAAACAACTGAATATCAAAATCTTTACGACTTTTGTTGACTGTAAGTATGGCCTTGTGATGCAAAAACGTTCTTTCAGGCCTTACTGTGCAAATGTATTATTTAGATGCCTTCGAGACATCGTTTCTGCGTGAGACAATAACCTTCTAACAATAATATTATTTCCCTGTCCACTGCTTCGTAAGTCAGCCGTAGTACTTATGACTGACAAACACTGACTGAATGCCGTCACATAGTAAACTGACTCGAAACACATTTGAGTAGGAGTTTATATATTACAAAAACCACGTTCAAACATGTTTCTATCGCTGTTATTAACAACGTCATACGGTCTTACATATGTTTCTTGGTATATAAATAATACTGAATATGTATTATTGCGAAGTAAAATTTGGATGCCTTTTTTGCGATTAAGTTTATAGTGGTGATATTTTAAAAGTGATACTTGGTTTGAAATATTAAATAAAACATTTTACTTTTTTAAATCTTGTGGTCATCAGCGGGCAACTTACAGAAACTGGAAGATGTCTGCTTGCTGTTGTAATGCCTGCATAAATAAAACCCGTTCGTGTGTCAACATTCTTGCAATCTGGAGTCGACAGGATTGTTTTTGTTTGTTTATCATTTTGTCATTAACTGCGTTTTATTTTCTGTTTCATTGGTGAAACGTGTCGAAGCATGAATGTAGTTTGTCTTGTGGCTGAACTAGTTACATGTTTCCCACCTAATCAGGACACTGGTTACATGTTTCCCACCTAATCAGGACACTGGTGTTCAATCCCAGATATTAAAGAGACGGACAGCTTTGGTAAAATGACAGAACTTTTACTATCCTCATTTATCCTCATATTTAGTCATGTAGCGTACTAAGTTCAGACGAAGAAGGATCGTGCTGGAACAAGAATGTCTCTGATTAATGTACAACTAAATTGGAGTAATTTATTCTATAAATTATTTTATTGACGCAAAGCGAAGAAGGTCAGAGTTATAATCTTGTGTGGGATATGGTTAGAGAGTGAGGATGATATGAATGTCAAAAGAAAGAAAGAAATGAACAGACTGAAATAGGAAGGAAAGGTAGAAATAGATAGATAGATACATGAACAGATTTAGATAGATAGATAGATAGATAGATAGATAGATAGATAGATAGATAGATAGATTTGCTTTCAAAACAATAATTAGAATTGGAAAAACAATCAAAGCCAAAGTAAAACACATTCTTATTACAAAAAAAAAATAAAATAAAAAAACAAAAATGCGAATGGCGGATTTCACGATTGGTTCATTTGTCTTTCTTTTCTTTTCTTTAGTTAGAATTAATTTTCAAATGTAATAGAACCCTTTTCATGAAAGTTTCAGGAACATTATTTGATAAATTTTATTGGATTTTTGTTATGATGATCAAACTTAGTAGCCATAGATATTCTACGTACACTGACTCAAAGTTGCCCGTGGGCTATAGTTATAGATCTCTTTATTCTAATTACCTATTAGCTAAACCAATCCCATTACGTCTCTCTGAATCTTTTGGGTTTCCTGCCCTGCGTGGATCTATGGCTCCTCCTACAGTTTTTAATAAGGCAATGTCGTATTTTTGAATACAACATTAAAATTAATTAAAATATATCAAACGTTAAATTTACTAGAAACCTAATCATTATCATTAAAAAAGACGAACGTCTATTATGAAACTAACTGTTTATTGTAAAACAATGTTATTTCAAGATGTAAAACAAAGTTCTAAGCATAAGATCTTGGATTAAGTAAAATATGTTCTCTAATATAACTCATATATCGATCCAACCACAATATATCTTTATTGTCAAAAATAAAAATGAAAGTTTACACAGTAAACGTTGACTTGGCCAATAGAAAAATGTCAATCCAATCAGATGCTCAATAAACCTAAGCAAAAGAAGATCAAAATAGGATATTTTGGGGCCTCTTAACAAAACTGGCTTCGTCCTTGAAGATGTCCATTTAATCAGATAACTAGGACACTTTCTATCAAATAAAACCTTTTTTTTTAAAAGCGAAGATATAAATTGCACGCTATTCAAGTCTTTTCGTCCAGAATCCCAAATTCTTTTTAAAAAGGAAAAACAATAAAAGAAGTAGCAACGTAATTGATTTTTTTTATTTCTTATATTAATGGTTATGGACAATTGAATGACAAAATGGAACCAAATCTATGGAACTGTAAATGATCTTATAATTTTCTTATATTTCCCCGTCTCCTCCTCCTACATATAAAAATTCCAAGAACATTTTTAGTTCGGTGAAGTTCTTTTCAAGGATGAAAACGCCTTACATAGAATTTTTTTCTGTGTTTGTTATTTATTAACGTCCATTAGTCTGATATATCGAGTTTATTTCACCCAGCATTATGCTTTTAACGAAAGTAAACTTTACTTATGTTCGAACTGATTTTTATTTCATCTCAAATATGCGACATTGAAGATCTACATTTGTCATGCAAAACGAATAGACTGACCTTAGAAAAGAAGAGGTTGTTCTTTTAGCGTCGCTTGCAAAAATATTTTATCTCTGATAATCTATAAGTTAAGATCTATTCTGAAATTCTCTTCGCTTTTTGCATTAAGTAAAGGTTTTTCTGGAAAATGTAAATTAATTCGGAATATCTGGAGAATTGGTTGCGTGGTCTTGATGTACGTTGGCAGTCGATCGATCTGCAAAAACAGACACACCTTTTCGTGAGTTGATTTAGTCGGCAATCAACCAGGATTAAATAAAGTTGTATAACCATAACATCATGGCGTATATGCATTAAATGTTGCTTAAGGCTTGGACATTCATTCACGGAATCTATCGAAATGTTTAAGAAAGTTTGGGGTGGATTCCATTAACGAATCTTATATGAAAATTTGGCAGTTTTGCTTAAGTTGGTTTGAAATTTGTTGAAAGTGATTTATTTTCTGGCAAATTTTCTTCAACTAGAACATCTAGAAATACTAATCTTCGGTTTTAAATCAAAAGTAACCGCTGACGAGAATTGGAAAGTCTGCATTTTGTATATCGCTTCTTTTCATTCTTCATATCTTATGAATGGGATCGGCAGAACATCTCATCATCCATGAAGGTTGCTTCTCTAGATTTTCCTTAACCTAAAACTGCCTTTTAAAAGCAAATTTCAAATTGTGAGTGAGATTAAGGAGAACGTGATTAGGTAGTTTTTGGCCATCTTCAAAGAGAATTTTGAAGGATGTTTTGAAAAATAGAAATAATACTGGAAGAAATAGGTACACTCCAAAAGAAATTACTTTGAAGAAGACGAAGGCAACTTTGTTCACAAAAAAATGTATTAATTCCGAAAAAATCATATAATTTGACTGAAGATCGCGGCAGTGTGAAACTCGAGTTATGAGTAGAGCGATCTTTTCAGATAATTTAACTTTTGCAAGTATTTTTGCTCGGCCTACGCGATCTGGGCTTCGAGCACTTTACTGAGCAGGTAAGGTTACCATTAAGCCTGTTTTTCTTTTTTCTTTTCTCAGTATTGTCGGTTTTATTGGAGACTTTATCTGGATAAGAGTTTTTGGTTTTGGCAAGGTGCCGTTGGTTCTACCAACGGTTTTTGGTTTTTTTTTCATATATATATATATATATATATATATATATATATATATATATATATATATATATATATATATATGTATATATATATATATATATATATATATATATATATATATATATATATATATATATATATATATATATATATATATATATATATATATATATATATATATATATATATATATATATATATATATCGAGTTGGAATTCAGTCGAATCCATTACATTCACTTACGGGCTAATAACCTTGGAAAAGGTGTGAATCCTCCTCTTCTCCCTCCAGCTATGGTTAAATAGTGGGACAGACTGGGTTCTATAGCCTTGGATGGCAACTGGTCTAGGAGAAGGACAACTCTGAATTCAAAACCTGTTTTGGGAATCTCGTGGCACGTAATGCACCAAGTCTCTGTATTCGGCCCTTCAAAAAAGTGTGGATGGTCCTGCACGAAACCTTCACCACTATCATCAAGTCTCATGTGCCGTTGTCGGGTTGTCGGTTTCCTAGAACTGATCTGCTTGACCCTCATACGTCGAATTCGACGGGGAGTATATATATATATATATATATATATATATATATATATATATATATATATATATATAGGTAACTATACTCGTTTCGAAAAACATTCGAATTTTGATTTGCCAATAATCTAATCAATCTCGAAGGAAAAAAAGGTTTTAAAAACGAAAGAGCTAGAAACATGAAAATCTGTCGAAAAAAAATCGCACAGATACAGGTTTGAAGCCCAAAGAAAATAACCCGACACGAGTAAACAACTAACTCAAGAGCTCAATACAACCGTAGAGCAGACCTAGATAAACCTAGTGGGCCAGACAAACCTACCCAGGTTTCGTCAAGGAAAGCTGGTTATATATATATATATATACATATATATATATATGTGTGTGTGTGTGTGCATGATACTTCCGATAATTGAGAATAGATTGTGATAGAAAGAAAAATATTCAATGGAAAATCTTTTTTAAAATATATTTAAGGCACATTGTAATCGGAAAATGTACCTTTCAAAAACTACACAAAGTTTTAAGAAACGGGAAAACTTTGTTAAAAACAAGGAAAAGAAGGCTGAACTGTAATGTAATATCAATCAGCCTCTATGGCAGTAAATGCTGGAAAATCTCCTCACAGATGAAGAGAAGACTTGAGGCAACAGAGATGTTGTCCTAGAGAAGGATAGTGAGAATACCATAGACGGACCATGTAAGAAATGAGAACATTGTACGGAAAATAGAAACGAAAATGACACTTATGCAAAATTAGAAGACAGTTGAAATTTCTCTGACTCATAGTGGGAAAAGAAAGCCAGGAAATTTTGACACAAGACATATTGAAGGACAGAAGCAAGCAGCAAATGAGCTCGTGTAAATGGATATGGAAGAACAAAGAAGAGGAGGGATAGTAAAAAAGACAGACTATTGCTTCGATATACGTAGGAAAGGTAGCAGTCATGGGCCATGATCGATCACGTCCTGAAGGGACACGGCACATAGAAGCAGCTTGATAAAGGGTCCAATATCTACTACTACGGCTTTTACTAAAGCCACTCGAGGTAAGTATGTATTTATGTATACGTATGCAGATATTTTTAAAAATCGGGTAGGTTTACATAGTTTTAAATGGCGTATTTATGTAACGTTCTAATGTATATTTGAGTACATACGGTTATATACTTAAATCAGTTTCTTTCTTTCTATCCCTCCTCTCTCTCTCACACACACGCACACACATATTTTGTGTGTGTGTGCGTACACGTGATGTATATCTATGGATATAGGACTGTGTGTATGTGTGCAATTTGTGTGTATACATGTGTTTCTGTCTATGTGTTCGTATTTTATTCTTCTTTCCCCCCTTTTTCTCTTAGTCCTTTGTGTGTCTCTGTTTCTGTGTGTCTGACTGCTTGTCGACGCTACAGTCTGCAATGTTTGATTGCCTCGCTGTAAAACAGCATCACTGCCAACAATAAATTCGATAGCAGAAGCGGGATTAACAACACAACACAGCAGCAGCTGCAACAGAATGCGGTGTTGTGCATTTTTGAATTATTTGCAGTCTGCACAAAGTGGGGGGTGGAAAGAAATGACAGACAGGCAGGCAGAAAGGCAAGCCGAAAGACAACGATAGACGCAGACAGACAGGCAAATGTCGACAGACGTAGAGAGACAAATAGTGAAACAGACGAGCAAATTTTGGCAGACAGAAGTAGACAAACGCAGACAGACAGACAGAAGTAGACAAACGCAGACAGACAGATGGACAGGCAAATGTAAACAGGCAGGATGACAGGCATGAAGACAGGCAGACAAAAGTAAACAGGCAAATGAAAAGGTAAATGTGGACAGGCAGACAGACAGGTAAATAGACATGCAGGAAGACAGAAAGACAGACAAATGTAGACAAATGTAGACAGACAGATGGACAGGCAAATATAAACAGCTAGACCTTTTTGACTTCCTTCGGCATAGCTGATACTAATTTCCAAGAGAGCAACCCATTGCGCCTTCCCAGTCTCATGTTTTCCACTGACATGAAGGGGAAAGATTATATTGAATCAATTACGAAGTCCACTGCTAGAAAATTTGGTTCACTGCTAGAAAATTTGGTTCACTGTGTCATGCTAGACAATTTCCCTCGCCAAAATCCATCTTTTGGTACTGCTGTTATATATCTCGAGATTCATGACAAAATCCAAAGAAGAATCTGCAACATTATCGGTCCTGAACTGACATCTCGGTTTCAGTTACTTTCCCACTGCCGTAACGTAGCTACCTACTGTCTTTTCTATAAATATTTTCATAGTAATTTATGAAATGATTAAAAAACATTAAATTTAAAATTATAATCAATTATGAAAAAAGTAGAAAATATATCTCTGAACATAGCTGTCTGATTTCTCACGGGGTTATATTGTCACCAGTGACCTGTAATCGAGCCTCATTATGAAACCGGCATTTCGAATGCTGATTTTCTAGGTAGGCAGGCATTTCTTCCAGTTTGAAGTCATACACAAACATATGTTAACATCTTATAGTTATACTTTCAGTGCCCCAGGAGCTGGTCGTATTATGAGGATAGTCGGTTTATGGGATATCACACGCCACAATAGGTTAAAGGTCGAGATTCCCTAGGTCTTGATTCTGTTTGCCTTATTTCTGTGTCTCCTTTTGTGTTTTAGGCGCTCAGTGAACCAATCTTCACAGTGACGCTAAACAAATCAAGTTCGAATAAATATGAATTCCATCAAACAATGATGAACCATCTATGAAAACTAATAAACTCGATTTATAATAAATAAAGCTAATAATAAGGCAAGCCCAATGAGGCTTTATTCGAGGAACTGGAATGAGAAATGCAGTTTACATTATCAGAATGCGGTCAGATCGATTAAGAGTAGCGCAGAAAGAACTATACTTCATAAAGACGTGTAGTATGACATGAGGAACTACATGCAATATTAGGAGAGCTTGATCTACACGGAAACGTCATTCAAATAATACGCAACCTGTACTATGAATAAACAACTCACATGCTATAAAAAAAACGAATGATTGAATGCATCAAAATAGAAACATGAGTGCGACGAGGATGCATTTTTCACACTGGATCCATTCAACTGATACAGATGATCCTGAAAGAACTTGATAACCTACCAGGATTTATTATTAACAGAAAAAAATTCTAAGAATATAAGATACGCAATTGGTGGCAGATTCTGAAGGAAAACTGAAAGAAAATTTGAAAGGTTTGTCGATGAAATAAGAGGAAATAACTATTAATTGTAAGAAAATAAAATGCATGGTTTTCAGCAAAAGTAACAAAACCCATCATGTAAATTATGTATCAGGGACGCTAAATTCACGCCTATGAAATAGAGGAGGAAGAAAAAAACAGATTGTTTGACACAGGAAGCAACTGAGAAACTGAGCAAAATATTAAGAAATCGAAAAAGTGTGATGAACTCTGCAAAGTCATGTCTTATTTCCTGTATGACAACGAATTCTGGACAATTTCGTTCCAGTAAAGAAAAGGCTTGTGATTCTGCAGACCCTGTTATTGAGAATATCATCGCCAAAATAAGAAAGTTTTGAGGAATAATCAAAAGAAATCACCACCTTTCAAATAGAAGCCTCAAGCAGCAACGGAGAATTATTGCTAAACTTTTGTTACTCAAAAAGATAGGCCACTATTAACACATCCCATGAAACACTGAATCATATGGCATAACCCAGATCATGTAGCAAATAAGGTTATTGGCTTCAGCATCTCAGAATCTTGGATTAGGCAGCTCGTGACAAATGTTAAAATATACAATTCCTACTTTAAATCAGATCACAGACTACTTTTAACTAAACTGACAGCAACAGCCAAAAATAGCTCACTTCTGTCCACATAAACCAGGAAAAACACCGAGGTATAACATCCAAGTCCTTAAAAATGAAAGGACAAATTTATAATTTAGTAATAACGTATGGTCCAAAATGATGTTAGCAAATCTTGATCAAAAGAGTCAAATAATGTTATCACATTGTCATTAACTGAAGCAAGTGTGACCATTCCAAGAACAGCTAAAAAGAAAAAATACAACCTTGGGATGATAATACTGAATTGAAAAAAAAAATGCTACAAGAATGAAACAAACAGGAATGGAAGGCGAAGTACCAAACAATTACCAATAAATAAATAAAAGGAAAAAAAAAAACAAATTAACTCAGTATTTCCGAAAAACTAGAAACGAAATTAATGAAGTCATGCAGCATAGAGAATGTGTTAAAATGTGGAGAAAATCAAAGTGTCATACAATCAAAATTTACGCAGATGAAATGTCCTGGTCTCAAAAAACACTTTAAATCACATTTCAACCCTGACCACACTAAACTGAATCTGTCCGCAGAAATAAAACATACCAATATTCATCCAATCATTATAAAGCCCCTCTCCAAATAACGAGCCTACTGATGAAGAAATTAAAGAAAGCTATAAAAAAAAACTAAGGAATAATAAACGCTTCGTCAACATTGAGGCTGAACTTTTGAAAATAACTTACCTTCTCCTGAATTCAATAACAAGTTTCTCTATTTTATGTAAGAAGACTGGAAACACATTCCAAAAAGTAGGGTTTATGACTCACTAATGCGCTATGGAAACAAAAAGATAGCCCCTCAAGATTCAAACACATACAGAGTTATCTCACTGGGATCCATCATGGTGAAAGCATTAATGAACATTATATTAATTTGGCTCTCGTCGTTTTGTGAAAGTCAACTCCTCACAACCCAGTTTAGTTTTCATTCTGCTAAGGAATGCAATAAGGCCATCAAACAGCTCCAAAAATTGCTTACCTCTCTAATAGGAAACTGTATACGTGCTTTGTCGACCTCACAGCGGGATATGACTACATCTATAGAGACTTCCTCTTCACATCGATTAGAAATCGTCTTCCAAGCTCCAAATCTACTGAATGCATCGATCTAATAGAGGAACTTTATCGATCTCCCATGTCCCAGTTTATTTAATCTTTTCCTAGATTATACCCAACGCATTTATAAACACAGATGTGATGATACAGGCACTGGTCATTTGAACATTCCAGATTAAGATCTCAAATGAATCTATCAATAAAAAACAACGTTATTGCTTTCCCTCACGGGGCCAATGAATTAATGATGAGGAGTAAGGAAGCTATGTTGATGACATAGATATTCATAGGTGGAATAAGAGTGATCTTCAACTGGAAATCAACATTATCTACCAGGTGTTCCAAGAAATGGGAATCAACATAAACCTTTCCAAAACAGAAACTATAATCTGGAATTGGAATGAAAGCAGTAATGGCACATGCCTTGAATCATTGATAAAAATTCAGTATGTAGAATTAGTAAATGCTAAACATTTCAGATACTTTGGCGTATAGATCATTTATAACAAATTTAACAAAGGAAATAAGGAAATTGAACCTAGAATATGCTAGAGATAGTTTTGCCCAACACCGCAAATTGCTACAAAACCAAAACATCAAACTGAAAACGCGTGTCATGTTCTTAAATAGACTCGTCAGATCGAGACTTTCATATGGATAACATGCATGGCGCCAAACCAGTTCAGAAATACCTAAACTGTCAGTTGTATACAAACGCTTTCTAAGATCAATGGTTAAAAATGGCTTTGAGCGAGTGAAGCCTGGGGTTTTTGGCAAATCCTTCCTTTAAAATTGTGGAATGGCGCTACCGAATCACAAAGAACTGTACCAAATAACTGAAACTGCATTGTGGACTAACACCAGTAGTCACAACTTAAATGGATCGAACATAAAAAGTAATGATATAATCAGGATGCTGATATTTCACACTACATCAACTAAAATGTTGGAAGGTGTCATGGGTCCTTACCTATAACTACAGAATGAACTCTTCCTAACACTATGTATACTACGCCCCTCAAGAGAAAGGGACGAATCGAGTCAAGCCAATAGTAGTTCACTCCAAACCAGACTGACAGTCATACTAACATCTTCCACATCTTGTATTATTTCGTGTAATATACCTTCGTTATTTTCTACTCTTGTGTTCGTGTTGTTCTTCCTTGGTCCTAACCTGGACCATAACAGAAGGAAATGCCCATTAATACTGAAAAGAGTAATAACAGCTACTGGATTTGAAAATCCTATTTTGTTGAAAAATTGTTTTAAGAGATATTTTATAAATTTCAAAAGAAAGCAGTACTGTCTGTTCGGTCAATGAATGCCAAATGTTTCCTTATAGGGAAACGGCTAATGCACCCATTACCATTAGCATGATCGTTTACATTTTGGAGTGTCATGGAACAGAGAGAAACACAAAAACACACAAAGCTGTTTAAAAAAATCAGCTTCACTAAATAGGTTGTTTGGTGTGTTAGATCTTTTGGTGTGTTGAACATTAGTATATTTTTTATCGGTGCCAAAATGCTTTCACTATGTAGAAAATTGACGCTATCTTTCCACTCTGTGATTTTTATTTTCATGATATATGTTTTATATTTAAATAGATATCAAATTATACAACCACAAACGAGTAAATACAAATAATTATTAAGGTTATCCTATTCAGGCACAAGGTCAAAAGAGTGGAGAACTCTTGCCGGATAGTCCACTTCACGACAACATGGAAGTAGTAGGCGCCCATATAGGTTAATATATTACTAAAAATGGCTGTAGTTTGCTAAAGTACAGATATATTGATTGAATAGGCAAGAAGTATGAAATCTTTATAAATATGAAATATTTTGCTATAAGTAATAGGAAAAGTGGCAAATCGATAAAGATTCCCTATTTACTCTTTACTCAATCTCACTTATATATATATATATATATATATATATATATGTATGTATGTATTTAGGCATGTATGTATGTATGAATGATGTTGAAAACGTTCTTGGCCCGACCAAGAGCCCCTTCGAGAAAATTTGTCATTTGCGCAGTTTTAGGGATAGAATTCAACCGAATATTTTTTCGCACCTTTTATATATATTAGGCTTATGAGTCAGTCCATAATCTAATAAAATGATGCAAAACATTATTTTACGCAACCACTGTTGATTTTTTCAATATAGTCTCCTTCCTTATTGATGATTTAATTCAGTATTGGTGACGTAATTTAATATTATACAGTGAAAGTTTAAAATAAAAAATGTTAATAACTGCAAGTTACATATTTATACCTCTACTGTATATATATATATATATACATATATATATATATGTGTGTGTGTGTGTGTGTGTAACATACATATATGTGTGTGTTTTTGGTAGCACAAAAATATTTATAGATTCAGTGTCACTATTTTGACTCAGTAATTATATTTCACTCAACAGAAACGAAACGTCTGTCACACTAACATCATGCACGCCATGAATGGGAGACACAAAATGACATGTCAGTAACCAGAGGCATCGAGTCACGTGGTTTTTATATGCAAATAGCGATGGATGAAAACATAAATAAAGACACATTGTGCACACAGACACACACACACACACACACACATATATATATATATATATATATATATATATATATATATATATACATATACATATATATATATATATATATATATATATATAACTGACCCATCCTAGATCATTCTAGTAACTTCTGTGATATACTTCTGTTCAGAAATATATATATTGATGAACTGTCATTGATATATATATATATATATATATATATATATATATATATATATATATCAATGACAGTTCATCAATACGTCATGATCCCTGAATTTTAAGGAAGGTGAGTATATGGATAAATAAATATGTGTTGCCAAAATATACATTTTGGATGATTATAATGCGGAGTGGGGCAAGTGCGTGACCATTCCCCATATTTATATGGCGAAAATATATCCAAATATAGAATACTTTCAATACACATCTACAAATTCATTATATTTACCGATATTTACACATGAACAAAACACACGAATCTGAACAAAACGGATTTATTTCAGACCCTATTTTCTGATGACGTTTACTCGAAGAAATATGTTAAGATAAAAGTTTTATAACTTGTCATATATATATATATATATATATATATATATATATGACACACACACACATATATATACCTGTGTGTGTGTGTGTGTGTGTGTTAGTGAGTGCATTTATATAGGGAAGAGAATTTTCAATTTAAATTACAATCTAATACCAGTAAAAAAAAAAATAAACTGGCGAAGGCAGATTTTAAAACAGGTTTGGAGTTTCTGTGCTGCACTTAGTGCGATTTTGCATGTCGTCTTCTTTATGTGCATTTCTGATCGAACGCACATATGCAGTTGATGAAGTGATGCAGCCTATTTTCAACTTGTATATGAGGAATAAAGAAATAAAAATACAAACGTCGATTTCTCTAGAATCCGCGTAAACCAATAGTTTTATTTGATTGGGTTCGATTTGCTGCCATTCCCCATTGACTTCCACAAATCAACATCTTGAATTTACATATATCTAGCAAAGTCTATCTATAATTAGACACGTATGGACATATACATGTTTACCAGAGAATCTATGTGTATATATACAAAAACATCCAAATGAGTGTTGCATTTGGCTCAGAACGCTTTTGTGTGTGTGCGCGCACATATATATATATATATATATATATATATATATATATATATATATATATATAGGTTTGATATAAGGTAAACACCTTACCTCCACGTGGCTAAGTCAGGCAAACTGGTGTTGAAGGAATGCGTATCGGCGTATTTTGTCCTAAAACATCTTTACACAATCATGGCTGCCTTGACGTCATCTCAAAAGATTTGTTTTGTTTTTACTTTATACATCAGTCTTTTCTTTACCATTTTTAATAGACGAACTGCTTGTTCCTTCTTTTTATAACTTGCTCTCTTTCTCTTTCACTCTCCTTCTCTTTCACTCTCCCTTATATCTACTCACCCTTTCTTGTCTGACTTTATAGATTTTCTATTTCTTTCTCTCTATTCTTTTAACTCCCTTCTATCTTTCCGGTTGATTTTTATTACTCTCTCTTTTTCTTTTTTTCTCTCTCCAACATACACACATCTGTCTATTTCTTTACTCTTCCTTTCGTCTTCTTACCGCTGTCGGAAATCTCACTTCAACTCTCGTTTCAAATCTCGTCCTATCCGATATTATTGACAATTTTTAAAACACAATATCGACGTCTTTCTGTCTGTGTGTTTGACTGTGTGTAAGTGTATCAAATACGAATACTGGTGAATATTTAAGAAGAACGTTCTTCATTCGTTAGACAACAACGATGTCACTGTTGAATCGAAACCAAACGAAGGAAGAGAGTTGAATCAGAATGGAAAACTGATTATAGTAGAAGTAGCAGGAGTGAAGGAAAAAGGCGGAAAGAAGGAGGGTGAGGAGGAAGCTGATTTCATTGAACATGAATATTTACGAAACTCCTGCTTTACCGAATCAAACAGCATCCGAGAGAGATACACGACAGACCCTTCAGGATAGATAGATAGATAGACAGATAGATAGATAGATAGATAGATATTGTCTAGGGATCACTTAGGACGTGGAACTGGCATTCATGCTTGTCTGTTGATTTTTATACCCACAATGTTTCTATCTACAACCGCTCTATTTCCGATATTGATCGCACATCTCATAAATTTAAACAATATAATTACCTAGATGTATAGATAGAGAAACGGAGCTTGCAATCAATGTTATATACACACCTAATCACAAGCACATAATGCACATTTTTTTGTTAAATTTAACAGTGAAAACTGCACTTTCGCTTTATCCGCAAAGTGTAAATCTTTGGCAATATCCGATGCAAGCATGCATTGCATTTCGAAACCAATTAGATTGAGACTGAAAAAAAGCATCAATTTTCAGAATTAGAAAGAGTAAATGTAACCAAAATAAACAAAATAATTGAATTTTTCTACGCATACTTTTTCTTTATACTTTAAACGTTGTATCTACTTATTTCCGTCATTAACATATTTTTTCGCAATTTTAATTTTAAAATAGGTGCTCGCCATATATATATATATATATATATATATATATATATATATATATATATAATTATTTATTTAAAAATATTATTCCATCGCTACATGAGTTTCAAAACAAGAGCTGAAAACTTCAATATAATTATTTGAATTAAAGTACCAAGCTCTGTTCCATTTTCAAGCGAAATTTTTAGAATAACTAATTCTTGAAATTTACGCGTTTTTATAAGCATATTCATTATTAAAATAATAATAATAATGACTATGCTTATAAAAACGCGTTATATTAAAGTTTTCGGCTTTTGTTTTGAAACATGAGAACTCTTATGTAGCGAAGGAATCATATTTTTAAATAAATAATTATAGTTAGGCTCTACTTTTGTATCGAGCACTGTTTTTTAAAAATAATAACAAAAAAAAATACTAAAGAACTTTGGATTATTTACCTAACGAGTTCTTTCCTTTTTTCTATATATTTTCACACACACACACACACACACATATATATATATATATATATATATATATATATGTGTGTGTGTGTGTGTGTGAAAAATATATATATATATATATATATATATATATATATATATATATATATGTGTGTGTGTGTGTGTGTGTGTGTGTGTGTGGTATATTTAGGCAGCAATTATTAATCCAAACAAGTTTGATGAAATAGAACCGATATGGTCTGTTTGAATTTTGAAAAAATATTTTTCAGATTTTCCAATGAGGTTTTGAATAAGTTGCTCGAAGTTGTGAATAAACTATTCGAATTTCATATTTTGTTATTGCTCTGTTCTAATACTTTCGCAGTCATTATCAAGAATTGATATCCATAACTCCGAACACAATACACAACATGTTGTTCGAAGGTTGGAAAGATATAATGAAAACATTAAACAGATAGATGCTGTAGCTTTTTTTAATCAAATGTGCTTATATATATATATATATATATATATATATATATATATATATATATATATATATATATATATATATTAGTATGTATGTAACCCATAAAATTAAATTAATAATATCATATTAATATATTTACTAGCATTAGCTTCGTTTGGCACGCAAAATCAAATGGAGTCGTTTTAAGTGGGGATAGGCTGCTAGCCGTGAAAATCAGCATCACAAATGCTTTTTTGTTTGAATTCGACAATGACGAGTAATAGATAAATATTTCAAAAACGAGGTGACAACTTTAGATAGTTCACTAGCCTGATAGATAGATAGATAGATAGATAGATAGATAGATAGATAGATATATTCTCATATAAATAGCAAGATATAATATTATCTAATACACGTAAATACGAATTGTATTTCTGATCCAAAAAATATTACACATACTATTCCTTATCAGTATTCCATTTTTATTTACTCACTCATTTATCTCTTTTCTCGGGATTGTCGGGAAATTTAATATCGATCATTCCAATCGATTCTTGTTTTGCAATCTTGTGCTGTAAGAGACAGACATTGTAGCACAACCAGTGGTAAAACAAGTAGCAGTAGCAGCTGCGGCAAGAAACACTGTTATCATAAAGAAGAAATAGTTGCAATGGCTGATACGTAGATAGATCGAGAAGGTATTGGATAGATAGATAGATAGATAGATAGATAGATAGATAGATAGATAGATAGATAGATAGATAGATAGATATGAACAGACTGAGATAGATGAATAGGAACATACTGAGATAGATAGATAGATAGATAGATAGATAGATAGATAGATAGATAGATAGATAGATAGATAGATATGAACAGACTGAGATAGATGAATAGGAACATACTGAGATAGATAGATAGATAGATAGATAGATAGATAGATAGATAGATATGAACAGACTGAGATAGATAGATAGATAGATAGATAGATAGATAGATAGATAGATAGATAGATAGATAGATAGATATGAACAGACTGAGATAGATGGATAGGAATAGACTGAGATAGATAGATAGATAGATAGATAGATAGATAGATAGATAGATAGATAGATAGATAGAAAAAATTACAACATCCTGACTAGATATTTCAATTTAATCAAGATTAAACATCCAGATAATGAAGCTGGATAGCAGTAAATGATCAAATATAATGATCAATATTTACACAGGTTCTAAATTAAGCGGAGGCATCGACTGTATTCAGAACCCCCCCCCCATTAATACAATGTGTATCCTACTTAGACATTAACATAAACATGTACAGTGGTATGTTGTATGCGGTGGTAAATATAGCGAATATCATTCTATAATATGTTATTCCCTCTCTGTTGCACTTGTGGACGCAATGCAGCAATGGTCGTAGGTGGACAAAATGAGCGGGATAGGCTTCGTCCCTTCATGAAGAATTCATGATTAGTTGAGGTTAATTTTGGTGATTGTGCCAGTCAGGAAAGTTTTTGGACATCCAGAAAATCATGTTGAGTAGTACATGCATTATGCGGAACAGCAAATCGCTCTTGTTTCAGGGATGAGAATCAAATGGATTGAACAAGGTTGTAGATATGAATATATTCAACGTACCCGCCACAAACACCAAAGACAGAGAGAGAGAGAGTTGTAACTTAATGCATCCACACCAGAAGTCGAGCCCGTGTGTTGTGGATGAATGAAACATGACATTGAAACATACTTATTCGTAAAAATAGTTACAAATTTTGCGTAAGCTTCCCTAACATTCTTTTGTTTTATTATTTACAGTTTAATTAAATATAGCGACACAAAAAATCGTGTTCAAGTTGTCGTATTGAAAATGGCTGATATGAAGAATTGTGAGATGATAAAATAGTTAAAAACTGTTTTTAAAATGTGTAAAAAAAGTTTCAAGAGGAGCAAACAACCTCACCAAATCTAATTCCAGAAATAAACCTTGTGTTCATACCAGGAATGTCATAAAAGCCGTCAAGAAGAGGGTGTAGAGAAATTCACAAAGAAACACAAAGAAGATGGCAAAAGAACTGGGTATTTTGGATAGGTGGCTAAGGAGGATTTATAGTTAAAACGAGACAAATTTCAAAGATTACGACAACCGCTCTCAGGTGCTTCCGAGCAAAAACGACCTAAAACAGCAAAGAAAATATCGGGGGACATTCAGCGTGCTACAGAAATGTTCGTGTGGTTGGACGAGGAGTTTTTGGTTGTGGAGGTTGTGGTCAAGTACCAAAACGATAGGGTTTACGTCACTTCATCAGAAAATATTCATATATGTGTCAGAAGACATTATAAGCGACAGAAACCAACTAGTTTCATAGTTTTGGCGGTCGTTGCTTCAAAATCGCCCTTGGTGTTCATTGAAGGCGTTAAAATGAATAACAGAATTTAGCAGCAAACGCTAGAGAGAGATGTGTTGAGAGGCTTTTTAAACAACATTTGGAAGTTGCTATGTCTTTACTCAAAACGGAGACACCCACTGGCCAATTCAATTCAGATCTGGTGCAAGAGGCAGTTCCGTGGATATTTTTATTTTTTATTTTTTTATAACTAGCCAATTCCGTCACCATTAAGCTTTGACATCAATCCTACGGACTTTGCGATATGGTTTCACGTGATTCGTGCTGAAGTGTGTCAGATCTGAAAGCAGTATTTATGGGATCTTGGTATGATTTGAGCTAAGGGCTGGTGAATAAGTCATGCACTTCAGTCGAGAAGATATTAAGGGAGCTATGATGAAAGCAAAGATTAGCCATTTTCATTTACAAAATATATATGTGTAAATTGTTGTCAATAAATATAGCAATCAACCTGTAAACTTTTATTAAGCAAAACCTAAATGTTCGTATTTTATGATAAAATGAAGAATAGGTAAACGTATCTGTCTATATTTCTGAGATGAGGTATTATGTACATTATTTAGCCGACCAAGCATATAAATAAATACAATATGGGAACCAGTAATAAGGAGTGCCAGAGAAAAGCAATGATAACAACAAAGTTGCAATATGAGCTCTGGTAAAAAACATGCAATGATAACAGCAAAATTGCAATATGAGCACTGGTAAAAATGGTTGCTGAAGACATTAGGTTTATAATACCCAGAAATTCATACCCAGATGTTCTCAAGGACACATGGCACAGTGGATAAAGGCGTTGGTTAGATCCAGTGACAAGAGTGTGAGTTCAATACCCGGTTAAGGGTAGTGGAGAACTTTCAGAGGGAAATTTCAGAGGATAACTGACATCCATTAAACATGGCACGTGGAACTAGAACAGTCTACAGGTAGAAATGAATATATATATATATAGAGATATATATATATATATATAGATAGATAGATAGATAGAAGGAAAAGGAAGAAGAGACATAGGCAAAACGAAAAGAAGGGAGGAAAGTAAGAAAAATAGTGTATTTGAGTCCTGTCACTGGATCTAAACAACACCTTTATCCACTGTGCCATGTGTCCAATAACCTGGCCGAAACGTTGTAATAAATATGGCGACAAAGATGAGGACAATAGTCCGAATAATGTAAATAAGGTAAATGTATGTACTGCACCCGTTAAAACTGAGATACACACGGTGCACTTGTATTAAGGCTACTTTATCACAAGTTGATCGAAGATTTTGAAAATGTTATCCGAATATCTGCTACCACTAACATGCATTTACTGTACTCGGGGCAAAAATCAGAATAGGTCTTGGGAGTGTTACGATTTTATTTCCAACAAGATAGATATATAGATAATGAAGAAACTGAAATATAGGTAGAAATGAATATATATATATATATATATAGAGAGAGAGAGAGAGAGAGAGAGAGATAGATAGATAGAAGGAAAGGAAGAAGAGACATAGGCAAAACGAAAAGAAGGGAGGAAAGTAAGAAAAATAGAAAAAAATAATAGTATTCACCTGTAAAAGAAAAGAAGCAAAAGTATATAGAAAGAAATTAAAAACAATAATGATAAAAAGACAACTGAGATTTATGGAAAAACGTTGGATTGAATGTATAAATAAAAATGTATCTTATAATGGAAAATAAATATTTACTACATTAATTAAAATATTTCCATCTTTATACCACGATCATCATAAATGTCATAAAATATGTAAGGTTTGCGTAGAGTCCTTTGTTATTCCTTCTGATTAGATTTTAATTCTGGATTCATGAGATTGTTTAGCAAGTGAATCCATCGAATCGCGCTGATCTCCCGGTTCTTCACCATTTTATTATCGTGTAGGACTTGTACCTAAAGTTCGCGTGAAGTACACGTTTGCACCATCCTGACGATGGCATTCATCGATTTGCCAGGGTCATAGTTGATGATTTGGATCTATTGGGGTGGTAACTTGACTGTCCTTGACCGTTTAGATAATGGATGACAGGTCCTGTCAGATGCCTCCAGCATGTTTGTAACCGTGAATAAGAATGCTCTGGACACTTTCAAGAAGCTGAGTCGGCGTGAATTTTATTATCTATCTCAAACTGGAAGCTGCTATATTAATTCTATCAACATATCTGAAAAATGTTAACATTTGAAGCATGGCGCATAACATTACATTAGATAGTCTAATATTTGTGACCCGGTAAATATAGGCTATCAAATGCCTTTATGTATGCGTCAAGTGCTGGAAGCTTCTTAGTCTGAATTATAAAATAGTCAAGAATAAATTTTGATGTTTGAGTCATTTAATCGTAAATTGATACATTAATAGATAATAATATTTACGAAAGAATGCTGGTTGGTTCGGTTCGTAGTGTCAAAAACAGAGATAACTGGGTTCCGTGTCAACCAGTCTAAGAGAAGGAAAACACTGAACTGAATTCCAAACCGTGGAGGAGCCAACGGGGAACATTTGTCTAGAATCCATGGTAATTTACAGATAGCAAAGAAAAATCTATAGAAAGTCATGTTCACCTATATGCTAAAAGGATATTTCATTTAAAAATCTTTTTCTGAGGAGCCACTCTGTTTTACCAACCTACGGAAAGTTCAGTGAAAATTCAGTTCTTGATCGATCCATTTTTTCTGGTATGTCTTACAGCATAACATCAGCACTAGAAGCATTGGAAATCTTGAGGAATTCAATGATAAAAGGTTAGAACATTGAAAATTGAGGAATAATTTTCGCATGACTAGCGAGGTTTGGTCAATAGAAGTAACCGCTCAAGGTTTCTTGGTTTTCTGTTGGCACTTCCTTCTAGACCTTTGATCCTGCTGTTTGTAGAGATTTGTCATCACAAGGAAGTGGTGTTCAGGCAGTTGAACTCACCTGGGTACATCAAAGTTCAGGTTCTGAAAATTCATCAAATGTTTACGTACGATTTTGCTTTACAGCTTTAATATATCTTCAGGCGAGGTCTGTATTTTGATAAAGACCAACATCTTAAGGGAATGAGTAGAAATTACCATGGATTTATTTTGCAGATAAATATTTCGGAGGGGAGGTTTTCATGTACGTTGTGGGGTAGGGGTAATACTAACAATTGACATAATACTATTATAAAGCACGCTTCCTGTTTGAGATGTGCGTTTTTTAATGGCAATATTGGATGGTGTGTAAATCATGGCAAATTCAGGAATTTGAAAACTGATTTTTAAAATACGCACTCTTTGTGAATGTGCCAAAATTCAGTACTTATAAAATTACAATAACCGTGAATATGATTGCAGTCTCATCATTTTACAGTTGAAATGACGAACCGTAAATTCTATGCTAACAGCTTTTTTATCCAATTCATCGCTTCCGGCTTCTTACTTCCCAGTCATCTTTGATCTTCAAAAATTTAAATGCAATGTCAATCGTTATCTTCTGTTCTCTTAATTCTTGTTCTTTCATAGTCATATCTCTTTAATAGCGTTTTTTTTTTTTTTTCTCATATTCTCTAACAACATTTACGTCTTACTGGTTTTATTGCCTTGCTTAGGGCGAAACTATACTAAATTAATATTATTTTACTGTTCTCTCCCCTTAATAGTGCTTTTCTTCTCATATTCTCTAATACTCATTAACCCCTTGAATCTTAGTGGCATTATTGCCTGGGGGGAGGGATTAAAAAATTGTTGATGATAATAAAAATAATAATTATGATGATATCGCAATATTATAAAATATATTTCCCTCTCTCTCTCTCTCTCTCTCTATATATATATATATATATATATATATATATATAAAGAAAAAGGCCAATATATTTCATACAAAATATATTTTATAATATTGAGATATCATCATAATTATTATTTCTATTATCATCAACAATTTATATATATATATATATATATATATATATATAGAGAGAGAGAGAGAGAAGAAAGAAAAGAAAAGAGAAAAATTTAATATATATATATATATATATATATATATATATATATATATATATATATATATATATATATATATATGTGTGGGTGTGTATGTTTGTGCATGCATGTGCTTATTATGGGCTCGGTTTTGTTATTTTATATTTGGAAAAATGGTCACACAGACTGAATATGACTTAGCAGTCAATCGTATAAATTACCACTGTAGAGGGATGAACAAACTATATATATATATATATATATATATATATATATATATACATATATATATATATATATATATATATATAGAGAGAGAGAGGGGGGGGAAGAAAGAGAAAAGAGAAAAAGGCCAATATATTTAATATATATATATATATGCAATTGTCAGGCCACATGATCTGACGATTGCATCTAGTATGAAACAGACTGTCGCCTCTAAGTGTTGACGTCTATGTTCACTTTTATATTTACACACGCTCTATCTCTGATATTGAGCACTTTATCCCATAAATATAGCACACCTTAAGAATATATTTCTTCATATATATATATATATATATATATATATATATATATATATATATGTGTGTGTGTATGTTTGTGCGCATGCATGTGCTTATGTGGGCTCGGTTTTGTTATTTTATATTTGGAAAAATGGTCACACAGACTGAATATGACTTAGCAGTCAATCGTATAAATTATCACTGTAGAGGGATGAACAAACTTTTCCTCGTCGTTACTCGTTTGGCAGAGTGTGTAATGTTATTGAGTGAGTCTCTGTATCGTTTATCAATCATATTCACTACAGTGGAGTGAAAAGTTTCTTCATATCTTGTGCAATATGTTTAGGCAAAACATCACACCACCCAAATGTCTTAGCCCCGTCCCTATATTTCCGATTTGTCACCCTGGGTCTTCCAGCTTTCCCCCACCCAAATTAAAATCATCCTTGAAATGCTTTGGGTGAAATTAATTAAAACACTAAAAGTAAGCTGACGGTAAACCCATAACAGGAATTGTTTTGAAAAGTGGGAAGGACATTTTGAAGTAAAATGGAAGGATTGTTTTGAAAAGTCTGTGTGGTCTCAAGGGATTGCTTTGAAGAGAACAAACACGCCATTAACCTCGTTAACATAGAATTGAAAAGAAACATTACGTTAGAATTATCCAAACAAACATTGCTACAATGAACAATGCAATTTTGATCGTCATCGTTGTAGTGATCATCAGATAGTTCCGCAGACGTTTATTACGCCGTAATATTGGGAGTTACATGCGCGTGCGCATGCGCACATCAAGGGCGACTAATTTGACTTGCAATTCATTGCGAGTGAATTCAATCCTCACAGAGTGGCACCATTTTGTGGTCCAAACCTAAACTACTATTTGGATCGTGTTGCTGTGGTGCAATATTTAACCATCTAGTCTAGCAATTTATTATTATGTTACAAGTTCAATCTTTTTCACTTGCCACCATACTCAGGTAAGCTTTGTAAATGCCGTTATCATTGATTTATGAATCGATCCTTAATGATGACAATATTTGTGACCTTTTGCATAAACTTAGTTAAAATAATTATAAGAAGACACAAGTAAACAAACTCTCATTCGGAATTCTGAACACTGAAAAGCTCATAAATCGAAATATTTTTCCCACGGAAAAAATAACCTGTTTTAGACCTAATAAAAGGTAATTTTCAAATCTATCTTCATATCTCATTGAACAGTTTCAAATTTCACTATAAACTCATTGATATTCCACAACAATTGAGATGTTTACTCAGTATAGTTTATACGTACCTTTAGTATCATTCTAAGAACGTTCTCTGGTCTCAAGGGTTTCGAACAACAGATTGTGTAACTGTATTTCTATTACACAAAATGAAATACAATAACTGAATAGCATAATTATAATAGAATTATCAAAAGATAACATCACAACCAGAAACGGCACAGGATTAGAATCAAAATAGAATACAAGGTTTATGTCTCACATCTGTATAGAATGACTTAAATAAGAAACGAGTATAGCATAAAGAAAAGAACGATTTTAATTCAACTCCCAAAAACTAATATTGCGATGAGTAACGCCGGAAAAATTACAACTGAGATAGAAAATAAGATTGCGAATGATTACAAGATGCGCAATTCAATAAGAAATGGTATCGATCGTTGTGTTCCAGACGTCTTCAGTCAATGATAATCATCGACGATCTCCATCTCCAGCTTGTCTTCAGTCAATGATATCATCGACGGCCCCCACCCGCTTGTCTCTTCAACATCCTGGTCACTCGGCTCCGATGATGTCACGTGCAGTCTTCGCTTTCTTTTCGCTGTTTTTTTTTTTCCTTCATTTTTTTTTTTCATTTCATTACAGTAAAACAAACATATAAGAAGATAAACTCCGCAGCAAAGACGAGAGGCAGTCGATCTGAGAAAATGTCCTGACCTTTTATCATCGACTTTTCAAGACTCTTTCTGGTTTGATCATGAGTTCAAATCCAACATGAACGCGGTTTATAGTTAACCTTAAACACATTTTTTCTTTCCCCTATGTGTGAATAGGCGTGTATTTGAAGTCGGGGATAGAAAGACAGATCAAACGAAAAATATGCAAATATAAGGAGTATTATGAAACAGAGATAGTAATGCTAAATCATGTAAAATAGAATGCAGATTTACTCGCATTCCGAAAGTATGAAACGTTTCGTAAACCGAAATTACGTGAAGCGAAGAATAAATTACCAGATTTGGTTGAAATGGGCTAAATTTTTGAACGTTCCAGCCCCCCCCACCGCCAAAAAAATAATTTTTCTGTCTTTAACAGACTTTTCATTTTGTCTATTACTTACTAAAATAAGACAATTTTTTATTAGCAGAGCTAATAGTAATTTCGGCATCTTTCGATTTTCTTTCTGAACGCAATGCAAATTGAGAACGCGGTTCAGTGCACGTATAATGTCTTTATTTCTGTCACTGTGATTTAAAAAAAAATCAAAAATTACCCTGAGTTTTACGCTATGCGTGACACCCTTACGATCCCCGCTTTGGTATTTCTCATCCATTAAAGTAAATTTTATTAATAGATGCACAAAATAAACCAAGATCAAATACAAATGTCCACAGACACATTTTAACGCTATCCGAGTTCGATTCTCATTGGATACTCAACATCTGCGGTTTTGTGTAGAGTTCAATCTGGTTTAGTTCATATTATGGGCGCCTAACTTACAGCGAAGTTTAGCAATATGAGAGATCAATTTTTAATGTAGCGACTTCGATCCTTATTGAGCGTTATTAAGATTAGTGAATATCATGAATGATTTAAGTTTCTTTTCTTTCTCGATTCGTTTGAAATAAAAACATTGCATATTTATGAAATTCTTTACTTTTATCCCAAACAAGAATTCGTATTGATATGCCTCCTCACGAATGACGAAAATGAAGCAATTAAAAAGATCAAAGGATCCTGCTTACCCTCGCTCTCCTGACTCTTCTCTACAGTAACAAAGTTTTTCATATTTTCAAACTCAAAGAAAAATATCGGTTAATGAATAAAGTTTATTTTTATATGAATCTTTTTGGCAACCATAAATGTAACCATTACAATACAACAAAATCTTGTACCAACTCAGATAAAATCTACGGACCATAGTTTGGTAATCACTAATACAAGTTAATCACACAAATGTCTATCATTTCAAAATTTTGAACTATTCATTCTGGATTGAACAATTAAGGAGTAATTGGTTAAAAAAACAAAACAAAAAAACCCAGCAAACTCCAATGTGATCTATTTGAAATCGTTGAAAAGAGATTGGCAAGAACAAAATCAATAAATAGTTTAGATTTGAAGTAAATTAGAAGCCAAAAAGAATCTGTTCTTCAAATTTTTTCTCTATTCTTAAACTCATTCATATCTTCCATTCCGTTTCCAAAGTTTTTCTTCTTCTTCATTCATTCATTCATTCTTTGCTTTTAAACTTTTCTTTTTTCACTTTTAATTTTACACTTTGTTACCTTTTTTTATCACACTCTCTTCACTTCAGTTTCTTCCAGTGCTTTTTCTCTTTCAATCCTTTTTCTTCTCCCAAATTTTGACTTTCTTCATTTCTTTCTTTTTGGTCGTATTCCTTCCCTTTCAATGTATTTTTTACATTTTTATTCTCTTCAAATTTTTTATTCGTTCTTCCTTCTTATATTTGTCAATTACTTGATTATTTACTAATTTCTCAAAAATTCGGATTGCAAAGTCCTACATCCCCATTCAAATATCAAATCTCCTCTTAACGAAAATCGAATATTTATTTACTCGGTGTTATTCATTTTCTGCCTGCCATTTTAAAAGTTATCTCCCTTTATTTCCAGGGTTTCAAACTTTTTCTTCTCCATAGTCGAGAAATCTACTTACAACAGTCCATTTCTTCGTGTATCATTTTTTAAGAAAAAGTCATTGGCCAGAGACAACCAAAATATGGCGGATAATTTATTCGACGAAAATACCTTGAAATACTGGTAATGAAAATATTCTAGATCTTATAAATGTACTAATGCTAAGGGATAAGTGAATCATGTTTAAACTAATCAACCAATTCGGAAAGGTCTACCAGACTTTAAAAAAATAGAGTTTATATTTTTTAAGGTGGACAATCCTTTCCAAATGCCGATATGCGCATAAAAGATACAGTTTGTTTGTTTTTTATCGCCTCGGCGCATACGCCAACAGCATACACTGAAGGGTGATACACAATTTTCAATTACCGAATAAACCCTTAGATAGATAGATAGATAGATAGATAGATAGATAGATAGAAAGAAAGAAAGAAAGAAAGAAAGAAAGAAAGTCAGACAGAAAGACAATATGAAACAAAAAAGTCGGATGATGTATTAACATTAGATTTTGCAAGCACTTTAGTGACCGTTAAGGAGAAAAGAAGATTATGTTGCTGCAATCTTTTGAATATGGGACACTTGGCTTTCCCCCAAGCTGGAGCATCACTAGCAGATTACTCTGTAAGAATCTTAACTAATAAACAAGTTCCGATAGACGGAATGCCAATTATGATTAGATTAGCGAAAGGCAGTCGTCTGGGAAATCTTCTTCCACTTTTTCTGATCTTTCTCCAAATAATAAAAATTTTTCATTTACTTTCATTCCTGACTTGGTTTTTCTTGAATCTTATTTTCACACTCTATTTCGCAACAATCAAAACGTTTTCACATTCAATGATCGTTAAGTAAGTAACGTGTAACGGAAACAATGTGAAAGCTTCCGATGAGATTCGAACTCACATTCTCTTAACCTTTTTTACCTGTTACCCTGAGAGGCCGATTTTTTAATTCGGCTATGAACGTCAAAACCTTTTCTTCATTTACAATCAATGATGTTGAATGAAATATGGAATAAATGTAAAGACGACTACTGAGTATTGAGATAATATAATTGCTATTCTGCTGCAAAAGCCACGACTGACCAATATCATTTTGGGGTATATTGTAATACAGTGCTGTTCGATAAAAGTGACTCACCTGATTTTTTTTTTTTTTTTTTACTAAATGTTCACTTCTCCGATGAAACGAAAGTTGAGCTAAATTCAAAGGATAAGCGATCTAAAATCTGAAAAGGAAGCTTTGAAAGCTCTTTGAATTTAGCAGTAAGTACTGTCAAACATCCGTTCAGTATAATGTTCTGGGGATGCTTTTCTTTTCATGGAACTGGTTTCTTGAAACCTATTGAAAAGACCATCAGGAGTGAGAAATACAAGAGAATTTTAGAGTCTCGTCTGCTCCCTTCTGCTGAAAGGGTGCAAATCGACCCCACCAAGTTCATTTTTATGCAGGATAATGTTCCCTGTCACAAATCAAAATTGATGAAGGAATACTTTGATGAGAAGCAAGTGAGTGTTATGACATGGCCGCCCCAATCTCCTGACCTCAACCCCATAGAAAATTTATGGGGCATTATAAAGTACAGGCTCTCGAGAAAGCAGTTGAGCCACATGCTCAAATAAGAGCGAGCAAAAATTGCATTAGGCGATTCTTTGTAACATTTTAAGCGGGATAATCTCTTTTAATCATCCTAGTGAAACTTTTTGTTTTCCAGCAGCATGACACATTACGCCTTCTCAGTCTAACATTTCCTGTTGACATGAAGAGGATAGATTATATTGTATCAATTGCTGGGGTCTGCAACTAGGAAAGTTGGTTCTCTGTGTTATGCTAGACAATGTTTCTCGCTAGAATCTATCTTTTACACATTACACAAAGTATACCATTCGTCCATGCATTAATTATTGCTGTCGCATTTGCTCTAGTAATTCTAGTATGTATTTAAAGATTCTTTATAAAATCCAAAGAAGAATCTGCAATGTTATCGGTCCTGGCATCTCGGCTTCAGTCACTCTCACACCACCGTAGCCTAGCTTCCCTGTGTTTTTTCTATAAATATTTTCATGTAAATTGTTAGGATGAGCTTTCCTTTTTGCTAACTCGACTTTATGTATTTATATGCAGTATTAGATTAGCAGTTATGTCTCATCCTTTTACGGTTGAAATGGTTAGATGTAACCGTAAGTTCTGTGCTGACAGTTTCTTATATCGCACTTCTCGCTTGTGGAACTCTCTTCCTGCTCTATGCTTTCCAGTCAACATTGATCTTCAAAAATTGAAATGCAATCTCAATCGATATCTTTTGTCTTTTTCTTGTATTGTTCTCGCCCCTTAATAATGCTTTTCTTTTTTTTCTTATTCTTTCAGACCCAGAGACCCCTTGTATCTTAGTAGCTTTATTGCCTTGTTTGGGATGAAATAATTAAAAAAGTAAATTTTTTTGAACATTCAATATCTGAAGTATTTCCCTGTACAACAATTTAACATTACATTGTTGCAGGATCATGACCTTTAGTTTTTGATGACAAACTAGATTTTTTCCCTTCACTGCTCGGTGAATTCAAGTAATATTAGAAGAGTTCCCCTAATTATCGACAAGTTAGCAATAAATGTCAATCTGCAGCATCTTCTTTAAATTAAGTAACAGTAATGCTCATAACAAAATACACAATCTGAAATTATTATCTGTACATTTAAAACGTAGTGTATTCATATCTCTCAATTAAGTGACGTTACTGTACAGTCAAATAGATAGATAGATAGATAGATAGATAGATAGATAGATAGATAGGAATAGACAGGGAGAAAAGTAAACATATATTTATTGTTTTCTTTAGCATTGGAGAAATATTAGGCACTGGAAATTAGAAGATTGTGTTACTCATTTCGAAAAATGTTCCTCTAAGTTCTGGCTTATATCAATTTTGAAGACTGGCGCAGGTGAGAAAATTCTCAACTGCCTAAGCCACCAACCCGAAATCTACAAAATTGTTAATATTTCGTCTATCGAAGATATCGTACATATGTCTCTATGTGCATAGATGCAGATGCCTGTGTGTGTGTGTGTGTGTGTGTGTGCGCGCGCGCACGCGCGTTTGAGAGAGGGAGAGAAAGAAAGAGTGAGAGAGAGGGAGAGAGAGAGAGAGCGAGATTTTCATTTTTTATTTAATGCTGAAATTCCAAATCAATGTGTGATTCTGAAAAGCTTTTTAAAAGTCTTCCCGGCCATTTATATTCATTATAATGCACATCACTACATACACATACACACACACATACATACATACATACATACATATAAAGAAAAATATACAGAAAAAAACAAACAAAAATCTTAATATGCAATTATGCTGTATTAATGTTAATATAATGTCAACGTCGGACGTTTCAGTCTATTTTAGACCATCATCAGGACATATTCATAAAACATAATTAACATCAGACTATATTCAAATTCAACATGAAAAAGATGATGGACATAAGAGCACGACTAATCCAAACATCTTCTTCTGATGATGGTCTAAAATAGACTGAAACATCCGACGTTGACATTATATTAACATTAATACAGCATAATTGCATATTAAGATTTTTGTTTGTTTTTTCTGTATATTTTTCTTCATACTGTCGGATCTATATCCATATATTTGCCTACATATATATATATACACACGCGACTAAACAGATATAAGTGTGGGTTAATAAGTTCACCGCCTGTCACGTTGTTGAATTTAGATTTGAAATTTTCAATGTATATATGTGATTAATATTCCCTTACTGAATTAAGTGCATTGACAGGGAAGGGGGTTGTTTAACAAAAAGTTTTTTTCATTACTAGGCTTATTGATTTACCCACATTTGTGAACATTTCCTGCTTCTCTCCCATGTATACACGTACACACGAAACAACACACACACACACACTCTATAGGCTGTGATATATTTATATGTTTATATTTATATGTTAATATTTATATGTTTACATACATATAAAGACACATTTATCCACCTAGGCATGTATGCAACGACACATTCACATATAAATACATACACATTTTCACAAACAACTTTTACATGCACAAAAATACATATTCCCACACACACCTTCACAATTCAAGGAAATTGACTAAAAATCGAATTTCCATTTTAAAACGTTTATTGAATGATTTTTGACGTATCGATCTCAGTAGAGGATGAGAACGGGTGCTTGTTGTTGCTGTTTTGGTAATATTTCAAAATGCACCAACAATCAAATGTAATTGCTACATTTTTGCCTCTCTCTTGCTTTTTTTTTAACTTTCTCAATCTCTCTCTCTTTCTTTTTCTCTCTTTTCTCTCTCTTTCTCTCTCAGACACTCTCTTTCTCTCTTCTCCAAGTCTTCATTGTTCATCCAAATATAATCCGTAACCAAGCTGTGTAAAACAATAAACCTAACCTGATATCGATAAATGAAATCGATCAGTTTCCAACACTGATTTTTCAACAGTGGGGGGGGGGCAGGCCGTTTAAAGGAAAGACATGTTGTAAACAGGAGCAGGTAATGATAGAAAGATATTCAATGATAGTTAAAATAAAGCTAATGTTTATTTATATAAGGACCCTGATTTGTACCTTACCACCGGTGTTCGAACCCAGGTAAAAGCCAATATTCCAACGTTGATTTTCAAAGCTGATTGAAAGATTACACAATATAATCTCCTTGTGCCTTGTCCTTCATATGGCCATACAATTCTTTCCTTGTACACTGTAGAGGAACCATATAGTTGTGGCCTGTTGTTGTAGAACATTTCTTCTGTACACTAGCGGTTCAGCTACAAAAAAAAAAATGATTCTAAACTTTAGAAGTCACTTATATCAAAGGAAGGCAACCCAATATCAATAAAATTTGTTTCAATCTAGGCGCATAATTGTTAAAATACTTTTGAACTTTTAGATTATTTTTTTCATATGACGCCATAATACATCCTGCAGTCATTCTCATTTGAATTCCTGTTTATTTGAAGTTTCGGGGCGTTAACATCATCAACAGTTATCTTCCGATTTTCTACCTTCTCTCCTTGAAAACAATCAGCGATGATCAAAAGCACATGGAATAATTTTGGCAAACGTTCCTTCAACGTTTCTATCTGGCATCAAATGACTTATTCGACGCCAAGATAAACCCACCAAAAGGTTTAATAGTCATTCCAAGTTCGATATCTTTTATAGAACAGGTTTAAAGATTACTGACAGAATGTTTAGTGCCATTAATTGTAGTCCCGTTGTAGCCAACCATACTGCGTCCTAGTGTCGTATGATTGTGGCCTGGCGCAAAAAAAACATAGCGAGGTTTGGTAAATATCTAAACTTGCTTAACATTTGGAACAAATCTTAAGGAGCAACTTATCCTGATCTTTTATATTGGAGTGTGTTTTTCATCCTCATTGGTTGATTGAAGATTTTGGCATTGTGACAAAACGAAACTAAGTATACATTTAAATTTACTTCGCCAATGAGTAATGGTTAATGAGCATTCATTCAAAGTGATTGCCTTACAATTGTGGCATGGTTAAAATCTAATCTAAGATCTGTAAAACCGTGTGGTGATGGTTTTGTGGCTTAGTGTAAAAGCTAATCTAAAGCTAATGATACTTAACCCTGGGTAATGGTTAACGAGTTTGTCTAACAGATATTTATTACTGTATATGTTATTCGATTTTTTTCTGTCTACCCGATATTTGTATCCATGAACCAAACTAAACAACGCTTTGTAAATAATTATTTTTTATTTTATTTTATAACCAACATTCTTATTTCTATAATCGTTATTTTTAATGGCTACACCACGCGTTGGATTTGTGATTCATGACTTTTTTTTTTTTTTTTTTAGTAAACAGTGAAATTAATATTATGTGTATTTGCTAAAAAAATAACTTTTACAATAATTAATAATTAAACTTGACCAGTGTAATCAAAGTCGAATTTATCGCACTCATCCTTCACACTATATTCGCCTCATATTCTAACCGCCTTCCTAACTGAGCGACACTGATCTGTTAAACTGTGCGTTTAGAATAATCAAATGATTATCAGATATGTGTTGCAAATCACTTATAAACAGTAAGTTTACTTAAAGATAATTTGAAGTACTTCGTAACTGTGTTAAGTGACTCCACAGATAATTTATTAATTCAATTATTATTTATCTCATTCAATAAATTCTTTCGAACTCACTTAACATAGGTTTGGGGATGATGGTGAGATAAAAGACTTTTCAGTCAGAAATTAACAAACCATTATAGCTGAAGCGGTCTTTGCTCATCTTCCATTAATGTCTTTTAAAATGGCATGAATTGACCTCCCATTGCCCTATCGCCTGTCTTGAAAAAGGCCTCGTCAATAAAATGCCAGAATAGGGCATAGTAGCTACCTCCACAGATTACCGATACCTAACGTTTAAAATGATTTTTTTAAAGTGAAAAATCTTTCTTGAAGCTTTTATTTTAATTTCAAACTAATAGATTAAATTTATCATTTCAAATAAACAGAATATTTTGCTGCATTTCAAAAACTAATTTAAATTCACTGAAAGAAATTTTCGTTTTGAAATTGTTAACCATCGCTCATTTTAACGGCATTTTAGACCTCTTTCATCACAATATAATTATCTTTATTAAAAAAAAGTTTTCCATAATAAAATATACTTTTCTGAAACTTAATTTGAACAATATTAGCTTATTTAAATTTTAAAAATCTGATTTCAAACAAATATTACTTTAAGTTTTAAATATCGTAGAAATGCATTTTTAACACGGCGGTAACTGTTTACTTCAAATGTTGACAGGTTGACAGCTTAATTGACAGGCAGAACTTCATCTAATTTTTTTCTAGGGAGGACATATCTGTAAAATTTACTTGAAGCATATAACGTGAGCGCCTTTTTATATAATTTTTAACTACCCAGTAATCTTTTAAAATTAGGAAAATATTCTCCGTAATCTAATGTTTTTTTGAATTTTAGGTACTTTGTCTTTAAATTTACTATAGTTATTGCACTTATTTTCTGATAATATCGTGTATGGACGACCGTATTTAAAAAAATCGGCACGTTTATACACACACAAAAAAATTAAATTCTTTTTAATTATTGAGTGTCAATGAATTGTATTAAAATTTTCCTTCTATGATTAATAAATATAGTTTTTACTTAATGACAATATCACCTAATCTATAAAGTAAGAAATATTTAAAACTTTATAAATTATGGAGGGACTTTAACAGCGATGCCGTCGGGTGTTCTAATCTCCTGGTAGGGCCACCCTTGGCGGCAAGGTCGAAGACGAGAACCCATACTAAACGCGACCAAACCTCAAAGACTCCAAACGGTGGAACAAGCGAATGATGATTACAACAGATCTCAACGGTTGAACCAGCGGATGAAGCGGGCTACGCATGACGGAAATGCTGCAGAAGATGTTATAACAGAGTCAGCGGAAGTGTGTTGCAGTTTCATAACTGGATTCTGCATGTCTCATATATACCGCAGAAGAAGGTCATGAAATCAAATGTGTGGGTCACTTCCTGGCAAGTCCACCTTAAGCAAATTCAGGCCACCAGCATTTCTTCTACTCTAAATTTGTTTCACCTCCAATTAACTTTTACAAAGCCAAACAGCGATATGAATAATGCGAGCAGGTGTTGGTAAAACTGGAAGCTTTTAGTCCTGAACCGGCATGTTGGTGGCGAATTTAGTCATCAATACCATCATCATAAAGGAACCGATCAACAAAGAAGAAATTAAGTTCTTGAATACGAAATAATTCTGACGTCGACGACGACGACAATAAACAGGAAGTTGCTGGTTAGTTTGACAAACGCTAGCAACAAAAACCACAAAGTAAATGTTATCGATGATCCTCTGAACTATTTTCAACTAAAACTAAATATTAAATAGAAAAGGGGAAATTATTACTTTGATTTGATTCTAAAATGGAATATTTAAAAAGAAACGCATATTCTTCATACATGGAAGCTGAAGAGGAATGGTAAACCCCCAACGTCTTAACCTCAACTGTTTACTGGATCATGGGATAATTCGACTTGATTTTGGTCGTTGTCGTATTGACAGGCGTTGCAATTTGTGAGTTTTATGCTTGCAACTGCTTAAATGGCGATACTAGTGCAAATAAAATGGAGTTGGGAATGTTATCGATTATAAATTTGCTTGATTACAAATCTGAAGTCATTCTACTATGATTGTTGTTAATGGAAATGACGAGTAATCATTTAACTTGATTGTTATTTTGTAATAACTGCTTTATTTGCTAGTTTAAATCTTGTTGGTATTAATTACATTTCATTGGTTTGCACTAATATTCACAGTGCCACTAGTTTTACTGAGTGAAATACAAACTTTGACTCACTATCGAACTTTTCCTTGTTTTTAACCAAGGTACCATTCTGTTAGAAACTAGTGCTTTATTGAAACGGAGATCGGAGCAATGGCTTTGCGATTTGTTGATTCACTACCGATGCCAGGGGTTCGATCTCAGTTAAAAATCAGGATCATGAATGCTGATTTTGAAAGCAGATAAGACTTCTTTGCGTGGAAAATTGATACAACACATTCTTGTAAAATATTTGGCAAATATGCAACTGAACGAACGTTTTGGCTGTGTAAATAACAACAAGCATCATATTTGTTGATGGATTAATTATTTAAACGAGTATCCTCACGTCTATTGTTTTGGTCACTATGTGTCGACCGATGGGCTCTTCCTGTTGTTGTCGAAAAAGTTATCATTATATGATGAATTATTCAAAGAAGCATCCTCATCTTTGTATTTTTTTATATTTTAATTTCAACCGAATGATTGTCAAATATTGACAACTCAATAGACGACAAGACGAAGGTTGAAGAATACATTATCCGAATAATTTATTAAGTAAGGACTTTTAAAAATAATCAAACAACGTGATATATAAAGATATATGAAAATGATTTTCCATTTTAACCTCTTGATAGATCCTTTTTAAGCTTGTATATACAGATGCGAGAAGATGATGAAAAGTCTTCTGTCCGAACCACTTCCCAAAATTAATATTTTGAGTTAATGCTGGTGGGAAATCCTGATTTCACAACATCTCTCAAGGGTGATTCATCATATCCTAAATATTTATGCACACACACACACACACACGCACACGCACACACATATACATATACATATATATATAAGCTAGTAGAGGAAATTAACATTGTTAAAAAAACAGAGTATCCACACAAATACGGGTATTCACTAAAATAAGGTTTCAGTAAAAAAAAAAACATTTCGAATTAGAAAAAAGAGGTTCTATTAGAAATTTTAATATAAAGCAATTAGAATATGACACTTCTTCAAATAATCTTAAACATGTTAAAATTTTCGCAGTCAAATACATTCTTATTATAAACAGGTCTAAAATATATTATATATATATATATATATATATATATATATATATATATATGGTTGATTGATGTGAGTTTGTGACCTTAGGTTTCACGGTTTTGCGATCGTCAGAGTTTGTCTGACGATTGCAAAAGCGTGAAACCCAGGGTCACAAACTCGCATCTATCCAACCAAATATGTTAACTCTATCTCTGATATTGAACGCTTTTAATAAGTACCGCGCATATAATATATAAATAATGATATATATGATATATTACATATATATATATATATTTATATTTATATACACACCTTTCACACTTTTCACACACACACACACACACACACACACACACACACACACACACACACACACATATATATATATATATATATATATATATATATATATATATATAGAAGAAAGAATAGTAAGATATATAATCCGGTGTTCTTATTAATATTTTTATTTTTACTAAACAGTGCTCGATGCAAATTTACAGAGCATAAAAATTATAAATTTGCTGATTTAAAATATGGTTCCATCGCTACACAGGAATTACCATGTTCAAAAAACACAAACTAAAAACTGTTTCATTCTCAACCGAATCTTGCAATTCCTGTGTAGCGATGGAACCATATTTTTAAATCAGATATATATATATATATATATATATATATATATATATATATATATATATATGTCTTTGTCACATCACAGCTACGTTGTCTAGAAGGTTGATTTTTTCATTTGAATGATGCATCTAACATCTTTCAACATTTACAACACTATGCCTGTCCACATTCGCAATTTAGAAAAATTCTTGCCAAAAATACATCTATACTTTTTCATGAAAATAATAAAACATAAACTAAAAATTCTTGAAGCTATCTATATTTAAAAAATGAAATTAACTCTTATTAAACTAATTATGAATACTGCACAATTTTTTAAAAATGTTGACAGTAGATAGTTATAAAATATCTAGGTTTTAACTAATAACTTTAAATAGTTTTTTAAAAAAGGTAAATATCTGAATAACTTAGTAACCTCCCTTGACGTTATTGCATGTGTATGTTTACATCATAAAATTTAAAAATCGTACAGTACATAAGTTCAGCGGTTTCCACTTCACAAGTAAAAAAATTAATTTTCAGATGAACACAACAATTTTCCTGAGAAAAATTATGAACACAACAAATTTGGCTTAGAAACAACAAGACCCTGATGATGACGTTGTGCGAATGTCGAAAGTACTCGGAATAAAATGAATATACATCAACATGATATATATATATATATATATATATATATATATATATATGAATATAATGAAGAAATTCTTAAGGTGTGCTATATTTATGGGATAAAGTGCTCAATATCAGAGATAGCGTGTGTAAATATAAAGTGAACATAAAGTCAACACTTAGATGCAACAGTCATGTTGGCCTGACAGATGCAATTTACCATGAAACAGACTGTCGCATTTAGCATGTTGACTGTCGCCTTACTTTTATATATATATATATATATATATATATATATATATATATATATATATATATATATATATATAAGCCGTTATATGAATAGACGCTGTTTGAAAAAAAACAGAGTGTCCACACAAATACGAGTATCCAATAAAAATAACGTTTCAAGTAAAAAAAAACGTTGAATTAAAAAAATAATATCTATCTATCTATCTATCTATCTATCTATCTATCTATATATATATATATATATATATATATATATATATATATATATATATATATATTGGTTTAGCCAAAACATTCGTTGGTTGATTAAGTAAATTTTTAATTTTTTAATAAACGAACGAATTTTTGGCCTAACCCAATACACACACACAGACACACGAATATACAGTATCGTGCAAAACTAAGTGGACCCCTAAGACAATATTTAAGATGATTGTCACTGATTTACAGATAATAAACAAATCTTAATTAACCTTTATATTCGTTAAGAATAATCTTTATTAAATGAATTACAACCAATTTCAAAGGTTCTTTGGAAGCTGGAATAAAAATATTAATTCAAAATTAAGATGTGCTAAAGTAAGTGAAAGGAAAGGCTGACTTCTGCGTCTAAATACAAATCTCGGAGACATAAATTCATCACATTTATCTTTTCTTTTATTTATATTTTCTTTTCATATATATTTTACTTATACCTGGATTTTACACACACGCACACACACGCACACAGACACACACACACGCGCACACACACATACACACACACACAAGCAAACAAACCAACATTCTTTGTTTAGGAATTCTTTATTTTGGATCATTTTCTTGGTTTTCGGTGCAATATAAATTGTCTGATGTTCACTTTCTGCTTTCAGAAGCCATTATCAAAGAGTTTTTGTTTTGTGCTATGTAGGGTTTTCTCAAATATCGCGTCTTCACGCGTCATTTCCTTTTTTAAGTCGTGTGAAAAATCTTTGATAATGATACAAAATATAGAAAAAATAAGCAATAAAACCTTTGGTGAAAATCTTGGTTGTTTTTCAACAAAATTTATATAAAAAAAAATGAGTGCCTAAATACACACAGTATACATACATACATATATATATATATATATATATATATATATATATATATATATATATATATATATATATATATATATATAGTTAAATCTGAAGTCATTTAATGTGATTATACGTATACATATTCATTCTTTTGTAAGTACCTTCAAGAATGTGTATATATGTATGAGTTTCTGCTTGTGGGAGTTGTTTCTGCACGTACGCAAAGTACAACGGAGTCTATAAAGAAATGCTTTTGCCAATGTTACTATTGCTAGCATCGTGACAGTTCGAATGGATTACATTGAATTTCAGTTTTTCTTTCATTTTATCCAACATACTTTTATTCTTCAGGAGGCAGAGGTTTTCTCTTCAACCGGATACACTCAAGCGGCGTAAATATTCCTTTCCAAAAAGAAAAAGAAAGATGTCAAGGTCATGTAAACCCGTTCTTTGAGATTCTTTTCGTCTTCATAACAAAATATCGATCAGGTTTTGATCAAGATCCCAATTCTTTCTTTCTGTCTCTTTCTACCTCAATCTTTCTCTTACTCTTTTACTCTCTTTTAACGTTTCACTCCCAATTTAATCTCTTTTTATATTATTCCCTTTCCTTCTCTCTCTCTCTCTCTTTTTTATTTTTCCTTTTTTCTTCACTCACTTTTTCTCTCACTCCCACTCTCTAAACTATGGCAGATTTAATAATCCAAGACAATATGTTCAAAATAAAGCAAATATTAACCAAACGATACTTGATAACGTTTTTAGGAGATACTGGCATTTATTTGGTAAATATACAATAATAATTTCTTCTTATAATATCTGTCTTATTAAAATATCGATAATGAATTATTTTGAAGTTGTCACATCTTATTATCCAAAGTGCAACATAACTTTTTAATGAATAAATTCAATAGTATGTACGTCATTAAAACATATATTTGATTAAAACAAAAACTGATAAAATTGAATAAATTATTTTATTATTTGTCAGCTTTATATGAGCTCTGTGATATTTATAACGTCTGTCAAATTTGTAACTAATAATTTTCTACTTTTTCTAATTAAGCTTTACTTGAAACAGATTTTACTGCTTCCCAGAGATATCCTTTATTAAATATTGTTTCCATATGAAAATCTCATTTAATGATACTTTTTATTGGAAAAGAGTCTGGTGGTCAGACTATCAGTTCGGTGTTTGGGAAATCTTTTTTGTCAAGGTAGGAAATAGTCGCTTTTATGGAATGTAGAGAAACATATATATATATGTGTGTGTGTGTGTGTGTGTGTGTGTGTGTGTGTAGTTTTTTTTATACCTTTTTTTGGTTTCCTTCAATATCACAGGAATAAATCTTAGTGGTGTTATCGCCTTGCTTGGGGGGAATGATTTGTTTTACAAAAGACAAGAGCAGAAAACTTGGCATCGAAGCAAACTGCCTGCATCAGTCAATCATATTTTCATGGTTGTGACCTTTTATTGAATTGTAGGTGTTGTCATCGTGTTATGGCCATTACTTAAACCTAAAAAGGCTTTAAGAGTTCAACGTGCTGTTGAGTGAGCTCGAGATGTTGTTTCAAATGTTTTTTAGTCCAGATCGTATTGGTCATTTTGAATACCACGAGAAAAGATTGCGCGACATTGCTTTATTTGTCAACCAGTTATGGGCGACGCCACTGCGCTTGCGTGTGACATTTTCCCGCCATGAGATTTTACTCATATATGGAAGAATGAGTCACATTCACAATGATTGAGCGAGTTCCTTCTTTTTTTTTTTTAATATGGAACTGGGGTTTTGGCAAAACAGTTTATTCTGTGTCAGCTGACCCCACTTCCCTTGCCTGTGATTTCTAGCGTTTCCTTATCAAAGTTATAATTAACGTTAAACGAGATTGAGCATGACGCCACAAAGTAGTTGATGTCAATCTCGAAACAGATCTTCACAGACATTTTTTTGAAAATTGAAAGGGATGCTGGGATAAGTTGGTAAGACCACACAGAAAGTATTCAGGGACATGACTAATGCACCATTATTCTAAAGAGACTATTTTTGTTAATATTAAATAAATAAATTCTTTCCGGACATATTTTGTGTTTAAAGTTGTGTGACGTACCAAGTGTTGAAAGCAACTTTTGAGCATTCTCCATCACTACTGATTGATATCGGAGAATTTCTTGAGTTAAATAAAGCTGGAAGGGTGTCTATTTTAAATCAAGCTCATAGGGTGGCTATTTTAAACCAAGCTGTAAGAGTGGCTATTGTAACTGTAAGGATAGCCATTTTAAATCAAGCAGTAATAGTCGCCACTTTAAATCAAGCTCACAGAGGGACTATTTTAAACCAAGCTGTAAGAGTGGCTATTTTAAATGAACCTGAAAGGCTGGCCATTTTAACTGAACCTGTAAGGGTGGCTATTTTAAATCAAGCTTTAAGGGTGGCTATTTTACCAGGTTGCCAACGCATATAGCAACCTCTATTGTTTAAGGTTCTTCAATCTAAAAGATGAAAAGAAGTAATAACGTGTAGAATGATGAAAATATTTTATTATTCAACACATTTTTTATTTATTCATTTTTATCAAAATGTTTTGTTCGATCTTTTCTTAAAAGTTTAATAAATCACGTCAAACAAGATTCAAATTTGGATCCGATACCACGGGAGCTTGATATATCATGTAGCAACGATGAACATATCTTTGATCATCAAAGATTAAACAGATTTTTTGTATTGTTCTGACAATCGTGATGTTTTGTTTGAAGTTCTGACGTTAACTATTAACATTCCGTTAAACTGTTTACCATTTTATAGTCCGCTGAATATCCCCCAGCGCATGGTGGACACTCATTCTAGCCACATACATTCAGATGTCCATGTATATGTTGATAGTCATCTCCTCAGAAATAAAAAAAAAGAGACTTGAAGCAAGAGAAATGTTGTTCTACTCAAGGATTCTGAGAATACCATGGGCGGAACATGTGAGAATCAAGAAAGTTTTACAGAAAATGAAAACAAAAAGGATAAGACACATAATAAGGAAAGACGGTTTGGAGAATGTCACACTCACAGGAGACACTGAAAGCAAGAGCGACAGAGGAAAACAGCGCATAACCACTGCCTAACGAGCTTGTGAAATAAATGGCAGAACAGCAACTAGAAGAGATAGCAAAAAAAAAACTTTACCAAGAACTACAAAGGATAGGAAACTGTGGAGAGCCATCATCGCCCACGTCATAAAGGGACACAGTAAATAAAAGAAGAGAACGACAAAGGTCTTAAGAATGACGTATGTCAGTAAAGAGAAATCTCGTAACACGAGTGAACAGATAGTTTGACACAAGACCTTTCTAGTAGACGAAAGCAGAACTTCAGAGACATGCACCCTAATTTCTGTTTGAAATAACGGATCCGGTGGAATCAAAGTTCATGGTCCGAACACTAAGTGCAAACTTGATTTCGAATTATTTAAGACATGTTAGAAGATTGGTGGAATACAAAATTCCCTTCTTCGATACCCACTATTCATCAGCAGTGTTGTCCGAAATTAAGATTGTAATAGATAGATAGATAGATAGATAGATAGATAGATAGATTGTTGTGGTAGGATCCACCTAATTTGCATAGTGGAGTACCGACCATATAAATATGGTTGGTACCGGGAAGAGAGGGAAGAATCAAGAGATTCAACCAGAGACTCTGCCCGACTGCGACTAAGTCAACACATTCTCCAGGAACGGTCTTCCCAGGAATATACAAAAGACTATATGTAAATATTGTGTACACTTTCTTGTTTCAATACATTTTGTTCTAAGTACATTTTGTGTTGCATTATTATTCCATGCATTAATCAAGTTTCAACAATAGATATTATTATATTTTGTTATATTATAATAAAAACATGTTGAAGTCGCTACACAAAAGCCTTCTTGTTTCAATACTATGTACTTCTTTCAAAAAATTGAACATATTTCTCTACAATCACGATACATTTGTCGCTGTCAATGATGACATGTGTATATTTCATGTTTCCGGTTTATCGTCACATGAAAAAATAACTCACCCACCTCCACCGTCTGAGCTTACATTTTATTTACCGTAGATCTGACATTTAATTGGTTAATCAAGACATAAACACAAATCTATTTTTAATTCTGACCTTATGCCTCCACTTGGTTTTAACTAACGGAAAAGAGGTAACACTCTGTTTTATAATCTCCTTAAAAATCATTTAATCACCAGTTACTTACCATCGCCAGAAGAAGTACAATCATAGTATTGAAACATGAAAGCTTTTGTGTAGCGATTTAAAATATTTTATTATAATCTAGTATAATAATAATAATAATAATAATATATTGCTCTACTTTGTATTGAGCACTTTTTTTAAAAGTAAAAGCTACAAACAATGGAATTTTATTCCATCTGTTCTTTCTCTCAGATAGATAGATAGATAGATAGATAGATAGATAGATAGATAGATAGATAGAACAGACATAGATAGATAGACCTAGATAGATAGATAGATAGATAGATAGATAGATAGATATGAATATAATTGTTTTGGGTGTGTCACGTATTGTATTAAAACAAAGTGCAACACAAATATTTATAAAGTCACGGCCCATAGAAACGTGCATTTGATCATCCCAATATAATAATAGCAGAATCATTAATTCATGTGAATAGGATACACATGAATTAATTTGACTGCTATTATTTCATTTGCTAACATAGGATCCTTATTATTCTGTTACTTCATCAGTTTTTATCTATTGATTCTGTTCACTTGAACATTATTGACAATAGTTTATATTACTTCTCAAACATTTTTGTTTAAATACTGTTTTCTGTTCTTATATACATCTCTTTTAATAAAAGACTGCAAGTTTTCTGTTGGATTAATTTTTGAAAAGTTCGGAGACCATTTCAATAATTTGGTTTATTTTAGAACTTTCTTTGAAAATGTGAACAATTCCCATCAGGTTAATGTAGTATAGCTCTACATAAATCAGTAAAAAGGTTCGCCTGAGAAATCTGTTTTTATGTACTTCAGCCATCTTTCGCTTTTCGATATTTACTTTATCGTTGATTTCACGTTAACATAACCAATGTTCTTAATATTTTGCATTTTTCCATTGTTTGCAAATTATGAATTGTTCAATACGGTTCAATACGGTTGCTTGTTTCTTCTTAAATTCTGTGTCTTTTTCATTTCGTATTACAATAACCTTCAATAATCCGTTGACACAATCCACATTAACGAATTAATATCCCTATTAAACTCACTATTAATAAATTAATTTATTTTTCGATATTTACCTATCAACACTCTATATTTCGAATTTATACCCTAATACTATATTATATTTATAATAATCTTGAACTTTGAATCTACATACAATGTAGCGTTGCTCCCATGAGAGCCAGAAATTTTTAAAAGAATGACTGTATTGAACAGTTCATAACTTTTGGTACCTGATGAATGGAAAAGCCATGAAACTCTGAGTCGTATTATAAACGTGGTATATTTGTTTATTTGTTATATATATATATATATATATATATATATATATATATATATATATATAAATGGTGGTAATCGTTTGGATAAACCTTGGATAACTCAACTTGCAGTAGAACAAATCAGTACTCGAGGAAAAATGTGGAATAAAAAAAAGAAAGAACCAAGAACATTAAAACAAGGTGAAAACAATCGTCAAGTGTTCAAGCTCCAAGTCCAAAGAAAAAATAACCAAACGAGTAAAAAGAAAACTACGTAAAGTGCTTAATACACGAAGTAGAGCAAAACCTTAATAATCCCTAAGGCCAGGCAAACCCACCCTAGGTTTTCAACTAAACGGATCTTCAGGGTACGGCCATACCCTGCAGATCCGTTTAGTTGAAACCAGGTTTGCCTGGCTCCTTAGGATTATGTTAAATATATATATATATATATATATATATATATATATATATATAATTTAAATTATTTGCTCTGGATTTACATTGAGCTCTCTGGATTTTATCCTCCTTAGGTTTACCCATAGGGATTACCTAGTTTTTCATAAACTATATATATATAAAAGAACAGATCAAATCAAAATTTCGCTGTTCGTAGCATTTACTTTTAAAAATGGGTCAATACAAAGTAGAGGAATATATTATTATTTTATTATAAGATATTATGACAAAAACATCTTGAAATTGTAAATATTATAATATCTTACAATAAATAATATATATATATTATTTTATTATAAGATATTATAATAAAATAATTTATATGTATATATATATATATATATATATATATATATATATATATATATATAATTTATTCGAAAATTTTATTCGAAAAAATGTTATAAAATCACGACAAAAATAGCCATTTGTTTCCAAACTTCTGTGTCTTATCAAGTGATGGTGTTGAATGTAGAACCTATTCAACACCATCACTTGATAAAACACCAGAAGTGTTGAAACAAAATGGCTATTTTTGTAGTGATTTTATAACATATTTATGTTATAATTTTCGTATAAATTATATTTGCTCTACTCTGTATTGAGCACTCTTTTAAGAATAGTATTTTTTGGTTACTGGAATTTATTCCGTATACACCAATCCTATACTTATATGTATAAGAGAGAGAGAGAATGAGAGAAAGAAAGGAAGAGAGAGATATATATATAGAGAGATGGAGATTGAGAGAGAGAGATGCATGGAGAGTAAGAAATGAAAATAAAGAGAGAGATGAAGATGTAGAGAGAGATAGAGAGAGAGAATGATGAAGAAAAAGATTGAGAGAGATGGAGAGAGTCAGATGGACATAGAGAGTAACAAATGGATAAAGAGAGAGTAAGCAGGAGATAGAGATTGTCAAATGGATAGAGAGATAGTGAGATGAAGAAAGATAGAGAGATAGAGATAGAGTGAGCAAGAGATGGATAGAGGGAGAGATAAATGGAGAGAGATAGAGATAAAGGGAGAGCATTGTCGTTTCTTTTGTTTAATGAGCTGTTAAACTTTTTTTTTTTTTAAAAGTATTGTTTGTAGAAACGTAATTATTTTGATTGTAATTTTTGTTCATCACGAGAATCAATTGCTGTAAATATCATCTTCGACGGCACAGAGGATCCTTTTGCAAACACACACACACACACACACACACACACACACACACACGTACAAACGGTCTTCAACGTCGATTATCATTCATACACCCACATGTTTTGTTCATACATTACATACATTAACCCAAATATTTTACACCTGATACAAGGACACACACACACACGCGCTCGCACACACACGCACATACGTATATGTATTAACCCAAATATTTTACACCTAATCCAAGGATATTAATCGTGTGAATACACACAAACGCGCACACACAGGCCCACATAAACATAAACACACAGACGGACACACACATATGTGTGTATGTATAAGTGCAAATATGTTTTATATATGATTTAAAAATATTCAACATGAATATACAGACACATTCGCACACACACACATACATATATATATATATATATATATATATATATGATTATATATAAATATAAATTAGATCATATATATATATATATATATATATATATATATATATATATATGATTATATATAAATATAAATTAGATATATATATATATATATATATATATATATATATATATATATATATGATCAAATTGTCCAATTTCATAGTGGTAGTTGGGTTACTATACTGAGCCAAGAAGGTTACTTGGTGGAACCCAAGTAACAAATTTATTTTTCATACCCTTAGCTGTCGGGCTGTCGCCACATGGTCATAGATGTAAATATGCCAACCTGAAAAAATGATTGAATGTTTTTATCTGGATATGAAACTGCACCTTTTTATTTGTATACATATTTATATAATAACAGTGACACACATACACATTACATGCACACACGCGCGCGTAAACACACACACGCATGCACACACAAGCATACACATACACACACACTCATATACATATATATACACATATATATAACGGAGGATCAATAATTCTGTAACCTGATATAATTATTCAATTTTGATCTGAATCACTGTAAAATGATCTTTCTTAAATTGTCACTTTATATTGTTTGCTCTGTATAAATAAATGAAAAACATTGGTTTAAATACGTCGACAAGGAAGAACATTAAGAACTAAAGGAAAATATTTTTGTAGAAAATAGATACTGAGACTACGAACGTTTTGTACATACTATTATTATTATTATTGTCGTCATTGTTGTTGTACCTTGCCTTTGCGTTTTGTGGTACGAATTGCCCCCAAGTTTCAACCAGGGACAAGACTTTTGTATCAAAAAATGCAAACAGATGAGGTTCCATAGAATCAAGGAGAAAAAAATGTAATTTTCGGCCACTTCATGAAGAAAAATCTACACCAAATATAAGAAATACCCATGTATATGATTTTATACAATTCCAATATTGTAGGGCGACCAGCTGTTGTCATTATTATTATCATTATTATTATTATTATTATTATTATTATTATTGTGGTTGTTGTTGTCTGCTACTAATTCCTAATCATCTTTATCAGTTTTCACTCATACTTTCCAAGATACGCCGCCCCCAAAATTGTTGTTTCTTCTGCTTTGAAATCTCCTGGATGAAAACAAAATGGTTGTGTCCCAAAAGATATTTTGTGTGGCAATTACAAATATTATTAAAAAAAAAAAAAAACGGACTTCCGCTCTTCTAGTAAATTTTGCCTAGAGACATGTGGAGAAAAAAAGAACTTCTTCAGTGAGTAATGATATGAAATAAAATATTATGACCTTTGTGCATATCGGGTATTTCATAAAACTAGAAAATTAAAGTAATTTCCTTTTCAATTAAAGTTATTAAAAAACTGAAAATAAGGCAAATTTTAATTTGCCTCTAGTTATGCAATTTCAAATGCTTTGTTTGACGGATCGATGCGGAACACGACTAAAGCTACAAGAGCAAGTCTTCATAACAGTGGCGGTGGCGTTTCTAACACCTACGTTAGTTTCTTCCTCAACATGTTTGCATATGACTGTTGTTGTTCAGTCTTTTATAACTCAGAATCAGTAATTCGCGACGCCTACACATTCATAGCGCTTCTGTTACGAACGGATGATGGTAAACACCTGAGAAGCAGTTCATTTCGGAATGAGAATACACACAGACAAATACATGGACTTAATTACATGTGTCTTTTAAGGTGTGTGTCTTTCGATGGGTGGGTGAGTGCAGTATTCGCACACGTTACAGGCAGGTGTTTTAACTTCTCAGTCCAAATTTTAGCGATCTCTGACGAAACTCTTGTATTTTTAACAAGTCTCCTGATAAAATAGAACTTTGAATTTTGCTAGAGACTGTCTCATCTTTGATGATAGATAGATAGATAGATAGATATGAACAGACTGAGAGAAATACATAATGAACATGCAACTATAACTAGATACATATATAGGTATGTATATATGAACAAAATCGAGCTGACTTAAATATATATATATATGTTATATATATATATATATATATATATATATATATATATATATGTTATATATTTATATATATATATGTATTTGTTATATATGTATATATATATATATATAACAAATATTTTGTAAAACAGTATCAAGAAAAATGCAAATATATGCACTATATACACTGCATATAATGTAACACAAAGCAAAAATTTTAAAATAAACAAAAAATAGGATAAGCAAACCCCAAAAGGAAAAAATAAATAAACAAAGCATACAAATAAATTAAATAAATAATAATCAAATTAACAAACTACGAATACATGCATAAAAACAATTTAATATTAATAATAATAATAATAATAATAATAATAATAATAATAATGAAGAGATTCATTGTAGCACATGCCTTAAAGAAATACAAGAAATTGTACTCATAAGTACAGTTCACCCATTACAAAGAGTTTTATCGATATAAAATGTGTGTGATTTTTTTTGTTTTATTTTTTTTAAAAAAAACAATGATCAGTGGAAAATGTCATGAAGTCATTTCTGACCTTAGGACCCTGGTTGGGACCCGGAAGGAAATTTGTATACAACAAGAACCCAAGGAAATAATAATAATAATAATAATAATAATAAATGATGAATAATTAATGAGTTATAAGTTAACGAACATCACGATAGAATAACCAGAAATAACCACATTCTGACCCACAATTATTTCTACTCAAAAGCCTTTAGATTAAATTATTTAAAATATAGCCATTGCTACCTACCGTATATCCGTTAAACCAGAAATACATGACATTGTTACCCATAATGCCCAATTGACCAGTATAAATTGCGTTGATATCATGATACAGACTGTCGCAACTTTGTGTTGACCTCAGTGTATATATATATATATATATATATATATATATATATATAGTAAGAAAGAAAGAAGGGTGAGGTTGCGCCGCGTATTTGCGAACTCATATTTAGCAAGTTATAAATGGAAAACCACTGAATATAAAGTTACATGGCATGCGCCATATTTTAACATTATCATTTCTCTTTCAATGAGATCCTGGCAGCTACGAATCCCTGGGAGTAGATGAAAAGACACAGCATGCATCAAGTAGAGAGATAACCAGATTTTTGGAAGGAGCCTAGTGAACAGTTAGGAATGACAAGTAGCTCTTCGCATATCCCACGTCAATACTCTCTATAATCTAGCGCCAAATTGACGTCATTTGTAATAGTTTTGAGTGTCGGGATCTCTTATTCCCGCAAGTGTCAGTGTTACCGCCTACATCGAGGAGTTTGGCACTTTCGTTAAACCCTGGATTGAACGGAAGTTTTTAGGGTGGCAAGCAAGGCAATAAAGCCACTAAAACGCAAGGGGTTACTGAGTGTTGGAGAATATAAGAAAAACTACTATTAAGGAGAGAGAACAATAAAAGAATAAGAATTAAGAGAAATTAACGATTGACATTGCATTTCAATTTTTGAAGATCAAAGTTGACTGGGAATTAAGGAGCCGGAATAGAATTCTACAATCATGAAATACGAAAGAAGAAACTGTTAGCATAGAACTTACGGTTGGCCGTACATGTTCCAGCAGAACTCTGCTCACTTTCGTATGTTCTACGATTACATCGTCCTTCAACGTGTGACCTCCCAGAACTCTTGATTTAAAATGTCATCAAAAGGAAGACCAATCGGTTCCAAAATATTAAAAACACATTGAAGGTCACCATCAAGAATGACGAACATGAACGGGAGCCACTTGACCCTGACTTGAAATTCATCTACAGCACTGGCGCTTAACATTCTTCTTAACCTTCTAATTACGTCATTTTAGAACCATTATTAAGTTAAAAGCTTATCAACTATTTTGGATATTGGGGTCTGGTGGCAGAAACCGCAGAAAACGAAAGCGTAGATAAGAGGGTCACTTTATACATGTTATTTCTTAGGTATATCTTGTTTCATTCGTCACGGTGCAGTGGTTAGCGTATTAATGATGCAAACTCGTGCTTATTAGTTCATTTCTCACCATTTGCTCGACTATTGTTGCGTTTAACTAGTCTTTTTTTAAAAGACCACTGGAGTTTTGAACACAGATAAGTATCCGTCTATATTTCTGAGATGAGGTATTATGTACATTATTTACATTATTCGGACTATTATCTTCATCTTTGTCGCCATATTTATTACAACGTTTCGGACGTTGTACGCTTCTTCGGGTGATTGGACACATGGCACAGTGGATAAAGGCGTTGTTTAGATCCAGTGACAGGACCCAAAGTGTATGAGTTCAATACCTGGTTAAGGAAGTGGGGAAAATTTCAGAGAAAAAGTAACAGGAGATAACTGACATCCATTAAACATGGCACATAGAACTAAAACAGTCTACCCCAGTGAGCAAAATAAAGGCTTTAGTTCGACATTCCAACCACCTGAAGAAGGCCGGAGCGTACAACGTTGTAATAAATATGGCGACAAAGATGAGGACAATAGTCCGAATAATGTAAATAATATAGATAAGTATCCGTTTCTCTTTTCGATTTATTCTCTACACACTCTTTCTTACCTTTACAAACTTTTTTCTCCTTTCTTTTATTCTCTCCCTCTCTCTCCCCTTTTCTCCTTATTTTCCCTAACTGCTTTATTGTAACGATTTCAATATCCACGTTGTATCGATAAGAGCAACCTCCGTAAAGCGAAGCCGAGCAAAACGATACACATAATCTGTACTCACTGGATGTCCCACTATTTGGGCCTCGTGTTTGATGTAGTTAAATTTAATACATTGAATTTGTTGGTGATAAATTAAATAATGCAATGTTTTGGGGGTTTTTTTTCAGTTTCATTTTTTAATAATTCGCAAAAAATTAAAAATATCATGTTTTAATTTTTTTCTTTAATCGCGAATGCTAAATTCTTGATAACGCTTTCCTCACTCTCACTCTCACCCCGTCTCTCTTTTATGTTTCTCTCTGTTTCTCTGTTTCTGTCTCCCTATATATATACATCACACTATCTATATCTATCTATATCGTTCTTTTTCTCACTATTTCAACATGTCCCTCTTTTTATATTTCCTACTTTTTGACGTCTCTCTTTTTCTACACTCATAGACTATAGCGTCTTTATTATTTATTTATTCTCCTCCCCACCTCTATCGTATTTTCCTTGTCCACTGCAGACAAGGGAACCAACAACAATACTAACTAAGCCATCCCTATCTCAGCTTCAATAGTATAAATAAATATTTATAATTCTGTTTGAAAAGCCGAAGATATTGCAACGACGTCTTCGTGATTAAGAAGCTAGTCTTGAAAATTACATTCGTAGTGAGTTTGATTCTCACTGAGTGACTTATATATATATATATATATATGTATGTATGTATGTATAGCTTTGCACATTAATCATAGTTACAATTAATATTGACGTCAATTTTTAAATATTTAACCGCATACTCTATTTCGATGTTGATTTACAAAAATAGTTACTTGAAGAATGTTATATATATCTTTATTACAAAGATATTAATAATAACTTGTTTTGTGCGTGTTGGGGTAATTTTTTGTAAAATTTGCAAAATAAATTTTTTATTTATAAATAAATTCAAATGATACAGATAAGAGAAACATATATTTGATTTTTGACATTCTATAATTTTCCTCATTTTTTCAACCAATGTTTTGTTTTCAACTTTTGTTTTGTTTCGATCATCACATAACCAGCAAAAACTGTTATTGCTTCCCAGAGCGTTCTTTTGAATATTGTTTTCCATTCACATATACACGACTTTTAATGATAGAACACAAGTTTCAAGTTTTATATCAGACTAATATCTGGAAAAACTTTCAAACCTTTTGGAGCAGGTATGTAATGATCAGCTTTACAGATTGTGACGACGTATTGTTTTATATGTATACGTTTAAAACTTCTTGGTTGCAACTTGTATTCGTAAAAAATATCTAGTTTACCAATAATTCTCTGTGTTTATTTTGATGCCATCATCAACTTTGAAGCCAACAATGCTAACTTAAACTTTAACTCCTCCTTCTCCTCTTCACCTTTCTTCAAAAACATTTTGGTTGACTATTTCAATAAAGGGTCCATCTTCTAAGCCAGCCATCAGGTTCATCCAATGTAGCTCTATAATCATGACTAAGAGTTTTTGACTAGAGTAATCAATTTCCACGTACTTCTTCAATGTTCATAATCCTCTTTGTGAAATTTACTAAAAGATGCTAGTTTGAGTAAGCGTATATTTTTAACCAGTGTTCTTAATATTTGGCATTCGAAATATAATCTTCAATTATTTTTTGTTACACTTGAAATATTTAGTAAATCTCTTTTGTTAGAATTCTTCAAAATATCTTCTTATTCTACTCTGGCCAATGTAGCTAATTATTTTTGGATTGTTTTGTGATGATGTTACACCTTTTTCGACTTTTCTAACGTTGTCTTCTCATCATTTAATTTGTTTCTCTTTTGAAGTTATATCTTTCTTATGGCACATGGCAATCTATCTATCTATATGTGTGTGTGTATGCGTGCGTATATATATATGAGAGGCCAGCCATTATATATATATATATATATATATATATATATATATATATAGATAGATAGATAGATATAGATAGATATATATATATATATATATATACATATATATATATATATATATATATATATATATATATATATATATATATATATATATATTTGTGGATTTGGCTACCAATCCCTCTTTTATTAAAGATAACAGAAAAGGTACTGGGGTTAAGTTTTTTTATTCAATTTTTCTTTCGTTCGTATATGAAAAATATATATATATATATATATATATATATATAGGCCTGACAATTGCGTCTAGCATGAAACATCATGTTACCTCTGAGTGTGCTTTGACTTATATATATTTATTATATATATATATATATATATATATATATATATAATGGCTGTTCGTATACATGTATATCTGTCTATTAGTGCGGCTAACAAATCCTCGTTTCAGACGCTTGCTCAGGCGCATTTATGTTTATCGAACACCCACAAACCCTACCGGTATTTTATACCTACATCCATGCTGAGCGGACCTTACTTGCAAATTTTGGGCAGAGCACCGATTATCAGGCGTGATCTATAATCAGAATGAGGCTAGTACGCTCAAACCCTCGCTTACGACTCCCAAATAATTCCGTCTAACTACAAGGACCAACCTGTGGTATAGTTTTCAGGCACTTTCCAAAGGCGAAGCATGCCGGGATCATGGTGATATTTGTACCCGGGTCGACATTCAGAACTCCGTATTAAACACTCGGTCCATAAAATATATATATATATATATATATATATATATATATATATATATATATATATATATATATATATATGGGGAGGCACGTGACAAGTGATTAGAACGATCGTTTTCCGAACATGCATTCATACTACAATTTTGAATAAAAAGAAAAGACAAGGTCTGTCTGTTTAATTTTCTTGTATTTTTTAATACAATAAAATCTATCGTCCGGTTCACACTCTTTCTCGTCTTTTGAACAGAAGTAGGAATTTATTCATTGTTGAAGACTGGATTTCCTGTTCTTCTTCCTAAAGATTTCTCATTTTATTTAACCCTCAGTAACACCTTAAGACTTAGTGACATTATCGCCTTGCTTAGGGCGAAATGATGGAAAAAATACAATAAATATTATACATTTTTAAATATAATAAAATATACAAATACAATAAAACACTAAATAGGCTGACCATATAGGTTTTTTAATCAAACTTGCTTGTACACAAACACATACACACACCCATAAATGTACACACACACATACACACACAAACACACACACACACACACACACACACATATATATATATATATATATATATATATATATATATACTAAGATCCAGGCCGTGATTTACCTAATAAAATCTCGCAAATAAGTTACTGTAAATATTTCTAATAAAAATATTATTGGCTGAGATTCATTGTTATCTTTATTCTATCATTGCTTTGTTAATACTAAATTTATTGTGAAAATATTCACTTGCATAATAAAATGACATAAGATAACAATATAGATAAAACGTAACGCTAAAATACCAATCCAAAATCTATTCTTGCAATATTTTCATTTTCCTAATAAAACATAATTTTTAAAAAAGTATCGTTTTTACTGGATGAGCCAATCTAATCCTTTTTCCAGCTTACACATCCACCTTTTCCTCTTCGTCGCCATCTTCAATAATGCAAGTTTGCCAAGATCATTGATATGATAACTTTGAAGGACGTAAGACCACAGAAACATCTTTTGTTGTCAGAGCCTTTGGTGCCACTAACATCTGGAAGCAGGCATCTGCAGGTCGACATTCCGATGTCCAACATCTGGAGAAGGCATTGTATGTAGAGAAGGAGGATAAAACACAAGGATAACATGATATATTGACTGCAATACAACCAACTGCGAAGAAACAGCCACCGTTCGATATTGTGTATATTTTATAGTAGTTGCACTAGACGAGGCGGAGATGGTGGCGGTAATATTAAAGTTAGGAGGTGGGGGCGACACAGAAAAAAAGCTTCTTTGGTGCAAAGGATGACAACACTTATAAAAGATGAGAATTGAAACTGTGTCATGGATAAAGAAGCGGATTTGTTGCAGTTATCTTCATCCTCCATCCATGAAGCCCACACGTCGATACATGTCCAGAAGCACGGTCCATCGATATCTACATGGATCTCTCCATAAACATGCGTATATCTATATTTAAATAAATCTTATTTCTCTTTAAATAGATTCCTATTCATGATAAACACGCGTCTAGGCAACTATCTATCAAAACGTGACTAAATCCATCTTGAAATTCACGCCTGTCGCTTTTTCTTTGTGTGTGTGTGCGTGTGTGTCTTTGTATGTGTACGTGTGTGTCTTTGTGTGTGTACGTGTGTTTGTTTGTGCGTACGTGATATTGAAAATAGGACGTTTTAAGAAAATCATAATTCCTTTTATTTCCATTAATCAAAAGATTGAGTTGAATATAATAAATACATACGATAGAATATTTATACTTTTAAATAAAGAAATGTCATATCACCACTTAAAATCATTTATCTTCTTGCTATCCTCAAAAGCAAATCCTTAACCTGGCCGTTGTTCTTGCAACGTTTAATGCCTTCAAAACTAAACAGTTCTCATTTAACCACCATAGAGAATCTTCTCTGTCCGCCATCAGTAGGAAAGCGTCTAAATGGGCGATCTTGGCCTCACATTTTTGACCGACTTGAAATGGAACAACTATGTTGAACAATTGCTACAAAGAAAGTCGACAAAATCCAAATAAGGATCTGCAATGTAATCGATTCTAACTTGCCATCTCGACTTCAGTCACTTTCTCACAGATGTGTTTGGACTTCCCTCTATCTTTTCTACAAATAATTTCATGGCAACTGCTTTGATGAGGTTTTTTCCTGGTGCTCTGACTACATGAATTTAAGCGTGCTACTAGATTGGCATCTAGGTCCCACCCTTTTACTGCTGAAATGGCTAAATGAAACCGCCACTTCTACTCCAACAGTTTCTTTTCTCACACTTCCCAACAGTGAAACTCCCTTCCTCTTACTTATTTCTCTGATAACTACAATCTTCAAAAAATTAAATGCAACGTCAGTCGCCATCTTCTTGAATCTCGTTCATCTTATATCCTTTCTTAAATTCCCCCTATGCCCATTCTTTTCTCTCACTTTCACTCTCTGTAATCTCCTGCGTACTAGAGGCACTCCCTCTTTGCGTGGAGTGGAATGATTAAAAAAAATATCGATAAACAGCATTCAGTGTATCCATTATTTTATAGGATGGCTGTCAGACGTTTGGAATAATTTGAGATCAGTTTCTTGCAAAAATTAACAGCAATTTTACGCCACCTCTATTGAGAAATCGCCTTAAAATAACACGGATTTACAAAACTCTTCAAGTGAACTGAAAATTGTAAGCTTTAATTTTTTTTTTTATAGGCTCAGATCAGACATTTTGGTCACTTTAGAAATCTCATTTTCTTCACCTGAAACCATTATTTCGTGCTTACGGGCACATCACGTTGAAACACTGATTCCCGTACAACCACCGAAGTTAAGCAACGTTGAGCCTAGTCAGTACCTAAATAGGTAACCGCTTGGGGACACCAGGTGCTGTAATCTTGGATGTGCTGATGGTGTAATAGATAATGTCTCGGAATTGATAATTGGAGAGTCATGTTTCAAATCCCGTTATATTAACTTACGCGCAAATACTCTTGTGAAAGGTATGAATTCACCATTTACCCTCCCAGCTATGGGTTAATTAGAAGGATTTGCACCACTAAATTCTTATTATCTCCACAAAAATTCCTACAATCTAAAAAATATTTTCTGGCTTTAAATAACCTACAAAGGGTTGATAAGCCGTATAAAACGAATTAATCAATCAATCATTTTTCGTTTTCACTGCAGTGTTTTTGGGATAATTACCTTGCCGAAAAATCCAGAATATGGAAGTATTTTTTCAAATGCATTTCTAGATGTAGGACCATGCAACGCTGTTTTCGATATGTCTTGTATCTGTAGCACTGGGGGGAAAACGACGCGAATGCACATTATATTTCCTCCGCCATTTTTAATAGTCGGGATGGTATTTTGGTGGTCATGTGAAGCGTATACTCTAGACGTATTCCGAATTAATTTCATCAAAGAGTTCGATTTTAGTCTCGTCAGACCATATTTTCCTACTGGAATGAAGAAAACTGATGGGAAAATGACAGTTTGTTGGCATGTCTGGTCTTCACCAAAAGGCATTTTCTAGGAAAACTAATCCTTAGTCACTTATGAGACCATCTCTCTACAGGCTCTTCTAAAAAAAATTTCAGGTTGCAAATGACTTTTGCATTATTCCTCGACAAATGCCCATTCCTTTACGGGAAGTCCTATCGAAGCAGATCGGTAATCGGGCCTGGTGCGTTCCATTTTCAAATGACTTTAATCATTCTGATAGGAATAATGAGACAGTTGGAGATATTTCATTCTATAAATATAATCGAACCTTTTAACAAAAGAAAAATGCAGTCGCATTACTGAAAATCACTACATACTTTCCGGATATTCCGCTGAAGCCCTTGTCTAATTATCGCACTGCTAATCGTTGATTTCCTTTACTTGCACCCCACACACATTTGATGCATATTCTCTGTAAATGCGACGGCCTAGAAATACAAGGTCACTCATATTCCTCTCAGTGCCAACTGAATAATACCACCAAAGTGTTTTCCTTTCTTGCATACGTAATCACGTTCCATCTGAATTATTTTCAAATGATGTTCAGGCCACGGAACCTGTTCTCGAAAATCTTTTGAAAAATCTTCAAAATATATAAATCTTTCGAAATAGATCTCATATATAAAAACACACAAAGGGACTTTTCAGTGGAATATTTTCTGCAGTTTTGAACGCAAAAGAGACTGGAGATAGCCTTGCTAAGTTTTATTTCAATGACATGCATCACACTATCAAACATGAAGGATTTTTAACGATGTTTTAAGGAGCAAAGGTTTATTCTTAGATTTTTATATGAGGAATATAAGTCCATAAAATACACTCAAAAGACTCTCTATTATACAATGATTCATTTTGACCATTTTTTCTTCGTTGTTGTCTTGCCTCATCATTTCAGCTGATGAGAAACAGATTCCATCACGATGAATAAAACACCAAATTCAAGATACAATTTGCAACCGTGAAAAACCATGAGAAGAAAAAACAACAGGACCAGAAAGGGTTTACAGAATCAACAGAACAACGGTTTTTTTTCTTTTCATCAATCCTTGATGTAGAACATTTAGTAAGAAGCTATTTCTTAAAGTAAACAATAGATGCCTCGTTGTGTTGTAATACTTGTTTACTCTAGTATAACTAATGAGTGACTCTATACAAAATTTGACATTCAGTAACCAAACAATGACTGATATGCCATAAAATCAACCAACCCAATAAAAATTACAGTCAAAGAATTGGGACAATTCAGATGGCAGACTTCAGAGTTTGGTCACGATGTTATCTATCCTGGGGAGTGTCTCGTTGACTCTGTTTTTAAATAACAGACAAGTATATTTTGATATTGCCTAGCCAAGAATCTTGTTTGAACAACCTGCATCCCATTATTAAACAAAAAGATTTTTTGCTTCATCCTTAGAGGTTGTTCCTGAACAAATAATAAAAGATGACGATTTCTTCATATGGGAGATACTGCTACCCACAAGTAAAGACTGTGAACCCCTCACTGCTAATGATCTATTAACAAATGAATATTTTTAAACCGAATAGCAAAAGTGACGTCACATATTGCTTTATATGAAGTCCCTATAAAAGTTTTGGGGAACACCTGGCCGTATAATTAATACAGTATACCAATATAACAGGTTTTCGTTTGGATCATATGCGTGAGAATCTTATGTTAATTCGACAATCCATCACTTTCATTGCCAACTGTTTGGGCGTAGGCAGGCAGGAGTTGCCGAAAACAAACTTTCTGAAAATAGGACAAGACTGTTGAGTTCATCACCTCCTGCTCAGAGAAGACAATATCTGGAGTTCCGCCCAAAAAAAACAAAATACCCTTCTATTTCCGTCGTGTCTTTAATGACTCAGGCCCCGACTAGGACCAGTAATAAAAACACACGGTTGGATCTCTTTTGAGACTCCCTCTTACAAGACGCCTTCGCCTAGCACAAAGGTGAAAGTGGAGACGATGAGAGTGAGCATGAGTGGTTGGTTATGGGTAGAGACAAAGTGGAAGTCCGAACATCGAAACCTGAATCCTCTGAAGCTCCCAAGAAAAAAAAAATCACATGAAATCAAAAGAATAGACGCGCACTGACAAACTTCTGGCTATGAAATGGAAATATAATCCAGGCTAAAAGCTAATGGAGATGTCAACAGAACAAAATAATCTTAAGAAAAGAAACAATCAATGTGTCATTGGGCATGGCTCATCTGACTCCTTCTGCCTAGTTTTCCGCTACCTTTAAGAAAAACAAATGTTCCTCTACCTGCTAAATTGGCCTCAGTAAAAACCAATAAATATAAAAACACCTTCAAAACGACACAAAAAGACAGAACATACTGGTACTTTCTGGAACGGTCCAAAACCCCATCTTTTTCTAGCCTCTTTAGAGATGGATCGTATATATATATATATATGTTCTACCTGAAGTCTAAAGTAGCTTGAGTCCCAAGAGACATTCTTGGCAAGGAGGCTAATTGAGGGTACAACCATTCATTCATTGACCTCTTGGGTTTCATAGGACTGACCAGTAATAACGACCTTCATGGATCAACCTGGTAAGAAGAACATGATAAGTGAGAAGAGTCTTCCAGGAATTCCTTGGCCGGTGAGTTTGTATAATAACCCCCAATGTCACACCTTGTTAAAGACCTTTGAGATATCTAAACAATTACTCTCGTGATGAATTTATTATCGAGGGCTACACGGATTATATGTATAATGAGAGTTAAGACATCAGTATAGGACCTATAGGAAAGAAATTAAATCACAGGAGGTTGTTTCTGTTGGGTTGATCAACTTTCTTGTTGATAATAGACTCGGAAAGTTTTCTGATGGCACGAAGGTGATGAGGCGATAATATAATGGAGATGGGGGCACACCTGGATTTTTAAAAATGGCAAGTACAGATGACATCTTCCATAGAACCAAGGAAACGTTTATCCTTTAGGAGTTTAAAGAACTTTGCTAAGAACATCTGGCAAGGGGTCTTAAGAATGATTACTGGAAATGTATCCGGACCGAGTACCTTCGTAGAGTCCACGCTTTCAATTAATCTGGAATCTTCCAGGGCTGAGATCGAGTTTGTACTCCGTGAGAGTGTGGAATTCAGGTAGGGGATCACCCTTGTCGTTTAATGTTCAACGAACTTAGTCTTATCTGACGAGGATGAGATAACCTCAGGCCCATTTATAATAGTTGGCCTCTATTGAAAAATTTGCTTGTGATTTTTGAGAATTCGTGGGAATCAATTATTTTACAACTTGGATAACGTGCGTATGGGGGCACTTTTTGCATTTTTCATGATTCTCTTTCACTGATGATGGGTACTTCTGAATGAGGAAAGGCTTCTGCTACAACGTTTCTCGACATAAATATAGTAGCCGTGCTTTCGATGCGCTATAACTGCAGTACACTCAAGTGTGAACAAAGCCTGACATTTCATATTTCGCTGATACGTTTTGTGGGGAATCAAACTTTCCAGAAGGAATCCATTCAAAAAGGAAAGAGTCTATACTGGAAGTACTATTATTTCTTTTCTTTTTTTTTGTCCTTTTTTGAGAATTTGGGAAGAGGGTCGAACCGAAATTTTATTATCACGTTCTCATCCATATATTCAGATATATGTAAAGGTCTATGTTGTTATACACAGAAACTCATAATCACACACATCTACATATATATGTAGGTGCATTTGTGTGCGTGTTTGTATGTACTTATATAGTTGCTTGCACATTAATAAAATAAATTAATAAAACATTTTTATCGAACAGATTTTGATAACATGTTCGGAATATATTTAAATTTGTATGATAAATATACCACAAGAATTTCAGCTGATAATTTCTGTTTATATTAGAAATATTTTAAATTATTTATTTGGTTTATTCGGTAATATAAAATTTTATTATGCAACTTTAGGCGTGATCATTATATCGTGGATTAATTTTTTGGTAGATTTAGAAAACTAAGTAAGAAATATATTAAAATTTTCTTTCGAATAGTTTTTATTTTCCCAAGTAGTTTCAATATCATCTGAGACCATCTTCAGTGGGTTAAGTTGTCTGTGAGTATGTCTATGGGTTTCTGTAAATTTGAAACATATCAACTGCTCGTTTTTTATTGCTTATGCAACGTTCTAAATTGCTAGCATACAACGTTTCTAGATTTCCAACCAACTAGTATAATCACATGTATTGTCAATTACAAAAGTGAATGTCCTTTTACAAAATAGCTATTAGACGAAACTTAATAAACCGTGCTAAATCAAATTCTTCAACAAAAAAGATTTTCTACACTGAATTAAAATCATATTAAACAAAACCTCATTAATAATGACTTCCATAATTACGTTGATGAACAAATTAGATAAGCTATAAGAAATATTAACATACATAAAAATGAATACAATACATCATCAAATAACTCTAAACATATGTATTCCAAATAGAAAGAAGAAGAAAAATTCGAAAAACTCATAAACATTAATATATCTCCCAATGATTCAAGTAAAAAGAAAATGAATCATATACTAAACTAAATTTAATACAACCAACCTCGTTGTCCAAGACAATTCTTCTCCGCCAAAGACGAACATTGAATATGAACTTAAATGTCCTTTAGGAGATTGTATCTGCTAAAAATGTCAATACGTACATTGGCTTTACTACGCTGATGCTAAGAGACTTACATTTCATTTGGCTGAATATAACTCAACCCATCAGCTGATCCTTCTTTTAAATTAAATATTCGTACAGTGGAATTGTACACCATTTGTTCTCATTTTCCATATATATATATATATATATATATATATATATATATATACAGGCAGAACAGAATTGAATAGGCGCTCACAGAAACCGTTTATACAAATGAAGTAATTATAAACAGTTATAAGTTTAATAACTAATACTTGGTTGACATCCCTTTTGCTTTTTTTAATGCAAGGACCCTTCTAGGCATGCTAGCGATGAGTTCACGAATATAATCTTGAGGGATTTCTTGCCATGTTTGGCGCAATAATCCTAAAAGTTTGGGCTTAGAAGATGGCTTCCTGTTTTTTTTTTTTTTTGTTTTTTTTCGGAGTTTTCGATCTAATATGCCCCAAAGGTGTTCAATAGGGTTAATATCCGGGGACTGACTAGGCCATGGAAGTTTATTGATCCCATTTTGTCTCAACCAATGTTGCGTTGCTTGATCAGTGTGACATGGAGCTCCATCTTCTATAAATAGGGAGTCAACTTTGCTCATTCTACTACTTGAGAATATTGGAAGGAACCCTTTCTTTAATATAGAAACATATTTGGTTGAATTAATGTTTCCTTCACACTCCACAAGCTCTGAGCGACCATCACTCCAAATTGACCCCCCCACCATTACTGAAAGGCCCCCATGTTTCACCGTTGGCTGCAGTCTTTTTAAATCAAACTCTTGACTACAGAGTCTCCATACCCATACTCTTCCACTGTCGGAAAATAATGCGAATCTTGACTCATCAGAGAAAATGACAGTGGTTCAAAAGGTCACAGTTCTCGCCACCATCTTATGAGCCCATTCCTTTTTGCATTTGATATTGGCTGGACGGAGAAGTGGTTTCCTTCTTGCAGCTCTGCCATAGTAGCCCAGCTTGTGAAGATACCTGACAGCTGTTCTGGGACTAACATCAACTTGTATTGCTATGTCAGAGGCCTTGCAACATGGATCCTGTTCAACATTTCTTTCGACAAGACGCATGGTTCTTTCAGAGGGCCCAGGGCGGCCTGGATGAGGTTTTGTGCACTTCTTGCCCTCTCTGGTGAATTTGTACGATCACTCTATTAACAGTAGAAAGGGATATTGAAAGATTTTCAGATATTTTTCTTTGACTAAGACCACCTTCATGTTGGCTCACGATACGTCCTCACTGAAATTCGGAGGGGGTCTGATGCTCCTTTGGTTCGTGGCAGGTTCCAGTATTGTTATCTGCAATTTTAATCAAATAATCTAAGTTAATTTATCTTGGTTATAAAAAAAAATCAGAAATAAAATTTATCTTGGTCTCTATTTAATTCTTCATGTCTGTGTATATATATATATATATATATATATATATATATATATATATATATATAATAATAATATATATATAATTTTATATGCGCTGTACGTATTGGAAAGTGCTCAATATCAGTGATAGAGCTAACATATTCAGTTTATGACGACTCTGGGTTTCACGCTTTTGCGATCATCAGACAAACTGGTTTATTTTTAAAAATCGAATACATACACACACACATATATATATATATATATATATATATATATATATATATATATATATATATATAAGCATATTTTAAATATAAATATATCCTGATTTTTAGTAACAATAGTTGGTTAATTGTTTCATATTAATTTATTGTGGAAATATCTGTTTTCATAATATAATTTAGCATAAGAGGCATAAGATGTATGCATCTGTAAAAGTGTCTACACGAATAAACAACATCAGCAACTTGTTATTCGTAGAATACTACTACCACTAATAATAATCATTCTGAAGACTTTTAGGAAGAGAAACAAAGCGGGTCAAAATGGTGGACGTGGAGAAGAGTATGTTATTACGAGATTTTATCGGATAGTGAATCATTTTTGTTTTGGATTTTTGTTTGAACAACTTGTCAAATCGGAATTGGGTTCAGAAATCTGGAGAAACAACAGAACAGTTGTTTTATTCAAGTGAGGAATTATTTCTTCTTAAACAGATGTCCTTTTGTTGGCACTGCCATATCTAGAACAAGGCAATGTCTTGTTAGGTTAATCATTATATCAGCTTTATGTTCTATATACCAATATATTCGTCAGTATGAATGGTAAAGTACCAAAGAATATTGACCTTTCTATTATTATTATTGTTGTTGTTGTTATTGTCAATATACTTTGATGTAACTAACTAACTAAAGACATTAAAAATGGAAAGACAATAAACTATCCAAACGACAATGTGGCTAAAATGAGCTACGATACTGAGGAGAGTTCTGGTGTATTAAAGAGATTTGTTGTCATTTGATGCCCAGTGAAAGGCATTAGTTAAGATTGATGTGAAAACTCAATAATACAAAGAAGAACTAGCAAATCATAGATGGCGCAATTCCAGTAGACTTCAGAGAAACTGAAAGGGATTTACTGGAAAATTATATGAACCTTGCGAGAGAAATATACGCTGAGATGAAAATTAACCGCATCAGTATTGGTGCACTTGAAATAATCTCGAAGAAGTGATTGGATAACTGGAAATGAAGAATCGAAATCATTCAGAAGTCAACGTAACTAACACCAGTCAGAATACTGAGGAAGGTTCTGGATCACTAAAGAGGCTTAGTGTCATTTAATCTCCCGTGATAGAATGTTGAGTAGAATGCTGAAATATGCACAAGATGTGCTATTACTGTCTTCCAAGCGATAATCAACAGATACGACTTATGTAAAAGTTCAAATAATAATAATACAAGGGCTAATCTGAGTTACTCAAAAGTTGACATAAAAGAATAGGACACATATATGTATAACAAAGAAAGTGTGAGAGATGATACAGTTTTTAAGGGACCTGGTTTTATTTGACCTTCAATGAAACTCATGAGTTAAACACGAATAATCATACTGAACGTCTTTGACTGGCACCAGACATTAACTCTATCCCAGTTGAATCTTTTGATTTTTCTTCTCTTCTTTATTAATAATATGAATAAAGGTCAAATCTCACATTAACATTTACTGTTAGGGTAGAGTGTTTTCTCTTTCCTTTAAATTGATAATAATAATAATCAAGAAAATTGCAAGAGAGTCAAGTCTCCCATCGCTTCAGAAGTCTGCGTTGGTTGGTACACAAAGTATTCTATGAAAGGTTCTTTCTGTCTAAGGTCATATGACTTTATAGAGAACACCCATAAGGTAAGATCTTATATGTAAACGAAAATCGTGCGAACAAAGAAAGAATAACAATAATGAATCAAGAAAGACAACAATAGCTGTTGGAATCGTGACTTTTGGAATTATATCAAAAGGAGGAAGCAAATTCCTGAAAATCTTTAAATATATAAATTGCAAAAATCATACGAATAAATACTCGTCACATTTTGCGCAGATTTCTCTTTTTGCAGTAACAGCAATTACATATTTTTCTACCTGATTGCATGTCACCACATCTGTTTGCATCTTTTGTTGTTTCTTTAAATCTCAGATTGAGACTTGGAGGTAATTTGTAATAAACAAAAGAAAGGCAAGATTCAATAACAATAATAATATATTTTAAATATAAATTTTTTTCTTCGTGATAAATACAATATATATCCACTTCTGACATTTCATATGGTAATGACCACTGCGGCTGGGTTAGGGCCAAAAAAATCTGCCACTGGAACAAACTCTTCTAACAACGATGAGACGCACGGTCACAGAACCCGGACTATTTTTAACCTTGGACCTAGTGACCCAAATGCCAAATCAATTAATAAAAAGAAAGCGAACGAAATGGACTCACGAAGAGCATCAACAAGTCCTGACATTCTTTTTCACCGCACTCGAAAATGCACAAAAGAACATCACAGATCAGACATACCAAATATGGAGAACCACGGTAGGAACTGGTATAAGACTCTATCTCGAACCAAACATGTTTGCCGATGTCCACAGGGACATCGTGCGAAATAAAAGACTCTCAAACGCAGAAATAGATCAGATAAAACTAAATATAAGACAGAATACAAGAACCCATCACTCAAATAATAAAGAGATGAGACTGGAAATAAATAACATGACAGAGGATGAGGTTAAAACTAAAATAAATGAGATACGAAATAATAATCTCTCAGGAAATAAAACTGAAGAATCTATCTGCGACATAAACAACTGCAGTTATTTAGATTATGTCACAGAATTCCTTGAAAACAGCAGAGGTGAAATCACTGAAGCGAAAAACCACATCATTCAAATATTCAGCAGAGTATCTTGCACACAAATGTCAGTCTCCCCAAAATTCACATGACAAAGCCCAATAAAAATATTGTGCAAATGTATAATACTGCACTACAAAAACTGTTAACAGACAAAGCACTGGGAAACATCACAGAAGTAAATAATGTCATATACGCAACAGCTTTAGCAGCTAGTGTGAAGCTTGGTGTCAAAACAAGTAAAAGATAAAAAACAGGCTTGGAAGGTAAAGTTAAAGCGAGAATTAGAAGAAATTAGATGCGATCTCAAGAAATGCAAATGTTTCAACACGCAAATACAGAACAAGCGAAGATATAAAATTAAATTACTAAATGAAATTCCACCAATCACGGAATGTTTCAACAGAAACTGCCATTAAAGACACATAGAACAAGACGATATTAAAAGCGTTGTAGGTTTTATCGATAAAATAAAATATTTCAAACGGACCTTAAGAAATTTTAGAAGGAAAGTGGGAAAGTACTTATACATGTCAAAAAGACACCATCTATTGAAAAAGTGCAAAAGTATTTGGTGGAATATTTGGATCATCTCAAATAAATATAACCCCAATGCAAAATGGATACAACGAGTAGAAAGAATGTCTAAACCTCTTCAAGAATGGGAACATATAGCCAAGAATAATGTTAGGCAAGCTCTAACGAAATCCGAAAAATAGAAATCCCCAGGAAATGACAAGTACACAATTTTGGGCTCTATGATCAGTCATCAATCCATAAAACACTTGCACAAACATTATCAATGCTAATTAATAATCTCAGTGAAGTCCCAGAATGGATCACTTACAGTATTACATATTTCCTTCCAAAAACCAATAAAACAGATGATCCAAAAAATTATAATATAATTATATAAATATGTATATATCAAAAATATAATAATTATATAAAATTATGCCTGTCCACCACATATGAATTGATCACGTCGGTCCTGACGAACTGTACTTACTCTTTTCTCGAGGAAAACAACATTCTTCCATTGGAACAGGTGGGATGTCGGAGAAGTTAATATGGCTGCAAAGATCAACAACTGATAAACAAAATAATTGCAAGAAAAGAGGTAGAAATCTCAGCACATGAGGGAAAAATTAACATAAAGCTTTTGATAATGTGTCACAATCTTGGGTCCTTAAGGCTTTGGAAATGTACTAACGATAGTAAGTTTCGTTAAACACAGTATGGGACTGTGAAGGACGACATTATACCTAAATCACTTAAAACAACCAGAATATCTGACGAGGAATCTTTCAAGGAGACTACCTGCCATCCAAAAAAGAATAGCTATGGATACAAATTAAAGAAGAAAGTGTTTAATCATCTAGTCAACATATATCAAATGGATTTCGGACTAGATAAATGTGCAAAAATAATATTCAAGAAAGGTAGAATTACAGAAACACACTCAATAGATCTAAATTGTGTCACAAATATTAAGGAACTGGAAGAAGAAGAAGCCTATAAGTACCTAGGAATTAGCGAATGAAATGGAATACAGCATACCCAAGTGAAGGAGAAAGTAAAAAGAAATAATACAGACGGGTGTGTCTGGTACTGAATACCGAGTTAAATAAATAAAAAACAGTATACCAGCCATAAACATCTTGTCTGCCCCTGTGGTGTAATACAGTTTCAACATCCTTAACTGGGCCATAGATGACATTAAGCAAATGGACGCCAAAATGAGAAAGCTTCTCACTTGCTACCGCATGCATCATCCCAAGGTTGATTGTTGATCGTCTGTATGTGCAAAGATCTGAAAGAGGCAGAGGAATAATTCAACTAGAGCTGTCTTACAAAACTACAATAGTCGGTATTCAAAGATATCTGGAAACTACAGAAGACTGGATGAGGATTTGTGTCAAAGAACATGAAAGAAATAAGAACCTGTATTCAGTAATAATGGAAGCCAAAAAGTTCAAAATGGAATTTTAAGTGTGTGAAGAAATACAAGTAAAATATAATACACCTACTGCAGCTGCAAAAACCTTAAAAAAAAAGAAATCAAAGGCAAATGCAACCGACAAGATACAGAAATGATGACATGATAAACGGTCGTACCAAACAAGCTGATGTAGACAAACCTTGTACCCATCAGTAGTTACTTAGGGTAGGGTTAAAAGCTAAAAGGGAAGGTTTTATTCTTACGGCACAGGAACAATGATGACTAACTAGAAATTACTAAGCTCACATACTGAAAAATGGTGTCAGAACAAAATGCAGATTCTGCGATAAATATCCAGAAACAATTGACCGGTAGGCCTCTGATTGTGGCCCGGAAAGAAACGAGTATACACCAGAAATCAAAGGAAATATTAATAATAATATTAATATTAATATTAATAATAATAATAATAATAATAATAATATTAAGAAGAAGAAGAAGAAGAATATGTTAGTGAATGTTGTTCATCTATTGGATAACAGAGACAAACTAAATGTAAAAAGTTGTAAAAATATCTGGGTTATTCTAGAGAACAGAAAAACGTAGGAGAATCATAATGACCATGATCGAAGTAATTATAGAAGCACAGAGAGCAGTGTTCAAGAACCTTTGCAGAAAGAGTAGAAGAATTGGGATTGCAAGCAGGAATTGAAACCAGTTAGGCAGCACGAGTTCTCATCTAAAATAAGCTGGAATGCTGATAGAGTACAAGAATCACTTGCTCACAATGAAAGCCATTATCACAAACACAGACGCATATATACATATATATATATATATATATATATATATATATATATAGTTGGCGAAAAACACAATTCCAGTGCTATGTAGTGGTTCAAACATCATTCCTATTGTTGGAGATAACTTTTTCTCTCTCCTTTCGCTTCGATAATATAATAATTAATAAGTAGTACATTACATGCCCCACGCAAATGTGGCTTTAGGCCATAGTAAAAATAGATTTAATAAAGACATCTCGTCAATGTAGAGGAACCTAAAGTCACGAACGATTACGAGATTATATATTCGTTGCTTACTAGGTAGCATATATTTGTGTCTTTCTCTCAGACAAAGTACAGTATGAGGGTGTATCAAGATACTATGACTAAATTGTCTTATTAACACACACACACATATATATATATATATATATATATATATGAGAGAAATTATTAGGAGGATTTGATAATTATATTTAAGTAATTCATCGAGTGTGTTAGAAATCTCAACAGAATGCAGAAAGCACTGGACGGCCGTTTCGTCCTATATTTGGGACTCATCAGCAGTGCGCATCCACTATCGAGAATTGAAACCCTGACAGTTAGGTTGTCAAGCAAACATTATACCAACTGTTCCACTGGCAAAGAGATTGCAAATCAGACTCAACAAAGCGTCGCTCGATCAAATTTTCAGTGGTGGAACTCTACTGAGTTCTCTGTAACCATAGGACTGTGCCCCTGGAGCCACGACTACTCTCACCAAGCCGCTCACTCTAGAGCATTAGAAGCCGGTTCAAGCAATGATGTACATGATAGAAACTATTAGGAGGATGAATCCCAAATATAGGACGAAACGGCCGTCCAATGCTTTCTGCATTCTGTTGAGATTTCTAACACACTCGATGAATTACTTAAATATATATATATATATATATATATATATATATATATATATATATATATATATATATAATCAGTATGTTACAATTCTTGAGATTCTGGCAATTTTGAGGAGAATTATTCGAAACTTGGTGCAAAACTTGCTGAAGCTGCTCACAGAATTTGGGAAATGGAAGGAAATGCAACAATATTTGATTCTGCTGCCCAGAGATTGTTAAATATTGAATAATTTTTGCCTTAAATAAAGAAGACACAAGTAGACAGCAAACCTCAAATGGAACTCATCTACACGATGCTTCGATAATGAGACGCGCTCTGTTACAATGCTTGGGTTTCCTTCTACCTGACACTCCTCTTACTATAGTCTATATTTACGAGTGTAAGACGAGACCAACAATGGATTATCGGTAAACATACCTGGGATGGAGTTGCCCAACCCTCACTTTGCAGCCTTAAGAGAATTCAAAGCGTTTTCCCCGGCCTTGTGGGTGATGGCTTATTCTCAAACCTCACAACTCCATTTCCACAAACGAAACATCGTAAATCTACGAATTTACTGTTATTTTCATGGAAAATGTTCTGAAGATCTACATTCCTTAGTTCCACTAGTTAAGGCTTTTTACAGATAAAAGGTCGGGCACAGGAACGAATCCTCCTCATTCTCTTTGTATTCCACTGGTAAGAAGGAAATTCAATTTGGACAGCTTCTTTCTAAGAACCAATACTTTGTGGAACAAACTGAAATCCCTGTAATCTTAACCACCTTAAATCTACGGTCAGTCATTGTCTATCCTATATATCCTCATAATCTTCCCTTACTTCCTCCTATTATGTCCATACAACAACCTCATTCATTAACCGTATACTTTGGGCCTTGTATAGGGCGAACAATAGTAAAAAAAAAAAAAAGAAAGATAAGTGAACGACTTTCAGTTGTTTTGAATGCTTTAAAACTCAAAACAATGTAAAATCCAAACACCAACAGCTGAGAATTTCCAGAAGAAACAATGTTATCGAAATAGACCGTACCGGGATCATTATATAAGCTTCAAAAATAAGCTGCAGCACTTGTGAGCTTGATTAAAAGTAAAAGTTCTTATGATAAGACCTAATTTCCAACATGACTCTAATCAATTTACACTATTGACATTGTTCGGACTGTCGTCCTCATGTTTATATTCAACGATTAATCAAATAATATCTCACCATTCGATTGATGTCAATCATTGAGCCCAGTTTTATTAAATCTCTTCCAGCTTATGTCCAAATTCTTTAGATGAAAAATTATAATTCTTATCTGATCTGTCTATATTTCTGAAATATGGTATTCTAACTATTTGTATCATGTCCTCAACATTTTTGTTATATTCACGACGTTTCGGTCGTTGTACGCCCCGGCCTCCGGTGATATTAGTTTGGAATTTTTTCAGGAGGTTGAATGTTCTAATTCCACGTGCCATGCCTTTTTGGATAGCTCAGTTTCAGCCAATTCACCTCAGTAACTCAACTTTCGAATTGTTTGTTCCCTCTGCTTTGGCCAAGTATTGAACTCACAACTCTTTGGGTCACGTCACTTTTGGATCACTCAACCAACGCTTTTATCCACTGGGCCATGTGTCCAAAAGTAGTTGCACATCTGTATGGATCACATGTAAAAACCTGAAATTCGAATGTTGATATTTAAGGTATGCTGGCCAGCTCACAATTCGCCTACCGCTTCTTCTTTCACTCTATTTGGCTTGTTACCGGATCAAAGCTAATATCGATTGCACAGCAATCTCTGCCCTTTCCTCTCTCGTTTAAAAATGTTTATCATGATGATTGCGATAATGACAATTAGTTAAAATGTTGTCTGTCGCACATAATAATTATCATCATCATCGTCGTCATCACTCAATGCGCAGTAGTAATGGTGGAGGTGAAGGTGGTGGCGTTGGTGATTATATCGATATTTACTAAGCTTATGACACAAATGCCAATTTTACCTGCATTCAAACTTTTATCATTGCTGGGGAAAAAACCTATCTTAGCCAAAAGGCAGGCCAACAGTCAGTGAAAATATATTACGACAATAAATGATATGAAAATATTCCTTTCACCATGACGACAACGTTAAAGAAAAAAAAAAGTAACTCTAGTCTTACTTGATGATAATTATGATGATGATGACCTTAATGATAAGCCGTTGGGAATAAAAAGGTTTGTGCCACAAATAATCAGGCTGCATTCGATATTACAACGGCTTCTACTCTTCTCAAATAACGTAGAGTAACTAACGATACACTGATATGACTGCTACAACTACCACTTGAATGCCAACCATAGCCCGATGGTTAACAAGCGCGTCTCGTAGTACAGTGTCAACGAATATCCCAGGAGTCTCAGAACAATAGCCTTGTGTCAGACTTCGCTGACGTTAATAATTACCTACAATCGCGACCACATTTAATACAGCTTCTTTAGTTCTTAAGTGATTTTTTTCTTACGACTAATATTTTAACATTAGATGTTTAATGATATCACGGGTAGGATTTTTAAAAATACGTTAAAATTTCAATCCTGTGAGTATATATATGCTTATGTGTGCGCATGTGTGTCTACGTCTCTGTGTGTGTGTGTGTGTGTGTGTGTGTGTGTGTGTGTGTGTGTGTGTGTGTGTGTGTGTGTGTGTGTGTGTGTGCTGTAAACCCACAAATTCTGTTAGTCGAAATTTAAAAACGGAATTGATAATCGCGTGATTTAAAAAGCGGACTGCATTGGTAGACAGTACGTGGTATAAACTACTTCACTTTTTTTTACTTCCATTTAGGCATTTTCTAAGCTAAAAATGACATATCTTTACAGCAGTAAAAAAAAGACTGGTGAAATATACACCATGTCTTTTATTTTTTATCATTTTTTGTAGTAAGATTCGGCATTCAACCAGTGGTAAGAAATTAAGACAGGCATGAATAATTGCTTAGGTTTCTTCTATAAACTGGATCCTTTCAGAGTGTGGGCGATTATGGTTTTCCACAACCGCCTATGCCTTGTAGCCCTTTTGTATAGTTTGTCGTTTCGTTCTGCCATCAGTTAACACAAGCTCCCTCTGTCCTCTTTAACCTAGAAATGCCCTTTGAGCGTCAAATTCTCCAAGTCTTCTTTCCTCATTATATATTCAAGACATTCCTGCTGCCGCTTTCTGTTTCCCAGTAGAAACTCGCTTTCCTTCAATACTTTCTCTAGAAGGTCTTGTAGTATTCTTTCTGTATCTTCCATCGACGCAGTGTCATCTGCGCATCTTATATTGTAGAGTCTCCAGTTCCCCTGGGATAGACTCGTTGTAGAGATTGAACAAATCTGGTGAGAAGACACATCTTTGTCTTACACTTCTTTCGATTTTCGTTTACCTACTCAATTCATTTTCTATCTAATGCAATGTAATTTGTTCCCAGCATATGTTCCGGATTATTCTACCATCTTACTCAAAGATATCTAGTTTTCCTAAAGTATATATACGGCAAATGATTTTACTGTAGAAATGAACTGAAGATCAGAAAGAATGAATTGTCACTGGTAAGGAATTCATGCAAGCAATAACAACAGAGAATACGTCTAATATTTTAAATTATCTCCTCTCTCTTGATTTTTGGAAATGTATTATTATTATTATTATTATTATTATTATTATTATTGACATGTGACCTAGTGGTTAGAACGATCGCTCATCGACAATGAAACACGGAATCTAATCATTGGTCCATTTGTCAGGAAGGAGAATACTTGATGTTATTGCCTTGAGAATGAAATCCCAATGTGTGGCACCATTGGAAAGTACCCGAAAACAATACCACGGTTTGATCCAAGTCTTATGAGTAAAATTGGGTAAATGCAACTGTTCGAAGGCTAAGAACGTCATAAGTCATCTTGACTTGAGCGTACTGATTTTGTACAAACTGTTGATCACGCCAGATAATATCCTCCCTCCCAGAAACTCTAACTAATGTCCGCTCAGAATAATTACAGTATAAAGCACAGTTGGGCTCTGTGGGCGCAGAACAAACACAAATGTGCCTGAGCAAGTGTCTGCAATAGGTCTATGCCTTAGCAGACGAGCGGCCATTATTATTAAATAATATTAACATAATTTTTGTACTTGTAGGTTTTAATTTTTCATTCTAAAATGTTGAGGTGAACATTCCTCAATACAAAGTGACACGAAATCTTTCTAAAGCTCAAACTTCTCGAAAATTGGATGCTGATATTGTTAACTTGATATTTTATTTAATGTTTTTTATTAAATTATTTTCCAATTTCCGATTTTGTATTTAACACTTTTGCATCTTCGACCGAAATGGTTATCAATGGGAATTAAGTGACAACAAGCCTCCTCAAATTTCTAGCACCATTTGTACTATTAGTACTATTAGTATGTCTTTCATTTGTGAAGTTCTCCACAGTTTCGTTTCTTTTGTTGCTTTCATATGAGTCCCTTTTTATGAATTCTGTTTAGTTTTTTCACTGCTTTCCTCTGCTTTTCTTGCCTTCCATATCCCTTGTGTGTGTTAAATTCTGCAAACCTTCCTTCCTTTTTATACTTCCTATTTTCCTATTCTCTTTAAAAAAAAAATTCTCATTTCTCAATTAATCTTCCTTTTGTATTTTCAATATTTATCGACAGAATTACATCATTGTTACTTCAAATTTGTTTTTCATCTGCAAAGAATTATTGATCATTTATATGCCGTTTTCCTTCAGGAAGTGGGCAATCATGGCTCACCTCGATTTCCAATCCGTTCTAGCCATCAGCAATATTTATCTTTTTAGTATCCATCCCTTTCCTTGTTCTGCTATCCATTTAAAAAGAAAATCTCCATATAGGGTTGTTACTCCCTGTTTACCTCTTCCCCTCTTAACATCACTTAATGCCAAATTGCTCCAATTTGTTTTTCCTCATTCTATGTCTCAAACGTTTCAATTGTCTCTTAGTATAAGTGCCATTTTTGTTTCCATTTTCCTTTAAATGTTCTCGTTGCTCAAATGCTTCGTACATGGCATTCTCAGCATCCTTCTGTTGAACGACTTCTCTGTCGCCTGAAGTCATATACGAGGAAATTTGTCAATGCTATATAGGAATATTTGGTAAAACATAGCAATTCAGCACTACTGTATTTTTGTAACAGAAATTATCTGCTTGTTCATACGTTCTTTAGCTTTTGGAAGGCCTCTTTCGCTATCCCATTATGACTTCGGATTTTTGTGTCAACTATTTCTATCGTCGCTTAAAAGGATAATTAAATTTCTGTACTTGCTGGATTTTCACATCTCAAAGGTGTAGCTCGCATCTTGGTCAGTTCCTCTGACTAGCGACAATACATTCTGATATTCTTTTTTTTTTTTTTCTCTTTTCTTTTCCATCTTGTCTTGGAGTTCCTTCAATTTTCTTTATCTGTGTACCATTAACACTGTGTCATCAGCATATCTTATGTTGTTAAGTTAATGCCTAACAGTAAGAAATCCTGATCGGACTTCTAGTACTTATAGGAGGGCAAAGGTTGAATAAATCCGTCCCTTTCTATGTTTCTCTACTTGCTCAGTTCGTTATTCATGAAAATTCTAGTCATAATAATATACGAAATAAAGAAATGCATTTATTTCAGAATTTCATAGAATCTTTATGAAAGTATCAATCTTAATAATGTGTGGAATGATGAAAAGCCTTTATCAAACAATTTTATTAAAATGCTAGTCTAAATGTGTTGAATTATGAAAGAATTTCAGCGTGAAACTGCAGACAACTGTTATGAAGATACTCGTCTAAAATATTGTGCAAAATAATTTTTAAAAATCCCAGAACTGTAGACAACAATGTACAAATGAGGAAATAACTTCTTTTCAGAACCTCATAGGACGAATCAAAAATCTGTTATCAAATGCCAAAGTTAGAATAAATGTAAAGAAGCCAGAACATCTAGATTTTGACTGACCGAATTTCACAGTAGAATCACTCCACTAGAAAAATAATGCCATACACTTATTTCAACATATTTCTTGGTTTTATGCCAAATCTTGCAAAGAAAAAAGAGATTTCGTTCGAGAGAGACATATCTCTATATCAGAATAAAAAAAAAACTAGGCTTGCAGCTAAATGAGTCATATAGTTGTCGATATGCCGAAAAGACGTTAAGTCACGTTTCACGTTTTCGTGTCAACTGAATGCCATTGCTTTTGTTGCAACTACTATCGTCGCCTCAGCCATCCGCATCATTATTCAATGTATTGCGACCTGTGTGGGAAAATACAGCAGCACTATTTCTGCAACAGATGTAAATATTTCTAGTTCTATTTCGGTGACTTCTAACAATGATACTACTGTAGCTATTCATCCATTTGGTGCAACGAAGCTTTTTATAACAACAGCTGCTGCCGCTTCTCCCACGATAACTAAATTTACGCATGCGTACAACACGTATACTCACGCCCTCCTCAGTTCTTTGCGCCATGATCGATGCTACTACTGCCAATGCAATTTTACAGTTGATATACTGCTACTACAAACAACAACGTTATTAATTATGTAATAGTACGTTGAACGCCTCGTTAGGTACTCCACGCTTGGGGGCCTTGTGGCAGGTCGTGTTAATAAATTGTTCTTCTTGCAGTGGTGTTATAGTTAACGCGACCTTCTCTATATAAGTCTGATTCTTATTACGAGTCTTACATTTTTGGCTTTGTACTAATCTAAACTAAGTTAGTTAAACAGCTTTGTGGTTGAGATAGTTACGTATATCCCATTTAGTGTCAGTGATTAGAGTTCAAATTTCGGTAAAAAAAACCAAAAAACTTTAAGGCAATAAGGTTGTGTTTCAATCTGGAAAAAAATGTCTATTCATATTTCTGCCATTTATTATATTAAGTTATGTTGAAGAAACGTCAGTAAATGCATAAATTTGTAAAGAAAGGAAACTTTATTTTCACTGTTTCGTTGCTTAAGGTATGGAACTGGTTAGTGGCGACATCAATGCTACTATTTTTTAATAAAAGGTTTCCATTATAAATTGATTGTATTTCGTGCAACTATTGTGGCTAATTTGCATTACGCTTTTCTGGTTTCTTCGATTTAGTCATCAATATCTCTGCTGTTGCATTTAGCGATGAGATTTGAGCAACGTAGATTTTATCAGAGTGTATCTTTGTTTTTAATGTTTTTAAGCTTATTTAATACACGACATTTGATATATTGTGATGATCTTTGCTCTTCTTAAAGATTTCAATGACTACTTTACGTTTAATTTGCGTTTTAAAGAATCTAATGCTTGGACTTTTATCTCCCCTTCCAACGTCGTAAAGTAGCTACCATTTCTATAAATACTTTCTAATGAACTATCCTCTCTTGTATCTAGATTTTGTGAACTTAAGCGCAGTACTAGATTGGAAGTTAGGTCTCATCATTTTGCAGTTTAAATAGCTACATGTAACCGTAAGTTCTGTGCTAACAGTTTCTTCTATCGCACTTCTAGCTTGTGGTACTCTCTTTGGTCAATCATTATCTTCTGCCGTATTAATTCTTGTTCTTTTATTGTCTTTTCTCCTAGTATATTTTTCTTATATTCTCCATTACTCTGTAACCCTTGCGACTTAGTGGCTTTATTGCCTTGGTTGAAATGATAAAAACTGAAAAGGAGAAGATCGACAACTACAAAGATTTAAAGTAAGCAATTTTGAAAGTTTAGGAAGAACAAAGCAATTACAGTACCAGTGATCATTGGAGCACTGGAGTGTGGTGCAAAAACATTCATAAAATCTTACGATATTGGATTGGGACTTAAAAATACAGCTATTGCAAAATGCTTGCTTACTCAGAACAATAAAGATCTTTCGGGAAGTATTCGATACAACCTGAGCATGAAAAGAAGAAATGATAGGTTTATTTTATTAAATCGCAAGTGGTGACCTGAAAATAATTTCCTTTTGTTGTGAATAATAATAATAATAATAATAATAATAATAATAATAATAATAATAATAATATAATCAAAGATCGTGCTGGGATGCGTACATGAAATTAAGTTTAAGATAAAATTCTAAAAAAAAATGAAAATAATTTTGATACATTCTAATATATGTCCTGAAAAAGTTATTCGTTGCTTAACAAGGAGAGAGAGGGAGAGAAAGAGAGAGAGAGAGAGAATCGCCGTAGATATATTCAATGTTGTTTGTGAAGATAAGGATGAAAGTCAAAAAAGAATTCCGCTTACATTAACCGCCGCGTCCATCTTAATAATGGATGATGAACAAGAATATATTTGATAGACAATGATTGTGTTATCAAGATAAGCGTGATATTCATGTAAAGATACTTATCATGTAATAATGGGGGATAATATTCCGATAATGATGATAAGAACTTCCATACTGATTATTACAATCCTGTTATAACATTGCATCCGAATAATTATGATAAAAAGAATCTCGTAATCAGAATAGTGTTACTTCCAGAATAAAATAACAATTGTATTGCGAGGGATGAAAGGAGAGTAGTTTAATAATAATAATAATAATAATAATAAAATTCTTGTATTCTCGAATAATGATGATGATTGTGTAATAAAAAAGTATGCACTTACAGTCGCTTAGCAACAGTATTGATCTTCATCTTTAATAATATTGATCAATATCGCTGATAAACGATAATGAAGACTATGTAATGAAAATATGTTTGTAGCGTTAAATGTCAAGAAATGGAAAAACTGCAGAACACAGATGTATGCAGATAAGGAGAAGAGAGATAGCAGGACAGAAAATGTACTCTTCTGTAAGGACGTAATAAATCTAAAGCGAGAACAAAGATTATGAGAAAAGTAAACGTATTACTGAGATGCAATGAATACATTGGAAAGTTCTTCTATAACAGAGAACAAACTATAATATAGAAAAGCATGGAATGACCCATAAGATTAAAATCGACGAGATTATAGCAGAGATTATGATAGCCTTAGACCGTTTGAAATCAATTTTTCTAGTGAACTCCTAAACACATGACAACAGTGAAATATCAGAGAATCACAGCAGGTGATAAAGAAACTAAGTGCGAATGAATGCGAACAACGTCAGACAATTATATACACATAACGAAACTATTAATTCTGACATTAATGATTAAATCTCATAGCAAAAGTAGACTGAATTAGGGTTAGACACTGGAACAAAAAATGCAATTTTTTATCAAAATGTTATCAAAGCAAACAGTACTAGTATTGAACAATCTTTATATATGTTTCATAGATTCTAAAGAGGCATTTGATAAAGTAAGATACTTTAAATGTAAAAATATTCTTGATTTACACCGAAAAGATATTCACATAATCTGCAACCTTGACTGGGAATAAACAACTTGCATACGGTGGAGATCAAATTTAATGAAAAAAAAAAAACAGAAAGTGGAATGCGACAAGGATGTTTTCTCAATGGATTTTTTCAATTTGAACAGAAGAGTGATTTTAATAAAGATCAGGAGACTTATCAGGATTTATGATTACCAATCTTAACAACTCTATTAATGGCAGATTCGAAAGAATGGCTGAGGAAAGCATGATTGAAGGACTAACCTTTAACTATAAGAAGGCAAAAAACATGATCTTCAGAGAAAGGAAAATGTATATTACGTATCTGAGATGTCAAAATCGAGCAAGTGCTGAAATTTATCTGGATGTTATAGTAATAAAAGACGCTAATGTAAGAAAAGATGATATAGTAACAAAATATATCATAGTATTAAAATATGCTAGAGTAAAAGAAGATGCTATAGTACAGAAGATGTTATAGTAAAAAAATGATATAGTAAAAAACATGATATAGTAACAGATAATAATATAATAACAAAAATACTATAGTAACAAACGATGCTATAGTAATAGATGCTATAGTAGCAAAAGATGGTGGAGGAACAAAAGATGATATAATGACAAAAGATGCTATGGTAGCAAAAGATAGTGTAGGAACAAAAGATGATATAATGACAAAAGATGCTATGGTAGCAAAAGATGATATAGGAACAAAAGATGATATAATGACAAAAGATGCTATGGTAGCAAAAGATAGTGTAGGAACAAAAGATGATATAATGACAAAAGATGCTATAGTAGCAAAAGATGATATAGGAACAAAAGATGATATAATGACAAAAGATGCTATGGTAGCAAAAGATGATATAGGAACAAAAGATGATATAATGACAAAAGATGCTATAGTAGCAAAAGATGATATAGGAACAAAAGATGATATGATGACAAAAGATGCTATGGTAGCAAAAGATGATATAGGAACAAAAGATGATATAATGACAAAAAGATGCTATAGTAGCAAAAAGATGATATAGGAACAAAAGATGATATAATGACAAAAGATGCTATAGTAGCAAAAGATGATATAGGAACAAAAGATGATATAATGACAAAAGATGCTATTGTAGCAAAAGATGATATAGGAACAAAAGATGATATAATGACAAAAGATGCTATAGTAGCAAAAGATGGTGTAGGAACAAAAGATGATATAATGACAAAAGATGCTATAGTAGCAAAAGACGATATAGGAACAAAAGATGATATAATGACAAAAGATGCTATGGTAGCAAAAGATAGTGTAGGAACAAAAGATGATATAATGACAAAAGATGCTATAGTAGCAAAAGATGATATAGGAACAAAAGATGATATAATGACAAAAGATGCTATGGTAGCAAAAGATGATATAAGAACAAAAGATGATATAATGGCAAAAGATGATATGGGAACAAAAGATGATATAGTAAGAGAAGACGGAATGTATAATACGGAAATCCAAAATAGCATCAGAGTAGCAAAATATACTTTCCAGAAACGAAACGTTGGTTTTAGAAACAAAAAGAAGGTCGCTCGATTGCCATATAATATATAAAAGAGTAGTGAATGTTAAACTTGAAACAACAGAAATGTGGTACTACCGATGAATATGGACAGTGTATATAAGAAAGGAGGAATTTTTAAGGAGAATCTGAAGTACGAAGAAACCAGGACTAATAATCAAAGAGTGGCAGCTAAAATTTTGGGAACCCACAATAAAGAAAGAAGCCTTAATTACTTACAGGGTATAGGGAAGGAAAGTGGGTTTGTAACAGCAGATAACAGATAAAGGATAAGAAATACAAAATGGAGAGATAAAGGAAAAAAGCTAATTAGTGTAATAAAAGACAGAAAGTTGTGGAGAGACATTATCGTTCACATTTGGAAAGCATATGACACATAGTGGTTATGGCATGAAAGTAATCTGGATAAGAATTAAAGATTTGATAATGATAATGAGTGTTATAACTTACGATTATATTAATTTCATTTTCCTTTTTATTGATCAGGACGATTGTTTATGAAGATTGCCAAACGTCATATATTCAGAGTTTAGGAGGGAGTAAGTTTATTTGAGATTTTATTCAATGAATGTCCTCGAAAACGAATCCGTGTCATGTGGAGGCAAAAGGGAGAAATATTTACTGACTAAACAAAGTTCCACGTGTCGGCTTGTCCAGAAGAAAAATAATGTGCATTGTCAGTGTGAGACTCGAAGGATATGTAAATTCTGAACAAGATTCCCGTTGTGCTATGCAAATTACGTTCTATAAAACAGGTAACTTGATCGCAGTCGGCGAGTTTGTCTACGAGTCGTTTAGGACAAGTTCTTGAGACGTACGACTGCTGGATTGAATTTTATCCTCCACATGAAATTTTGTTACAAACTATTATCTCTAAAGTGAATCCTCACAAAGCATGTGAACCTGATTGTATCCATGCAATAATCCTTAAGAAATGCGCTTCTGTTCTCTTTACAATAAATATCTGACCGCTTCCTACTTTCTAGCTTGTTGGAAATCCTCTTCTGTAGATCTTGTCTTTAAGAACTCAGGCGAACCTTCTGATCCTTCTATCTACCAGTCTATTAGACTTCTATCACTTTTTAGCAAAGTACTTCAGGCCCTATTCAACTCTTAATTGTTTGAGTATCTCACATCGCAATGTCTTCTCTCAGATAAGCCATATGACTTACGCGTCTCTAGGTCAACTGCTGATGTATTAACGATTATTTCTGAAAGTGTTTATCAAGCTTTAGATAAGAATAGTGAATCTGGGCTGTTGCATTGGACATTTCGATAACATTTGGCATACTGGTTGAAAGGTTGTGGCATTTCTGGGCGAATTTTTGACTGATTCAATCTTTCATATCATATCGCGAAATGAAAGTTGTCCTGGACGACCACTCTTCTAGATCTTCTCGTACCCCAGGGTTCTATCTGTGGACCTACGTTGCTCCTGATTTTCATCAATGACCTTCTTAGTGTTTTCAGCTCGCAACCCGGTATCTACGCTGATGACACAACTATTTACTATTACCATTAATAGTAAGTCTGATTAGTTCAATCAGGTCAAATTGACAGCTGGTCTCAAAAGCGACCTAAAATCTACTGTTAATTGGACCAATGTATAGCTTTTTAATTTTAACGCCTTCAAAACAAAACCTGTCTCTTTTAATCATCTGAGAAACCCCTTTCCATCAGCATTGCTGATGCTAACCACGTGGAGCTCTGACTCGTCGCGCCTTTTTGGCCTCAAGTTCTCTATTGACATGAGTTAGAAAGTTTATATTGTATCAATGGTTATGTCTGTTGCTAGGAAATCTGGTACACTGTGCTAAACAACTGTTTCTCCATAATTTATTTTACATGCATATAAGCCTACCAATTTAAAAGTTAAATATTTTCCCTGAAGCATTCCATGTACAATGAAGACGTCCATTCTTGTCAGCATTTTTCATCAAATTTTCTCTTTGAGATAAATGCATGCAGATGTAGCATTGTCTTTGGGTTCTTTTTCCAAGTTTTATTTACAGTCTATGAATTGATGTGAAATCTACAGTTTCGAATGAATCATTTAAAACCAAATAATGAACGTGTGCATATCGTTAAAAAAAAGGTTTAAATCATCAATTAATGATATCCGTTGACCTCCCACCCCCAATAAAACATCCGTGGGTGATATCCGCTGACACACAATGGGGCATTAATTAATGATATCCACTGACCCCAATGAAGTATCAATTGATGATATCCGCTGAGTCGCAATGAAATATAAATTGAAGACTTTCGACGTTTACATGTTAATGCCGACAAACTCCAACACAATGATTAATACCATCAGTTATTTGCGTTTTATTTTATACTTATGTATATAATAAACCAGGAAAGAACATCCGGAAAAATGGGTTTATTACCTGCTTTCTTTGAAGGATGATAATATGCCTCTCATGAGTAACTCATTAAATGCATCTTTTGCTCATTATCACTGTAAGCTTTGCACAGGAAAATCAGTGTCTGTTTGCATTCCATGTAAAAAAAAAGGCTCTACTCTCCAGCCAAATTTTTACCTTCGGCAAATCCAGAAATTAATATGCTTTTTACAAAGAGGTTGGAAATTAGACTCTAGGTGACATACTCATCGTCTTGAGATCTTGATGACGATATCGACCTTCAAATGACCCCTGAATGTCAACGTAAAGAAACGTAAGAAAGCTGAGACGTTTTTTATACCCCAACCGCGTTCAGACACAACATTGTACGATCCATGCAATCATTGTGTGCAACGAAGCGAAAAACAGTTTCACATATTCAGGAGTTCCATCTACAAGATGCCTTCTATTTACAGATCTGCAGATCATTTGTTTCACTAGTATGTCCAAATTAACTGGAAATCTTCGGTTTGTAAGCGATAGACATTCCGGAAGCAAACCTTGACTGTATTCTTAGATATTGTGATTTTTTCCACTTGTGAAATCACCGTGAACAGTAAATGCAAACAGCTGTACATTTCTTTTTACATGAAACTGTTGTGGTAGGATCCACCTAATTTGCATAGTGGAGTACCGACCATATAAATATGGTTGGTACCGGGAAGAGAGGGAGGAATCAAGAGATTCAACCAGAGACTCTGCCCGACTGCGACTAAGTCAACACATTCTCCAGAACGGTCTTACCAGGAATATACAAAAGACTATATGTAAATATTGTGTACACTTTCTTGTTTCAATACATTTTGTTCTAAGTACCTTTTGTGTTGCATTATTATTCCATGCATTAGTCAAGTTTCAACAGAAACCAAGAAATCTATCGTATAATCACAACAGATACGGCTGTCTTTCCAGGCATCAAAGATGCTACAATTTAAAATCAAAACATCTTGAAAATTTACTAAACCTCTTCAAGGTCTAATATGCTGTTGTTTCTAGGCTCACACCTAGTTAGAAAGAGAGAGAGAGAGAGAGAGAGAGAGCTTTGGGAGTCTAATAGTATTGGTTAACAAATACGTATAGCTAGGCACTTCACTTGTATGTATTGTATTCTCAAAAACAGTTTCACTCTTATGGTGTTACACCAAACTAAACTAAAGTTAGTAAAGATCAATCAGGAAAGTACTTTGATAATTTTCCCAAAGTTTAACTGCAAAAAGTAGGAATTACAATAAATTTAAGCAGATTTTATAAGTAAAGGAAAATATTGGATCGTAAAAAAACTCTTTCTATTTCCAACTATTTCTAATTAATCTAGCATAATCCTATTTATGCCATCTTATAGACACTTTCCACTTGTATGGAGATCGTTCCATCTGTGATCATCATGGAACTCCAATATTTGCCTCATAGTCCTTTGGTTCATTACACTAGCCTCCCTCAATATGCGATGAGGTGATAATCCTACGAACAGAAAATGGCAAGCGGCACCATTAACTGAAATATTATTCTGTCACACTGCATCTTTTTCAACGTAATGTTCAAGGTACATTATTTGCTTTATCCATACCTCATCCCCAATCTATACAAAGCTGAAGATCTTAACCACATCTCCAAAGACCTTTGTATCGATATCTCTATTTATGCCCACAGTTTTTCAATGCTTTTCAAACGAAAATCAACACTACTATTATCCGTTAGCACCTCATCCACCGTCCCATAAATGCCCCTCCTTCTTCAGTATCCGAACAATTTCAATTCCTACCTTCATCTATCTACAAATGGCTACTCTTACGGGTTCACAAACAATCATTGGTATATGCAACAATTGCCGATAATGTGTCACGTCAACAATCTTTTCTCGTCGACTTTCACCTGGATTTCTTCCATCTTAGATACACCGGGTGCGGATTCACTTGACTGACACCAGTTACGACTCCTGATCACCTGAAAATCAGCCTCTTTAGTTACATCAGGGCCATCAGAAATAGAATTTTATCCACCTTCAATTACTAAAGCCAGTGTAATTACGCGATCTCCTGAACATTAAACTGCGACCAATCCGCTGTCTGGGTCTTCTGCCACACTCCACCAGGTTTTCCTCACCCTTTTGAGAGCGTCTACACTATTTTTCTCAGTTAAACGAAGGTTACGTGCAGTTTTAAGTTAAATTCACTTGGTTATTATCCTATCATTTGCAGAGATCGATTAAGAATCATCTTCTTTATTTCTTTTCGTTTGAATTCTTTTCCCAGAGACAATCACTGATTTCACGCCCCAGAGCACAGTAGCAGAAACAGTTCAGATTTAAAACCTTCAAATTCTTCTATATATAATAGCTGTTGTGGTAAACCCTCTTACAGTATAATGAACTCTTCCTCCTCTCATAAATACAAATTGAGGGAGTCGGATGAGAAGAGTGGGAAGTGGAGTGGAGTAGTAGACGCAGTGCTAACCTACTTATTACTAACACTATTATTTTGTATTATATCTTCAATATACTTTTTCAACCTACCTTCGTCTTCCGTGTCTTTCTTTCTGGACCCTAAACAGGCCACAACAATAGCAATCATATCTTTTTCATGCTTTATTTTCTACCTATCTACTCTGACGTGCCAAATGTCATGGAGTGGGTATCTAGTATCATTTAGGAGCTCCTCTAGTCTGGCGTAGTGTATTAATGCCACAAGTGATCGGAAGAACTCGGGAAGGATGTTGAGATATGTCGTTTTAATAAGTGTACACAAATCTTTGGTATTTATAGGTGCAGGGTCTTTCGCGTAAAGAGATGCACCACAACATTTGTCACAAATCTCTAGGTAACACTTCAAACAAATTCTGGTTAACATAATGCATTATCCTGCTGGAATCGATGTTGGGGTGGATGGTGTCTATGAAGAGGTGCAAATGTTTAAGCTGACACAATGTCACGTGAACACATCTGACGGCATTATGGAACCACCACTAGAATACAAAATGCTTTATTGACAACTGGGATCCATGGAATCATACGTCACTATCACCCGACCCAGGATTACAGATGTCACGAGCTGAAATGCGACAATGTGTTTAGTGTCATACTATTTATAGGGACACCTTGGAGAATCTTGTGCTCCTATATTCCATGAGAGCTAAAGAAGACTTCTCTGACCTTTTTGAAATACGACTGATTTCTCCGGCATTGAATGTAGATGCGATTTGAGTCAGTGTTACATGCCTGTTACCAAAACCAAATCTTGTCGGATACCACTGGTCACTTGGACCCGTCCTCAGCCACTGTGTTGTCCACGGTCAATGGTAATGCTTTCCATCATATATTACAAATATCCATGTGACACCTTAGAATAAGAAATGTCAAATGTCTACACAATTTCAGAATTCCATCTAGTTTCCACTATCATACGACTTTCGAACTCCTATAATCCACCTTGTATATCCATACCGGTATTCACACTGATAGCGATTTTCTAAGCCCGGCTTAGATGTGGCACAAGGCCGAAAGTATGGGGTACCCAGTGAGGATCGAAGTCACTACTCAGTCGTAATTGATCTAGCAAGACAAGCTTCCTAACCATTACACCACGTCGAGGTGCCCACGGTATTCACACTGATATACTAGATATCAGAGCACAAATGATACAGGCTTAAGTATTTTCATGATGTGAAAGTGTGGTGACGCCACCTACTTTTACCTTTACATAACTGTTATCCATGACTTTTGGTACGTCAGTGTAAGACAAAAGCCCATCGCTAACATCACACACTTTCTTATTTAGGCACACAGGATAATCCTTTTCTCCACTCCACAAAATAGAGAAACTGGCTTTCCCTTTACTTTATCTTCCATTTACTTTATCTTTTATTTCCACTTTAAAAACCAGTTCGGCCACCTTGTCTTTCTTCAGTCTGAACCCGAAGCATAGTCCTCCTTCGAACTTGATTTGCACTCAAGCCAAATTACTTTAAATGATCCATTTATTCATCTGTTGTCACGAGCGTTTGAAGGAAGAATACCTTTGAGGATGAAATTGAACAAAGACAAAATGGCTTTTGTTCACAAATACATCAACTGTATATGATTTAATGATCCTTTTTCATTCTATCCACATTTTTCGATATTGTCTTGAGAACGGCTGCTCTTTTTCAAAATTCAATCCAAATCCTAACCTAATTATGTGAATTGTTCTGCACGTGTAATTCACCAACTGTTATAAATTCCCTAACTGTAGATAGACTTATTTTATATCAACATTTGCAAACCCCATCATATGTTTCCCGACTCTTGCAAAGTTTTCTCCAATTACAGTAGCGTCTCCTTTTCAACACTATTTAATTCTCAAAAGCCCAACACTGGCCATATTTCTTTCTTTTTTTTTTTTTCATTGATCAAACTACCGTCATGAACAGAGGCACTTCAGTTTCCACCTTCTCCTCCGAGGGAATGAGAATGCATTTTTAATTGACGTTTCTAATTCTTTGAGAAATTCGACTTTTGATCTTACAAGAAATATCCCCCTCCTCTAAGGATAATTTCGATCACTATCCTCTGTTCTTATTTGGGGGGGGGGTTGTACGCTTACATCACTTCGCGCGTTTCGCATCCCTATTTCTTTAACGTTGAACCGACTGATCCCATGTATATTCGTTAATATATAAATATCATTAATAATCTTGTCAATCCTCTCCCACACACTATTAACTTCTCAGTATTGCTGCCTCTGCAATCTCTCTTCCACTCTTTTTGTACAACATCACACCATAGATGTTCAAAGAAATAAAAGGTAGTCATTCAATCCGTATCAACATTACTTACATGAAGTGTTAACTACTGGCACAAAAGCTTCCCTCTCTATCTCGTTAACCGTTTCCATATGTATGTGTGTGTGTGTGTGTGTGTGTGTGTGTGTGTGTGTGTGTGTGTGTGTGTGTTAACATAATAATCCGGTGCACATCCTACTGGTGACAACTATCGGTTTCTTGCGCGCTAATGTGCGTAGACATCAGATGGTCAGTATTTCTCTGTTCGGCGAAATATTTATATCCCCTCGGTAAACTCAAGCTGTTACAATGCGGTAGTTAGCGAATATATATAATATATAATGCCTTCACCAGCTAAACTCACTGAAGGTTATTTAAAGACATACACCCACATATACAAAAAAAAAAGAAACAAATAAAAAAAATCAATAAATAAATAAATCTACAAGTGTGAAAATATATTTAATAGAACCATAGGATTTCCAAAAATTTAATTAATATACGAGATTTTTTTACCTTTTTCGTTATAACTTTTGCCGATGTCTAAAAAAACGCGGATGCATACTCTTATAATAACAGTTTTATAATAACAGGGATATACATACATACATACATACATATATATATATATATATATATATATATATTATTATTATTATTATTATTATTGTTATTATTATTAATATTATTAGTGATATTGTAATATGACACATTACTTTTACTTACCTGAAATGATAGCTACTGACATAGCTACGAATGCATGCATAGCGAAGACTGAATGAATTTAATAATAATAATCAACAACAAATAACAGGTAGAATAACTATAAATAAACACATTCTGACCCACAATTATTTCTACAGAAAAACTTTTACATGAATAAATTTTAAAATATAACCCTTGTCACCTACCGTATAACTGTTAAATCAGAAATATATGACATTGTTACACATAGTGCCCAAATAACCAGTATATATAAATAGCCGAGCCACCACACAATATACTTGATTCGAAAATTGCGTTGAAGTTACGAAAAAGACTGTTGCCACATGATGTTGACTTCAGTGTCCGCTTATATATATATATATGTGTGTGTGTGTGGATAGATAGATAGATAGATAGATAGATAGATAGATAGATAGATAGATAGATAGATAGATAGATAGATAGATAGATAATCATATTCATTGATGAATAATTAATGAATATATAAAAAATAGGCAAATAATCAATAATAAAAAAATGAATTAAAATTTAACGAAGATCATGAGAAAACAACTAAAAATAATTACATTCTGACTCACAATTATTTCTACTCAAAAGACTTTAGATTCCATTATTTAAAATATAACTGTTCCCGCCTGCTCAATAACTGTTAGGCAAATACATTAAGGCAGAAATACCTGACATTGCTACCCATAATTACTTAGACTAATGAACCAGAAATGCATTGCATCGTTACCCATAATTACTTAGGCTAATACAATAAACCAGACATACCTGACATTGATACCAATGCTTAGGCGAATAAAATAAATCAGAAATACATGAATTGTTAGCTATAATCAGTTAGGCTAATATAATAATACAGAAATACCTGACACCGTTAACCATAATTCGTTAGGCTAATAAAATAAACCAGAAATTCATGAAATTCTTACCCATAAAAAGTTAGGCTAATACACTAAACAAGAAATACCTGATATTGTTATACATAATAAGTTAGGCGAGTGAAATAAACCAGAAATATATGACATTGTTACCCATAATTCGTTAGGCTAACATTGTTACCCATAATTCGTTAGGCTAACATTGTTACCCATAATTCGTTAGGCTAACATTGTTACCCATAATTAGATAGGCTAATAAACCAGACATATCTGACATTGTTACCCATTATCCGTTAAGCTAATACAATAAACGAGAAACAGCTGACACTGTTGTACATAATTAGTTAGGCTAATACAATAAACCAGAAATACCTCACAATGTTACATATAATTAGTTAGGCTAATAATCCAGAAATACCTGACATTTTTACCCAAAAACAGTTAGGTTAATATCGGAAATCAGAAATACCTGGCATTATTACTCATATGTACTTAACCTAATACAATAAACTACAAATATATGACATCTTTATCCATAATTAGATAGTCTAATACAATAAAGCTGTAATATCTGACACTTTTATAGATAATTACTTAGACTAATACAATAATCCAAAAATACCTGACATTGTTACCAATAATTAGTTAAGCTAATACATGAAACCAGAAATACCAGACATTGTTACCAATAATTAGTTAAGCTAATACATAGAAATACCTGACATATTTACCAATAATAATTAGAAACCAGAAATACCTGAATTGACATTGTTGAAACCAAGAAATACTGACATTGTTACCAATAATTAGTTAAGCTAATACATGAAACCAGAAATACCTGACATTGTTACCAATAATTAGTTAAGCTAATACATGAAACCAGAAATACCTGACATTGTTACCAATAATTAGTTAAGCTAATACATGAAACCAGAAATACCTGACATTGTTACCAATAATTAGTTAGACTAATACATGAAACCAGAAATACCTGACATTGTTACCAATAATTAGTTAAGCTAATACATGAAATACCATGAAACCAGTTAAGCTAATACATGAAACCAGAAATACCTGACATTGTTACCAATAATTAGTTAGACTAATACATGAAACCAGAAATACCTGACATTGTTACCAATAATTACTAATACATGAAACCAGAAATACCTGACATTGTTACCAATAATTAGTTAGACTAATACATGAAACCAGAAATACCTGACATTGTTACCAATAATTAGTTAGACTAATACATGAAACCAGAAATACCAGACATTGTTACCAATAATTAGTTAACTAATACATGAAACCAGAAATACCAGACATTGTTACCAATAATTAGTTAGACTAATACATGAAACCAGAAATACCTGACATTGTTACCAATAATTAGTTAGACTAATACATGAAACCAGAAATACCAGACATTATTTACCAATAATTAGTTAGACTAATACATGAAACCAGAAATACCTGACATTGTTACCAATAATTAGTTAGACTAATACATGAAACCAGAAATACCTGACATTGTTACCAATAATTAGTTAGACTAATACATGAAACCAGAAATACCTGACATTGTTACCAATAATTAGTTAGACTAATACATGAAACCAAAAATACATTGTTACATTGTTAGACTAATACATGAAACCAGAAATACCTGACATTGTTACCAATAATTAGTTAGACTAATACATGAAACCAGAAATACCTGACATTGTTACCAATAATTAGTTAGACTAATACATGAAACCAGAAATACCAGACATTGTTACCAATAATTAGTTAGACTAATACATGAAACCAGAAATACCTGACATTGTTACCAATAATTATTGACTAATACATGAAACCAGAAATACTGACATTGTTACCAATAATTAGTTAGACTAATACATGAAACCAGAAATACCAGACATTGTTACCAATAATTAGTTAGACTAATACATGAAACCAGAAATACCAGACATTGTTACCAATAATTAGTTAGACTAATACATGAAACCAGAAATACCTGACATTGTTACCAATAATTAGTTAGACTAATACATGAAACCAGAAATACCAGACATTGTTACCAATAATTAGTTAGACTAATACATGAAACCAGAAATACCAGACATTGTTACCAATAATTAGTTAGACTAATACATGAAACCAGAAATATGACATTGTTACCAATAATTAGTTAGACTAATACATGAAACCAGAAATACCAGACATTGTTACCAATAATTAATTAGACTAATACATGAAACCAGAAATACCTGAAACTAATACATGAAACCAGAAATACCAGACATTGTTACCAATAATTAGTTAGACTAATACATGAAACCAGAAATACCAGACATTGTTACCAATAATTAGTTAGACTAATACATGAAACCAGAAATACCTGACATTGTTACCAATAATTAGTTAACTAATACATGAAACCAGAAATACCAGACATTGTTACCAATAATTAGTTAGACTAATACATGAAACCAGAAATACCAGACATTGTTACCAATAATTAGTTAGACTAATACATGAAAACCAGACATTGTTACCAATAATTAGTTAGACTAATACATTGAAATACCAGACATTGTTACCAATAATTAGTTAGACTAATACATGAAACCAGAAATACCAGACATTGTTACCAATAATTAGATAGACTAATTGTTACCAGAAATAATTAGTTAGACTAATACATGAAACCAGAAATACCAGACATTGTTACCAATAATTAGTTAGACTAATACATGAAACCAGAAATACCAGACATTGTTACCAATAATTAGTTAGACTAATACATGAAACCAGAAATACCAGACATTGTTACCAATAATTAGTTAAGACTAATACATGAAACCAGAAATACCAGACATTGTTACCAATAATTAGTTAGACTAATACATGAAACCAGAAATACCAGACATTGTTACCAATAATTAGTTAGACTAATACATGAAACCAGAAATACCAGACATTGTTACCAATAATTAGTTAGACTAATACATGAAACCAGAAATACCAGACATTGTTACCAATGTTAGACTAATACATGAAACCAGAAATACCAGACATTGTTACCAATAATTAGTTAGACTAATACATGAAACCAGAAATACCAGACATTGTTACCAATAATTAGTTAGACTAATACATGAAACCAGAAATACCAGACATTGTTACCAATAATTAGTTAGACTAATACATGAAACCAGAAATACCAGACATTGTTACCAATAATTAGTTAGACTAATACATGAAACCAGAAATACCAGACATTGTTACCAATAATTAGTTAGACTAATACATGAAACCAGAAATACCAGACATTGTTACCAATAATTAGTTAGACTAATACATGAAACCAGAAATACCAGACATTGTTACCAATAATTAGTTAGACTAATACATGAAACCAGAAATACCAGACATTGTTACCAATAATTAGTTAGACTAATACATGAAACCAGAAATACCAGACATTGTTACCAATAATTAGTTAGACTAATACATGAAACCAGAAATACCAGACATTGTTACCAATAATTAGTTAGAAACTAATAATACATGAAACCAGAAATACCAGACATTGTTACCAATAATTAGTTAGACTAATACATGAAACCAGAAATACCAGACATTGTTACCAATAATTAGTTAGACTAATACATGAAACCAGAAATACCAGACATTGTTACCAATAATTAGTTAGACTAATACATGAAACCAGAAATACCAGACATTGTTACCAATAATTAGTTAGACTAATACATGAAACCAGAAATACCAGACATTGTTACCAATAATTAGTTAGACTAATACATGAAACCAGAAATACCAGACATTATTACCAATAATTAGTTAGACTAATACATGAAAACAGAAATACCTGACATTGTTACCAATAATTAGTTAACTAATACATGAAACCAGAAATACCAGACATTGTTACCAATAATTAGTTAGACTAATACATGAAACCAGAAATACCAGACATTGTTACCAATAATTAGTTAGACTAATACATGAAACCAGAAATACCAGACATTGTTACCAATAATTAGTTAGACTAATACATGAAACCAGAAATACCTGACATTGTTACCAATAATTAGTTAGACTAATACATGAAACCAGAAATACCAGACCAACAATTAGTTGACTAATACATGAAACCAGAAATACCAGACATTGTTACCAATAATTAGTTAGACTAATACATGAAACCAGAAATACCAGACATTGTTACCAATAATTAGTTAGACTAATACATGAAACCAGAAATACCAGACATTGTTACCAATAATTAGTTAGACTAATACATGAAACCAGAAATACCAGACATTGTTACCAATAATTAGTTAGACTAATACATGAAACCAGAAATACCAGACATTGTTACCAATAATTAGATTAGACTAATACATGAAACCAGAAATACCAGACATTGTTACCAATAATTAGTTAGACTAATACATGAAACCAGAAATACCAGACATTGTTACCAATAATTAGTTAGACTAATACATGAAACCCAAAATACCAGACATTGTTACCAATAATTAGTTAGACTAATACATGAAACCAGAAATACCAGACATTGTTACCAATAATTAGTTAGACTAATACATGAAACCAGAAATACCTGACATTGTTACCAATAATTAGTTAGACTAATACATGAAACCAGAAATACCAGACATTGTTACCAATAATTAGTTAGACTAATACATGAAACCAGAAATACCAGACATTGTTACCAATAATTAGTTAGACATACATGAAACCAGAAATACCAGACATTGTTACCAATAATTAGTTAGACTAATACATGAAACCAGAAATACCAGACATTGTTACCAATAATTAGTTAGACTAATACATGAAACCAGAAATACCAGACATTGTTACCAATAATTAGTTAGACTAATACATGAAACCAGAAATACCAGACAATAATTAGTTAGACCAATAATGAAACCAGAAATAGACATTGTTACCAATAATTAATACATGAAACCAGAAATACCAGACATTGTTACCAATAATTAGTTAGACTAATACATGAAACCAGAAATACCAGACATTGTTACCAATAATTAGATTAGACTAATACATGAAACCAGAAATACCAGACATTGTTACCAATAATTAGTTAGACTAATACATGAAACCAGAAATACCAGACATTGTTACCAATAATTAGTTAGACTAATACATGAAACCAGAAATACCAGACATTGTTACCAATAATTAGTTAGACTAATACATGAAACCAGAAATACCAGACATTGTTACCAATAATTAGTTAGACTAATACATGAAACCAGAAATACCAGACATTGTTACCAATAATTAGTTAGACTAATACATGAAACCAGAAATACCAGACATTGTTACCAATAATTAGTTAGACTAATACCAGAAATACCAGACGACATTGCCAATAATTAGTTAACCATGAAACCAGAAATACCAGACATTGTTACCAATAATTAGTTAGACTAATACATGAAACCAGAAATACCAGACATTGTTACCAATAATTAGTTAGACTAATACATGAAACCAGAAATACCAGACATTGTTACCAATAATTAGTTAGACTAATACATGAAACCAGAAATACCAGACATTGTTACCAATAATTAGTTAGACTAATACATGAAACCAGAAATACCAGACATTGTTACCAATAATTAGTTAGACTAATACATGAAACCAGAAATACCAGACATTGTTACCAATAATTAGTTAGACTAATACATGAAACCAGAAATACCAGACATTGTTACCCAATAATTAGTTAGACTAATACATGAAACCAGAAATACAGACATTGTTACCAATAATTAGTTAGACTAATACATGAAACCAGAAATACCAGACATTGTTACCAATAATTAGTTAGACTAATACATGAAACCAGAAATACCAGACATTGTTACCAATAATTAGTTAGACTAATACATGAAACCAGAAATACCAGACATTGTTACCAATAATTAGTTAGACTAATACATGAAACCAGAAATACCAGACATTGTTACCAATAATTAGTTAGACTAATACATGAAACCAGAAATACCAGACATTGTTACCAATAATTAGTTAGACTAATACATGAAACCAGAAATACCAGACATTGTTACCAATAATTAGTTAGACTAATACATGAAACCAGAAATACCAGACATTGTTACCAATAATTAGTTAGACTAATACATGAAACCAGAAATACCAGACATTGTTACCAATAATTAGTTAGACTAATACATGAAACCAGAAATACCAGACATTGTTACCAATAATTAGTTAGACTAATACATGAAACCAGAAATACCAGACATTGTTGCAATAATTAGTTAGACTAATACATGAAACCAGAAATACCTGACATTGTTACCAATAATTAGTTAGACTAATACATGAAACCAGAAATACCAGACATTGTTACCAATAATTAGTTAGACTAATACATGAAACCAGAAATACCAGACATTGTTACCAATAATTAGTTAGACTAATACATGAAACCAAATACCAGACATTGTTACCAATAATTAGTTAGACTAATACATGAAACCAGAAATACCAGACATTGTTACCAATAATTGAAGCTAATACATGAAACCAGAAAATACATTGTTACCAATAAGTTAGACTAATACATGAAACCAGAAATACCAGACATTGTTACCAATAATTAGTTAGACTAATACATGAAACCAGAAATACCTGACATTGTTACCAATAATTAGTTAGACTAATACATGAAACCAGAAATACCAGACATTGTTACCAATAATTAGTTAGACTAATACATGAAACCAGAAATACCAGACATTGTTACCAATAATTAGTTAAGCTAATACATGAAACCAGAAATACCTGACATTGTTACCAATAATTAGTTAAGCTAATACATGAAACCAGAAATACCTGACATTGTTACCAATAATTAGTTAGACTAATACATGAAACCAGAAATACCAGACATTGTTACCAATAATTAGTTAGACTAATACATGAAACCAGAAATACCAGACATTGTTACCAATAATTAGTTAGACTAATACATGAAACCAGAAATACCAGACATTGTTACCAATAATTAGTTAGACTAATACATGAAACCAGAAATACCAGACATTGTTACCAATAATTAGTTAGACTAATACATGAAACCAGAAATACCAGACATTGTTACCAATAATTAGTTGACTAATACATGAAACCAGAAATACCAGACATTGTTACCAGACTAATACATGAAACCAGAAATACCAGACATTGTTACCAATAATTAGTTAGACTAATACATGAAACCAGAAATACCTGACATTGTTACCAATAATTAGTTAACTAATACATGAAACCAGAAATACCAGACATTGTTACCAATAATTAGTTAACTAATACATGAAACCAGAAATACCAGACATTGTTACCAATAATTAGTTAGACTAATACATGAAACCAGAAATACCAGACATTGTTACAGAAACCAATAATTAGTTAGACTAATACATGAAACCAGAAATACCTGACATTGTTACCAATAATTAGTTAGACTAATACATGAAACCAGAAATACCAGACATTGGAAACCAGAAATACCAATAATTAGTTAGACTAATACATGAAACCAGAAATACCAGACATTGTTACCAATAATTAGTTAGACTAATACATGAAACCAGAAATACCAATAATTAGACATTGTTACCAATAATTAGTTAGACTAATACATGAAACCAGAAATACCAGACATTATTTACCAATAATTAGTTAGACTAATACATGAAACCAGAAATACCTGACATTGTTACCAATAATTAGTTAAGCTAATACATGAAACCAGAAATACCAGACATTGTTACCAATAATTAGTTAGACTAATACATGAAACCAGAAATACCTGACATTGTTACCAATAATTAGTTAGACTAATACATGAAACCAGAAATACCTGACATTGTTACCAATAATTAGTTAAGCTAATACATGAAACCAGAAATACCTGACATTGTTACCAATAATTAGTTAGACTAATACATGAAACCAGAAATACCAGACATTGTTACCAATAATTAGTTAAGCTAATACATGAAACCAGAAATACCAGACATTGTTACCAATAATTAGTTAGACTAATACATGAAACCAGAAATACCAGACATTGTTACCAATAATTAGTTTAAACAAATACATGAAACCAGAAATACCAGACATTGTTACCAATAATTAGTTAGACTAATACATGAAACCAGAAATACCAGACATTGTTACCAATAATTAGTTAGACTAATACATGAAACCAGAAATACCAGACATTGTTACCAATAATTAGTTAGACTAATACATGAAACCAGAAATACCAGACATTGTTACCAATAATTAGTTAGACTAATACATGAAACCAGAAATACCTGACATTGTTACCAATAATTAGTTAGACTAATACATGAAACCAGAAGAACATTGTTACCAATAATTAGTTAGACTAATACATGAAACCAGGAAATACCAGACATTGTTACCAATAATTAGTTAGACTAATACATGAAACCAGAAATACCAGACATTGTTACCAATAATTAGTTAGACTAATACATGAAACCAGAAATACCAGACATTGTTACCAATAATTAGTTAGACTAATACATGAAACCAGAAATACCAGACATTGTTACCAATAATTAGTTAGACTAATACATGAAACCAGAAATACCAGACATTGTTACCAATAATTAGTTAGACTAATACATGAAACCAGAAATACCAGACATTGTTACCAATAATTAGTTAGACTAATACATGAAACCAGAAATACCAGACATTATTTACCAATAATTAGTTAGACTAATACATGAAACCAGAAATACCAGACATTGTTACCAATAATTAGTTAGACTAATACATGAAACCAGAAATACCAGACATTGTTACCAATAATTAGTTAGACTAATACATGAAACCAGAAATACCAGACATTGTTACCAATAATTAGTTAGACTAATACATGAAACCAGAAATACCAGACATTGTTACCAATAATTAGTTAGACTAATACATGAAACCAGAAATACCAGACATTGTTACCAATAATTAGTTAGACTAATACATGAAACCAGAAATACCAGACATTGTTACCAATAATTAGTTAGACTAATACATGAAACCAGAAATACCAGACATTGTTACCAATAATTAGTTAGACTAATACATGAAACCAGAAATACCAGACATTGTTACCAATAATTAGTTAGACTAATACATGAAACCAGAAATACCAGACATTGTTACCAATAATTAGTTAGACTAATACATGAAACCAGAAATACCAGACATTGTTACCAATAATTAGTTAGACTAATACATGAAACCAGAAATACCAGACATTGTTACCAATAATTAGTTAGACTAATACATGAAACCAGAAATACCAGACATTGTTACCAATAATTAGTTAGACTAATACATGAAACCAGAAATACCAGACATTGTTACCAATAATTAGTTAGACTAATACATGAAACCAGAAATACCAGACATTGTTACCAATAATTAGTTAGACTAATACATGAAACCAGAAATACATTGTTACCAATAACAGTTTAATTGAAACCAGAAATACCAGATAATAATTAGTTAGACTAATACATGAAACCAGAAATACCAGACATTGTTACCAATAATTAGTTAGACTAATACATGAAACCAGAAATACCAGACATTGTTACCAATAATTAGTTAGACTAATACATGAAACCAGAAATACCAGACATTGTTACCAATAATTAGTTAGACTAATACATGAAACCAGAAATACCAGACATTGTTACCAATAATTAGTTAGACTAATACATGAAACCAGAAATACCAGACATTGTTACCAATAATTAGTTAGACTAATACATGAAACCAGAAATACCAGACATTGTTACCAATAATTAGTTAGACTAATACATGAAACCAGAAATACCAGACATTGTTACCCACTATAATTAGAAATTAGACATTATTAATACATGAAACCAGAAATACCTGACATTGTTACCAATAATTAGTTAGACTAATACATGAAACCAGAAATACCAGACATTGTTACCAATAATTAGTTAGACTAATACATGAAACCAGAAATACCAGACATTGTTACCAATAATTAGTTAGACTAATACATGAAACCAGAAATACCAGACATTGTTACCAATAATTAGTTAGACTAATACATGAAACCAGAAATACCAGACATTGTTACCAATAATTAGTTAGACTAATACATGAAACCAGAAATACCAGACATTGTTACCAATAATTAGTTAGACTAATACATGAAACCAGAAATACCAGACATTGTTTACCAATAATTAGTTAGACTAATACATGAAAATGCCTGACAAATAATTAGTTAGACATGAAACCAGAAATACCACATTGTTACCAATAATTAGTTAGACTAATACATGAAACCAGAAAACCTGACATTGTTACCAATAAGTTAGACTAAAATGAAACCCAGACATTGTTACCAATAATTAGTTAGACTAATACATGAAACCAGAAATACCTGACATTGTTACCAATAATTAGTTAGACTAATACATGAAACCAGAAATACCAGACATTGTTACCAATAATTAGTTAGACTAATACATGAAACCAGAAATACCAGACATTGTTACCAATAATTAGTTAGACTAATTTTGAAACCAGAAATACCATAACATTGTTACCAATAATTAGTTAGACTAATACATGAAACCAGAAATACCAGACATTGTTACCAATAATTAGTTAGACTAATACATGAAACCAGAAATACCAGACATTGTTACCAATAATTAGTTAGACTAATACATGAAACCAGAAATACCAGACATTGTTACCAATAATTAGTTAGACTAATACATGAAACCAGAAATACCTGACATTGTTACCAATAATTAGTTAGACTAATACATGAAACCAGAAATACCAGACATTGTTACCAATAATTAGTTAGACTAATACATGAAACCAGAAATACCAGACATTGTTACCAATAATTAGTTAGACTAATACATGAAACCAGAAATACCAGACATTGTTACCAATAATTAGATTAGACTAATACATGAAACCAGAAATACCTGACATTGTTAACTAATAATTAGTTAGACTAATACATGAAACCAGAAATACCAGACATTGTTACCAATAATTAGTTAGACTAATACATGAAACCAGAAATACCAGACATTGTTACCAATAATTAGTTAGACTAATACATGAAACCAGAAATACCAGACATTGTTACCAATAATTAGTTAGACTAATACATGAAACCAGAAATACCAGACATTGTTACCAATAATTAGTTAGACTAATACATGAAACCAGAAATACCAGACATTGTTACCAATAATTAGTTAGACTAATACGAAACCAGAAATACCTGACATTGTTACCAATAATTAGTTAGACTAATACATGAAACCAGAAATACCAGACATTGTTACCAATAATTAGTTAGACTAATACATGAAACCAGAAATACCAGACATTGTTACCAATAATTAGTTAGACTAATACATGAAAACCAGAAATACCAGACATTGTGCAATAATTAGTTACCAATAATTAGTTAGACTAATACATGAAACCAGAAATACCCATTGACATTTGTTAAAGCTAATTGAAACCAGAAATACATTAGTTAGACTTAATTAGTTAGCTAATACATGAAACCAGAAATACCAGACATTGTTACCAATAATTAGTTAGACTAATACATGAAACCAGAAATACCAGACATTGTTACCAATAATTAGTTAGACTAATACATGAAACCAGAAATACCAGACATTGTTACCAATAATTAGTTAGACTAATACATGAAACCAGAAATACCAGACATTGTTACCAATAATTAGTTAGACTAATACATGAAACCAGAAATACCAGACATTGTTACCAATAATTAGTTAGACTAATACATGAAACCAGAAATACCAGACATTGTTACCAATAATTAGTTAGACTAATACATGAAACCAGAAATACCAGACATTGTTACCAATAATTAGTTAGACTAATACATGAAACCAGAAATACCAGACATTGTTACCAATAATTAGTTAGACTAATACATGAAACCAGAAATACCAGACATTGTTACCAATAATTAGTTAGACTAATACATGAAACCAGAAATACCAGACATTATTACAATAATAATTAACTAATACATTGAAACCAGACTAACCAGACATTGTTACCAATAATTAGTTAGACTAATACATGAAAACCAGAAATACCAGACATTGTTACCAATAATTAGTTAGACTAATACATGAAACCAGAAATACCAGACATTGTTACCAATAATTAGTTAGACTAATACATGAAACCAGAAATACAGACATTGTTACCAATAATTAGTTAGACTAATACATGAAACCAGAAATACCAGACATTGTTACCAATAATTAGTTAGACTAATACATGAAAACCAGAAATACCAGACATTGTTACCAATAATTAGTTAGACTAATACATGAAACCAGAAATACCAGACATTGTTACCAATAATTAGTTAGACTAATACATGAAACCAGAAATACCAGACATTGTTACTAATAATTAGTTAAGCTAATACATGAAACCAGAAATACCTGACATTGTTTCCAATAATTAGTTAGACTAATACATGAAACCAGAAATACCAGACATTGTTAACAATAATTAGTTAGACTAATACATGAAACCAGAAATACCAGACATTGTTACCAATAATTAGTTAGACTAATACATGAAACCAGAAATACCAGACATTGTTACCAATAATTAGTTAGACTAATACATGAAACCAGAAATACCAGACATTGTTACCAATAATTAGTTAGACTAATACATGAAACCAGAAATACCAGACATTGTTACCAATAATTAGTTAGACTAATACATGAAACCAAATACCAGACATTGTTACCAATAATTAGTTAGACTAATACATGAAACCAGAAATACCAGACATTGTTACCAATAATTAGTTAAGCTAATACATGAAACCAGAAATACCAGACATTGTTACCAATAATTAGTTAGACTAATACATGAAACCAGAAATACCAGACATTGTTACCAATAATTAGTTAAAACTAATACATGAAACCAGAAATACCAGACATTGTTACCAATAATTAGTTTAGACTAATACATGAAACCAGAAATAGACATTGTTACCAATAATTGTTTAATACATGAAACCAGAATTAAAGTTAGACTAATACATGAAACCAGACATTGTTACCAATAATTAGTTAGACTAATACATGAAACCAGAAATACCAGACATTGTTACCAATAAATTAGACTAATTAGACTAATACATGAAACCAGAAATACCAGACATTGTTACCAATAATTAGTTTAGACTAATACATGAAACCAGAAATACTAGACATTGTTACCAATAATTAGTTAGACTAATACATGAAACCAGAAATACCAGACATTGTTACCAATAATTAGTTAGACTAATACATGAAACCAGAAATACCAGACATTGTTACCAATAATTAGTTAGACTAATACATGAAACCAGAAATACCAGACATTGTTACCAATAATTAGTTAGACTAATACATGAAACCAGAAATACCAGACATTGTTACCAATAATTAGTTAAGACTAATACATGAAACCAGAAATACCTGACATTGTTACCAATAATTAGTTAGACTAATACATGAAACCAGAAATACCAGACATTGTTACCAATAATTAGTTAGACTAATACATGAAACCAGAAATTGTTACCAATAATTAGTTAGACATTGTTACCAATAATTGAAACCAGAAATACCAGACATTGTACCAATAATTAGTTAGACTAATACATGAAACCAGAAATACCAGACATTGTTACCAATAATTAGTTAGACTAATACATGAAACCAGAAATACCAGACATTGTTACCAATAATTAGTTAGACTAATACATGAAACCAGAAATACCAGACATTGTTACCAATAATTAGTTAGACTAATACATGAAACCAGAAATACCAGACATTGTTACCAATAATTAGTTAGACTAATACATGAAACCAGAAATACCAGACATTGTTACCAATAATTAGTTAGACTAATACATGAAACCAGAAATACCAGACATTGTTACCAATAATTAGTTAGACTAATACATGAAACCAGAAATACAGACATTGTTACCAATAATTAGTTAGACTAATACATGAAACCAGAAATACCAGACATTGTTACCAATAATTAGTTAGACTAATACATGAAACCAGAAATACCAGACATTGTTACAATAATTAGTTAGACTAATACATGAAACCAGAAATACCAGACATTGTTACCAATAATTAGTTAGACTAATACATGAAACCAGAAATACCAGACATTGTTACCAATAATTAGTTAGACTAATACATGAAACCAGAAATACCAGACATTGTTACCAATAATTAGTTAGACTAATACATGAAACCAGAAAATACCAGACATTGTTACCAATAATTAGTTAGACTAATACATGAAACCAGAAATACCAGACATTGTTACCAATAATTAGTTAGACTAATACATGAAACCAGAAATACCAATAATTAGTTAGACATTGTTACCAATAATTAGTTAGACTAATACATGAAACCAGAAATACCAGACATTGTTACCAATAATTAGTTTAGACTAATACATGAAACCAGAAATACCTGACATTGTTACTAATAATTAGTTAGATATTGTTACATGAAACCAGAAATACATGAAACCAGACCAGACATTGTTACCAATAATTAGTTAAGACTAATACATGAAACCAGAAATACCAGACATTGTTACCAATAATTAGTTAGACTAATACATGAAACCAGAAATACCAGACATTGTTACCAATAATTAGTTAGACTAATACATGAAACCAGAAATACCAGACATTGTTACCAATAATTAGTTTGACTAATCCATGAAACCAGAAATACCTGACATTGTTACCAATAATTAGTTAGACTAATACATGAAACCAGAAATACCAGACATTGTTACCAATAATTAGTTAGACTAATACATGAAACCAGAAAAACCAGACATTGTTACCAATAATTAGTTAAGCTAATACATGAAACCAGAAATACCTGACATTGTTACCAATAATTAGTTAGACTAATACATGAAACCAGAAATACCAGACATTGTTGCAATAATTAGTTAGACTAATACATGAAACCAGAAATACCTGACATTGTTACCAATAATTAGTTAGACTAATACATGAAACCAGAAATACCAGACATTGTTACCAATAATTAGTTGACTAATACATGAAAACCAGAAATACCAGACATTGTTACCAATAATTAGTTAGACTAATACATGAAACCAGAAATACAGACATTGTTACCAATAATTAGTTAGACTAATACATGAAACCAGAAATACCAGACATTGTTACCAATAATTAGTTAGACTAATACATGAAACCAGAAATACCAGACATTGTTACCAATAATTAGTTAAGCTAATACATGAAACCAGAAATACCAGACATTGTTACCAATAATTAGTTAGACTAATACATGAAACCAGAAATACCAGACATTGTTACCAATAATTAGTTAAGCTAATACATGAAACCAGAAATACCAGACATTGTTACCAATAATTAGTTAGACTAATACATGAAACCAGAAATACCTGACATTGTTACCAATAATTAGTTAGACTAATACATGAAACCAGAAATTACATTGTTACCAATAATTAGTTAGACTAATACATGAAACCAGAAATTGTTACCAGACATTGTTACCAATAATTAGTTAGACTAATACATGAAACCAGAAATACCAGACATTGTTACCAACAATTAGTTAGACTAATACATGAAACCAGAAATACCAGACATTGTTACCAATAATTAGTTAGACTAATACATGAAACCAGAAATACCTGACATTGTTACCAATAATTAGTTAGACTAATACATGAAACCAGAAATACCAGACATTGTTACCAATAATTAGTTAGACTACCTGGACATTGTTACCAATAATTAGAAATACATGAAACCTGACATTGTTACCAATAATTAGTTAGACTAATACATGAAACCAGAAATACCAGACATTGTTACCAATAATTAGTTAGACTAATACATGAAACCAGAAATACCAGACATTGTTACCAATAATTAGTAATTAGACTAATACATGAAACCAGAAAATACCTGACATTGTTACCAATAATTAGTTAGACTAATACATGAAACCAGAAATACCTGACATTGTTACCAATAATTAGTTAGACTAATACATGAAACCAGAAATACCTGACATTGTTACCAATAATTAGTTAGACTAATACATGAAACCAGAAATACCAGACATTGTTACCAATAATTAGTTAGACTAATACATGAAAACCAGAAATACCAGACATTGTTACCAATAATTAGTTAGACTAATACATGAAACCAGAAATACCAGACATTGTTACCAATAATTAGTTAGACTAATACATGAAACCAAAATACCAGAAATACCAATAATTGTTAGACTAATACATGAAACCAGAAATACCAGACATTATTGTTACCAATAATTAGACTAATACATGAAACCAGAAATACTGACAGACATTGACTAATACATGAAACCAGAAATACCAGACATTTATTTGCAATAATTAGTTAGACTAATACATGAAACCAGAAATACCAGACATTGTTACTAATAATTAGTTAGACTAATACATGAAACCAGAAATACCAGACATTGTTACCAATAATTAGTTAGACTAATACATGAAACCAGAAATACCAGACATTGTTACCAATAATTAGTTAGACTAATACATGAAACCAGAAATACCAGACATTGTTACCAATAATTAGTTTAGACTAATACATGAAACCAGAAATACAGACATTGTTACCAATAATTGACTAATACATGAAACCAGAAATACCCAGACATTGTTAATTAATTAGTTAGACTAATACATGAAACCAGAAATACCAGACATTGTTACCAATAATTAGTTAGACTAATACATGAAACCAGAAATACCAGACATTGTTACCAATAATTAGTTAGACTAATACATGAAACCAGAAACACCAGACATTGTTACCAATAATTAGTTAGACTAATACATGAAACCAGAAAATACCAGACATTGTTACCAATAATTAGTTAGACTAATACATGAAACCAGAAATACCTGACATTGTTACCAATAATTAGTTAGACTAATACATGAAACCAGAAATACCAGACATTGTTACCAATAATTAGTTAGACTAATACATGAAACCAGAAATACCAGACATTGTTACCAATAATTAGTTAGACTAATACATGAAACCAGAAATACCAGACATTTGTTACCAATAATTAGTTAGACTAATACATGAAACCAGAAATACCAGACATTGTTACCAATAATTAGTTAGACTAATACATGAAACCAGAAATACCAGACATTGTTACAATAATTAGTTAGACTAATACGAAAAACCAGAAATACCAGACATTGTTACCAATAATTAGTTTAGACTAATACATGAAACCAGAAATACCAGACATTGTTACCAATAATTAGTTAGACTAATACATGAAACCAGAAATACCAGACATTGTTACCAATAATTAGTTAGACTAATACATGAAACCAGAAATACCAGACATTGTTACCAATAATTAGTTAGACTAATACATGAAACCAGAAATACCAGACATTGTTACCAATAATTAGTTAGACTAATACATGAAACCAGAAAATACCAGACATTACCATAATTAGTTACTAATAATTACCAATAATTAGTTAGACTAATACATGAAACCAGAAATACCAGACATTGTTACCAATAATTAGTTAGACTAATACATGAAACCAGAAATACCAGACATTGTTACCAATAATTAGATTAGACTAATACATGAAACCAGAAATACCTGACATTGTTACCAATAATTAGTTAGACTAATACATGAAACCAGAAATACCAGACATTGTTACCAATAATTAGTTAGACTAATACATGAAACCAGAAATAATTAGTTAGACATTGAAACCAGAAATAATTAGTTAGACTAATACATGAAACCAGAAATACCTGACATTGTTACCAATAATTAGTTAGACTAATACATGAAACCAGAAATACCAGACATTGTTACCAATAATTAGTTAGACTAATACATGAAACCAGAAATACCAGACATTGTTACCAATAATTAGTTGACTAATACATGAAAACCAGAAATACTAGACATTGTTACCAATAATTAGTTAGACTAATACATGAAACCAGAAATACCTGACATTGTTACCAATAATTAGTTAGACTAATACATGAAACCAGAAAATACCAGACATTGTTACCAATAATTAGTTAGACTAATACATGAAACCAGAAATACCAGACATTGTTACCAATAATTAGTTAGACTAATACATGAAACCAGAAATACCAGACATTGTTACCAATAATTAGTTAGACTAATACATGAAACCAGAAATACTAGACATTGTTACCAATAATTAGTTAGACTAATACATGAAAACCAGAAATACCAGACATTGTTACCAATAATTAGTTAGACTAAGACATGAAACCATGAAACCAGAAATACCAGATACCTGATTGTTACCAATAATTAGTTAGACTAATACATGAAACCAGAAATACCAGACATTGTTACCAATAATTAGTTAGACTAATTGAAACCAGAAATACCAGACATTGTTACCAATAATTAGTTAGACTAATACATGAAACCAGAAATACCAGACATTGTTACCAATAATTAGTTAGACTAATACATGAAACCAGAAATACCAGACATTGTTACCAATAATTAGTTAGACTAATACATGAAACCAGAAATACCAGACATTGTTACCAATAATACAGTTAGACAGACATTACATGAAACCAGAAATACATGAAACCAGAAATACCAGACATTGTTACCAATAATTAGTTAGACTAATACATGAAACCAGAAATACCAGACATTGTTACCAATAATTAGATAAGACTAATACATGAAACCAGAAATACCAGACATTGTACCAATAATTAGTTTAGACTAATACATGAAACCAGAAATACCAGACATTGTTACCAATAATTAGTTAGACTAATACATGAAACCAGAAATACCAGACATTGTTACCACAATTAGTTAGACTAATACATGAAACCAGAAATACCTGACAGACAGTTGTTACCAATAATTAGTTAGACTAATACATGAAACCAGAAACCATTGACCAATAATTAGTTAGACTAATATGAAACCAGAAATACCAGACATTGTTACCAATAATTAGTTAGACTAATACATGAAACCAGAAATACCAGACATTGTTACCAATAATTAGTTAGACTAATACATGAAACCAGAAATACCAGACATTGTTACCAATAATTAGTTAGCTAATACATGAAACCAGAAATACCAGACATTGTTACCAATAATTAGTTAGACTAATACATGAAACCAGAAATACTAGACATTGTTACCAATAATTAGTTAGACTAATACATGAAAACCAGAAATACCAGACATTGTTACCAATAATTAGTTAGACTAATACATGAAACCAGAAATACCTGACATTGTTACCAATAATTAGTTAGACTAATACATGAAACCAGAAATACCAGACATTGTTACCATTGAACTAATAATTAGTTAGACTATTAATACATGAAAACCAGAAATACCAGACATTGTTACCAATAATTAGTTAGACTAATACATGAAACCAGAAATACCAGACATTGTTACCAATAATTAGTTAGACTAATACATGAAACCAGAAATACCAGACATTGTTACCAATAATTAGTTAGACTAATACATGAAACCAGAAATACCAGACATTGTTACCAATAATTAGTTAGACTAATACATGAAACCAGAAATACCAGACATTGTTACCAATAATTAGTTAGACTAATACATGAAACCAGAAATACCAGACATTGTTACCAATAATTAGTTAGACTAAATACATGAAACCAGAAATACCAGACATTGTTACCAATAATTAGTTAGACTGACATTACATGAAACCAGAAACCAGAAATACCAGACATTGTTACCAATAATTAGTTAGACTAATACATGAAACCAGAAATACCAGACATTGTTACCAATAATTAGTTAGACTAATACATGAAACCAGAAATACCTGACATTGTTACCAATAATTAGTTAGACTAATACATGAAACCAGAAATACCAGACATTGTTACCAATAATTAGTTAGACTAATACATGAAACCAGAAATACCAGACATTGTTACCAATAATTAGTTAGACTAATACATGAAACCAGAAATACCAGACATTGTTACCAATAATTAGTTAGACTAATACATGAAACCAGAAATACCAGACATTGTTACCAATAATTGAATAGACTAATAATGAAACCAGAAATAGACATTGTTACCAATAATTAGTTTGAAACCAGAAACCAGACCAGACATTGTTACCAATAATTAGTTAGACTAATACATGAAACCAGAAATACCAGACATTGTTACCAATAATTAGTTAGACTAATACATGAAACCAGAAATACCAGACATTGTTACCAATAATTAGTTAGGACTAATACATGAAACCTGAAAACAGACATTGAAATACTAATAGACATTGTTACCAATAATTAGTTAGACTAATACATGAAACCAGAAATACCAGACATTGTTACCAATAATTAGTTAGACTAATACATGAAACCAGAAATACCAGAGACATTGTTACCTAAATAATTAGTTAGACTAATACATGAAACCAGAAATACCAGACATTGTTACCAATAATTAGTTAGACTAATACATGAAACCAGAAATACAGACATTGTTACCAATAATTAGTTAGACTAATACATGAAACCAGAAATACCAGACATTGTTACCAATAATTAGTTAGACTAATACATGAAACCAGAAATACCAGACATTGTTACCAATAATTAGTTAGACTAATACATGAAACCAGAAATACCAGACATTGTTACCAATAATTAGTTAGACTAATACATGAAACCAGAAATACCAGACATTGTTACCAATAATTAGTTAGACTAATACATGAAACCAGAAATACCAGACATTGTTACCAATAATTAGTTAGACTAATGCATGAAACAGAAATATGAAACCAGAAATACCAGACATTGTTACCAATAATTAGTTAGACTAATACATGAAACCAGAAATACCAGACATTGTTACCAATAATTAGTTAGACTAATACATGAAACCAGAAATACCAGACATTGTTACCAATAATTAGTTAGACTAATACATGAAACCAGAAATACCAGACATTGTTACCAATAACTAGTTAGACTAATACATGAAACCAGAAATACCAGACATTGTTACCAATAATTAGTTAGACTAATACATGAAACCAGAAATACCTGACATTGTTACCAATAATTAGTTAGACTAATACATTAAACCAGAAATACTTGACATTGTTACCAATAATTAGTTAGACTAATACATGAAACCAGAATTTTACCAGACATTGTTACCAATAATTAGTTAGACTAATACATGAAACCAAAATTTTGACATTATTACCAATAATTAGCTAATACATGAAACAGAAATAATACAGTTGAAACCAGAAATACCTGACATGAGTTAACTAATACATGAAACCAGAAATACCACAGACATTGTTACCAATAATTAGTTAGACTAATACATGAAACCAGAAATACCAGACATTGTTACCAATAATTAGTTAGACTAATACATGAAACCAGAAATACCAGACATTGTTACCAATAATTAGTTAGACTAATACATGAAACCAGAAATACCTGACATTTTACCAATAACATTGTTACCAATGAAACCAGAAATACTAGACATTTAATAATTAGTTTAGACTAATACATGAAACCAGAAATACCAGACATTGTTACCAATAATTAGTTAGACTAATACATGAAACCAGAAATACCAGACATTGTTACCAATAATTAGTTAAGATAATACATAAACCAGAAATACCAGACATTGACAATTGTTACCACTAATAGTTAAGAAACCAGAAATACCAGACATTGTTAATAATTAGACTAATACATGAAACCAGAAATACCAGACATTGTTACCAATAATTAGTTAGACTAATACATGAAACCAGAAATACAGACATTGTTACCAATAATTAGTTTAGAATAATACATGAAACCAGAAATACCAGACATTGTTACCAATAATTAGTTAGACTAATACATGAAACCAGAAATACCAGTAATTAGTTAAGACATTGTTACCAATAATTAGTTAGACTAATACATGAAACCAGAAATACCAGACATTGTTACCAATAATTAGTTAGAACTAATACATGAAACCAGAAATATGGACATTGTTACCAATAATTAGTTAGACTAATACATGAAACCAGAAATACCTGACATTGTTACCAATAATTAGTTAACCTAAACATGAAACCAGAAATACCTGGGACATTGTTACCAATAATTAGTTAGACTAATACATGAAACCAGAAATACCTGACATTGTTGCAATAGACTAGTTAGTTAGACTAATACATGAAACCAGAAAATACCAGATATTGTTGCCAATAATTAGTTAGACTAATACATGAAACCAGAAATACCAGACATTGTTACCAATAATTAGTTAAGCTAATACATGAAACCAGAAATACCAGACATTGTTACCAATAATTAGTTAAGCTAATACATGAAACCAGAAATACCTGACATTGTTACCAATAATTAGTTAGACTAATACATGAAACCAGAAATACCAGACATTGTTACCAATAATTAGTTAGACTAATACATGAAACCAGAAATACAGACATTGTTACCAATAATTAGTTAGACTAATACATGAAACCAGAAATACCAGACATTGTTACCAATAATTAGTTAGACTAATACATGAAACCAGAAATACCAGACATTGTTACCAATAATTAGTTGAACTAATACATGAAACCAGAAATACCAGACATTGTTACCAATAATTAGTTAGACTAATACATGAAACCAGAAATACCAGACATTGTTACCAATAATTAGTTAGACTAATACATGAAACCAGAAATACCAGACATTGTTACCAATAATTAGTTAGACTAATACATGAAACCAGAAATACCAGACATTGTTACCAATAATTAGGGTTAGACTAATACATGAAACCAGAAATACCAGACATTGTTACCAATAATTAGTTAGACTAATACATGAAACCAGAAATACCAGACATTGTTACCAATAATTAGTTAGACTAATACATGAAACCAGAAATACCTGACATTGTTACCAATAATTAGTTAGACTAATACATGAAACCAGAAATACCAGACATTGTTACCAATAATTAGTTAGACTAATACATGAAACCAGAAATACCTGACATTGTTACCAATAATTAGTTAGACTAATACTTTGAAACCAGAAAAACCAGACATTGTTACCAATAATTAAGTTAGACTAATACATGAAACCAGAAATACCTTGACATTGTTACCAATAATTAGTTAGACTAATACATGAAAACCAGAAATACCAATAATTTAATTGAAACCAGAAATACCAGACATTAAAATTAGTTAGACTAATACATGAAAAAAACCAGAAATACCAAGACATTGTTGAAACCAATAATTGAACATTGTTAGTTAGACTAATACATGAAACCAGAGAAACATTGTTAGACATTGTTGTTACCAATAATTAGTTAAGCTAATACATGAAAACCAGAAATAACCAGACATTGTTACCAATAATTAGTTAGATTAATACATGAAACCAGAAATACCTGACATTGTTACCAATAATTAGTTAGACTAATACATGAAACCAGAAATACCAGACATTGTTACCAATAATTAGTTAGACTAATACATGAAACCAGAAATACCAGACATTGTTACCAATAATTAGTTAGACTAATACATGAAACCAGAAATACCAGACTTACCAACATTGTTAGAAATACATTGTTACCAATAATTAGACTAATACATGAAACCAGAAATACCAGACATTGTTACCAATAATTAGTTAGACTAATACATGAAAACCAGAAATATTGAAATAATTGGATTAGACATTGTTACCAAAATATGAATTAGTTAGACTAATACATGAAACCAGAAATACCAGACATTGTTACCAATAATTAGTTAGCTAATACATGAAACCAGAAATACCAGACATTGTTACCAATAATTAGTTAGACTAATACATGAAACCAGAAATACCTGACATTGTTACCAATAATTAGTTAAGCTAATACATGAAACCAGAAATACAGACATTGTTACCAATAATTAGTTAGACTAATACATGAAACCAGAAATACCTGACATTGTTACCAATAATTAGTTAGACTAATACATGAAACCAGAAATACCAGACATTGTTACCAATAATTAGTTAGACTAATACATAAACCAGAAATACACCAGACATTACCAATAATTAGTTAGACTAATACATGAAACCAGAAATACCAGACATTATTACCAATAATTAGTTAGACTAATACATGAAACCAGAAATACCTGACATTGTTACCAATAATTAGTTAGACTAATACATGAAACCAGAAATACCTGACATTATTACCAATAATTAGTTAGACTAATACATGAAACCAGAAATACCTGACATTGTTACCAATAATTAGTTAGCTAATACATGAAACCAGAAATACAACAATTAAAATTAATTAGACTAATACATGAAACCAGAAATACCAGACATTGTTACCAATAATTAGTTAGACAATAATGAAACCAGAAATATGACATTGTTACCAATAATTAGTTAAACTAATACATGAAACCAGAAATACCAGACATTGTTACCAATAATTAGTTAGACTAATACATGAAACCAGAAATACCAGACATTGTTACCAATAATTAGTTAGACTAATACATGAAACCAGAAATACAGACATTGTTACCAATAATTAGTTAGACTAATACATGAAACCAGAAATACTACAGACATTGTTACCAATAATTAGTTAGACTAATACATGAAACCAGAAATACCAGACATTGTTACCAATAATTAGTTAGACTAATACATGAAACCAGAAATACCTGACATTGTTACCAATAATTAGTTAGACTAATACATGAAACCAGAAATACCAGACATTGTTACCAATAATTAGTTAGACTAATACATGAAACTAGAAATACCAGACATTGTTACCAATAATTAGTTAGACTAATGGTTATGAAACCAGAAATACCAGACATTGTTACCAATAATTAGTTAGACTAATACATGAAACAGAAATAAACATTGTTACCAATAATTAGTTAGACTAATACATGAAACCAAAACCAGACATTGTTACCAATAATTAGTTAGACTAATACATGAAACCAGAAATACCAGACATTGTTACCAATAATTAGTTAGGATATTAGCTAAAACCAGAAATACCAGACATTGTTACCAATAATTAGTTAGACTAATACATGAAAACCAGAAATACCAGACATTGTTACCACAATTAGTTAGACTAATACATGAAACCAGAAATACCAGACATTGTTACCAATAATTAGTTAGACTAATACATGAAACCAGAAATACTAGATATTGTTACCAATAATTAGTTAGACTAATACATGAAACCAGAAATACCAGACATTGTTACCAATAATTAGTTAGACTAATACATGAAACCAGAAATACCAGACATTGTTACCAATAATTATTGAACTAATACATTGAAACCAGAAATACCAGACATTGTTACCAATAATTAGTGGACTAATACATTTGAAACCAGAAATACCAGACATTGTTACCAATATTAGTTAGACTAATACATGAAACCAGAAATATAATTAGAGACTAATGCATGAAACCTACCAGACATTAATTAGTTAGACTAATACATGAAACCAGAAATACCAGACATTGTTACCAATAATTAGTTAGACTAATACATGAAACCAGAAATTGACAATAACATTAGTTAGACTTGAAACCAGGAAAATACAGACATTTAGCAATAGACTAATACATGAAACCAGAAATACCTGACATTGTTACCAATAATTAGTTAGACTAATACATGAAACCAGAAATACCAGACATTGTTACCAATAATTAGTTAGACTAATACATGAAACCAGAAATACCAGACATTGTTACTAATAATTAGTTGCTTTTTAATACATGAAACCAGAAATACCTGACATTTGTTACCAATAATTAGTTAGACTAATACATGAAACCAGAAATACCAGACATTGTTACCAATAATTAGTTAGACTAATACATGAAACCAGAAAAACCCAATAATTAGAAATGAAACCAGAAATAGACATTGTTACCAATAATTAGTTAGACTAATACAGAAACCAGAAATACCAGACATTGTTACCAATAATTAGTTAGACTAATACAAACCAGAAATACCAGACATTGTTACCAATAATTAGAAGACCAGAACCAAGAAAATACAGACATTGTTACCAATAATTAGTTAGACTAATACATGAAATTAGAAATACCAGACATTGTTACCAATAATTAGTTAGACTAATACATGAAACCAGAAATACCAGACATTGTTACCAATAATTAGTTAGACTAATACATGAAACCAGAAATACCAGACATTGTTACCAATAATTAGTTAAGACTAATACATGAAACCAGAAATACAGACATTGTTACCAATAATTAGTTAGACTAATACATGAAACCAGAAATACCAGACATTGTTACCAATAATTAGTTAGACTAATACATGAAACCAGAAATACCAGACATTGTTACCAATAATTAGATTAGACTAATACATGAAACCAGAAATACCTGACATTGTTACCAATAATTAGTTAGACTAATACATGAAACCAGAAATACCAGACATTGTTACCAATAATTAGTTAGACTAATACATGAAACCAGAAATACCAGACATTGTTACCAATAATTAGTTAGACTACTAATACATGAAAACCAGAAATACCAGACATTGTTACCAATAATTAGTTGACATGAAACCAGAAATACCAGACATTGTTACCAATAATTAGTTAGACTAATACATGAAACCAGAAATACTGACATTGTTACCAATAATTAGTTAGACTAATACATGAAACCAGAAATACCTGACATTGTTACCAATAATTAGTTAGACTAATACATGAAACCAGAAATACCAGACATTGTTACCAATAATTAGTTAGACTAACCAGAAATACGAAAAACCAGAAATACCAGACATTGTTACCAATAATTAGTTAGACTAATACATGAAACCAGAAATACCAGACATTGTTACCAATAATTAGTTAGACTAATACATGAAACCAGAAATACCTGACATTGTTACCAATAATTAGTTAGAATAAAACATGAAACCAGAAATACTAGACATTGTTACTAATAATTAATTAGTTATTGACAATAATACTAATACATGAAACCAGAAATACCAGACATTGTTACCAATAATTAGTTAGACTAATACATGAAACCAGAAATACCAGACATTGTTACCAATAATTAGTTAGACTAATACATGAAACCAGAAATACCAGACATTGTTACCAATAATTAGTTAGACTAATACATTGAAAACAGAAAATACCAGACATTGTTACCAATAATTAGTTAGTTAGACTAATACATGAAACCAAATACCAGACATTGTTACCAATAATTAGTTAGACTAATACATGAAACCAGAAATACCTGACATTGTTACCAATAATTAGTTAGACTAATACATGAAACCAGAAATACCAGACATTGTTACCAATAATTAGTTAAGCTAATACATGAAACCAGAAATACCAGACATTGTTACCAATAATTAGTTAGACTAATACATGAAACCAGAAATACCTGACATTGTTACCAATAATTAGTTAGACTAATACATGAAACCAGAAATACCAGACATTGTTACCAATAATTAGTTAGACTAATACATGAAACCAGAAATACCAGACATTGTTACCAATAATTAGTTAGACTAATACATGAAACCAGAAATACCAGACATTGTTAGACAATAATTAGTTATACTAATACATGAAACCAGAAATACCTGAACATATTGTTACCAATAATTAGTTAGACTAATACATGAAACCAGAAATACCAGACATTGTTACCAATAATTAGTTAAGACTACAATTACCAATAATTGAAACCAGAAATACCTGACATTGTTACCAATAATTAGTTAAGCTAATACATGAAACCAGAAATACCAGACATTGTTACCAATAATTAGTTAGACTAATACATGAAACCAGAAAGAAAGACATTGTTACCAATAATTAGTTAGACTAATACAGCAAAACCAGAAATACCAGACATTGTTACCAATAATTAGTTAGACTAATACATGAAACCAGAAATACCATTGACATTGTTACCAATAATTAGTTAGACTAATACATGAAACCAGAAATGAAACTGACATTGTTACCACAATTAGTTAGACTAATACATGAAAACCAGAAATACTCTGACATTGTTACCCAATAATTAGTTAGACTAATACATGAAACCAGAAATACCAGACATTGTTACCAATAATTAGTTGACTAATACATGAAACCAGAAATACCAGACATTGTTACCATGAAAATAATTAGTTAGACTAATACATGAAACCAGAAATACCAGACATTGCTAATTACCAATAATTAGTTAGACTAATACATGAAACCAGAAATACAAAGTTATTAATTATTGTTACCAATAATTAGTTAGACTAATACATGAAACCAGAAATACCTGACATTGTTACCAATAATTAGTTAGACTAATACATACCTGACATTGAAACCAGAAATACCAGACATTGTTACCAATAATTAGTTAAGCTAATACATGAAACCAGAAATACCAGACATTGTTACCAATAATTAGTTAGACTAATACATGAAACCAGAAATACCTGACATTGTTACCAATAATTAGTTAGACTAATACATGAAACCAGAAATACCAGACATTGTTACCAGTAATTAGTTAGACTAATACATGAAACCAGAAATACCAGACATTGTTACCAATAATTAGTTAGACTAATACATGAAACCAAATACCAGACATTGTTACCAATAATTAGTTAGACTAATACATGAAACCAGAAAATACCTTATATTGTTACCAATAATTAGTTAGACTAATACATGAAACCAGAAATACCAGACATTGTTACCAATAATTGATTAGACTAATACATGAAACAGAAATACCAGACATTGTTACCAATAATTAGTTAGACTAATACATGAAACCAGAATACCAGACATTGTTACCAATAATTAGTTAAACTAATACATGAAACCAGAAATACCTTGACATTGTTACCAATAATTAGTTAGACTAATACATGAAACCAGAAATACCTGACATTGTTACCAATAATTAGTTAGACTAATACATGAAAACCAGAAATACCTGACATTGTTACCAATAATTAGTTAAGCTAATACATGAAACCAGAAATACTGATATTGTTACCAATAATTAGTTAGACTAATACAGAAAAATATGAACATTGTTACCAATAATTAGTTAGACTAATACATGAAACCAGAAATACCTGACATTGTTACCAATAATTAGTTAGACTAATACATGAAACCAGAAATACCTGACATTGTTACCAATAATTAGTTAGACTAATGAAACCAGAAATACAGACATTGTTACAATGTTACACTAATACATGAAACCAGAAATACCAGACATTGTTATTAATAATTAGTTAGACTAATATGAAACCAGAAATACCAGACATTGTTACCAATAATTAGTTAGACTAATACCTTGAAACCAGAAATACCAGACATTGTTACCAATAATTAGTTAAGACTAATACATGAAACCATGAAAACCAGAAATAATTAGTTAGACTAATACATTACTTACATTGGTACCAATAATTATTTAGACTAATACATGAAACCAGAAATACTAGACATTGTTACCAATAATTAGTTAGACTAATACATGAAACCAGAAATACCTGACATTGTTACCAATAATTAGTTAGACTAATACATGAAACCAGAAATACTAGACATTGTTACCAATAATTAGTTAGACTAATACATGAAACCAGAAATACCTGACATTGTTACCAATAATTAGTTAGACTAATACATGAAACCAGAAATACCTGACATTGTTACCAATAATTAGTTAGAGCTAATACATGAAACCAGAAATACCAGACATTGTTACCAATAATTAGTTAGACTAATACATGAAACCAGAAATACCTACATTGTTACAATAATTAGTTGACCAATACATGAAACCAGAAATACCAGACATTGTAATAATTAGTTAGACTAATACATCAAACCAGAAATACAGATTACGTTACCACAATTAGAAGCTAATACATAAAACCAGAAAATTAGACATTGTTACCAATAATTATAAGCTACATGAAACCAGAAATACCAGACATTGTTGCAATAATTAGTTAGACTAATACATGAAAACCAGAAATACAGACATTGTTACCAATAATTAGTTAGACTAATACACAGAAACCAGAAATACCTGACATTGTTACCAATAATTAGTTAGACTAATTACGAAACAAGAAATTGACATTTGGAAATAATTAGTTAGACTAATACATGAAACCATTGTTACTAATAATTAGTTAGACTAATATGAAAACCAGAAATACTGACATTGTTACCAATAATTAGTTAAGACTAATACATGAAACCAGAAATACCAGACATTGACCAATAATTAGTTAGACTAATACATGAAACCAGAATACCAGACATTGAAAATTAGTTAAGCTAATATACATGAAACCAGAAATACCAGACATTGTTAACAATAATTAGTTAGACTAATACATGAAACCAGAAATACCTGACATTGTTACCAATAATTAGTTAGACTAATACATGAAACCAGAAATACCAGACATTGTTACCAATAATTAGTTAAGCTAATAAGAATGAAACCAGAAATACTAGACATTGTTACCAATAATTAGTTAGACTAATACATGAAACCAGAAATACCAGACATTGTTACCAATAATTAGTTAGACTAATACATGAAACCAGAAATACCAGACATTGTTACCAATAATTAGTTAAGCTAATACATGAAACCAGAAATACCTGACATTGTTACCAATAATTAGTTAGACTAATACATGAAACCAGAAATACCAGACATTGTTACCAATAATTAGTTAGACTAATACATGAAACCAGAAATACCAGACATTATTACCAATAATTAGTTAGACTAATACATGAAAACAGAAATACCTGACATTGTTACCAATAATTAGTTAGACTAATACATGAAACCAGAAATACCAGACATTGTTACCAATAATTAGTTAGACTAATACATGAAACCAGAAATACCTGACATTGTTACCAATAATTAGTTGACTAATACATGAAACCAGAAATACCAGACATTGTTACCAATAATTGATTAGGGATTACATGAAACCAGAAATACCAGACATTGTTACCAATAATTAGTTAGACTAATACATGAAACCAGAAATACCAGACATTGTTACCAATAATTAGTTAGACTAATACATGAAACCAGAAATACCAGACATTATTTACCAATAATTAGATTGAATAATACATGAAACCAGAAATACCAGACATTGAATTAGTTAGACTAATACATGAAACCAGAAATACAGACATTGTTACCAATAATTAGTTAGACTAATACATGAAACCAGAAATACTAGACATTGTTACCAATAATTAGTTAGACTAATACATGAAACCAGAAATACCAGACATTGTTTAACAATTAGTTAGACTAACACATGAAACCAGAAATACCAGACATTGTTACCAATAATTAGTTAGAATAATACATGAAACCGAGAAATACCAGACATTGTTACCAATAATTAGTTAGACTAATACATGAAACCAGAAATACCGACATTGTTACCAATAATTAGTAAGCTAATACATGAAACCAGAAATACCTGACATTGTTACCAACCAATTAGTTAGACTAATACATGAAACCAGAAATACCAGACATTGTTACCAATAATTAGTTAGACTAATACATGAAACCAGAAATACCTGACATTGTTACCAATAATTATTAGACTAATACATGAAACCAGAAAATACCAGACATTGTTACCAATAATTAGTTAGACTAATACATGAAACCAGAAATACCGAACATTGTTACCAATAATTAATTAGACTAATACATGAAACCAGAAATACCTGACATTGTTACCAATAATTAGTTAGACTAATACATGAAACCAGAAATACCAGACATTGTTACCAATAATTAGTTAGACTAATACATGAAACCGAAATACCTGACATTGTTACCAATAATTAGTTAAGCTAATACATGAAACCAAAATACCAGACATTGTTACCACAATTAGTTAGACTAATACATGAAACCAGAAATACTGGACATTGTTACCAATAATTAGTTAGACTAATACATGAACCAGAAATACAGACATTGTTACCAATAATTAGTTAGACTAATAGAAACCAGAAATACCAGACATTTGTTACCAATAATTGTTAAACATGAAAACCAGAAATACTAGACATTGTTAGCAATAATTAGTTAGACTAATACATGAAACCAGAAATACCAGACATTGTTACCAATAATTAGTTAGGACTAATACATGAAACCAGAAATACCTGACATTGTTACCATAATTAGTTAGACTAATACATGAAACCAGAAATACCAGACATTGTTACTAATAATTAGTTAGACTAATACATGAAACCAGAAATACCAGACATTGTTACCAATAATTAGTTAGACTAATACATGAAACCAGAAATACCAGACATTGTTACCAATAATTAGTTAGACTAATACATGAAACCAGAAATACCAGACATTACCAATAATTAGTTAGACTAATACATGAAACCAGAAATACCAGACATTGTTACCAATAATTAGTTAAGCTAAATACATGAAACCAGAAATAATGACATTGTTACCAATAATTAGTTAGACTAATACATGAAACCAGAAATACCAGACATAGACATTGTTACCAATAATTAGATAAGCTAATACATGAAACCAGAAATACCTGACATTGTTACCAATAATTAGTTGTTTAATACATGAAACCAGAAATACTTGACATTGCTACCAATAATTAGTTAGACTAATACATGAAACCAGAAATACCAGACATTGTTACCAATAATTAGTTAGACTAATACATGAAACCAGAAATACTAGACATTATTACCAATAATTAGTTAGACTAATACATGAAACCAGAAATACCAGACATTGTTACCAATAATTAGTTAGACTAATACATGAAACCAGAAATACCTGACATTGTTACCAATAATTAGTTAAGACTTAATACGAAACCAGAAATACCTGACATTGTTACCAATAATTAGTTAGACTAAAATGAAACCAGAAATACCAGACATTGTTACCAATAATTAGTTAGACTAATACATGAAACCAGAAATACCAGACATTGTTACCAACAATTAGCGTTAAGCTAATACATGAAAACTAGAAATACCTGACATTGTTACCAATAATTAGTTAGACTAATACATGAAACCAGAAATACTAGACAGGACATTGTTACCAATAATTAGTTAGACTAATACATGAAACCAGAAATACCAGACATTGTTACCATAATTAGTTAGACTAATACATGAAACCAGAAATACCAGACATTGTTACAATAATTAGGTTAGACTAATACATTAAACCAGAAATACTTAGACATTGTTACCAATAATTAAGGTAGACTAATACATGAAACCAGAAATTCAGACATTGTTACCAATAATTAGTTAGCTTATCATATGAAACCAGAAACACCTTTACATTGTTACCAATAATTAGTTAGACTAATACATGAAACCAGAAATACCAGATATTGTTACCAATAATTAGTTAGGACATACGAAATTAGAAATACCAGACATTGTTACCAATAATAGTTAGACTAATACATAAAACCACAGAAATACTAGACATTGTTACCAATAATTAGTTAGACTAATACATGGAAACCAGAAATACCTTATATTGTTACCAATAATTAGTTAGACTGATACATGAAACCAGAAATACTAGACATTGTTACCAATAATTATTAAGCTAATGACAATGAAAACCTGAAATTGTTACCAATAATTAGTTAGACTAATACATGAAACAGAAATAGACATTGTTAACAATAATTAGTTAGACTAATACATGAAACCAGAAATACCTGTGACATTGTTTTAATTAGTTAGACTAATACATGAAACCAGAAATACCAGACATTGTTACCAATAATTAGTTAGACTAATACATGAAACCAGAAATACAGACATTGTTACCAATAATTAGATAAGCTAATACATGAAACCAGAAATACCTGACATTGTTAACAATAATTAGTTAGACCAATATACGAAACCAGAAATACCTGACATTGTTACCAACAATTAGTTAGGACTAATACACGAAACCAGAAATACCAGACATTGTTACTAATAATTAGTTAGACTACTACGAAACCAGAAATACCTGACATTGTTTCCAATAATTAGTTAGATCTAATACATGAAACCAGAAATACCAGACATTGTTAACAATAATTAGTTAGGGACTAATACATGAAACCAGAAATACCAGACATTGTTACCAATAATTAGTTAGACTAAAACATGAAACCAGAAATACTAGACATTGTTACCACAATAATTAGTTAGACTAATACATGAAAACCAGGAAATACTACTGACATTGTTACCAATAATTAGTTAGACTAATACATGAAACCAGAAAAACAGACATTGTTACCAATAATTAGTTAGACTAATACACAAACCAGTAGCCAGACATTGTTACCAATAATTAGTTATAACTAATACATGAAACCAGAAATACCAGACATTGTTACTGGGCTAAATTAGACTAATACATGAAACCAGAAATACTAGACATTGTTAATAATAATTAGTTAGATTCAATACATGAAACCAGAAATACCAGACATTACTACTAATAATTAGTAGGACTAATACATGAAACCAGAAATACCAGACATTGTTACCAATAATTAGTTAGACTAATACATGAAAACCAGAAATACCAGACATTGTTACCAATAATTAGTTAGACCACATAAAACCAGAAATACCAGACATTGTTACCAATAATTAGTTAGACTAATATGAAAACCAGAAATACCTGACATTGTTACCAATAATTAGTTAGGACTAATATTACGAAACCAGAAATACTAGAGACATTGTTACCAATAATTAGTTAGATTAATACATGAAACCAGAAATACCTGGACATTGTTACCAATAATTAGTTAGACTAATACATGAAACCAGAAATACTGGTAGACATTGTTACCAATAATTAGTTAGACTAATACATGAAAACCAGAAATACTTGTGACATTGTTACCAATAATTAGTTAGACTAATACATGAAAAACAGAAATACCTGACATTGTTACCAACAATTAGTTAGACTAATACATGAAACCAAGAAATACTCTGACATTGTTACCAATAATTAGTTAGACTAATACATGAAACCAGAAATACCAGACATTGTTACCAATAATTAGTTAGACTAATACATGAAACCAGAAATACCAGACATTGTTACCAATAATTAGTTAGACTAATACATGAAAACCAGAAATACTAGACATTGTTACCAATAATTAGTTAGTAAACATGAAACCAGAAATACCAGACATACAATAATTAGTTGATGAAACCAGGAAATACCTGACATTGTTACCAATAATTAGTTAGACTAATACATGAAACCAGAAATAACAGACATTGTTACCAATAATTAGTTAGACTACATGAAACCAGAACAGCAGCAAATTATTGTTACCAATAAATAGTTAGACTTTAATACATGAAACCAGAAATACCTGACATTGTTACAAATAATTAGTTGTGACTCAATACATGAAACCAGAAATACCAGACATTGTTACCAATAATTAGTTAGACTAATACATGAAACCAGAAATAATGACATTGTCTCTACCAATAATTTGTTAGACTAATACATGAAACCAGAAATACCTCAGACATTGTTACCAATAATTAGTTAGACTAATACATGAAACCAGAAATACCAGACATTGTTACCATTAATTAGTTAGACTAATACATGAAACCAGAAATACCAGACATTATTACCAATAATTAGTTAGACATAATACATAAAACCAGAAATACCAGACATTGTTACCAATAATTAGTTGAACTAAGCCATGAAAACCAGAAATACCAGAGACATTGTTACCAATATTAGTTAGCTAATACATGAAACAAGAAATACCAGACAGTTAGACTAATACATGAAACCAGAAATACCTTGACATTGTTACCAATAATTAGTTAGTGAAACCAATACATGAAACCAGAAATACCAGACATTGTTACCAATAATTAGTTGTTAATACATGAAACCAGAAATACTAGACATTGTTACCAATAATTAGTTAGACTAATACATGAAACCAGAAACTAGACATTGTTACCAAATAATTAGTTAGACTAATACATGAAACCAGATGGTTAAATAATACGCAGACATTGTTACCAATAATTAAGTTAGACTAATACATGAAACCATATTAAATACCTGACATTGTTACCAATAATTAGTTAGACTAATACATGAAACCAGAAATACCGAAACCAATAATTAGTTAAACTAATATGGACCTGACATTGTTACCAATAATTAGTTAGACTAATACATGAAACCAGAAATACCTGACATTGTTACCAATAATTAGTTAGACTAATACATGAAACCAGAAATACCAGACATTGTTACCAATAATTAGTTAGCTTAATATATGAAACCAGAAATACTGACATTGTTGCAATAATTAGTTAGACTAATAACGAAAACCAGAAATACCTGTACATTGTTACCAATAATTAGTTGCTTAATACATGAAACCAGAAATACCTGACATTGTTACCACAATTAGTTAGACTAATACATGAAACCAGAAATACCAGACATTGTTTAATAATTAGTTAGACTATTATGAAACCAGAAATACCAGACATTGGCTTACTACATGAAACCAGAAATACCAGACATTGTTACCAATAATAGTTAGACCATTACATGAAACCAGAAATAAGGACATTGTTACTAATAATTAGTTAGACTAATACATAAACCAGAAATACCTTTTACATTGTTACCAATAATTAGTTAGACTAATACATGAAACCAGAAATACCAGACATTGTTACTAATAATTAGTTAGACTAATACATGAAACCAGAAATACGATACACACAATAATAATTAGTTAGACTAATACATGAAACCAGAAATACCAGACATTGTTACCAATAATTAGTTAGGATTCATCATATGAAACCAGAAATACCTAGACATTGTTACCAATAATTAGTTGCTTTCAATACATGAAACCAGAATACCTGACATTGTTACCAACAATTAGTTAGACTAATACATGAAACCAGAAATACCTGACATTGTTACCACAATTAGTTAGGACTAATACATGAAACCAGAAATACCAGACATTGTTACCAATAATTAGTTAGGACTAATACATGAAACCAGAAATACCAGACAAATAATTAGTGACCAATACGAAACCAGAAAATACCCAGACATTGTTACCAATAATTAGTTAGACTATTACATGTTCAGAAATACCAGACATTGTTAACAATAATTAGTTGGTTTAATACATGAAACTAGAAATACCAGACATTGTTACCAATAATTAGTTAGACTAATATATTGAACTAAAATACCAGACATTGTTATCAATAATTAATTAAGCTATTACATGAAACCAGAAATACCTGACATTGTTACCAATAATTAGTTGTTTAATACATGAAACAAGAAATACCTGACATTGTTACCAATAAGTGGAAGGAATGTACATGAAACCAGAAATACTTGACATTGTTACCAATAATTAGTTTAAGCTAACCATGAAACCAAATACCTGACATTGTTACCACAATTAGTTAAACTTAATACATGAAACCAGAAATAACAGACATTGTTACCAATAATTAGTTAGACTATACGAAACCAGAAATACCAGACATTGTTACCAATAATTAGTTAACTAATACATGAAACCAGAAATACCTGACATTGTTACCAATAATTAGTTAGACTAATTACATTATGAAACCAGAAATACCAGACATTGTTACCAATAATTAGTTAGACTAATACCATGAAACCAGAAATACCAGACATTGTTACCAATAATTAGTTAGACTAATACATGAAACCAAATACCTGACATTGTTACCAATAATTAGTTAGACTAATACATGAAACCAGAAATACCTGACATTGTTACCAATAATTAGTTAGACTAATACATGAAACCAGAAATAAAGGACATTGTTACCAATAATTAGTTAGACTAATACATGAAACCAGAAATACCAGACATTGTTACCAATAATTAGTTAGACTAATACATGAAACCAGAAATACCAGACATTGTTACCAATAATTAGTTAGACTAATACATGAAACCAGAAATACCAGACATTGTTACCAATAATTAGTTAGAGAATATGAAACCAGAAATACAGAACATTGTTACCAACAATTAGTTAGACTAATACACATGAAACCAGAAATGACATGTTACCAATAATAGTTAACTAATACAGAAACCAGAAATACCAGATTATTGTTAATAATTAGTTAGACTAATACATGAAACCAGAAATACCAGACATTATTTACCAATAATTGGATTAAGCTAATACATGAAACCAGGAAACCTGAACATTGTTACAACAATTAGTTAGACTAATACATGAAACCAGAAATACCAGACATTGTTACCAATAATTAGTTGAACTAATACATGAAACCAGAAAATACCAGACATTGTTACCCAATTAAATTAAGACTAATACATGAAACCAGAAATACCTGACATTGTTTAATAATTAGTTAGACTAACCATGAAACCAGAAATAGACATTGTTACCAATAATTGTTAGACTAATACATGAAACCAGAAATACCAGACATTGTTACAAATAATGGGCTAGACTAATACATGAAAACCAGAAATACCTGACATTGTTGCCAATAATTAGTTAGACTAATACATGAAACCAGAAATACCAGACATTGTTACCAATAATTGTTAGACTAATACATGAAACCAGAAATACCTGACATTGTTACCAATAATTAGTTAGACTAATACATGAAACCAGAAATACCTGACATTGTTACCAATAATTAGTTAGACTAATACATGAAACCAGAAATACCAGACATTGTTACCAATAATTAGTTAGACTAATACATGAAACCAGAAATACCAGACATTGTTACCAATAATTAGTTAGACTAATACATGAAACCAGAAATACCAGACATTGTTACCAATAATTAGTTAGACTAATACATGAAACCAGAAATATGACATTGTTACTAATAATTAGTTAGACTATTACATGAAACCAGAAATACCTGACATTGTTACCAATAATTAGTTAGACTAATACATGAAACCAGAAATACCAGACATTGTTACCAATAATTAGTTAGACTAATACATGAAACCAAATACCGAACATTGTTACCAATAATTACTAATACATACGAAACCAGAAATACCTGACATTGTTACCAATAATTAGTTAGACTAATACATGAAACCAGAAATACCAGACATTGTTGCAATAATTAGTTAGACTAATACATGAAAACAGAAATACCTGACATTGTTACCAATAATTAGTTAGACTAATACATGAAACCAGAAATACCAGACATTGTTACCAATAATTAGTTAACTAATACATGAAACCAGAAATACCAGACATTATTGCCAATAATTAGTTAGACTAATACATGAAACCAGAAATACCAGACATTGTTACCAATAATTGGCAAACCAGAAATTAGACTAATACATGAAACAGACAGAAACTAACCGAACATTGTTACCAATAATTAGTTAGACTAATACATGAAACCAGAAATACCAGACATTGTTACCAATAATTAGTTAGACTAATACATGAAACCAAATACCTATTGTTGTACAATAATTGTTACCAATAATTAGTTAGACTATTTACATGAAACCAGAAATACCAGACATTGTTACCAATAATTAGATAAGCTAAGACATGAAATTAGAACTAAATGAAACCTGACATTGTTACCAATAATTAGTTAGACTATTATTGAAACCAAAATGCAGACATTGTTACCAATAAGAACTAATACATGAGAGCAAAGACATTGTTACCAATAATTAGTTAGACTAATACATACATGAACCAAGAAATACCAGACATTGTTACCAATAATTAGTTAGACTAATACATGAAACCAAATACCAGACATTGTTACCAATAATTAGTTAGACTAATACATGAAACCAAAATACTGACATTGTTACCAATAATTACCAGCTAATACATGAAACCAGAAATACCTGACATTGTTACCAATAATTATTAGACTATTGAAACCAGAAATACATTGTTACCAATAATTAGTTAGACTAATACATGAAACCAGAAATACCAGACGACATTACCAATAATTAGTTGACTAATACATGAAACCAGAAATACCTGACATTGTTACCAATAATTAGTTAGACTATTACATGAAACCAGGAAATACCAGACATTGTTACCAATAATTAGTTAGACTAATACATGAAACCAAATACCAGACATTATTTACCAATAATTAGTTAGACTAATACATGAAACCAGAAATACCTGACATTGTTACCAATAATTAGTTAAACTAATACATGAAACCAAGAAATACCAGACATTGTTCAATAATTAGTTAGACTACATGAAACCAAATACCAAACATTGTTACCAATAATTGGTTAGACTATGAAACCAGAAATACCAGACATTGTTACCAATAATTAGTTAGACTAATACATGAAACCAAAAATACCAGACATTGTTACCAATAATTAGTTAGACTAATACATGAAACCAGAAATACCAGACATTGTTACCAATAATTAGTTAGACTGGCCATGAAACCAAATACCAGACATTGTTACCAATAATTAGTTAGACTAATACATGAAACCAGAAATACCAGACATTGTTACCAATAATTAGTTAACAGAAATACATGAAACCAATAATTAGTTAGAAATACATGAAACCAGAAATACCAGACATTGTTACCAATAACTAGTTAGGACTAATACATGAAACCAGAAAGACTCAGACATTATTACCAATAATTAGTTAGACTAATACATGAAAACAGAAATATGACATTGTTATCAATAGTAGTTAGACTAATACATGAAACCAAATACTAGACATTGTTACCAATAATTAGTTAGACTAATACATGAAACCAAAAACTTGACATTGTTACATTATTTTTAGACTAATACATTAAACTAGAAATACTTGACATTGTTAACTAGTTAGACTAATAAGGAACCAGAACAATATTGTTACCAATAATTAGTTAGATAATACATGAGTCCAGAAATACCTGATATTGTTACCAATAATTAGTTAAGTAATACATGAAACCAGAAATACAGACATTGTTACCAATAATTAGTTAAGACTAATACATGAAACCAGAAATACCAAACATTGTTACCAATAATTAGTTAGACTAATACATGAAACCTGAAATACCACATTGTTACCAATAATTAGTTAGACTAATACATGAAACCAGAAATACCTGACATTGTTACCAATAATTAGTTGTTAATACATAATACAGACATGTTACCAATAATTAAACCAATATGAAAACCAGAACATTTGCAACCAATAATTGAAGTTAAGCTAATACATGAAACCAGAAATACCTGACATTGTTACCAAATAATTAGTTAGTTAACTAATACATGAAACCAGAAATACCAACATTGTTACCAATAATTAGTTGAACTAATACATGAAACCAGAAATACCAGACATTGTTACCAATAATTAGATTAGACTAATACATGAAACCAGAAATACCTGACATTGTTACCAATAATTAGTTAGACTAATACGAAACCAAATTTACCAGACATTGTTACCAATAATTAGTTGAACAAATACATGTTACCAATAATTAGAGCCAAGAAATACGAACATTGTTACCAATAATTAGTTAGACTAATACATGAAACCAGAAATACTGAACATTACCAATAATTGGATTAAGCTAATACATGGAAACCAATAATTACCAATAAGACTAATACATGAAACCAGAAATACCAGACATTATTTACCAATAATTAGTTAGCTAATACATGAAACCAGAAATGCCAGACATTGTTACCAATAATTAGTTAGACTAATACATGAAACCAGAAATACCTTGACATTGTTACCAATAATTAGTTAGACTAATGCATGAAACCAGAAATATAGACATTGTTACCAATAATTAGTTAAGCCAATACGAAACCAGAAAATACCAGACACGAACGCAATAATTAGTTAAGCCAATACATGAAACCAGTAATACCAGACATTGTTACCAATAATTAGTTAGACTATTACATGAAACCAGAAATACCAGACATTGTTACCAATAATTAGTTAGACAACCCGTAAACCAGAAATACCAGACATTGTTACCAACAATTTAGCTATTACATGAAACCAGAAATACCAGACATTGTTACCAATAGTGGTTAGACTAATACATGAAACCAGAAATATGAACATTGTACTTGTAATTGGATAGCTATTGAAACCAAATACCAGACATTGTTACCAATAATTAGTTAGACTAATACATGAAACCAGAAATACCTGACATTGTTACCAATAATTAATTAGCTAATGCATGAAACCAGAAATACTGCAGACATTGTTACCAATAATTAGTTGAGCTAATACCTGACATTGTTACCAATAATTAGTTAGACTAATACGAAACCAGAAATACCAGACATTGTTACCAATAATTGGTTAACTTAATACATGAAACCAAATACTTGAACATTGTTACCAATAATTGGTTGAACAAATACATGAAACCAGAAATACCTGACATTGTTGCAATAATTAGTTAGACTAATACATGAAACCAGAAATACCTGACATTGTTACCAATAATTAGTTGAATAATACATGAAACCAGAAATACCTGACATTGTTACCAATAATTAGTTAGACTAATACATGAAACCAGAAATACCAGACATTGTTACCAATATTGGTTAGACTAATACATCAAACCAAATACTGAACATTGTTACCAATAATTGGATTGAACTAATACATGAAACCAATACCAGACATTGTTACCAATAATTAGTTAACTAATACAAGAAACCAGAAATACCTTACATTGTTACCAATAATTATTTTGACTAATCACCTTGAAACCAGAAATACCTGACATTGTTTAATAATAATTAGTTAGACTAATACATGAAACCAGAAATAACATTGTTGCAATAATTAGTTAAACTATTACATGAAACCAGAAATACCAGACATTATTTACCAATAATTAGATAACTAATACATGAAACCAATACCAGACATTGTTGCAATAATTAGTTAGACTAATACATAAAGCAAGAAATACCGAACATTGTTACCAATAATTAGATAAGCTAATACATGAAACCAGAAATACCAGACATTGTTACCAAAAATTAGTTAAGACTAATACATGAAACCAAATACCTGACATTATTGCAATAATTGGATTAGACTAATACATGAAGCCAAGAAATACCTGACATTGTTACCAATAATTGGATTAGACTAATGCATGAACCAAATACCGGACATTGTTGCCAATAATTAGTTAGACTAATACATGAGGCAGAAATACCAGACATTTATACCAATTAGTTAACTAATACATGAAACCAGAAATACCTGACATTGTTACCAATAATTAGTTAGACTAATAAAAACCAGAAATACCAGACATTGTTGCCAATAATTAGTTAGACTAATACATGAAACCAGAAATACCTTACATTGTTACCAATAATTAGTTAGACTAATACATAAACCAAGAAATACCTGACATTGTTACCAATAATTGGATTGAACTAATACATGAAACCAGAAATACCTGACATTGTTACCAATTAGTTGAACTATTACATGAAACCGAAATGCCAGACATTTATTTACCAATAATTAGTTAGACTAATACATGAAACCAATACCTGACATTTGATTGCAATAATTAATTGAACTAATACATGAAACCAGAAATACCTGACATTGTTACCAAATAATTAAGTTGACTAATACCTTGAAACCAGAAATGCAGACATTGTTACCAATAATTGACATTGTTATTAATAATTGAATAATACATGAAACCAGAAATACCTGACATTGTTACCAATAATTAGTTAGACTAGCCCATGGAAACCAGAAATACCAGACATTGTTACCAATAATTAGTTAGACTATACATGAAACCAGAAATACCTGACATTGTTACCAATAATTAGTTAGACTAAGCCTACGGAAACCAGAAATACCTGACATTGTTACCAATAATTAGTTAGACTAATACATGAAACCAAGAAATACCCGAACATTGTTACCAATAATTGGATTAGACTACATGAAACCAGAAATACTGAAACCAATTAGTTAGACTAATACGAAACAGAAATACCATTGTTACCAATAATTAGTTAGACTAATACATGAAACCAAAATACCTGACATTGTTACCAATAATTAGTTAGACTAATACATGAAACCAGAAATACCTGATATTGTTACCAATAATTAGTTAGACTAATACATGAAACCAGAAATACCAGACATAGTTACCAATAATTAGTTAGTAATACATGAAACCAGAAATACCTGGCATTGTTACCAATAATTAGTTAGACTAATACATGGAAACCAAATACCTGACATTGTTACCAATAACTGGATTAACTAATACATGAAACCAGAAATACCAGACATTGTTACCAATAATTGGTTAGACTAATACATGAAACCAGAAATACCTGTCATTGTTACCAATAATTAGTTAAATAATACATAGAACCAGAAATACCTGACATTGTTACCAATAATTAGTTAGACTAATACATGAAACCAGAAATACCAGACATTGTTACCAATAATTAGTTAGACTAATACATGAAACAGAAATACCTGACATTGTTACCAATAATTAGTTAGACAATACATAGAACCAGAAATGCCTGACATTAGTTGCCAATAATTAGTTAAACTAATACATGAAACCCAGTACTGAACATTGTTGCCAATATTAATTAGTTAGACTAATACATAGAAACGAGAAAATACCAGACATTGTTACCATTAATTAGTTAAGCTAATACATGAAACCAGAAATTTCCAGACATTGTTACCAATAATTAGTTAATTAGCATGAACCAGGAAAATACCAGACATTGTTACCAATAATTAGTTAGACTATTACACTTAGAAACCAGAAATACAGACATTGTTACCAATAATTGATAAGCTAATACATAGAACCAGAAATACTATTTATTATTACCCAATAATTAGTTAGACTATTATGAAACCAGAAATACCAGACATTGTTACCAATAATTAGTTAGACTAATACATGAAACCAGAAATACCAGACATTTGTTACCAATAATTAGACAAGCTAATACATAAGAAACCAGAAATACCTGACATTATTGCAATAATTAGTTAGACTAATACATGAAACCAGAAATACCAATAATTGGTTAGCTACCATGAAACCAGAAATATGACATTTGTTTAAGACTAATACATGAAACCCAGAAATACCTGACATTGTTACCAACAAGTAATTAGTTAGACTAATACATGAAACAGAAAGGCCACCAATGACATTTATTACCAATAATTAGTTAGACTAATACATGAAACCAGAAATACCAAGACATTGTTACCAATAATTAGTTAAGACTAATACATGAAACCAAATACGCAACATTGTTACCAATAATTAGTTAGACTAATACATGAAACCAGAAATACCAATAACATTGACTAATACCAATACATAATAATTAGTTAAGCTAATACATGAAACCAAAATACCAAGACATTATTTACCAATAATTAGTTAGACTAATACATGAAACCAAAATACTGACAACAATAATAATTAGTTAGACTATTACCAATAATTGAATTAATTAGTTAAAGCTATTGTAAATAAGAAATACCAGACATTTAATGCAATAATTAGATTAAACTAATACATGAAACCAAATACACAACACAATAATTGTTACCAATAGTGGAAATTAGACATTAACAATAAATACATGCAAAATCAGAAATACCTGGCATTGTTACCAATAATTAATTAAGCTAATATATGAAACCAGAAATACGAACATTGTTACCAATAATTGGTTAGACTAATACATGAAACCAGAAATACCAGACAACCAGTAATTAGAAATGGCAAACCAGACATTGTTACCAATAATTAGTTAGAACTAATACATGAAAGTAAGAAATACCAGACATTGTTACCAATAATTAGTTTAAAGCCTAATCCATGAAACTTAAAATACTGACATTGTTACCAATAATTGAATACCCCTAATACATGAAACCAAATACCTTACATTATTTACCAATAATTGTTAACTAATACATGAAACCAAGAAAAACCAGACATTGTACCAATAATTAATTAAGCTAATACATGAAACCAAATACCTGACATTATTTTAATAATTAGTTAGACTAATACATAAAACCAGAAATACAGACATTGTTACCAATAATTAGTTAAACTAATACATGAAACCAAATACCAGACATTGTTACCAATAATTAGTTAGACTAATACATAAGAAACCAGAAATACTTGACATTGTTAATAATTAGATAACTAATACATAAAACCAGAAATGCAGACAACATTGACCCAATAATTTAGTTAGACTGTACATGAAACCAGAAATACCAGACATTATTACCAATAATTAGTTAGACTAATACTTAAATAAGAAATACCAACATTATTGCAATAATTAGTTAAACTAATACATGAAACCAGAAATACCTTACATTGTTACCAATAATGGATTGAACTAATACATGAAACCAGAAATACCTGACATTATTACCAATAATTGATTAGACTAATACGGCAAACCAGAAATACCAGACATTGTTACCAATAATTAGTTAAGCTAATAATAAAACCAAGAAATACCAGACATTTATTTACCAATAATTAGATTAGACTAATACATTGGAACAGGAAAATACCTGACATTTGTTACCAATAATTAGTTAGACTAATACATGAAACGAAAAACCAGACTTTAATACCAAGATATTATAATACATGAAACCAAGAAATACTGAATTATTGCCAATAATTAGTTAGACTAATACATGAAACAGAAATGCAGACATTGTTGCAATAATTAGTTAAATACATGAACCAGAAATACCCTGACATTGTTACCAATAATTAGTTAGACTATTACATAGAGCAGAAATACCAGACACTGTTACCAATAATTAGTTGAACAAATACGAAACCAGAAATACCCAGACATTACCAATAATTGGATTAAACTATTACATGAAACCAGAAATACCAGACATTGTACCAATAATTAGTTAGACTAATACATGAAACCGAAATACCAGACCGTTAGTTAGCTAATACAATAATTAATTAGACTAATACATGAAACCAGAAATACCCAGACATTGTTACCAATAATTAGTTAGACTAATACATGGAAACCAGAAATACCAGAATTAGTTAGACTAATACATGAAACCAGAAATACCTGACATTGTTACCAATAATTAGTTAGACTAATGAAACCAGAAAACCAGAAATACTAATACATGAAACCAGAAATACCAGACATTGTTACCAATAATTAGTTAGACTAATACATGAAACCAGAAATACCAGACATTGACATTGTTACATGAAACCAGAAATAATAATTAGTTAGACTAATACATGAAACCAGAAATACCAGACATTGTTACCAATAATTAGTTAGACTAATACATGAAACCAGAAATACCTGAATTGTTACCAATAATTAGTTAAGACTAATACATGAAACCAGAAATACCAGACATTGTTACCAATAATTAGTTAAACTAATACATGGAACCAAATACCACATTATTGTTACCAATAATTAGTTAGACTAATACATGAAACCAGAAATATGAACATTATTGCCAATAATTAGTTAGACTAATACATTGAAACCAGAAATACCAGACATTGTTACCAATAATTAGTTAGACTAATACATGAAACCAAGAAATACCTGACATTGTTACCAATAATTAGTTAAGCTAATATAGCAGAAACCAGAAATACCTGAACATTGTTACCAATAATTAGTTAGACTAATACATGAAACCAGAAATACCAGAACTTTGTTACCAATAATTAGTTAGACTAATACATGAAAACCAAATACCAGACATTATTTGCCAATAATTCGTTAGACTAATACATGAAACCAGAAATACCTGACATTACCAATAAATTAGTTATGCTAATACATGAAACCAGAAATACAAACATTGTTACCAATAATTAGTTAGACTAATACATGAAACCAAATACCAGACATTGTTACCAATAATTAGTTAAACTAATACATGAAACCAGAAATACCAATAATTAGTTGTTACCAATACCAATTGTTATTTAATTAGTTAGACTATAAACCAAATACCAGACATTGTTGCAATAATTAGTTAGACTAATACATGAAAACCAATTGAAATACCTGACGTCGGTTATTACCACCAAATTAATTTAAACAAGTATGACCTTGTTACCAAACTAGTTAGACTAATACATGAAAACATTGTTACCAATAATTAGTTAACAATACATGAAAACCAGAAATATGAACGTTACCAATAATTAGATAAGCTAATACATGAAAACCAGAAATACCTGACATTATATACTAAATAATTAGTTAGACTAATACATGAAACAAGAAATACCAGAATATTGTTACCAATAATTAGTTAGATCAATACATGAAACCCGATACCAGACATTGTTACCAACCAATTAGTTAGACTAATACATGAAACCAGAAATACCAGACATTGTTACCAATAATTAGATTAGACTAATACATGAAACCAGAAATACCTGACATTGTTACCAATAATTAGTTATGCTATTACATGAAACCAGAAAATGAAATTGTTACCTGACAGAAATCAGATGTTACCAATAATTAGTTAGACTATTACATGAAACCAGAAATACCAGACATTGTTACCAATAAATTGGATTAGACACACATTAGAAACTACATGAAATACCAGACATTGTTACCAATAATTAGTTAGACTAATACGAAACCAGAAATGAAAGTTAACTAGTTAGACCATGAAACCAGAAATACCAGACATTGTTACCAATAATAATTAGTTAGACTAATTTGGGAAACCAGAAATACAGACATTGTTACCAATAATTAGATTGAACTAATACATGTTCAGAAATACCTGACATTGTTACCAGTAATTAGTTAGACTATACATGAAACCAGAAATACCAGACATTATTTACCAATAATTAGTTAGACTAATACATGAAACCAGAAATACCAGACATTATTACCAATAATTAGTTAGACTAATACATGAAAACCAGAAATACCAGACATTGTTACCAATAATTAGTTAGACTAATACGAAACCAGAAATACCTGACATTTATTTACCAATAATTAGTTAGACTAATACCTTGAAACTAGAACACCAGACATTGTTACCAATAATTAGTTAGACTAATGAAACCAGAAATATGAAACCAGAAATAAAAACCAGAAATTTGACATTGTTACCCAATAATTAGTTAGACTAATACATGAAACCAGAAATACCAGATATTGTTACCAGCGATAATTGACATTGTTACTAATAAATAGCCTTGAAACCAGAAATGCATTTGACATTGTTACCAATAATTAATTAGAACTAATGAAACCAGAAATACCGAACATTGTTACCAATAATTGACTAATACATGAAACCAATACATGAAACCAGAAATACCTGACATTGTTACCAATAAATTAAGCTAATACATTAAGCCTAATACATGAAACCAGAAATACCTGACATTGTTACCAATAATTAAGTTAGACTAATACATGAAACCAGAAATACCAGACATTGTTACCAATAATTAGTTAGGACTAATACATGAAACCAGAAATACCAGACATTGTTACCAATAATTAGTTAGACTAATACATGAAACCAGAAATACCAGACATTGTTACCAATAATTAGTTAGACTAATACATGAAACCAGAAATACCAGACATTGTTACCAATAATTAGTTAGACTAATACATGAAACCAGAAATACCAGACATTGTTACCAATAATTAGTTAGACTAATACATGAAACCAGAAATACCTGACATTGTTACCAATAATTAGTTAGACTAATACATGAAACCAGAAATACCTGACATTGTTACCCTAATACATGAAACCAGACATTGTTACCAATAATTAGTTAGACTAATACATGAAACCAGAAATACCAGACATTGTTACCAATAATTAGTTAGACTAATACATGAAACCAGAAGAAACCAGACATTGTTACCAATAATTAGTTAGACTAATACATGAAACCAGAAATACCAGACATTGTTACCAATAATTAGTTAGACTAATACATGAAACCAGAAATACCAGACATTGTTACCAATAATTAGTTAACTAATACATGAAACCAGAAATACCTGACATTGTTACCAATAATTAGTTAGACTAATACATGAAACCAGAAATACCAGACATTGTTACCAATAATTAGTTAGACTAATACATGAAACCAGAAATACCTGACATTGTTACCAATAATTAGTTAGACTAATACATGAAACCAGAAATACCAGACATTGTTACCAATAATTAGTTAGACTAATACATGAAACCAGAAATACCAGACATTGTTACCAATAATTAGTTAGACTAATACATGAAACCAGAAATACCTGACATTGTTACCAATAATTAGTAGACTAATACATGAAACCAGAAATACCAGACATTGTTACCAATAATTAGTTAGACTAATACATGAAACCAGAAATACCAGACATTGTTACCAATAATTAATTAGTAATACAGACTAATACATGAAACCAGAAATACCTGACATTGTTACCAATAATTGTTAACTAATACATGAAACCAGAAATACCAGACATTGTTACCAAATTAGTTAGACTAATACATGAAACCAGAAATACCAGACATTGTTACCAATAATTAGTTAGACTAATACATGAAACCAGAAATACCTGACATTGTTACCAATAATTAGTTAGACTAATACATGAAACCAGAAATACCAGACATTGTTACCAATAATTAGTTAGACTAATACATGAAACCAGAAATACCAGACATTGTTACCAATAATTAGTTAGACTAATACATGAAACCAGAAATACCAGACATTGTTACCAATAATTAGTTAGACTAATACATGAAACCAGAAATACCAGACATTGTTACCAATAATTAGTTAGACTAATACATGAAACCAGAAATACCAGACATTGTTACCAATAATTAGTTAGACTAATACATGAAACCAGAAATACTAGACATTGTTACCAATAATTAGTTAGACTAATACATGAAACCAGAAATACCAGACATTGTTACCAATAATTAGTTAGACTAATACATGAAACCAGAAATACCAGACATTGTTACCAATAATTAGTTAGACTAATACATGAAACCAGAAATACCAGACATTGTTACCAATAATTATTAGACTAATACATGAAACCAAGAAATACCAGACATTGTTACCAATAATTAGTTAGACTAATACATGAAACCAGAAATACCAGACATTGTTACCAATAATTAGTTAGACTAATACATGAAACCATGAAACTGACATTGTTACCAATAAACAAACTAATACATGAAACCAGAAATACTGGACATTGTTACCAATAATTAGTTAGACTAATACATGAAACCAGAAATACCAGACATTGTTACCAATAATTAGGTTAGACTAATACATGAAACCAGAAATACCAGACATTGTTACCAATAATTAGTTTAGACTAATACATGAAACCAGAAATACCTGACATTGTTACCAATAATTAGTTAGACTAATACATGAAACCAGAAATACCAGACATTGTTACCAATAATTAGTTAGACTAATACATGAAACCAGAAATACCAGACATTGTTACCAATAATTAGTTAGACTAATACATGAAACCAGAAATACCAGACATTGTTACCAATAATTAGATTAACTAATACATGAGAAACCAGAAATACCAGACATTGTTACCAATAATTAGTTAGACTAATACATGAAACCAGAAATACCAGACATTGTTACCAATAATTAGTTAGACTAATACATGAAACCAGTTAAATACCACCTGACATTGTTACCAATAATTAGTTAGACTAATACATGAAACCAGAAATACCAGACATTGTTACCAAATAATTAGTTAGACTAATACATGAAACCAGAAATAAGAGACATTGTTACCAATAATTAGTTAGACTAATACATGAAACCAGAAATACCAGACATTGTTACCAATAATTAGTTGACTAATACATGAAACCAGAAATATGACATTGTTACCAATAATTAGTTAGACTAATAAATGAAACCAGAAATACCAGAAATACCAGACATTGTTACCAATAATTAGTTAGACTAATACATGAAACCAGAAATACCAGACATTGTTAATAATTAATTAGACTAATTGAAACAAATAATACCAATAAAACCAGAAAATACCAGACATTGTTACCAATAATTAGTTAGACTAATACATGAAACCAGAAATACCAGACATTGTTACCAATAATTAGTTAGACTAATACATGAAACCAGAAATACCAGACATTGTTACCAATAATTAGTTAGACTAATACATGAAACCAGAAATACCAGACATTGTTACCAATAATTAGTTAGACTAATACATGAAACCAGAAATACCAGACATTGTTACCAATAATTAGTTAGACTAATACATGAAACCAGAAATACCAGACATTGTTACCAATAATTAGCAATAATACATGAAACCAGAAATACCTGACATTGTTACCAATAATTAGTTAGACTAATACATGAAACCAGAAATACCAGACATTGTTACCAATAATTAGTTAGACTAATACATGAAACCAGAAATACCAGACATTGTTACCAATAATTAGTTAGACTAATACATGAAACCAGAAATAAAACCAGAAATACATGAAAACCAGAAATACCTGACATTGTTACCAATAATTAGTTAGACTAATACATGAAACCAGAAATACCAGACATTGTTACCAATAATTAGTTGGACTAATACATGAAACCAGAAATACCAGACATTGTTACCAATAATTAGTTGAACTAATACATACATGAAACCAGAAATACCAGACATTGTTACCAATAATTAGTTAGACTAATACATGAAACCAGAAATACCAGACATTGTTACCAATAATTAGTTAAGACTAATACATGAAACCAGAAATACCTGACATTGTTACCAATAATTAGTTAGACTAATACATGAAACCAGAAATACTAGACATTGTTACCAATAATTAGTTAGACTAATACATGAAACCAGAAATACATGAACATGCAAAACCAGTTAAACTAATACATGAAACCAGAAATACCAGACATTGTTACCAATAATTAGTTAGACTAATACATGAAACCAGAAATACCAGACATTGTTACCAATAATTAGTTGAACTAATATGAAACCAGAAATACCAGACATTGTTACCAATAATTAGTTAGAAATACATGAAACCAGAAATACTAGACATTGTTACCAATAATTAGTTAGACTAATACATGAAATGAAACCAGAAATACTGACATTGTTACAATAATTGTTAGACTAATACATGAAACCAGAAATACCAGACATTGTTACCAATAATTAGTTAGACTAATACATGAAACCAGAAATACCAGACATTGTTACCAATAATTAGTTAAACTAATACATGAAACCAGAAATACCTTGACATTGTTACCAATAATTAGTTAGACTAATACATGAAACCAGAAATACCAGACATTGTTACCAATAATTAGTTAGACTAATACATGAAACCAGAAATACCAGACATTGTTACCAATAATTAGTTAGACTAATACATGAAACCAGAAATACCAGACATTGTTACCAATAATTAGTTAGACTAATACATGAAACCAGAAATACCAGACATTGTTACCAATAATTAGTTAGACTAATACATGAAACCAGAAATACCAGACATTGTTACCAATAATTAGTTAGACTAATACATGAAACCAGAAATACCTGACATTGTTACCAATAATTAGTTAGACTAATACATGAAACCAGAAAACAGACATTGTTACCAATAAAATACCATGAAACAGAAATTGACATTACCAATAATTAGTTAGACTAATACATGAAACCAGAAATACCTGACATTGTTACCAATAATTAGTTAGACTAATACATGAAACCAGAAATACCAGACATTGTTACCAATAATTAGTTAACTAATACATGAAACCAGAAATACCTGACATTGTTACCAATAATTAGTTAGACTAATACATGAAACCAGAAATACCAGACATTGTTACCAATAATTAGTTAGGACTAATACATGAAACCAGAAATACCAGACATTGTTACCAATAATTAGTTGAAACTAATACATGAAACCAGAAAATACAGACATTGTTACCAATAATTAGTTAGACTAATACATGAAACCAGAAATACCAGACATTGTTACCAATAATTAGTTAGACTAATACATGAAACCAGAAATAGACATTGTTACCAATAATTAGTTACATGAAACCAGAAATACCTGACATTGTTACCAATAATTAGTTAGACTAATACATGAAACCAGAAATACCAGACATTGTTACCAATAATTAGTTAGACTAATACATGAAACCAGAAATACCAGACATTGTTACCAATAATTAGTTACCAAGACTAATACATGAAACCAGAAATACAGACATTGTTACCAATAATTAGTTAGACTAATACATGAAACCAGAAATACCAGACATTGTTACCAATAATTAGTTAGACTAATACATGAAACCAGAAATACCAGACATTGTTACCAATAATTAGTTAGACTAATACATGAAACCAGAAATACCAGACATTGTTACCAATAATTAGTTAGACTAATACATGAAACCAGAAATACCTGACATTGTTACCAATAATTAGTTAGACTAATACATGAAACCAGAAATACCAGACATTGTTACCAATAATTAGTTAGACTAATACATGAAACCAGAAATACCAGACATTGTTACCAATAATTAGTTAAGCTAATACATGAAACCAGAAATACCAGACATTGTTACCAATAATTAGTTAGACTAATACATGAAACCAGAAATACCTGACATTGTTACCAATAATTAGTTAGACTAATACATGAAACCAGAAATACCTGACATTGTTACCAATAATTAGTTAGACTAATACATGAAACCAGAAATACCAGACATTGTTACCAATAATTAGTTAGACTAATACATGAAACCAGAAATACCAGACATTGTTACCAATAATTAGTTAGACTAATACATGAAACCAGAAATACCTGACATTGTTACCAATAATTAGTTAGACTAATACATGAAACCAGAAATACCAGACATTGTTACCAATAATTAGTTAGACTAATACATGAAACCAGAAATACCAGACATTGTTACCAATAATTAGTTAGACTAATACATGAAAACCAGAAATACCTGACATTGTTACCAATAATTAGTTAGACTAATACATGAAACCAGAAATACCAGACATTGTTACCAATAATTAGTTAGACTAATACATGAAACCAGAAATACCAGACATTGTTACCAATAATTAGTACATGAAACCAGATAGACATTAATACATGAAACCAGAAATACCAGACATTGTTACCAATAATTAGTTAGACTAATACATGAAACCAGAAATACCAGACATTGTTACCAATAATTAGTTAGACTAATACATGAAACCAGAAATACCAGACATTGTTACCAATAATTAGTTAGACTAATACATGAAACCAGAAATACCAGACATTGTTACCAATAATTAGTTAGACTAATACATGAAACCAAATACCAGACATTGTTACCAATAATTAGTTGACTAATACATGAAACCAGAAATACCATTGACATTGTTACCAATAATTAGTTACTAGAACTAATACATGAAACCAGAAATACCAGACATTGTTACCAATAATTAGTTAGACTAATACATGAAACCAGAAATACCAGACATTGTTACCAATAATTAGTTAGACTAATACATGAAACCAGAAATACCGAACATTGTTACCAATAATTAGTTAGACTAATACATGGAACCAGAAATACCTGACATTGTTACCAATAATTAGTTAGACTAATACATGAAACCAGAAATACCAGACATTGTTACCAATAATTAGTTAGACTAATACATGAAACCAGAAATACCAGACATTGTTACCAATAATTAGTTAGACTAATACATGAAACCAGAAATACCAGACATTGTTACCAATAATTAGTTAGACTAATACATGAAACCAGAAATACCTGACATTGTTACCAATAATTAGTTAAGCTAATACATGAAACCAGAAATACCTGACATTGTTACCAATAATTAGTTAGACTAATACATGAAACCAGAAATACCAATAATTAGACATTGTTACCAATAATTAGTTAGACTAATACATGAAACCAGAAATACATGAAACCAGACATTGTTACCAATAATTAGTTAGACTAATACATGAAACCAGAAATACCAGACATTGTTACCAATAATTAGTTAGACTAATACATGAAACCAGAAATACCAGACATTGTTACCAATAATTAGTTATGAAACCAGAAATACCAGACATTGTTACCAATAATTAGTTAGACTAATACATGAAACCAGAAATACCAGACATTGTTACCAATAATTAGTTAGACTAATACATGAAACCAGAAATACCAGACATTGTTACCAATAATTAGTTAAGACTAATACATGAAACCAGAAATACCAGACATTGTTACCAATAATTAGTTAGACTAATACATGAAACCAGAAATACCAGACATTGTTACCAATAATTATTAGACTATTTTTAGAAACCTACCTTGACATTGTTACAATAATTAGTTAAACTAATACATGAAAAATACCAGACATTGTTACCAATAATTAGTTAGACTAATACATGAAACCAGAAATACCAGACATTGTTACCAATAATTAGTTAGACTAATACATGAAACCAGAAATACCAGACATTGTTACCAATAATTAGTTAGACTAATACATGAAACCAGAAATACCAGACATTGTTACCAATAATTAGTTAGACTAATACATGAAACCAGAAATACCAGACATTGTTACCAATAATTAGTTAGACTAATACATGAAACCAGAAACCAGACATTGTTACATTAGTTGAAAACCAGAAATAAGACATTGTTACCAAAATTAGACTAATACATGAAACCAGAAATACCAGACATTGTTACCAATAATTAGACTAATACATGAAACCAGAAATACCTGACATTGTTACCAATAATTAGAGACTAATACATGAAACCAGAAATACCTGACATTGTTACCAATAATTAGTTAGACTAATGAAAACCAGAAAACCAGACATTGTTACCAATAATTAGTTAGACTAATACATGAAACCAGAAATACCAGACATTGTTACCAATAATTAGTTAGACTAATACATGAAACCAGAAATATTGACATTGTTACCAATAATTAGTTAGACTAATACATGAAACCAGAAATACCAGACATTGTTACCAATAATTAGTTAGACTAATACATGAAACCAGAAATACCAGACATTGTTACCAATAATTAGTTAGACTAATACATGAAACCAGAAATACCAGACATTGTTACCAATAATTAGTTAGACTAATACATGAAACCAGAAATACCAGACATTGTTACCAATAATTAGTTAGACTAATACATGAAACCAGAAATACCAGACATTGTTACCAATAATTAGTTAGACTAATACATGAAACCAGAAATACCAGACATTGTTACCAATAATTAGTTAGACTAATACATGAAACCAGAAATACCAGACATTGTTACCAATAATTAGTTAGACTAATACATGAAACCAGAAATACCAGACATTGTTACCAATAATTAGTTAGACTAATACCAATAATTGAAACCAGAAATACCAGACATTGTTACCAATAATTAGTTAGACTAATACATGAAACCAGAAATACCAGACATTGTTACCAATAATTAGTTAGACTAATACATGAAACCAGAAATACCAGACATTGTTACCAATAATTAGTTAGACTAATACATGAAACCAGAAATACCAGACATTGTTACCAATAATTAGTTAGACTAATACATGAAACCAGAAATACCAGACATTGTTACCAATAATTAGTTAGACTAATACATGAAACCAGAAATACCAGACATTGTTACCAATAATTAGTTAGACTAATACATGAAACCAGAAATACCAGACATTGTTACCAATAATTAGTTAGACTAATACATGAAACCAGAAATACCAGACATTGTTACCAATAATTAGTTAGACTAATACATGAAACCAGAAATACCTGTTACCAACATTGTTACCAATAATTGTTACCAATAATTAGTTAGACTAATACATGAAACCAGAAATACCAGACATTGTTACCAATAATTAGTTAGACTAATACATGAAACCAGAAATACCTGACAGACCAATTAGTTTTACATGAAACCAGAAATTATAATAATAATTAGTTAGACTACATGAAACCAGAAATACCAGACATTGTTACCAATAATTAGTTAGACTAATACATGAAACCAGAAATACAGACATTGTTACCAATAATTAGTTAGACTAATACATGAAACCAGAAATACAGAGACATTGTTACCAATAATACCCAGACATTGTTAATTAGTTACTAATACATGAAACCAGAAATACCAGACATTGTTACCAATAATTAGTTAGACTAATACATGAAACCAGAAATACCAGACATTGTTACCAATAATTAGTTAGACTAATACATGAAACCAGAAATACCAGACATTGTTACCAATAATTAGTTAGACTAATACATGAAACCAGAAATACCTGACATTGTTACCAATAATTAGTTGAACTAATACATGAAACCAGAAATACCTGACATTGTTACCAATAATTAGTTAGACTAATACATGAAACCAGAAATACCAGACATTGTTACCAACATTTTGTTGAAACCAGAAAATAATTAGTTAGACTAATACATGAAACCAGAAATACCAGACATTGTTACCAATAATTAGTTAGACTAATACATGAAACCAGAAATACCAGACATTGTTACCAATAATTAGTTAGACTAATACATGAAACCAGAAATACCAGACATTGTTACCAATAATTAGTTAGACTAATACATGAAACCAGAAATACCAGACATTGTTACCAATAATTAGTTAGACTAATACATGAAACCAGAAATACCAGACATTGTTACCAATAATTAGTTAGACTAATACATGAAACCAGAAATACCAGACATTGTTACCAATAATTAGTTAGACTAATACATGAAACCAGAAATACCAGACATTGTTACCATTGTTACCAATAATTAGTTAGACTAATACATGAAACCAGAAATACCAGACATTGTTACCAATAATTAGTTAGACTAATACATGAAACCAGAAATACCAGACATTGTTACCAATAATTAGTTAGACTAATACATGAAACCAGAAATACCAGACATTGTTACCAATAATTAGTTAGACTAATTGAAACCAAAGTAAATTAGTTAGACTAATACATGAAACCAGAAATACCAGACATTGTTACCAATAATTAGTTAGACTAATACATGAAACCAGAAATACCAGACATTGTTACCAATAATTAGTTAAGACTAATACATGAAACCAGAAATACCAGACATTGTTACCAATAATTAGTTAGACTAATACATGAAACCAGAAATACCAGACATTTATTACATTAGACTAATACATGAAACCAGAAATACCAGACATTGTTACCAATAATTAGTTAGACTAATACATGAAACCAGAAATACCAGACATTGTTACCAATAATTAGTTAGACTAATACATGAAACCAGAAATACCAGACATTTGTTACCAATAATTAGTTAACTAATACATGAAACCAGAAATACCTGACATTGTTACCAATAATTAGTTAGACTAATACATGAAACCAGAAATACCAGACATTGTTACCAATAATTAGTTAGACTAATACATGAAAACAGACATTGTTACCAATAATTAGTTAGACTAATACATGAAACCAGAAATACCAGACATTGTTACAATAATTATTGACTAATACACTAATACATGAAACCAGAAATACCAAAGACATTGTTACCAATAATTAGTTAGACTAATACATGAAACCAGAAATACCAGACATTGTTACCAATAATTAGTTAGACTAATACATGAAACCAGAAATACCAGACATTGTTACCAATAATTAGTTAGACTAATACATGAAACCAGAAATACCTGACATTGTTACCAATAATTAGTTAGACTAATACATGAAACCAGAAATACCAGACATTGTTACCAATAATTAGTTAGACTAATACATGAAACCAGAAATACCAGACATTGTTACCAATAATTAGTTAGACTAATACAAAAAATTGTTACCAATTAGTTGAGCTGAAACCAGAAATACCAGACATTGTTACCAATAATTAGTTAGACTAATACATGAAACCAGAAATACCAGACATTGTTACCAGAAATAATTAGACATTACCAATAATTAGACTAATACATGAAACCAGAAATACCAGACATTGTTACCAATAATTAGTTAGACTAATACATGAAACCAGAAATACCAGACATTGTTACCAATAATTAGTTAGACTAATACATGAAACCAGAAATACCAGACATTGTTACCAATAATTAGTTAGACTAATACATGAAACCAGAAATACCTGACATTGTTACCAATAATTAGTTAGACTAATACATGAAACCAGAAATACCAGACATTGTTACCAATAATTAGTTAGACTAATACATGAAACCAGAAATACCAGACATTGTTACCAATAATTAGTTAGACTAATACATGAAACCAGAAATACCAGACATTGTTACCAATAATTAGTTAGACTAATACATGAAACCAGAAATACCAGACATTGTTACCAATAATTAGTTAAACTAATACATGAAACCAGAAATACAACATTGTTACCAATAATTATTAGACTAATACATGAAACCAGAAATACCAGACATTGTTAGACAATAATGAAACCAGAAAACCAAATTGTTAATGTTGAATTAGTTAGACTAATACATGAAACCAGAAATACCAGACATTGTTACCAATAATTAGTTAGACTAATACATGAAACCAGAAATACCTGACATTGTTACCAATAATTAGTTAGACTAATACATGAAACCAGAAATACCTGACATTGTTACCAATAATTAGTTAGACTAATACATGAAACCAGAAATACCAGACATTGTTACCAATAATTAGTTAGACTAATACATGAAACCAGAAATACCAGACATTGTTACCAATAATTAGTTAGACTAATACATGAAACCAGAAATACCAGACATTGTTACCAATAATTAGTTAGACTAATACATGAAACCAGAAATACCTGACATTGTTACCAATAATTAGTTAGACTAATACATGAAACCAGAAATACTGACATTGTTACCAATAATTGTTAGACTAATACATGAAACCAGAAATACCAGACATTGTTACCAATAATTAGTTAGACTAATACATGAAACCAGAAATACCAGACATTGTTACCAATAATTAGTTAGACTAATACATGAAACCAGAAATACCAGACATTGTTACCAATAATTAGTTAGACTAATACATGAAACCAGAAATACCAGACATTGTTACCAATAATTAGTTAGCTAATACATGAAACCAGAAATACCAGACATTGTTACCAATAATTAGTTAGACTAATACATGAAACCAGAAATACCAGACATTGTTACCAATAATTAGTTAGACAAATACAATAATTGAAACCAGAAATACCAGACATTGTTACCAATAATTAGTTAGACTAATACATGAAACCAGAAATACCAGACATTGTTACCAATAATTAGTTACTAATACATGAAACCAAATACCAGACATTGTTACCAATAATTAGTTAGACTAATACATGAAACCAGAAATACCAGACATTGTTACCAATAATTAGTTAGACTAATACATGAAACCAGAAATACCAGACATTGTTACCAATAATTAGTTAGACTAATACATGAAACCAGAAATACCAGACATTGTTACCAATAATTAGTTAGACTAATACATGAAACCAGAAATAACCAATAATTAGTTAGACTAATACATGAAACCAGAAATACATTGACATTGTTACCAATAATTAGTTAAGACTAATACATGAAAACCAGAAATACCAGACATTGTTACCAATAATTAGACTAATACATGAAACCAGAAATACCAGACATTGTTACCAATAATTAGTTAGACTAATACATGAAACCAGAAATACCAGACATTGTTACCAATAATTAGTTAGACTAATACATGAAACCAGAAATACCTGACATTGTTACCAATAATTAGTTAGACTAATACATGAAACCAGAAATACCAGACATTGTTACCAATAATTAGTTAGACTAATACAGAAACCAGAAATACCAGACATTGTTACCAATAATTAGTTAGACTAATACATGAAACCAGAAATACAGACATTGACAATAATTATTGTTGAAACCAGAAATAATTGTTACCAATAATTAGTTAATACATGAAACCAGAAATACCAGACATTGTTACCAATAATTAGTTAGACTAATACATGAAACCAGAAATACCAGACATTGTTACCAATTAATTAGTTACATGAAACCAGAAATACAGACATTGTTACCAATAATTAGTTAACTAATACATGAAACCCGAGACATTGTTACCAATAATTAGTTAGACTAATACATGAAACCAGAAATACCAGACATTGTTACCAATAATTAGTTAGACTAATACATGAAACCAGAAATACCAGACATTGTTACCAATAATTAGTTAGACTAATACATGAAACCAGAAATACCAGACATTGTTACCAATAATTAGTTGACTAATACATGAAACCAGAAATACCAGACATTGTTACCAATAATTAGTTAACTAATACATGAAACCAGAAATACCAGACATTGTTACCAATAATTAGTTAGACTAATACATGAAACCAGAAATACCTGACATTGTTACCAATAATTAGTTAGACTAATACATGAAACCAGAAATACCAGACATTGTTACCAATAATTAGTTAGACTAATACATGAAACCAGAAATGACATTGTTACCAATAATTAGTTAGACTAATACATGAAACCAGAAATACCAGACATTGTTACCAATAATTAGTTAGACTAATACATGAAACCAGAAATACCAGACATTGTTACCAATAATTAGTTAGACTAATACATGAAACCAGAAATACCTGACATTGTTACCAATAATTAGTTAGACTAATACATGAAACCAGAAATACCAGACATTGTTACCAATAATTAGTTAGCTAATACATGAAACCAGAAATACCTGACATTGTTACCAATAATTAGTTAGACTAATACATGAAACCAGAAATACCTGACATTGTTACCAATAATTAGTTAGACTAATACATGAAACCAGAAATACCTGACATTGTTACCAATAATTAGTTAAGACTAATACATGAAACCAGAAATACCAAGACATTGTTACCAAATAATTGTTACCAATAATTAGACTAATACATGAAACCAGAAATACCAGACATTGTTACCAATAATTAGTTAGACTAATACATGAAACCAGAAATACCTGACATTGTTACCAATAATTAGTTAGACTAATACATGAAACCAAATACCAGACATTGTTACCAATAATTAGTTAGACTAATACATGAAACCAGAAATACCTGACATTATTACCAATAATTAGTTTAATGAATTAAGGCAATGAAACCAGAAATACCTGACATTGTTACCAATAATTAGTTAGACTAATACATGAAACCAGAAATACCAGACATTGTTACCAATAATTAGTTAACTAATACATGAAACCAGAAATATTAGTTGACATTGTTACCAATAATTAGTTAGACTAATACATGAAACCAGAAATACCAGACATTGTTACCAATAATTAGTTAGACTAATACATGAAACCAGAAATACCAGACATTGTTACCAATAATTAGTTAGACTAATACATGAAACCAGAAATACCAGACATTGTTACCAATAAATTAGTTAGAAACTAATACATGTTACCAAAACCAGAAATATGAAACCAGACATTGTTACCAATAATTAGTTAGACTAATACATGAAACCAGAAATACCAGACATTGTTACCAATAATTAGTTAGACTAATACATGAAACCAGAAATACCAGACATTGTTACCAATAATTAGTTAGACTAATACATGAAACCAGAAATACCAGACATTGTTACCAATAACCAGACATTGTTACCAATAATTAGTTAGACTAATACATGAAACCAGAAATACCAGACATTGTTACCAATAATTAGTTAGACTAATACATGAAACCAGAAATACCAGACATACCAATAATTGTTAAAACCAGAAAATAATTAGTTAGACTAATACATGAAACCAGAAATACCAGACATTGTTACCCAATAATTAGTTAGACTAATACATGAAACCAGAAATACCAGACATTGTTACCAATAATTAGTTAGACTAATACATGAAACCAGAAATACCAGACATTGTTACCAATAATTAGTTAGACTAATACATGAAACCAGAAATACCAGACATTGTTACCAATAATTAGTTAGACTAATACATGAAACCAGAAATACCAGACATTGTTACCAATAATTAGTTAGACTAATACATGAAACCAGAAATACCAGACATTGTTACCAATAATTAGTTAGACTAATACATGAAACCAGAAATACCAGACATTGTTACCAATAATTAGACTTACATGAATAATACATGTAAACCAGAAATGAAACCAGAAATAGACATTGTTACCAATAATTAGTTAGACTAATACATGAAACCAGAAATACCAGACATTGTTACCAATAATTAGTTAGACTAATACATGAAACCAGAAATACAGACATTGTTACCAATAATTAGTTAGACTAATACATGAAACCAGAAATACGAACATTGTTACCAATAATTAGTTAAACTAATACATGAAACCAGAAATACCAGACAGTTAATTGTTACCATTGTTTATTAGACTAATACATGAAACCAGAAATACCAGACATTATTACCAATAATTAGTTAACTAATACATGAAACCAGAAATACCAGACATTGTTACCAATAATTAGTTAGACTAATACATGAAACCAGAAATACCAGACATTGTTACCAATAATTAGTTAGACTAATACATGAAACCAGAAATACCAGACATTGTTACCAATAATTAGTTAGACTAATACATGAAATGAAAACCAGAAATACCAGACATTGTGAAACCAGAAATAATTAGTTAGACTAATACATGAAACCAGAAACCAGAAAGACATTGTTACCAATAATTAGTTAGACTAATACATGAAACCAGAAAACAGACATTGTTACCAATAAATACTACCAGACATTGACATTGTTACCACATTGTTAATTAGTTAGACTAATACATGAAACCAGAAATACCAGACATTGTTACCAATAATTAGTTAGACTAATACATGAAACCAGAAATACCAGACATTGTTACCAATAATTAGTTAGACTAATACATGAAACCAGAAATACCAGACATTGTTACCAATAATTAGTTAGACTAATACATGAAACCAGAAATACCAGACATTGTTACCAATAATTAGTTAGACTAATACATGAAACCAGAAATACCAGACATTGTTACCAATAATTGTTACCAATAATGAAACCAGAAATACCAGACATTGTTACCAATAATTAGTTGAATGAAACCAGAAATACCAGACATTGTTACCAATAATTAGTTGACTAATAATGAAACCAGAAATACCAGACATTGTTACCAATAATTAGTTAGACTAATACATGAAACCAGAAATACCAGACATTGTTACCAATAATTAGTTAGACTAATACATGAAACAGAAATACCAGACATTGTTACCAATAATTAGTTAGACTAATACATTGAAACCAGAAATACCAGACATTGTTACCAATAATTAGTTAGACTAATACATGAAACCAGAAATACCAGACATTGTTACCAATAATTAGTTGAGCTAATACATGAAACCAGAAATACCAGACATTGTTACCAATAATTAGTTAGACTAATACATGAAACCAGAAATACCAGACATTGTTACCAATAATTAGTTAGACTAATACATGAAACCAGAAATACCAGACATTGTTACCAATAATTAGTTAGACTAATACATGAAACCAGAAATACCAGACATTGTTACCAATAATTAGTTAGACTAATACATGAAACCAGAAATACCAGACATTGTTACTAATACATGAAAAAAATAGACAGTTACCAATTAGACTAATACCATGAAACCAGAAATTAGAAATACTGTGACATTGTTACCAATAATTAGTTAGACTAATACATGAAACCAGAAATACCAGACATTGACAATAATTATTAGACTAATACATGAAACCAGAAAATAATACCAATAATTAGTTAGACTAATACATGAAACCAGAAATACCAGACATTGTTACCAATAATTAGTTAGACTAATACATGAAACCAGAAATACCAGACATTGTTACCAATAAATTAGTTATGAAACCAGAAATACCAGACATTGTTACCAATAATTAGTTAGACTAATACATGAAACCAGAAATACCAGACATTGTTACCAATAATTAGTTAGACTAATACATGAAACCAGAAATACCAGACATTGTTACCAATAATTAGAAATAGACTAATACATGAAACCAGAAATACCAGACATTGTTACCAATAATTAGTTAACTAATACATGAAACCAGAAATACCAGACATTGTTACCAATAATTAGTTAGACTAATACATGAAACCAGAAATACCAGACATTGTTACCAATAATTAGTTAGACTAATACATGAAACCAGAAATACCAGACATTGTTACCAATAATTAGTTAGACTAATACATGAAACCAGAAATACCAGACATTGTTACCAATAATTAGTTAATAATACATGAAACCAGAAATACCAGACATTGTTACCAATAATTAGTTAGACTAATACATGAAACCAGAAATACCAGACATTGTTACCAATAATTAGTTAGACTAATACATGAAACCAGAAATACCAGACATTGTTACCAATAATTAGTTAGACTAATACATGAAACCAGAAATACCAGACATTGTTACCAATAATTAGTTGAACTAATACATTGAAAGTTAGACTAATAAATACCAGAAGACATTGTTACCAATAATTAGTTAGACTAATACATGAAACCAGAAATACCAGACATTGTTACCAATAATTAGTTAGACTAATACATGAAACCAGAAATACCAGACATTGTTACCAATAATTAGTTAGACTAATACATGAAACCAGAAATACCTGACATTGTTACCAATAATTAGTTAGACTAATACATGAAACCAGAAATACCAGACATTGTTACCAATAATTAGTAATACATGAACTACATTGTTACCAATAATGAAACCTAATACATGAAAAAATACCAGACATTGTTACCAATAATTAGTTAGACTAATACATGAAACCAGAAATACCAGACATTGTTACCAATAATTAGTTAGACTAATACATGAAACCAGAAATACCAATAATTAGTTAGACTAATTGAAACCAGAAATTGACATTGTTACAATAATTAGTTAGACTAATACATGAAACCAGAAATACCAGACATTGTTACCAATAATTAGTTAGACTAATACATGAAACCAGAAATACCAGACATTGTTACCAATAATTAGTTAAACTAATACATGAAACCAGAAATACCAGACATTGTTACCAATAATTAGTTAGACTAATACATGAAACCAGAAATACCAGACATTGTTACCAATAATTAGTTAGACTAATACATGAAACCAGAAATACCAGACATTGTTACCAATAATTAGTTAGACTAATACATGAAACCAGAAATACCAGACATTGTTACCAATAATTAGTTAGACTAATACATGAAACCAGAAATACCAGACATAATTACCAATAATTAGTTAGACTAATACATGAAACCAGAAATACCAGACATTGTTACCAATAATTAGTTAGACTAATACATGAAACCAGAAATACCAGACATTGTTACCAATAATTAGTTAGACTAATACATGAAAACCAGAAATACCAGACATTGTTACCAATAATTAGTTTCCGACTAATCCATGAAACCAGAAATATCTTATATTGTTACCAATAATTAGTTAGACTAATTACGAAACCAGAAATACCAGAGATTGTTGCTCATTAATTAGTTAGACTAATACATGAAAACCAGAAATACCAGACATTGTTAACAATAATTAGATAAGCAATACATGAAACCAGAAATACCTGACATTGCCAACAATAATTAGTTAGACTAATACATGAACCAGAAATTACCAGACATTGCTACCAATAATTAGATAGTTATTGGCACAAACCAGAAATAGCCTGACATTGTTACCACACTAGTTAGACTCAATACATGAAACCAGAAATACCAGACATTGTTACCAATAATTAGTTAGACTAATACATGAAACCGAAATACCAGGACATTGTTACCAATAATTAGTTAATAATACATGAAACCAGAATACTAGAGCATTGCGCCACTACTAATTAGTTAGGACTAATACATGAAACCAGTAGGTCAATGACATTGTTACCAATAATTAGATAAGTTAACATGAAAACCAGAAATTTTACATTGTTACCAATAATTAGTAAGCTAGACTAATACACGAAACCAGAAATAACAGACATTGTTACCAATAATTAGTGACCAATACATGAAACCAGAAATACCAGACATTGTTACCATGAATTAGTTGACTAATACATGAACCAGAAATACCAGACATTGTTACCAATAATTAGTTAGACTAATACATGAAACCAGAAATATTTGACATTACAGACATTAGTTATGCTAATACATGAAACCAGTTAGGACATTGTTACCAATAATTAGTTAGGATTTGAAACCAGAAATACAGACATTGTTACCAATAATTAGTTAGACTAATACATGAAACCAAATACACAACATTTGTTACCAATAATTGGTTAAGCTATTACATGAAACCAAATACGAACATTGTTACCAATAATTAGTTAGCTATTACATGAAATGAAATACTGACATTGTTACCAATAATTAGTTAAGCAAATACAGCAGAGCCAAATGCCTGCAACGATGGCTTACAAATAATTAGTTGAACTAATGGCAAACCAGAAATACGAACATTGTTACACCAATAATTAGTTAACTAATACATGAAACCAGAAATACCTGACATTGTTACCAATAATTAGTTAACCCCAATACATGAAACCAAAAATACACAACATTGTTACCAATAATTTGTTACCTAATTATTAAGCTAATACTGAAACCAAATACCTAAACATTTACCAATAATTAGTTAGACTAATACAGCAGAAACCAGAAATACCTGACATTGTTACCAATAATTAGTTAGACTAATACATTGAAACCAGAAATACCAGACATTGTTACCAATAATTAGTTAGACTAATACATGAAACCAGAAATACCTGACATTGTTACCAATAATTAGTTAAGCTAATACAGCAAAACCAGAAATACCAGACATTGTTACCAATTAATTAGAACTAATACATGAAACCAGAAATATACCTGACATTGTTACCCAATAATTAGTTAGACTAATACATGAAACCAGAAATACCAGACATTGTTACCAATAATTAGTTAAGAATACCAGAAATACCAGACATTGTTACCAATAATTAGTTAGACTAAATACATGAAACCAGAAATACCTGACATTGTTACCAATAATTAGTTAGACTAATACATGAAACCAGGGAAATACGAAAGACATTGTTACTACAATAATTAGTTAGGACTAATACATGAAACAAGAAATACCAGACATTATTACCAATAATTAAAGGGACTAATACATGAAACCAGAAATAAACCAAAATACCAGACATTTGTTACCAATAATTAGTTAGGATATTACATGAAAACCAGGAAATACCAGACATTGTTACCAATAATTAGTTGACTAATACATGAAATAATGACATTGAAACCAGACTAATACATGAAACCAAAATACAGACATTGTTACCAATAATTAGTTAATCTAATACATGAAACCAGAAATACAGACATTGTTACCCAATAATTAGTTGAACTAATACATGAAACCAGAAATATGACAAACCAAGAAATACTGACATTGTTACAGTTAATTAATACATGAAACTAGAAATACAGACATTGTTACCAATAATTAAGACTAATACATGAAACCAGAAATACCAGACATTGTTACCAATAATTAGTTAGACTAATATATGAAACCAAGAAATACAGAGACATTGTTACCAATAATTAGTTAGACTAATACATAAAACCAGAAATACCAGACATTGTTACCAATAATTAGTTAGACTAATACATGAAACCAGAAATACCAGACATTGTTACCAATAATTAGTTAGACTAATACATGAAAACCAGCTAACAATAATACACCATGAAAGACATTGTTACCAATAATTAGTTAGACTAATACATGGAAACCAGAAATACCAGACATTGTTACCAATAATTGGTTAGACTATTACATGAAACCAGAAATACCTGACATTGTTACCAATAATTAGTTAGACTAATACATGAAACCAGAATAATAGACATTGTTAAATAATTAGTTAGACATTGAAACCAGAAATACCTGACATTGTTACCAATAATTATTAGACTAATACATGAAACCAGAAATACCAGACATATACACAATAATTAGTTAGACTAATACATGAAAACCAGAAATACCAGACATTGTTACCAATAATTAGATAAACTAATACATGAAACCAGAAATACCTGACATTGTTACCAATAATTAGATAAGCTAATACATGAAACCAGAAATACCTGACATTGTTACCAATAATTAGTTAGACTAATACATGAAACCAGAAATACCAGCATGCAACATTGTTAGACTAATAATTAGTTAGGAAATAACTAATACATGAAACCAGAAATACCAGACATTGTTACCAATAATTAGTTAGACTAATACATGAAAACCAGAAATACCACATTGTTACCAATAATTGTTACATGAAACCAGAAATATGAATTGTTTAGTTAGACTAATACAGAAACCAGAAATACCAGAATAATTAGTTAGACTAATACATGAAACCATAGACACGTTACCAATAATTAGTTAGACTAATACATGAAACCAGAAATACCAGACATTGTTACCAATAATTAGTTAGACTAATACATGAAACCAGAAATACCAGACATTTGTTACCAATAATTAGTTAGACTAATACATGAAACCAGAAATACCAGACATTGTTGCAATAATTAGATTAATACTAATACATTGTTAAATTAGTTAGACTAATACAGCGAAACCAGAAATACCAGACATTATTTACCAATAATTAGTTAGACTAATACATGAAACCAGAAATACCAGACATTGTTACCAATAATTAGTTAGACTAATACATGAAACCAGAAATACCAGATATTGTTACCAATAATTAGTTAAACTAATACATGAAACCAGAAATACCTTGACATTGTTACCAATAATTAGTTAGACTAATACATGAAACCAGAAATACCTGACATTGTTACCAATAAAGTTAGACTAATACATGAAACCAGAAAATACATTGTTACCAATAATTAGTTAGACAAATACATGAAACCAGAAATACCAGACATTGTTACCAATAATTAGTTAGACTAATACATGAAACCAGAAATACCTGGACATTGTTACCAATAATTAGTTAGACTAATACATGAAACCAGAAATACCAGACATTGTTACCAATAATTAGGGTTAGACTAATACATGAAACCAGAAATACCAGACATTGTTACCAATAATTAGTTAGACTAATACATGAAACCAGAAATACCAGACATTGTTACCAATAATTAGTTAGACTAATCCATGAAACCAGAAATACCAGACATTGTTACCACAATTAGTTAGACTAATACATTAAACCAGAAATACCAGACATTGTTACCAACTAGTTTGACTAATCCAAACCAGAAATATTTGACATTGTTACCAATAATTAGTTAGACTAATACATGAAACCAGAAAATACCAGACATTGTTACCAATAATTAGTTAAACTATTATTGAAACCAAATAATACTTGCCAATAATAAGAAACCATGAAACCAAATAACAGACATTGTTACCAATAATTAGTTAGACTAATACATGAAACCAGAAATACCAGACATTGTTACCAATAATTAATTAGACTAATACATGAACAAATACCTTGTTATTGTTACCAATAATTATTAGACTAATACATGAAACCAGAAATACCAGACATTGTTACCAATAATTAGACTAATACATGAAACCAGAAATACAGACATTGTTACCAATAATTAGTTTAGACTATACATGAAACCAGAAATACCAGACATTGTTACCAATAAATTAGTTAGACTAATACATGAAACCAAGAAATACCTGACATTGTTACCAATAATTAGTTGACTAATACATGAAACCAGAAATACCCGACATTGCCAATAATTAGTTAGACTAATACATGAAACCAGAAATACCAGACCAATAATTAGTTAGATACATGAAACCAGAAATACCAGACATTGTTACCAATAATTAGTTAGACTAATACATGAAACCAAAATACCAGACATTGTTACCAATAATTAGTTAGACTAATACATGAAACCAGAAATACCAGACATTGTTACCAACTATTATGAAACCCAGAAATAATTACATGTTAGAACCTTGAAATACTAGACATTGTTACCAATAATTAGTTAGACTAATACATGAAACCAGAAATACCAGACATTGTTACCAATAATTAGTTAGACTAATACATGAAACCAAATACAGACATTGTTGCAATAATTAGTTAGACTAATACATGAAACCAGAAATTGTTACCAATAATTAGTTAGTTAGACTAACCATGAACCTAGAAATACCAGACATTGTTACTAATAATTAGTTAGACTAATGTATATGAAACCAGAAATACAGACATTGTTACTAATTAATTAATTAGTACCACAACAGACCAATAATTAGTTAATACATGAAACCAGAAATACCAGACATTGTTACCAATAATTAGTTAGACTAATACATGAAACCAGAAATACCAGACATTGTTACCAATAATTAGTTAGGACTAATACATGAAAAATACTAGACATTGTTACACCAATAATTAGTTAGACTAATACATGAAACCAGAAATTGACATTGTTACCAATAATTAGTTAGACTAATACATGAAACCAGAAAAATACCAACATTGTTACCAATAATTAGACTAATACATGAAACCAGAAATACCTGACATTGTTACCAATAATTAGTTAGACTAATACATGAAACCAGAAATACCAGACATTGTTACCAATAATTATAGTTAGACTAATACATGAAACCAGAAATACCAGACATTGTTACCAATAATTAGTTGAATAATACATGAAAACCAGAAATACCTGACATTGTTACCAATAATGAAGACTAATCCATGAAACCAGAAATACCTAGACATTGTTACCAATAATTAGTTAGACTAATACATGAAACCAGAAATACCGAACCAATAATTATTGTTACATGAGGCAATAATTAGTTAGACTAATACATGAAACCAGAAATACCAGACATTGTTACCATAATTAGTTAGACTAATACATGAAACCAGAAATACCAGACATTGTTACCAATAATTAGTTAGACTAATACATGAAACCAGAAATACCTGACATTGTTAGACTAATACATAAATTAGATTGACTAATACATTAAACCAGAAATACCTGACATTGTTTAATAATTAGTTAGACTAATACATGAAACCAGAAATACCAGACATTGTTACCAATAATTTAGTTTAATACATGAAACCAGAAAAGTTACCTACTACATTGTTACCAATAATTAGTTAGACTAATACATGAAAACCAGAAATACCAGACATTGTTACCAATAATTAGTTGAGCTAATACATGAAACCAGAAATACCAAAGATTGTTACAATAATTAGTTATTTCTAATACATGAAACCAGAAATACCTGACATTGTTACCAATAATTAGTTAAACTAATACATGAAACCAGAAATACCAGACATTGTTACAATAATTAGTTAGACTAATACATGAAAAAAATACCAGACATTGTTACCAATAATTAGTTGAATAATACATGAAACCAGAAATACCGAACATTGTTACCAATAATTAAGACAATATTAATACATGAAAACCAGAAATACCAGACATTGTTACCAATAATTAGTTAGACTAATACATGAAACCAGAAATACCAGACATTGTTACCAATAATTAGTTAGACTAATACATGAAACCAGAAATACCAGACATTGTTACCAATAATTGATTAGACTAATACATGAAACCAGAAATACAGACATTGTTACCAATAATTAGTTAGACTAATACGAAAACCAGAAATACCAGACATTGTTACCAATAATTAGTTAGACTAGACTAATTATTACATGAAACCATGAAACCAATACAGACATTGTTACCAATAATTAGGTTAGACTAATACATGAAACCAGAAATACCAGACATTGTTACCAATAATTAGTTAGACTAATACATGAAACCAGAAATACAGACATTGTTACCAATAATTAGTTAGACTAATACATGAACCAGAAATACCTGACATTGTTACCAATAATTAGTTAACTAATACATGAAAACCAGAAATAATTTGACATTGTTACCAATAATTAGTTAGCTAATACATGAAACCAGAAATACCTGACATTGTTACCAATAATTAGTTAGACTAATACATGAAACCAGAAATAGACATTGTTACCAATAATTAGTTAGACTAGCCATACATGAAACCAGAAATACCAGACATTGTTACCAATAATTAGTTAGACTAATACATGAAACCAGAAAATACCAGACATTGTTACCAATAATTAGTTAGACTAATACATGAAACCAGAAATACCTGACATTGTTACCAATAATTAGTTAGACTAATACACGAAACCAGAAATACCTGACATTGTTGCAATAATTAAAGGACTAATACATGAAACCAGAAATACCAGACATTGTTACCAATAATTAGTTAGACTAATACATGAACCAAATACTAGACATTGTTACCAATAATTAGTTGAACTAATACATGAAACCAGAATGACATTGTTACCAATAATTAGTTAGACTAATACATGAAACCAGAAATACCAACATTGTTACCAATAATTAGTTAGACTAATACACATGAAAACCAGAAATACCAGACATTGTTACCAATAATTAGTTAGACTAATACATGAAACCAGAAAACTGAACATTGTTACCAATAATTAGTTAGACTAATACATGAAACCAGAAATACCTGACATTGTTACCAATAATTAGATTTGACTAATACATGAAACCAGAAATACCTGACATTGTTACCAATAATTAGTTAGACTAATACATGAAAACCAGAAATACTAGACATTGTTACCAATAGTGGTTAGACTAATACATGAAACCAGAAATACCAGACATTGTTACCAATAATTAGAATAATACATGAAACCAGAAATACCTTGACATTGTTACCAATAATTAGTTAGACAAATACATGAAAACCAGAAATACCTGACATTGTTACCAATAATTAGTTAGACTAATACATGAAACCAGAAATACCAGACATTGTTACCAATAATTAGTTAAGACTTACATGAAACCAGAAATACCAGACATTGTTACCAATAATTGTTAAGCTAATATATGAAACCAGACATTGTTACCAATTAAGTAATACATGAAATACCTGACATTGTTACCAATAATTAGTTAGACTAATACATGAAACCAAGAAATACCAGACATTGTTACCAATAATTAGTTAAGCTGTAATACATGAGACCAGAAAGGAAAACCAATAATTAGTTAAACTAATACATGAAACCAGAAATACCTGACATTGTTACCAATAATTAGTGAAACCCAGAAAAACCAGACTTTGTTGCAATAAAGTTAAGACTAAGAAACCAAGAAATACCAGACATTGTTACCAATAATTAGTTAGACTAATACATGAAAACAGAGAAATACCTGACATTATTTACCAATAATTAGTTAGACTAATACATGAAACCAGAAATAATTGACATTGTTACCAATAATTAGTTAGATTCAATACATGAAACCAAAATGAGCATTGTTACCAATAATTAGTTAAGCTAATACATGAAACCAGAAATACCAGACATTGTTACCAATATTGGATTAGACTAATACATGAAACCAGAAATACCAGACATTGTTACCAATAATTAGTTAGACTAATACACGAAACCAGAAATACCTAGACATTGTTACCAAATAATTAGTTAGACTAATTGTTACCGTTAGTTAACCAGAAATACCAGACATTGTTACCAATAATTAGTTAGACTAATACATGAAACCAAATACCTGACATTGTTACTAATACCTTGAAACCAGAAAATTAGTTAGACCAATAATACAGAAACCAGAAATACCAATAATTAGACATTGAAACCAGAAATACCTTGTTGTTACCAATAATTAGTTGGACTAATACATGAAACCAGAAATACCAGACATTGTTACCAATAATTAGTTAAGCTAATAATACATGAAACCAAATACCACATTGTTACCAATAATTAGTTAGACTAATACATGAAACCAAATACAGACATTGTTACCAATAATTGAATTAGGGACTAATACATGAAAAACCAGAAATACCAGACATTGTTACCAATAATTAGTTAGATCAATACATGAAACCAGAAATACCAGACATTGTTACCAATAATTAGTTAGACTAATACATGAAACCAGAAATACCAAGACATTGTTACCAATATTAGTTAAACTAATACATGAAACCAAATACCATTGACATTGTTACAATAATTAGTTAAACTAATACATGAAACCAGAAATACTGACATTGTTACCAATAATTAGTTAGACTAATACATGAAACCAGAAATACCAGACATTATTACCAATAATTAGATTAGACTAATACATGAAACCAGAAATACCTGACATTGTTACCAATAATTAGTTAGACTAATATACATGAAACCAGAAATACAGACATTGTTACCAATAATTAGTTAGACTAATACATGAAACCAGAAATACAACATTATTTACAATAATTAGTTAGACTAATACATGAAACAGAAATACACATTAATTAGTTTGACTAATACATTAAACCAGAAATACCTGACATTGTTACCAATAATTAGTTAGACTAATACATGAAACCAGAAATACAGACATTGTTACCAATAATTAGTTAGTTAACTAATAATACATACCAGACAAACCAGAAAAAACCAGACATTGTTACCAATAATTAGTTAGACTAATACGAAACCAGAAATACCAGACATTGTTACCAATAATTAGTTAAGCTTAATCCATGAAACCAAAATACCTGACATTGTTACCAATAATTAGTTAGTTTAATACATGAAACCAGAAATACTTGAACATTGTTACAATAATTAGTTAGACTAATGAAGCCAGAAAAAACCAGACATTGTTGTAAAATTAGAAATAATTGAAACCAGACATTGTTACCAATAATTAGTTAGACTAATACATGAAACCAGAAATACCCATTAGACATTGTTACCAATAATTAGACATTTTAGACTAATACATGAAACCAGAAATACCAGACATTGTTACCAATAATTAGTTAGACTAATACATGAAACCAGAAATACCTGACATTGTTACCAATAATTAGTTAGACTAATACATGAAACCAGAAATACTTGACATTGTTACCAATAATTAGTTGACTAATACATGAAACCAGAAATACCAGACATTGTTACCGAACAATAATTAGTTAGACTAATACATGAAACCAGAAATACCTGACATTGTTACCAATAAATTAGACTATTGGCAAACCAGAAATTTTAATACATGAAACCAGAAATACCAGACATTGTTACCAATAATTAGTTGTTTACATGAAACCAGAAATACAGACATTATTTACCAATAATTAGTTAATTCTAATACATGAAACCAAATACCAGACATTGTTACCAATAATTAGTTAGACTAATACATGAAACCTGAAATACCAGACATTGTTACCAATAATTAGTTGAACTAATACATGAAACCAGAAATACCAGACATTGTTACACCAATAATTAGTTGAATTATTACATGAAACCAGAAATACCAGACATTGTTACCAATAATTAGTTAGACTAATACATGAAACCAGAAATACCGAACATTGTTACAAATAATTAGTTAGACTAATATGAAACCAGAAATACCAGACATTGTTACCAATAATTAGTTAGACTAATACATGAAACCAGAAATACCGAACATTGTTACCAATAATTAGGTTAGACAAAATACATGAAACCGAAATACCAGACATTGTTACCAATAATTAGTTAGACTAATACATGAAACCAGGAAATACCAGACATTGTACCAATAATTAGTTAGACTAATATATGAAACCAGAAATACTAGACATTGTTACCAATAATTAGTTAAACTAATACATGAAACCAGAAATACCAGACATTGTTACCAATAATTAGTTAGACTAATACATGAAAACAGAAATACTAGACATTGTTACCAATAATTTGGTTAATACATGAAACCAGAACACTCTGAAACCTATTAATTAGTTAGAAATATATGAAACCAGAAATACAGACATTGTTACCAATAATTAGTTAGACTAATACATGAAACCTCACCAGACATTGAAACCATATATGAAACCAGACATTGTTACCAATAATTGGATTAGCTAATACATGAAACTAAATACCTGACATTGTTACCAACAATTAGTTAATTTAATACATGAAACCAAAATACCAGACATTGTTACCAACAATTAGTTAGACTAATACATGAAACCAGAAATACCAGACATGCTACCAATAATTAGTTAGACTAATACATGAAACCAGAAATACCAGACATTGTTACCAATAATTAGTTATCTAATAGCGAAACCAGAAATACTCAGACATTGTTACCATTAATGGGAGTTAGACTAAAACCAGAAATACCTGACATTGTTACCAATAATTAGTTAGACTCAATACATGAAACCAGAAATACTGGACATTGTTACCAATAATTAGAAGTTAGACTAATACATGAAACCAGAAATACCAGACATTGTTACCAATAATTAGATTAAGCTAATACATGAAACCAGAAATACCAGACATTGTTACTCAATAATTAGTTAGACTAATACACAAAACCAGAAATACCAGACATTGTTACCAATAATTAGTTAGACTAATACATGAAACCAGAAATACAGAGACATTGTTACCAATAATTAGTTAGACTAATACATGAAACCAAAATACCTGACATTGTTACCAATATTATTAGTTAAGCTAATACATGAAACCATGAAATACCAGACATTGTTAACAATAATTAGTTAGACTAATACATGAAACCAGAAATACCAGACATTGTTACCTGACATTGTTAATTAGTTAGACTAATACATGAAACCAGAAATACCAGACATTGTTACCAATAATTAGTTAGACTAATACATGAAACCAGAAATACCAGACATTGTTACCAATAATTAGTTAGACTAATACATGAAACCAGAAATACCAGACATTGTTACCAATAATTAGTTAGACTAATACATGAAACCAGAAATACCAGACATTGTTACCAATAATTAGTTAGCTAATACATGAAACCAGAAAACCTTTGACATTGTTACCAATAATTAGATTAGACTAATACATGAAACCAGAAATACCAGACATTGTTACTAATAATGAACCAGAAATTAGACTAATACAATAATTAGTTAAACCAGAAATACCATCAGACATTGTTACCAATAATTAGTTAGACTAATACATGAAACCAGAAATACCAGACATTGTTACCAATAATTAGTTGAACTAATACATGAAACCAGAAAAATACCAGACATTGTTACCAATAATTAAACTAATACATGAAACCAGAAATACCAGACATTGTTACTAATAATTAGTTAGACTAAATATGAAACCAGAAATACCTGACATTGTTACCAATAATTAGTTAGACTAAACCAGAAATATACATGAAACCAGAAATACCAGACATTGTTACCAATAATTAGTTAGGACTAATACATGAAACCAGAAATACCAGACATTGTTACCAATAATTAGTTAGACTAATACATGAAACCAGAAATACTACCAACATTGTTACTAATACGAAACCAGAAATTAGACACTCACAATTACATGAAACCAGAAATACAGACATTGTTACCAATAATTAGTTAGACTAATACATGAAACCAGAAATACCAGACATTGTTACCAATAATTAGTTAGACTAATACATGAAACCAAAATACTAGACATTGTTACCAATAATTAGTTAAGCTAATACATGAAACCAGAAATACCAGACATTGTTACCAATAATTAGTTTGACTAATACATGAAACAGGAAATACCAGACATTGTTACCAATAATTAGTTTGACTAATACATGAAACCAGAAAATACCAGACATTGTTACCAACAATTAGTTAGACTAATACATGAAACCAGAAATACTAAGACATTGTTACCAATAATTAGTTAGACTAATACATGAAACCAGAAATACCAGACATTGTTACCAATAATTGTTAGACTAATGCATGAAACCAGAAATAACAGACATTGTTACCAATAATTAGATAGGCTAATACATGAAACCAGAAATACCTGACATTGTTACCAATAATTAGTTAGACTAATACATGAAACCAGAAACCAGACATTGTTACCAATAATTAGTTAGAACTAATGAATGAACCAGAAATACCCAGACATTGTTACCAATAATTAGGTTAGACTAATACATGAAACCAGAAATACCAGACATTGTTACCAATAATTAGTTGGGGACTAATACATGAAAACCAGAAATACCAGACATTGTTACCAATAATTAGTTAAGCTAAACATGAAACCAGAAATACCTGACATTGTTACCAATAATTAGTTAGACTAATACATGAACCCAGAAATACCAGGACATTGTTACAAATAATTAGTTAGACTAATACATGAAACCAGAAATACCAGACACATTGTTGCCAATAATTAGTTGACAAATACATGAACCAGAAAACCAGACATTGAAATGAAACCAGAAATACAGACATTGTTACCAATAATTAGTTAGACTAATACATGAAACCAGAAATACTAGACATTGTTACCAATAATTAGTTAGACTAATACATGAAACCAGAAATACCAAGACATTGTTACCAATACAATTAGTTAGACTAATACATGAAACCAGAAATACCAGACATTGTTACCAATAATTAGTTAGACTAATACATTAAAACCAGAAATACCAGACATTGTTAACAATAATTAGTTAGACTAATACATGAAACCAGAAATACCAGACATTGTTACCAATAATTAGTTAGACTAATACATGAAACCAGAAATACCAGACATTGTTACCAATAATTAAGCTAATACATGAAACCAGAAATACCAGACAACCAATAATTAGTTGGGGACAAAATACATGAACCAGAAATACCAGACATTGTTACCAATAATTAGTTAGACTAATACATGAAACCAGAAATACCAGACATTGTTACCAATAATTAGTTAGACTAATACATGAAACCAGAAATACCAGACATGGTTACCAATAATTAGATAAGTTTTAATACATGAAACCAGAAATACCAGACATTGTTACCAATAATTAGTTAGACTAATACATGAAACCAGAAATACCAGACATTGTTACCAATAATTAGATAGACTAATACATGAAACCAGAAATACCAGACATTGTTACCAATAATTATTAGACTAATACATGAAAAACCAGAAATACCAGACATTGTTACCAATAATTAGTTGAGACTAATACATGAAACCAGAAATACCTGACATTGTTACCAATAATTAGATAAGACTAATACATGAAACCAGAAATACCAGACATTGTTACCAATAATTAGTTAGACTAATACATGAAAACCAGAAATACCAGACATTATTACCAATAATTAGTTAGACTAATACATGAAACCAGAAATACCTGACATTGTTACCAATAATTAGTTAGACTAATACATGAAACCAGAAATACCAGACATTGTTACCAATAATTAGTTAGACTAATACATGAAACCAGAAATACCAGACATTGTTACCAATAATTAGTTAGACTAAAACCAGAAATACAATACAGTTGAAACCAGAAACCAGGAAATACCAGACATTGTTACCAATAATTAGTTGAATAATACATGAAACCAGAAATACCAGACATTGTTACGGTCAATTAGTTAGACTAATACATGAAACCAGAAATAATTAGACATTGTTACCAATAATTAGTTAGACTAATACATGAAACCAGAAATACCAAAGATTGTTACCAATAATTAGTTAGACTAATACATGAAACCAGAAATACACCAGACATTGTTACCAATAATTAGTTAGACTAATACATGAAACCAGAAATACAGACATTGTTACCAATAATTAGTTACATGAAACTAATACACATTGACCAATAATTAGAAATGAAAACCAGACATTGTTACCAATAATTAGTTAGACTAATACATGAAACCAGAAATACCAGAACATTGTTACCAATAATTAGTTGCTTAAATACATGAAACCAGAAATACCAGACATTGTTACCAATAATTAGTTAGGACTAATACATGAAACCAGAAAATACCTGACATTGTTACCAATAATTAGTTGGGTTAATACATAAAACCAGAAATACCTATATTGACATTGTTGAAACCAGGAAATAATTAGTTAGACTAATACATGAAACCAGAAATACCAGACATTGTTACCAATAATTAGTTAGACTACATGAAACCAGAAATACCACAGACATTGTTACCATAATTAGTTAGACAAATACATGAAACCAGAAATACCAGATATTGTTACCAATAATTAGTTAGACTAATACATGAAACCAGAAATACCTGACATTGTTACCAATAATTAGTTAGACTAATACATGAAACCAGAAATACCTGACATTGTTACAACAATTAGTTAGACTAATACATGAAAACCAGAAATACCAGACATTGTTACCAATAATTAGTTGACTAATACATGAAACCAGAAATACCAGACATTGTTACCTAATAATTAGATAGACTAATACATGAAACCAGAAATATTAGACATTGTTACCAATAATTAGTTAGACTAATACATGAAACCAGAAATACCAGACATTGTTAACAATAATTAGTTTGCCTTAATACATGAAACCAGAAATACCTGACATTGTTACCAATAATTAGTTAGACTAATACATGAAACCAGAAATACCAGACATTGTTACCAATAATTAGTTAGACTAATACATGAAACCAGAAATACCAGACATGGTTGTTACAATAATTAGTTAGACTAATACATGAAACCAGAAATACCAGACATTGTTACCAATAATTAGTTAGACTAATGCATGAAACCAGAAATACCAGACATTGTTACCAATAATTAGATAGACTAATACATGAAACCAGAAATACCAGACATTGTTACCAATAATTAGTTAGACTAATACATGAAACCAGAAATACCAGACATTGTTACCAATAATTAGTTAGACTAATACATGAAACCAGAAATACCAGACATTGTTACCAATAATTAGTTAGACTAATGAACCAGAAAACAGACAATACCAGAAGATTACCAGAAATTGAAACCACTAATACATTGTTACCAATATATGAGACATTGAAAACCAAATACCAGACATTTGTTAGATGTATTCAATCCATGAAACCAGAAATACCTGAGACATTGTTACCAATAATTAGTTAGACTAATACATGAAACCAGAAATACCAGACATTGTTACCAACAATTAGTTGAACTAATACATGAAACCAGAAATACTGACATTGACATTGTTAGATCAATAATTAGACATTTAGACTAATACATGAAACCAGAAATACTAGACATTGTTACAAATAATTAGTTAGACTAATACGAAACCAGAAATACCAGACATTGTTACCAATAATTAGTTAGACTATACATGAAACCAGAAATACCAGACATTGTTACCAATAATTAGTTAGACTAATACATGAAACCAGAAATACCAGACATTGTTACCAATAATTAGTTAGACTAATACATGAAACCAGAAATACCAGACATTGTTACCAATAATTAGTTAGACTAATACATGAAACCAGAAATACTAGACATTGTTACCAATAATTAGTTAGACTAATACATGAAACCAGAAATACCAGATTATTGTTACCAATAATTAGTTAGACTAATACATGAAACCAGAAATACCTGACATTGTTACCAATAATTAGTTAGACTAATACATGAAACCAGAAATACCTGGACATTGTTACCAATAATTAGTTAGACTAATACATGAAACCAGAAATACCAGACATTGTTACCAATAATTAGTTAGACTAATTGAAACCAGAAATATTTGAACATTGTTACCAATAATTAGCGTGACATTGAAACCAGAAATACCAGACATTGTTACTAATAATTGGTTAGACTAATACATGAAACCAGAAATACCAGACATTGTTACGAAACCAGAAATCAGACAATAATTAGTTAGACTAATACATGAAACCAGAAATACAGACATTGTTACCAATAATTAGTTAGACTAATACGAAACCAGAAACAGACATTAATAGACATTGAAACATGAAACCAGAAATACTACAGACATTGTTACCAATAATTAGTTAGACTAATACATGAAACCAGAAATACCTGACATTGTTACCAATAATTAGTTAGACTAATACATGAAACCAGAAATACCAGACATTATTACCAATAATTAGTTAGATTAATACATGAAAAACAGAAACACCTGACATTGTTACCAATAATTAGTTAGACTAATACATGAAACCAGAAATAAGAGACATTGTTACCAATAATTAGTTAGACTAATACATGAAACCAGAAATAGACATTGTTACCAATAATTAGTTAGACTAATACATGAAACCAGAAATACCTGACATTGTTACCAATAATTAGTTAGACTAATACATGAAACCAGAAATACCAGACATTGTTACCAATAATTAGTTAACTAATACATGAAACCAGAAATACCAGACATTGTTACCAATAATTAGTTAGACTAATACATGAAACCAGAAATACCAGACATTGTTACCAATAATTAGTTAGTACTTTCAACTAATACATGAAACCAGAAATACTTGACATTGTTACCAATAATTAGTTAGACTAATACATGAAACCAAATACCTGACATTGTTACCAATAATTAGTTAGACTAATACATGAAACCAGAAATACCAGACATTGTTACCAATAATTAGTTAGACTAATACATGAAACCAGAAATACCAGACATTGTTACCAATAATTAGTTAGACTACATACATGAAACCAGAAATACTGACATTGTTACTAATAATTAGTTAAGCTAATACATGAAACCAGAAAATACCAGACATTGTTACTAATACACTAGTTAGACTAATACATTAAACCAGAAATACTTGACATTGTTACCAATAATTAGTTAAGCTAATACATGAAACCAGAAATACCATTGTACATTGTTACCAATAATTAGTTAGACTAATACATGAAACCAGAAATACCAGACATTGTTACCAATAATTAGTTAGACTAATACATGAAACCAGAAATACCAGACATTGTTACCAATAATTAGTTAGACTAATACATGAAACCAGAAATACTGACATTGTTACCAATAATTAGTTATGAAACCAATACATGAAACCAGAAATACCTAGACATTGTTACCAATAATTAGTTAGACTAATACATGAAACCAGAAATACCAGACATTGTTACCAATAATTAGTTTAACTAATACATGAAACCAGAAATACCAGACATTGTTACCAATAATTAGTTAAGACTAATACATGAAACCAGAAAACCAGACATTGTTACCAATAATTAGTTGTTTATACATGAAACCAGAAATACCAGACATTGTTACCAATAATTAGTTAGAACTAATACATGAAACCAGAAATACCTGTGACATTGTTACCAATAATTAGTTGACTAATACATGAAACCAGAAATACCAGACATTGTTACCAATAATTAGTTAGATTAATACATGAAACCAGAAATACCTAGACATTGTTACCAATAATTAGTTAGACTAATACATGAAACCAGAAATACCTGACATTGTTACCAATAATTAGTTAGACAAATACATGAAACCAGAAATACCAGACATTGTTACCAATAATTAGTTAGACTATTAATGAAACCAGAAATACCAGACATTGTTACCAATAATTAGTTAAGCTAATACATGAAACCAGAAATACCTGACATTGTTACCAATAATTAGTTAGACTAATACATGAAACCAGAAATACCAGACATTGTTACCAATAATTAGTTAGACTAATACATGAAACCAGAAATACAGAGACATTGTTACCAATAATTGTTTAACTAAGGAAAACCAGAAATACCTGACATTGTTACCAATAATTAGTTAGACTAATACATGAAACCAGAAATACCAGACATTGTTACCAATAATTAGTTAGACTAATACATGAAACCAGAAATACCAGACATTGTTACCAATAATTAGTTAGACTAATACATGAAACCAGAAATACTAGACATTGTTACCAATAATTAGTTAGACTAATAATGAAACCAGAAATACCAGACATTGTTACCAATAATTAGTTGACTAATACATGAAACCAGAAATACCTGACATTGTTACCAATAATTAGTTAAGACTAATACATGAAACCAGAAATACCAGACATTGTTACCAATAATTAGTTAGACTAATACATGAAACCAGAAATACCTGACATTGTTACTAATAATTAGTTAGACTAATATGAAAACCAGAAATACCTGACATTGTTACCAATAATTAGTTAGACTAATACATGAAACCAGAAATACTAGACATTGTTACCAATAATTAGTTAACTAATACATGAAACCAGAAATACCAGACATTGTTACCAATAATTAGTTGACTAATACATGAAACCAGAAATACCTGACATTGTTACCAATAATTAGTTAGGACTAATACATGAAACCAGAAATACCAGACATTGTTACCAATAATTAGTTAGACTAATACATGAAACCAGAAATACCAGACATTGTTACCAATAATTAGTTAGACTAATACATGAAACCAGAAATACTACAGACATTGTTACCAATAATTAGTTAGACTAATACATGAAACCAGAAATACCAGACATTGTTACCAATAATTAGTTAGACTAATACATGAAACCAGAAATACCAGACATTGTTACCAATAATTAGTTAAGACTAATACATGAAACCAGAAATACCAGACATTGTTACCAATAATTAGTTAGACTAATACATGAAACCAGAAATACTAGACATTGTTACCAATAATAATTAGTTAGACTATTGTTACATGAAACCAGAAATACCTGACATTGTTACCAATAATTAGTTTAGACTAATACATGAAACCAGAAATACCTGACATTGTTACCAATAATTAGTTAGACTAATACATGAAACCAGAAATACCAGACATTGTTACCATAATTAGTTAGACTAATACATGAAACCAGAAATACCAGACATTGTTACCAATAATTAGTTAGACTAATACATGAAACCAGAAATACCTGACATTGTTACCAATAATTAGTTAGACTAATGAAACACCTGACATTGACCAATAAACCATGAAACCAGAAATACCAGACATTGTTACCAATAATTAGTTAGACTAATACATGAAACCAGAAATACCTGACATTGTTACCAATAATTAGTTAGACTAATACATGAAACCAGAAATACCAGACATTGTTTACCAATAATTAGTTAAACTAATACATGAAACCAGAAATACCTGACATTGTTACCAATAATTAGTTAGACTAATACATGAAACCAGAAATACCAGACATTGTTACCAATAATTAGTTAGACTAATACATGAAACCAGAAATACCTGACATTGTTACCAATAATTAGTTAGACTAATACATGAAACCAGAAATACCAGACATTGTTACCAATAATTAGTTATACAAAACCTAATTGTTATGAAACCAGAAATACATGAAACCAGAAATACCTTGACATTGTTACCAATAATTAGTTAGACTAATACATGAAACCAGAAATACCAGACATTGTTACCAATAATTAGTTAAGCTAATACATGAAACCAGAAATACCTGAGACATTGTTACCAATAATTAGTTAGACTAATACATGAAACCAGAAATACCTGACATTGTTACCAATAATTAGTTAGACTAATACATGAAACCAGAAATACCAGACATTGTTACCAACAATTAGTTAGACTAATACATGAAACCAGAAATACCAGACATTGTTACCAATAATTAGTTAGACTAATACATGAAACCAGAAATACCAGACATTGTTACCAATAATTAGTTAGACTAATACATGAAACCAGAAATACCAGACATTGTTACCAATAATTAGTTAGACTAATACATGAAACCAGAAATACCAGACATTGTTACCAATAATTAGTTAGACTAATACATGAAACCAGAAATACCAGACATTGTTACCAATAATTAGTTAGACTAATACAGTTGAAACCAGAAATACCTGACATTGTTACCAATAATTAGTTAGACTAATACATGAAACCAGAAATACCAGACATTGTTACCAATAATTAGTTAGACTAATACATGAAACCAGAAATACCTGACATTGTTACCAATAATTAGTTGACTAATACATGAAACCAGAAATACTAGACATTGTTACCAATAATTAGTTAGACTAATAATTAGACATTGTAGACAATAATTGTTACTAATACATGAAACCAGAAATACCAGACATTGTTACCAATAATTAGTTAGACTAATACATGAAACCAGAAATACCAGACATTGTTACCAATAATTAGTTAGACTAATACATGAAACCAGAAATACCAGACATTGTTACCCAATAATTAGTTAGACTAATACATGAAACCAGAAATACCAGACATTGTTACCAATAATTAGTTAGACTAATACATGAAACCAGAAATACCTGGACATTGTTACCAATAATTAGTTAGACTAATACATGAAACCAGAAATACCAGACATTGTTACCAATAATTAGTTAGACTAATACATGAAACCAGAAATACCAGACATTGTTACCAATAATTAGTTAGACAATACATGAACCAGAAATACCTGACATTGTTACCAATAATTAGTTAGAAACTAATACATGAAACCAGAAATACCAGACATTGTTACCAATAATTAGTTAGCTAATAATACAGAAATACATTGAAACCATGAAACCAGAAATACCAGACATTGTTACCAATAATTGAAGGACTAATACATGAAACCAGAAATACCAGACATTGTTACCAATAATTAGTTAGACTAATACATGAAACCAGAAGACTAATACATGAAACCTGACATTGTTACCAATAATTAGTTAGACTAATACATGAAACCAGAAATACCAGACATTGTTACCAATAATTAGTTAGACTAATACATGAAACCAGAAATACCAGACATTGTTACCAATAATTAGTTAAGCTAATACATGAAACCAGAAATACCATTGTTACCAATAATTAGTTAGACATTGTTACCAGACATTGTTAATTAGTTAGACTAATACATGAAACCAGAAATACCAGACATTGTTACCAATAATTAGTTAGACTAATACATGAAACCAGAAATACCAGACATTGTTACCAATAATTAGTTAGACTAATACATGAAACCAGAAATACCTGACATTGTTACCAATAATTAGTTAGACTAATACATGAAACCAGAAATACCAGACATTGTTACCAATAATTAGTTAACTAATACATGAAACCAGAAATACCAGACATTGTTACCAATAATTAGTTAGACTAATACATGAAACCAGAAATACTAGACATTGTTACCAATAATTAGTTAGACTAATACATGAAACCAGAAATACCAGACATTGTTACCAATAATTAGTTAGACTAATACATGAAACCAGAAATACCATTGTTACAATAATTGTTTCCAATAATTAGTTAGACTAATACATGAAACCAGAAATACCTGACATTGTTACCAATAATTAGTTAGACTAATACATGAAACCAGAAATACTAGACATTGTTACCAATAATTAGTTAGACTAATACATGAAACCAGAAATACCAGACATTGTTACCAATAATTAGTTAGACTAATACATGAAACCAGAAATACCTGACATTGTTACCAATAATTAGTTAGACTAATACATGAAACCAGAAATACCTGACATTGTTACCAATAATTAGTTAGACTAATACATGAAACCAGAAATACCAGACATTGTTACCAATAATTGTTAGACTAATACATGAAACCAGAAATACCACAACATTGTTACCAATAATTAGTTAGACTAATACATGAAACCAGAAATACCAGACATTGTTACCAATAATTAGTTAGACTAATACATGAAATGAAACCAGAAATACCAGACATTGTTACCAATAATTAGTTAGACTAATACATGAAACCAGAAATACCAGACATTGTTACCAATAATTAGTTAGACTAATACATGAAACCAGAAATACCAGACATTGTTACCAATAATTAGTTAGACTAATACATGAAACCAGAAATACCAGACATTGTTACCAATAATTAGTTAGACTAATACATGAAACCAGAAATACTAGACATTGTTACCAATAATTAGTTAGACTAATACATGAAACCAGAAATACATGAAACCAGACATTGTTACCAATAATTAGTTAGACTAATACATGAAACCAGAAATACCAGACATTGTTACCAATAATTAGTTAGACTAATACATGAAACCAGAAATACCAGACATTGTTACCAATAATTAGTTAGACTAATACGAAACCAGAAATACCAGTTACCACAATTAGTTAGATTGTTACCAATAATTAGTTAAACTAATACATGAAACCAGAAAAATACCTGACATTGTTACCAATAATTAGTTAGACTAATACATGAAACCAGAAATACCAGACATTGTTACCAATAATTAGTTAGACTAATACATGAAACCAGAAATACCAGACATTGTTACCAATAATTAGTTAGACTAATACATGAAACCAGAAATACCAGACATTGTTACCAATAATTAGTTAGACTAATACATGAAACCAGAAATACCAGACATTGTTACCAATAATTAGTTAGACTAATACATGAAACCAGAAATACCAGACATTGTTACCAATAATTAGTTAGACTAATACATGAAACCAGAAATACCAGACATTGTTACCAATAATTAGTTAGACTAATACATGAAACCAGAAATACCAGACATTGTTACCAATAATTAGATAAGCTAATACATGAAACCAGAAATACCTGACATTGTTACCAATAATTAGTTAGACTAATACATGAAACCAGAAATACCAGACATTGTTACCAATAATTAGTTAGACTAATACATGAAACCAGAAATACCAGACATTGTTACCAATAATTAGTTAGACTAATACATGAAACCAGAAATACCAGACATTGTTACCAATAATTAGTTAGACTAATACATGAAACCAGAAATACCAGACATTGTTACCAATAATTAGTTAGACTAATACATGAAACCAGAAATACCAGACATTGTTACCAATAATTAGTTAGACTAATACATGAAACCAGAAATACCAGACATTGTTACCAATAATTAGTTAGACTAATACATGAAACCAGAAATACCAGACATTGTTACCAATAATTAGTTAGACTAATACATGAAACCAGAAATACCAGACATTGTTACCAATAATTAGTTAGACTAATACATGAAACCAGAAATACCAGACATTGTTACCAATAATTAGTTAGACTAATACATGAAACCAGAAATACCAGACATTGTTACCAATAATTAGTTAGACTAATACATGAAACCAGAAATACTAGACATTGTTACCAATAATTAGTTAGACTAATACATGAAACCAGAAATACCAGACATTGTTACCAATAATTAGTTAGACTAATACATGAAACCAGAAATACCAGACATTGTTACCAATAATTAGTTAGAGACTAATACATGAAACCAGAAATACCAGACATTGTTACCAATAATTAGTTAGACTAATACATGAAACCAGAAATACCAGACATTGTTACCAATAATTAGTTAGACTAATACATGAAACCAGAAATACCAGACATTGTTACCAATAATTAGTTAGACTAATACATGAAACCAGAAATACCTGACATTGTTACCAATAATTAGTTAGACTAATACATGAAACCAGAAATACCAGACATTGTTACCAATAATTAGTTAGACTAATACATGAAACCAGAAATACCAGACATTGTTACCAATAATTAGTTAGACTAATACATGAAACCAGAAATACCTGACATTGTTACCAATAATTAGTTAGACTAATACATGAAACCAGAAATACCAGACATTGTTACCAATAATTGTTAGACTAATACATGAAACCAGAAATAATTGTTTAATTAGTTAACTAATACATGAAACCAGAAATACCAGACATTGTTACCAATAATTAGTTAGACTAATACATGAAACCAGAAATACCAGACATTGTTACCAATAATTAGTTAGACTAATACATGAAACCAGAAATACCAGACATTGTTACCAATAATTAGTTAGACTAATACATGAAACCAGAAATACCAGACATTGTTACCAATAATTAGTTAGACTAATACATGAAACCAGAAATACCAGACATTGTTACCAATAATTAGTTAGACTAATACATGAAACCAGAAATACCAGACATTGTTACCAATAATTAGTTAGACTAATACATGAAACCAGAAATACCAGACATTGTTACCAATAATTAGTTAGACTAATACATGAAACCAGAAATACCAGACATTGTTACCAATAATTAGTTAGACTAATACATGAAACATGAAAACCAGAAATACCAGACATTGTTACCAATAATTAGTTAGACTAATACATGAAACCAGAAATACCAGACATTGTTACCAATAATTAGTTAGGGACTAATACATGAAACCAGAAATACCAGACATTGTTACCAATAATTAGTTAGACTAATACATGAAACCAGAAAAATACCATTGACAATAATTAGTTACTAAACATGAAACCAGAAATACCAGACATTGTTACCAATAATTAGTTAGACTAATACATGAAACCAGAAATACTCAGACAATAATTATTGTTGAAACCAAATACCAGACAATTAGTTAGACTAATACATGAAACCAGAAATACCAGACATTGTTACCAATAAATTAGACTAATACATGACTACATTGTTACATGAAACCAGAAATACCAAACATTGTTACCAATAATTAGTTAGACTAATACATGAAACCAGAAATACCTGACATTGTTACCAATAATTAGTTAGACTAATACATGAAACCAGAAATACCAGACATTGTTACCAATAATTAGTTAGACTAATACATGAAACCAGAAATACCAGACATTGTTACCAATAATTAGTTAGACTAATACATGAAACCAGAAATACCAGACATTGTTACCAATAATTAGTTAGACTAATACATGAAACCAGAAATAGACTAATACGAAACCAGAAATAGACATTGTTACCAATAATTAGTTAGACTAATACATGAAACCAGAAATACCAGACATTGTTACCAATAATTAGTTAGGACTAATACATGAAACCAGAAATACCAGACATTGTTACCAATAATTAGTTAGACTAATACATGAAACCAGAAATACCAGACATTGTTACCAATAATTAGTTAGACTAATACATGAAACCAGAAATACCAGACATTGTTACCAATAATTAGTTAGACTAATACATGAAACCAGAAATACCAGACATTGTTACCAATAATTAGTTAGACTAATACATGAAACCAGAAATACCAGACATTGTTACCAATAATTAGTTAGACTAATACATGAAACCAGAAATACCAGACATTGTTACCAATAATTAGTTAGACTAATACATGAAACCAGAAATACCAGACATTGTTACCAATAATTAGTTAGACTAATACATGAAACCAGAAATACCATTGACATTGTTACCAATAATTAGTTAACACTAATACATGAAACCAGAAATACCAGACATTGTTACCAATAATTAGTTAGACTAATACATGAAACCAGAAATACCTGACATTGTTACCAATAATTAGTTAGACTAATACATGAAACCAGAAATACCAGACATTGTTACCAATAATTAGTTAGACTAATACATGAAACCAGAAATACCTGACATTGTTACCAATAATTAGTTAGACTAATACATGAAACCAGAAATACCTGACATTGTTACCAATAATTAGTTAGACTAATACATGAAACCAGAAATACCTGACATTGTTACCAATAATTAGTTAGACTAATACATGAAACCAGAAATACCTAGACATTGTTACCAATAATTAGTTAACTAATACATGAAACCAGAAATACCAGACATTGTTACCAATAATTAGTTAGACTAATACATGAAACCAGAAATACCAGACATTGTTACCAATAATTAGTTAGACTAATACATGAAACCAGAAATACCAGACATTGTTACCAATAATTAGTTAGACTAATACATGAAACCAGAAATACCAGACATTGTTACCAATAATTAGTTAGACTAATACATGAAACCAGAAATACCAGACATTGTTACCAATAATTAGTTAGACTAATACATGAAACCAGAAATACCAGACATTGTTACCAATAATTAGTTAGACTAATACATGAAACCAGAAATACCAGACATTGTTACCAATAATTAGTTAGACTAATACATGAAACCAGAAATACCAGACATTGTTACCAATAATTAGTTAAGCTTAATACATGAAACCAGAAATACCAGACATTGTTACCAATAATTAGTTAGACTAATACATGAAACCAGAAATACCAGACATTGTTACCAATAATTAGTTAGACTAATACATGAAACCAGAAATACCGAGACATTGTTACCAATAATTAGTTAGACTAATACATGAAACCAGAAATACCAGACATTGTTACCAATAATTAGTTAACTAATACATGAAACCAGAAATACCAGACATTGTTACCAATAATTAGTTAGACTAATACATGAAACCAGAAATACCTGACATTGTTACCAATAATTAGTTAGACTAATACATGAAACCAGAAATACCAGACATTGTTACCAATAATTAGTTAGACTAATACATGAAACCAGAAATACCTGACATTGTTACCAATAATTAGTTAGACTAATACATGAAACCAGAAATACCTGACATTGTTACCAATAATTAGTTAGACTAATACATGAAACCAGAAATACCTGACATTGTTACCAATAATTAGTTAGACTAATACATGAAACCAGAAATACCTGACATTGTTACCAATAATTAGTTAGATACATGAAACCAGAAATATACATTGTTACCAATACCAGAACTAATACATGAAACCAGAAATTGACATTGTTACCAATAATTAGTTAAGCTAATACATGAAACCAGAAATACCAGACATTGTTACCAATAATTAGTTAAGCTAATACATGAAACCAGAAATACCTTACATTGTTACCAATAATTAGTTAGACTAATACATGAAACCAGAAATACCAGACATTGTTACCAATAATTAGTTAAGCTAATACATGAAACCAGAAATACCAGACATTGTTACCAATAATTAGTTAGACTAATACATGAAACCAGAAATACCAGACATTGTTACCAATAATTAGTTAGACTAATACATGAAACCAGAAATACCAGACATTGTTACCAATAATTAGTTAGACTAATACATGAAACCAGAAATACCTGACATTGTTACCAATAATTAGTTAGACTAATACATGAAACCAGAAATACCAGACATTGTTACCAATAATTAGTTAAGACTAATACATGAAACCAGAAATACCAGACATTGTTACCAATAATTAGTTAGACTAATACATGAAACCAGAAATACCAGACATTGTTACCAATAATTAGTTAGACTAATACATGAAACCAGAAATACCAGACATTGTTACCAATAATTAGTTGAGACTAATACATGAAACCAGAAATGAAACCAGACATTGTTACCAATAATTAGTTAGACTAATACATGAAACCAGAAATACCAGACATTGTTACCAATAATTAGTTAGACTAATACATGAAACCAGAAATACCAGACATTGTTACCAATAATTAGTTAGACTAATACATGAAACCAGAAATACCTAGACATTGTTACCAATAATTAGTTAGACTAATACATGAAACCAGAAATACCTGACATTGTTACCAATAATTAGTTAGACTAATACATGAAACCAGAAATACCAGACATTGTTACCAATAATTAGTTAGACTAATACATGAAACCAGAAATACCTGACATTGTTACCAATAATTAGTTAGACTAATACATGAAACCAGAAATACCAGACATTGTTACCAATAATTAGTTAGACTAATACATGAAACCAGAAATACCAGACATTGTTACCAATAATTAGTTAAGCTAATACATGAAACCAGAAATACCAGACATTGTTACCAATAATTAGTTAGACTAAATGAAACCAGAAATACATTGAAACCAATAGAAATACATGAAAACCAAGAAATAGACATTGTTACCAATAATTAGTTAGACTAATACATGAAACCAGAAATACCTGACATTGTTACCAATAATTAGTTAGACTAATACATGAAACCAGAAATACCAGACATTGTTACCAATAATTAGTTAGACTAATACATGAAACCAGAAATACCAGACATTGTTACCAATAATTAGTTAGACTAATACATGAAACCAGAAATACCTGACATTGTTACCAATAATTAGTTAGACTAATACATGAAACCAGAAATACCAGACATTGTTACCAATAATTAGTTAGACTAATACATGAAACCAGAAATACCAGACATTGTTACCAATAATTAGTTAACTAATACATGAAACCAGAAATACATTGTTACAATAATTAGTTAGACTAATACATGAAACCAGAAATACCAGACATTGTTACCAATAATTAGTTAAGACTAATACATGAAACCAGAAATACCTGACATTGTTACCAATAATTAGTTAGACTAATACATGAAACCAGAAATACCAGACATTGTTACCAATAATTAGTTAGACTAATACATGAAACCAGAAATACCTGACATTGTTACCAATAATTAGTTAGACTAATACATGAAACCAGAAATACCAGACATTGTTACCAATAATTAGTTAGACTAATACATGAAACCAGAAATACCAGACATTGTTACCAATAATTAGTTAAGACTAATACATGAAACCAGAAATACCAGACATTGTTACCAATAATTAGTTAGACTAATACATGAAACCAGAAATACCAGACATTGTTACCAATAATTAGTTAGACTAATACATGAAACCAGAAATACCAGACATTGTTACCAATAATTAGTTAAGCTAATACATGAAACCAGAAATACCAGACATTGTTACCAATAATTAGTTAGACTAATACATGAAACCAGAAATACCAGACATTGTTACCAATAATTAGTTAGACTAATACATGAAACCAGAAATACCAGACATTGTTACCAATAATTAGTTAGACTAATACATGAAACCAGAAATACCAGACATTGTTACCAATAATTAGTTAGACTAATACATGAAACCAGAAATACCTGACATTGTTACCAATAATTAGTTAGACTAATACATGAAACCAGAAATACCAGACATTGTTACCAATAATTAGTTAGACTAATACATGAAACCAGAAAATACCAGACATTGTTACCAATAATTAGTTAGACTAATACATGAAACCAGAAATACCTGACATTGTTACCAATAATTAGTTAGACTAATACATGAAACCAGAAATACCTGACATTGTTACCAATAATTAGTTAGACTAATACATGAAACCAGAAATACCAGACATTGTTACCAATAATTAGTTAAGCTAATACATGAAACCAGAAATACCTGACATTGTTACCAATAATTAGTTAGAATACATGAAACCATGAAAACCATTGTTACCAATAATTAGTTACTAATACGAAAACCAGAAATACCAGACATTGTTACCAATAATTAGTTAGACTAATACATGAAACCAGAAATACCAGACATTGTTACCAATAATTAGTTACTAACTAATACATGAAACCAGAAACATGAAACCAGACCAGACATTGTTACCAATAATTAGTTAGACTAATACATGAAACCAGAAATACCTGACATTGTTACCAATAATTAGTTAGACTAACATACATGAAACCAGAAATACCTGACATTGTTACCAATAATTAGTTAGACTAATACATGAAACCAGAAATACCAGACATTGTTACCAATAATTAGTTAGACATTGTTAATACATGAAACCAGAAATACCTGACATTGTTACCAATAATTAGTTAGACTAATACATGAAACCAGAAATACCAGACATTGTTACCAATAATTAGTTAGACTAATACATGAAACCAGAAATACCAGACATTGTTACCAATAATTAGTTAAGACTAATACATGAAACCAGAAATACCAGACATTGTTACCAATAATTAGTTAGACTAATACATGAAACCAGAAATACCAGACATTGTTACCAATAATTAGTTAGACTAATACATGAAACCAGAAATACCTGACATTGTTACCAATAATTAGTTAGACTAATACATGAAACCAGAAATACCAGACATTGTTACCAATAATTAGTTAGACTAATACATGAAACCAGAAATACCAGACATTGTTACCAATAATTAGTTAGACTAATACATGAAACCAGAAATACCAGACATTGTTACCAATAATTAGTTAGACTAATACATGAAACCAGAAATACCAGACATTGTTACCAATAATTAGTTAGACTAATACATGAAACCAGAAATACCAGACATTGTTACCAATAATTAGTTAGACTAATACATGAAACCAGAAATACCAGACATTGTTACCAATAATTAGTTAGACTAATACATGAAACCAGAAATACCAGACATTGTTACCAATAATTAGTTAGACTAATACATGAAAAACCAGAAATTAGTTAGACAATACATGAAACCAGAAATGTTACATTGTTAATAATTAGTTAGACTAATACATGAAACCAGAAATACCAGACATTGTTACCAATAATTAGTTAGACTAATACATGAAACCAGAAATACCAGACATTGTTACCAATAATTAGTTAACTAATACATGAAACCAGAAATACCAGACATTGTTACCAATAATTAGTTAGACTAATACATGAAACCAGAAATACCAGACATTGTTACCAATAATTAGTTAGACTAATACATGAAACCAGAAATACCAGACATTGTTACCAATAATTAGTTAGACTAATACATGAAACCAGAAATACCAGACATTGTTACCAATAATTAGTTAGACTAATACATGAAACCAGAAATACCAGACATTGTTACCAATAATTAGTTAGACTAATACATGAAACCAGAAATACCTGACATTGTTACCAATAATTAGTTAGACTAATACATGAAACCAGAAATACCAGACATTGTTACCAATAATTAGTTAGACTAATACATGAAACCAGAAATACCAGACATTGTTACCAATAATTAGTTAGACTAATACATGAAACCAGAAATACCAGACATTGTTACCAATAATTAGTTAGACTAATACATGAAACCAGAAATACCAGACATTGTTACCAATAATTAGTTAGACTAATACATGAAACCAGAAATACCAGACATTGTTACCAATAATTAGTTAGACTAATACATGAAACCAGAAATACCAGACATTGTTACCAATAATTAGTTAGACTAATACATGAAACCAGAAATACCAGACATTGTTACCAATTAATTAGTTAGACTAATACATGAAACCAGAAAATACCAGACATTGTTACCAATAATTAGTTAGACTAATACATGAAACCAGAAATACCAGACATTGTTACCAATAATTAGTTAGACTAATACATGAAACCAGAAATACCAGACATTGTTACCAATAATTAGTTAGACTAATACATGAAACCAGAAATACCAGACATTGTTACCAATAATTAGTTAGACTAATACATGAAACCAGAAATACCAGACATTGTTACCAATAATTAGTTAGACTAATACATGAAACCAGAAATACCAGACATTGTTACCAATAATTAGTTAGACTAATACATGAAACCAGAAATACCAGACATTGTTACCAATAATTAGTTAGACTAATACATGAAACCAGAAATACCAGACATTGTTACCAATAATTAGTTAGACTAATACATGAAACCAGAAATACCAGACATTGTTACCAATAATTAGTTAGACTAATACATGAAACCAGAAATACCAGACATTGTTACCAATAATTAGTTAGACTAATACATGAAACCAGAAATACCAGACATTGTTACCAATAATTAGTTAGACTAATACATGAAACCAGAAATACCAGACATTGTTACCAATAATTAGTTAGACTAATACATGAAACCAGAAATACCAGACATTGTTACCAATAATTAGTTAGACTAATACATGAAACCAGAAATACCAGACATTGTTACCAATAATTAGTTAGACTAATACATGAAACCAGAAATACCAGACATTGTTACCAATAATTAGTTAGACTAATACATGAAACCAGAAATACATAGACATTGTTACCAATAATTAGTTAGACTAATACATGAAACCAGAAATACCAGACATTGTTACCAATAATTAGTTAGACTAATACATGAAACCAGAAATACCAGACATTGTTACCAATAATTAGTTAGACTAATACATGAAACCAGAAATACCAGACATTGTTACCAATAATTAGTTAGACTAATACATGAAACCAGAAATACCAGACATTGTTACCAATAATTAGTTAGACTAATACATGAAACCAGAAATACCAGACATTGTTACCAATAATTAGTTAGACTAATACATGAAACCAGAAATACCAGACATTGTTACCAATAATTAGTTAGACTAATACATGAAACCAGAAATACCAGACATTGTTACCAATAATTAGTTAGACTAATACATGAAACCAGAAATACCAGACATTGTTACCAATAATTAGTTGAACTAATACATGAAACCAGAAATACCAGACATTGTTAGTTAGACTAATACATGAAACCAGAAATACCAGACATTGTTACCAATAATTAGTTAGACTAATACATGAAACCAGAAATACCAGACATTGTTACCAATAATTAGTTAGACTAATACATGAAACCAGAAATACCAGACATTGTTACCAATAAAGTTAATTAGACATTAGACTAATACATGAAACCAGAAATACCAGACATTGTTACCAATAATTAGTTAGACTAATACATGAAACCAGAAATACCAGACATTGTTACCAATAATTAGTTAGACTAATACATGAAACCAGAAATACCAGACATTGTTACCAATAATTAGTTAGACTAATACATGAAACCAGAAATACCAGACATTGTTACCAATAATTAGTTAGACTAATACATGAAACCAGAAATACCAGACATTGTTACCAATAATTAGTTAGACTAATACATGAAACCAGAAATACCAGACATTGTTACCAATAATTAGTTAGACTAATACATGAAACCAGAAATACCAGACATTGTTACCAATAATTAGTTAGACTAATACATGAAACCAGAAATACCAGACATTGTTACCAATAATTAGTTAGACTAATACATGAAACCAGAAATACCAGACATTGTTACCAATAATTAGTTAGACTAATACATGAAACCAGAAATACCAGACATTGTTACAAATAATTAGTTAGACTAATACATGAAACCAGAAATACCAGACATTGTTACCAATAATTAGTTAGACTAATACATGAAACCAGAAATACCAGACATTGTTACCAATAATTAGTTAGACTAATACATGAAACCAGAAATACCAGACATTGTTACCAATAATTAGTTAGACTAATACATGAAACCAGAAATACCAGACATTGTTACCAATAATTAGTTAGACTAATACATGAAACCAGAAATACCAGACATTGTTACCAATAATTAGTTAGACTAATACATGAAACCAGAAATACCAGACATTGTTACCAATAATTAGTTAGACTAATACATGAAACCAGAAATACCAGACATTGTTACCAATAATTAGTTAGACTAATACATGAAACCAGAAATACCAGACATTGTTACCAATAATTAGTTAGACTAATACATGAAACCAGAAATACCAGACATTGTTACCAATAATTAGTTAGACTAATACATGAAACCAGAAATACCAGACATTGTTACCAATAATTAGTTAGACTAATACATGAAACCAGAAATACCAGACATTGTTACCAATAATTAGTTAGACTAATACATGAAACCAGAAATACCAGACATTGTTACCAATAATTAGTTACTAATACAGAAACCAGAAATACCAGACATTGTTACCAATAATAGTTAGACTAATTGAAACCAGTTATTGTTACCAATAATTAGTTAGACTAATACATGAAACCAGAAATACCAGACATTGTTACCAATAATTAGTTAGACTAATACATGAAACCAGAAATACCAGACATTGTTACCAATAATTAGTTAGACTAATACATGAAACCAGAAATACCTGACATTGTTACCAATAATTAGTTAGACTAATACATGAAACCAGAAATACCTGACATTGTTACCAATAATTAGTTAGACTAATACATGAAACCAGAAATACCAGACATTGTTACCAATAATTAGTTAGACTAATACATGAAACCAGAAATACCTGACATTGTTACCAATAATTAGTTAGACTAATACATGAAACCAGAAATACCAGACATTGTTACCAATAATTAGTTAGACTAATACATGAAACCAGAAATACCTGACATTGTTACCAATAATTAGTTAGACTAATACAATAATTAGTTAGACTAATGAAAACCAGAAATACCTGACATTGTTACCAATAATTAGTTAGACAAATACATGAAACCAGAAATACCAGACATTGTTACCAATAATTAGTTAGACTAATACATGAAACCAGAAATACCAGACATTGTTACCAATAATTAGTTAGACTAATACATGAAACCAGAAATACCAGACATTGTTACCAATAATTAGTTAAGCTAATACATGAAACCAGAAATACCAGACATTGTTACCAATAATTAGTTAGACTAATACATGAAACCAGAAATACCAGACATTGTTACCAATAATTAGTTAGACTAATACATGAAACCAGAAATACCAGACATTGTTACCAATAATTAGTTAGACTAATACATGAAACCAGAAATACCAGACATTGTTACCAATAATTAGTTAACTAATACATGAAACCAGAAATACCAGACATTGTTACCAATAATTAGTTAGACTAATACATGAAACCAGAAATACCTGACATTGTTACCAATAATTAGTTAGACTAATACATGAAACCAGAAATACCTGACATTGTTACCAATAATTAGTTAAGCTAATACATGAAACCAGAAATACCAGACATTGTTACCAATAATTAGTTAGACTAATACATGAAACCAGAAATACCAGACATTGTTACCAATAATTAGTTAAGCTAATACATGAAACCAGAAATACCAGACATTGTTACCAATAATTAGTTAGACTAATACATGAAACCAGAAATACCAGACATTGTTACCAATAATTAGTTAGACTAATACATGAAACCAGAAATACCAGACATTGTTACCAATAATTAGTTAGACTAATACATGAAACCAGAAATACCAGACATTGTTACCAATAATTAGTTAGACTAATACATGAAACCAGAAATACCAGACATTGTTACCAATAATTAGTTAGACTAATACATGAAACCAGAAATACCTGACATTGTTACCAATAATTAGTTAGACTAATACATGAAACCAGAAATACCTGACATTGTTACCAATAATTAGTTAGACTAATACATGAAACCAGAAATACCATTGTTGACATTGTTACCAATAATTAGTTAGACTAATACATGAAACCAGAAATACCAGACATTGTTACCAATAATTAGTTAACTAATACATGAAACCAGAAATACCAGACATTGTTACCAATAATTAGTTAGACTAATACATGAAACCAGAAATACCAGACATTGTTACCAATAATTAGTTAGACTAATACATGAAACCAGAAATACCAGACATTGTTACCAATAATTAGTTAGACTAATACATGAAACCAGAAATACCAGACATTGTTACCAATAATTAGTATAACTAATACATGAAACCAGAAATACCAGACATTGTTACCAATAATTAGTTAGACTAATACATGAAACCAGAAATACCAGACATTGACATTGTTACCAATAATTAGTTAGACTAATACATGAAACCAGAAATACAGACATTGTTACCAATAATTAGTTAGACTAATACATGAAACCAGAAATACCAGACATTGTTACCAATAATTAGTTAGACTAATACATGAAACCAGAAATACCTGACATTGTTACCAATAATTAGTTAGACTAATACATGAAACCAGAAATACCAGACATTGTTACCAATAATTAGTTAGACTAATACATGAAACCAGAAATACCAGACATTGTTACCAATAATTAGTTAGACTAATACATGAAACCAGAAATACCTGACATTGTTACCAATAATTAGTTAGACTAATACATGAAACCAGAAATACCAGACATTGTTACCAATAATTAGTTAGACTAATACATGAAACCAGAAATACCTGACATTGTTACCAATAATTAGTTAGACTAATACATGAAACCAGAAATACCAGACATTGTTACCAATAATTAGTTAGACTAATACATGAAACCAGAAATACCTGACATTGTTACCAATAATTAGTTAGACTAATACATGAAACCAGAAATACCTGACATTGTTACCAATAATTAGTTAGACTAATACATGAAACCAGAAATACCTGACATTGTTACCAATAATTAGTTAGACTAATACATGAAACCAGAAATACCTGACATTGTTACCAATAATTAGTTAGACTAATACATGAAACCAGAAATACCTGACATTGTTACCAATAATTAGTTAGACTAATACATGAAACCAGAAATACCTGACATTGTTACCAATAATTAGTTAGACTAATACATGAAACCAGAAATACCAGACATTGTTACCAATAATTAGTTAGACTAATACATGAAACCAGAAATACCTGACATTGTTACCAATAATTAGTTAGACTAATACATGAAACCAGAAATACCTGACATTGTTACCAATAATTAGTTAGACTAATACATGAAACCAGAAATACCTGACATTGTTACCAATAATTAGTTAGACTAATACATGAAACCAGAAATACCTGACATTGTTACCAATAATTAGTTAGACTAATACATGAAACCAGAAATACCTGACATTGTTACCAATAATTAGTTAGACTAATACATGAAACCAGAAATACCTGACATTGTTACCAATAATTAGTTAGACTAATACATGAAACCAGAAATACCTGACATTGTTACCAATAATTAGTTAGACTAATACATGAAACCAGAAATACCTGACATTGTTACCAATAATTAGTTAGACTAATACATGAAACCAGAAATACCTGACATTGTTACCAATAATTAGTTAGACTAATACATGAAACCAGAAATACCTGACATTGTTACCAATAATTAGTTAGACTAATACATGAAACCAGAAATACCTGACATTGTTACCAATAATTAGTTAGACTAATACATGAAACCAGAAATACCTGACATTGTTACCAATAATTAGTTAGACTAATACATGAAACCAGAAATACCTGACATTGTTACCAATAATTAGTTAGACTAATACATGAAACCAGAAATACCTGACATTGTTACCAATAATTAGTTAGACTAATACATGAAACCAGAAATACCTGACATTGTTACCAATAATTAGTTAGACTAATACATGAAACCAGAAATACCTGACATTGTTACCAATAATTAGTTAGACTAATACATGAAACCAGAAATACCTGACATTGTTACCAATAATTAGTTAGACTAATACATGAAACCAGAAATACCTGACATTGTTACCAATAATTAGTTAAGCTAATACATGAAACCAGAAATACCTGACATTGTTACCAATAATTAGTTAGACTAATACATGAAACCAGAAATACCTGACATTGTTACCAATAAAGTTAATTACATGAAACCAGAAATACATTGTTACCAATAATTACATGAAACCAGAAATACCTGACATTGTTACCAATAATTAGTTAACTAACATACATGAAACCAGAAATACCTAACATTGTTACCATTGTTACCAATAATTAGTTTAATACATGAAACCAGAAATACTGACATTGTTACCAATAATTAGTTAGACTAATACAATAAACCAAAAATACCTTATATTTTTACACTTAGTTATTTAGGCTAGTATATTAAACCAGTAATACCCGATAATGGTACTTATAATTAGGCTAATACAATAAACTAGTAATACCTGATCTTGTTAAACTAATGCTCTACTGATTAGTATAGGTATGTTATGCACCTCACAACGCATATGGCGTAAAGATTGTGTTCAATCATGCTACAGACTTGACTCTTGGCACTTGGTGTTGACGTCATGTCGATTTTTATATTTACATATGCTCTATCACTTCTACCAATAAATATATTCCCGGAAGATCTTGTCTCTGGACAGACAGAGCTTAGTAAAATCATAAGACATAAGAGCTTAGTAAAATCATAACTAGGTTTTGGAAAAGTACTGGGTGATAACTGAAAGCTCTCCATATTCCCATAGGCCTTTGCTAGAAAGAGAACAAGATAATTATTCTGTATAAAAACAAGGGTGACTGCAATAACTAGCGGGAGTATCTTCCTCTTACGCATTGCAGGAAAACTCTTTACCTGAGTGTTTTTAACGCTGATCGCATCTACCCAGAATCTCAATGTAGATTTTAGGGCGAAGAGCTGGCATCATCTTCTCTCTGTGTCAGCTCCGAAAAAAAATCCGTGAACAAGAGATGCCACAATATATCGCTCCCATCGATCTCCCAAAGGTGTTCGACTTTAAATCTTGCCTGTCCTCCACAGTTACTGAGCATCATCACCTCCTTTCACGAGAACATGCAGAGTGTAGTGAGCGACAATGGTGAAACGTCAACGTCTTTCATATTTCCGAGTGGCGTAAAACAAGGATGCGTTTTAGTACCAACATTTTTTATGCATCTTTTTAATGTTATTGAGTTTTGCGTTCAGACAAGAAGGTGTCTACTTGCGCACAAGAATCAACGGTAAATTATTCAATTTCCCCCCCCGATGATAGAGACCAATGTCCGTACAGTATTCATCAGAGAAATGATGTTAGCAGTTGAAGAAAGATCTGACCACTTACACTAAACACGACCTTCAACAACTGATTAGTCAGTTCAACCCTGTAAGGAATTCAGGCTGATTATCTTCATGAGTGAAGATATTTCTGCATCTCCATCAATCAGCATCAATGACGTGATGCTTGAAGTCACAGAGTATTTCACATATCTGAGCTCTACCATCACCAACAACCTATAGGTTGTCATAGAAATTTACAAACGCATCGGCTAAGCAGCAGCAATCATAACCAAATTCAGCAATAAAGCCTGGGACAATAGTCAAATGACCTTGCGTATTCCAACATGTCTTCTTCGTTCTCTGCTCTACGGCAGCGAAACATGAAAATTCTTCTTATTCCTCTTCAATTATTTACTCTGGACATATCCCAAAGAGTGTTATCGCAGGGCAATATTTTTGTAGTGAGTGGATTGCTAAAAAAAATTGGCAGTTATGATATTGCATTGCAATTTTAATGATGTAAAGATTAAAATACTTCTTTTTTTTATTTATATGAATTGTTCTCCAACAATTTCAACCCCGGTGTGGAAGGAAATGAAGTTCATGTCTGTAAGGTTAGAGGAAGGGGGAATGTGTGGAATTGCGATTGGAAGGTAAAGAGTCAACTTAAACCTTAATTTACCGAAAACACTTAATACATAATTTACACTTTTCACTGTATCAGTCATAGACTAGGCACGAGACAGTGATCTAGGAAGGTGGTATGTATCAGTTTTTAAAAGGAAAAAGTTTTATCAAAAAAAAAAAAAAAAAAAAACCCAGAATTTTAACTTAGTGACGAAAAATTGGGGGTATTAGAAGAAAACAGAATTTTTAACTTAAATTTAAAATTAAAGAAGAAATTAAAAACAAAAGATTAATAGAAAGAGAGTTAGGGAGATATTCTAATCAGAGGAAAGTTTATAAATTATAATTGATATAATATAAAAGGTTTTAGATGGGAAGGAGAGTAATTGAACTATAGAAATTAGAATTGGTTTTTGGTTTATTATGTCAACATTTGAAGAGTTAGAGGAGATGGGAGCCGGGGAGTGATTTTGGGGAGCTAATGAAGGCAAAACTTATGGAAATTTGAATTTGTTTTTATGTCGACATTTAAACACTAATTAGTTCCTCTGATTCAATAGTTGGCTTTCATTATTGTATTTTATCATTTTAATTTTTCTTCTAAGCATAAGTCACACCTATTTTGAAAACTATTACGAATTTTTGCAGAACCTATAATTTTCAAAACTATCTCTGGGTTTAAATTTTCGTCCAGACATGCACATCATTTCATTCCACACTGGGGTGGAAAAGACAGACAACTATTTTCGTCGTCTGCCGAAATAGCCTATTCCCCATATGAGGTAAAAGGATTTCTTTGATTATTATATATATATATATTAAAGCAGATTTTATTAAATAATTTATACGTATTAGGTCTATTTATTTTAGTTTTTAATCCTTTCAAGTCTACGAATTTATTTCTTGGTGGGTGTAGAAAATTGATCAAGAAAAATATCAACATTTTCTTTCAAATAATTTTTATTTTCCCAAGTACTTTCACTCTCATATCAGACCATCTTCAGGGGGTTAAAATATCTGTGGATGTGTATACAGTAGTTCCGTATGTTCAAAACATTTTTTCACTGTTTGTCTTGAGCGTTTCAAATTCGGAATTTTTTTTCAGTTATGCAAGAGAGGAAACTTTATAATTTTTTTTAATAAAAGAAAAAGATTTTTAATTATAACATTTTAATTTAGTATTTTTATATAAAACTTTGCTGCAAAAAACATCTAAGAAGTTTTTTTGTTATACTCATAGTTGACTTCATTTGTTTTTGGCCGCAATTTTCTTATATAGAGGGCATCCAGAATTTTAAGTATTTGCTTATTATTATCTTGATGAAGAACTTATGTAATTTCAACTAATCTGTCTAAACTGTGTATTTGGACATGATTGTTCCTTTAAATGTTCTGAGATTGAACTATGCTCATTTAAGTGAAGCGTAAGCTGTCTCGTCAACGTCGTCGTTGTAAAATGAACATATTTATTAAAATTTTTATCAGAGATTAAATCTTTCAAAGAACATTTAAATTGATATACAATGTTGGTCTTTTGTAAAATGCCATTTGACGGAGAATAATTCTTTTGAACGACTAGTTTGGTTGTATTCAATTTAGTACATAATTTAATTTTTTTTATTTGGATCAGTGGAGGATATATTAGTATTTATGAGTTTTATTACACTTTTTTTCCTTCTGCTTATAGTTAGAATGCATTTGATTGTGGTAGTTTGATATGTTTAGAGTTATTTGATGATGTATTATGTTCATTTTTATTTATATTCCCAATAACTCATCTAATTTGTTCATCAACGATATAATTAGGAAAGTCATTATAAAATTATTTAACCAAACGTGCTTGAATGAAAATATGCTGCCTAATTATGTGTGTGTGCGCGCACGCGTGTGTGTGCATGCATCTATGTATGTATTTGTGTGTGCGCGTATTTCTTCTCTTATATGTTGTTCTCTGAAATACATATTTTTCAATATCAATAGATCTATAGGACTATTTTACGCACACATATATTTTATAGTAATAATACACACACAAACACACACACAGAGACACACACACACAAATATATATATATATATATATATATATATATATATATATATATATATATACACGAAAAAAGTGAGAGATAATCAGATAGTGAGTGAATCAGAGTGAGAATATTGCCATCGAATTAGTCAGATCAGTGTGGTGAGTTTGGTCATCCCTGAGTAAGCGGCTCTTTTGATCTTGTGTCAGATTAAACTGGATAGACGCGTGCCCGCTGTATATCGATGCTTACTAAATTATTATTGCATATTATTACTACTTTTGTGAAGTTGATTTTTTACTAAATGCCTCAGTTGCAGACCCGACGACTTTCTCTCGCACTCGTTGCCTTTTTCTTTCTACATATGTTTTTTTTTTTTTTGTTTGTACGTGTGTGTACGTGCGTGTGTGCTTTACTTTCTTGCATTCATCACTGTAAATATTAAGTATAAATAGACACACATATATTCGCTTGTCCACTCGGATGTATATGGGCGTCTGCAGGTGACTCTTTTTCATTAAGCAAAATAACTTTATTTTACCAAATGTATATTAATATTGTTTCCCACTACTATGTGTCTCTCTTCTTTTCTCTCTCTCTCTCTCTCCCTCTATTTATTTCCTTAATGTCTCTCCTCTCTGACTACTACTACTACCGATCTTGCACATCTTCTCTCCCCCTCCTCCTCTTTAGTATTCCATATTCTTCCGTTAAGGTCACCTTTTTGAATGATTTTCCTCCGCTCATAATAACTGCTCTCTTCGTCATATTACATCAGCGTTTCATATTGAATTTTTCTGACTGGATATTTTTTTCATTGCACTAAGCGGCACGCTTCATGCTGATCGCTTATAACCAGGAAAATACAATTAATAAATAGCCCCATAATTATCATTAGTATTTGCTTTGACAACTCCCAACACGAAAACGTTTATGCTTTGATTAGTTTTACTGCATATTTTTTTTTATTACTGTTGTCCCAATGTCTGCTTTCCAACAAGCACAAAAACAAATGTAAAAAAAATAGTTTCTACCGACCACACCACTGACCCTGAGCAACGTTGTTCCCTTTGATGAATTTTTAGTTTCCACTGATTATTAGCATAACCAGTATCTACATGTTCTACAATGTTCTATAACTTTTTCTTTCGTAAAATTTTAATATTAAAATATTTCTCCCTATAATATTATGGTTGTGTTGACAAGTATATAATGGATAAGGATTTTCATCTGCTTTTAGAGTGTTGTCTGGACTTTTAAGAGATTCTTGATCTCCATTAATTCCTCTTTCTTGTATCGTTATCCTTGTTGTTTCGTTCACGATGTTATATTTGTCTTTCCTTATCGAAATTTATTTTTTGTCTTCAGGCTAGAACTGAATGAATTTATTTGAATTTTAGAATTCTTTTTAATAATTTCACCTTAAACAAGGCAATAAAAGCCACGAAGACGCAAGAGATTACTGACTTTTATGGTTCTTTTTAAGAATTACTTGTTTTGCTACCTGTCGAATTTGTATCGCTTGCACGGTTCAGATGAGCAAAGGTCATGCAGCCCTATGTCACCTGACCTCGTGCAGCCCCATGTCACCTGACCCAGTGTCAATGAAATATTACATCAATCAGTTATCGTGCAATGTACTGCAGTTATGTGTCAGCTATTTGATGCAATCAAGGTTCAAATTACCGCCAAGAAAATAGAGTGTTGTGTGATTAAAAAAAAATGTTCCTTCGGCCGATGAGATGGTGGGAAGTTTCGCCAGCAGATGTGTCTGTAAATGAATCATGTTGCGCTAAATATAACAAGTGTAATATAATCCGACGAGAAAATTGAAAATCCTTTACACTTTTTCCCACCAAATTAACTTTTACCTTCAGCTGAGCATCAGGGCTTCTACGGAGGCGATTAGGTCACGCTTTCTGCAGATTTACGTTGTTAGTATTGATTGCACACCAGATATAGTTATACATAGACAGATACATATTCGACTCTCTCTTTTCTTTCCATAGCAGCTGCCAAAAACCTTAACACGGTTGATTTGCTTGGCGAAACACTAATATTGCTGTCCTAATGGTCTACCATAGACATTTTTCAGTCCTCGGCTAGTATTTTAAGATTTTTCAATCGTTGACTGAAGTTATGTTACGAATTACTTTTCATCAATCTTATGATATTTAACTTGTTTATTTCATTATTGTTATTTTTCAAACATTTTGACAAAACCTCATTTTTCAACCTTTCTAGTGTTGTCCAAGGATCTGTAATTAAGTGATTTGCTCATTCAATGAATTCATCGAACGACTCTTTATTGTTATTATTTTAATTGTTTGCCCTTAAACTTCGATCGGTGCCTTTTCAAGTTTCCTTAGTGTTGCCTGGCGTTCTGAATTTAATTATTTTCAATTTTCCAATCCATATCCCCCTTTGTTTATTGATTGCCATGTTTTGGCTGATGAGATCTCCTGCCTTCTTAGATTTCTTCTGAAATCCTGCAATGAAATATTAACCTTTATCCTATGAGTTATCCTATGAGTTATCCTATGTGTTATCCTATGTGATATTCGTACTTCTATTTTATCTTTTATTTTTCTTTCACAATTTCTTTCATCTTAATTTCACTTAAACTATCAATCAAGGTCAGAAGTTGTGACAAAAAGCAATTAAAATTAGTATGAAGGAAATGCTACTAAGAATAATAAAGTTTGATGATGTTTCATCTAATAATAAAATTGAAGATATTACAATTATCACCATCATCATGATCACCATCTTTTGTTATTACATGTAGGTCGTTGTTTTCTACGACAAGCATATGTTGAATTCGGTCATTTTTGTATATTTCTTTCATGTTTTCACATCACAATGAAAGCGGCCATATCTCAGACGTTACTAGAGTCTTTTCAAGAATTGTTGAGTGGAATCCAAGAAATATCGATTTTCTTGCAAGAGAGTAATCGGTCTGCCCACTTACACCATAGGGTAGAGTAGTCAGTGTAATGTAATGGTTAATGAGCCACATTTCTTTATATCTACTAAGCAGATGAGCGCTACATAAGGGTAAACTCAAAATGATTCAAAAGATAATCAATGATTGACTATCTTCTAAACAACGAGAGGCTTTACTTTTTTTCCAAATTAGCATTCGAGATGCTGGGTCTTTGCTGAATTCGAACAATGATCTTTGAGATTGTTAAAAACTATTTCAACAACTCAAAAAATTTTATTTCTTATTTAGTTTAATCTGACATTTAACATCGAAGTCATCAAAACAATAATAATGTTTTTTGAGATTAGTGTAGTATGTGATCTACATCAGAAAAGCCTATATGTCTGAATCGGATCTAATGTCAATAAGGAAGTTTCTTTTAAGAGAAAATATGTAGTGACTCCAGTATATGCTGAGTTCACCCTAAGAAATACCAAAGGAGGCTTTGGACGCAGTATCACACCAGAGCATCAGACGACCCAGGTGCATTAGAGGGTTAATGTTATACCATAATATTACCTATTCTATTGTAATAGACTCTCCCACAGATAATAAGTAGTAGTAGCAGTGGCCAGTTGGGCTCAGTGGTGTTGAGTGAGTCTGTCGGACATTGAAGTATCAACCATCACAACTAGATTGCTGCGTCATTAACTCTTATTTCAAGTTCCTAACGTTTTGTACGTCGGACCCTTTTAGGACCGACTTATTGAAATACAAGCCTCCACTGTGAAAACTACTCTACAACAGTTAACCAAGAAGATTGCCTAATTTCAGCAGGTACAGAATTGCGTCTCACAAGATCTCAGTGACTGTTCTCGATATGTAAACATGTGGTTAACCCAGCCAGGCTTACGATGTGTGCACAAGTGATACAACCACATGACAGGAAGTTATATAAGCAACTTACCCGAGTAGGAAAAGTTAGAGTCTTACATCCTCGCAAGAAGATCCACGTTCGAAGAAAGTTTCCAGAGCCACACACACTCTCACTGATATTAATTTATTAATTCTAGAATCGAATAAAAATTAATTTTACGCATGAAATATTTAGCTTCGTATATTTATTAGCCTTTAAAATGATAACATCGCAATAGTGAACCACTGCACTACAGCAAAGTCAAACTGGAGAAAAAAAATAGGAGAGGGAAGATTTGTTGCTCCAATCTTCGAAATAATGTCAAGATTTATAATGAAATAATGTCAAGATTTTATAATGTAAAGATTTGTTGCTCCAATCTTCGAAATAATGTCAACTGTCAAGAAAGTCAGCATTTGAAATCTCCTCTCTTACTTGCATCTGAATATAGACTTCTGGCTATTGTATGACATTTGTAACTATTTCAGCTATAAAAAGCCTCACTGCCTGAATTCATTCCTCATTGGGGATTCCATGAATGTCACTATGAACCAAAGTTGGCTCTAACAAATATCTATTCTTCCACAAAAACTAGTGCCATTAATCTACGATTGAAATAAAGATAGATTAGTATATAGTTTTACTGCACATATTTTGGTGTAAATCCAAGGACAATGGCGACAGTGGAAGAGGAAGTGGCGGTAAAAACTAAAGAAAATTAAACGAAAAAGAGAAACTCGCGTTTTTTGTAGTTTCCACGGCATTAAATATTCGGAGACAAAAGCGATACACGTACGAAAAGGTTTGTGAAAAAAGAAATAACGTCAAGTAATGTCTAACTCACAAGCCATTCATACTGAGTACGAAATATCCTTAAACTTCTAGCTCCAGGTGCCAAATTCAAACTCTTTATACTTTTGTTGATTTATCAAATCTCTTGCTAATTGCGTCACGTGATATATGTGCTTTTTTATTTATTAGCTTTTATTGAACAAAAATAAATTACAATAGTTTCAGAAAATTTATAAATATTGTCACATCAAAAACAAAATTTGTTATGATTACCAAGCTATTTAACATGTTTCAAAATGCTCCCCTTCGTATTCAATACAACGCTGAACCCTATCAGCAACACTTACAAACCATTTGACAAATTTCTATATTAATTTCAGAAAATCTATCCGAAATTTCTTGTTTTAATTCTGGAATTGTCTTGTGTTTGAGCCTGAAAACAAGATCTTTCATAAGAAAAGTCCGTTGGTGTTGGGTCTTTTGATCGTGATGGCCAGTCACTTGCTCCACGTCGTCCTATCCACCTCAGCTCCAAATTAAGATTAAAAACGCGTAAACCATAGTTAATCTTAAGCTAACTTAAACTGCTGCAATTAAATAAAATCAGCGTTACTTTTACGCAACCTGTCTTTTAAAACGTAAACCGACCTACGGACTCCAGCAGGTTGCAAAGTTCTTCCAGAGATTTCTTCCGAATTTGTTCCTTTTAACTCGAATTGAACTGCCATTACTGGCATTATGAAGACAATGACGTCACTGTTGCAGTCGCCATGAACCGATGTGAGATCAAACTGATGAGTTTCTGCACATGTGTGTATGAGGAAAGGAGATAGTTAAAAACTGTCGAAGTAAGGAAGAAAGACTTTTTATTAGATAATGTCAGGCATCAAATGTAGAAATTTCGATTGCTAAATGGCGATGTTGAAAAATATTTTCTTTTTTTATAAACGGTAAAAAGAACAGATTTTTAAGAGTAGATATGTGATTTGTCAAGCTCGGTCCGTTCTATTTATTTTGCAATATTAATTAAAAAGAAATATCTCAAAATTCGTTTGGAGACATTCCTTATTTTGTTTTAAATCTCAAATTTGATATCGGGTCCGTGCGGCAACTTCAGGCGGCTTGTGTTAGAATCTCAGATCAGCTTATATAGTTTTTGTTTGTTTTTTTTTATAATAAATGTAATCAGTTTAATAAAACATGTTGAATCTACCTAAAAATTTAACATAAACTTTGTTTTGACGTCTAAATAAATCGTTTAAAAACATATTCGAATTATTGCGGTTTATGTGATTTGCATAATAACGTCGGATGATTTGTATATATTTTTAGAACGATGCTGGACATAACTTTGATTTCACTCATCACTATATATATCACGGGTTTTAATGCACGTGACATGTGACTGACCAATGAGAATCGACTCAAACTTAATTGAAAATACCAGGTTCTGTCATTTTGTCTGTTTTCTATCAATCACTGACGAAGCTTTAATAAAAGCGAAACATGTTAGATTGATATACGCTCTCTTTTATTTACGCAAAAATGTAATTAAATCTAATTTTTTTACCATATATGAGTTGATCTGTTGTTCATTACTACTATTATTATTTTAGGGTCAGTTTAATTTCATCTTATTGTTTCGTCATACCTTTCGTCTTAACTTCTCGTAAAATGGCGATTAGAAATATACGGAAATTTTTATTGGTGAAGAGTGAGCGTCTTTTGAACAGAAATACAGGTTTGTCCCTTGTTTCCTGTTTAGGAATGGGTTTCCGGTCCGTTTTCCTGAAGTTTTCACAATCTCTTTCGCTCCCAATAACTCCTTGCGTCTTAGTGGCTTGGTCGCCTTGTTTGGGGTGAAATGATTTTAAAACGTCCTCCTGTCTATAAAACCAGCGCATTAAACACCTTAAATATTGTGAATCATGGTTTCCTTTTGTTTCTTTTTACGTTATGTATTCAAAGAACGGAAATGATTCCTGCAGCTCGGAAAACGAGTTGTAACAATATTTTTAACATTTATACGTTCAATTTGATAAGATTTCTTGTCAAACCGAATTTTAGAAACATATTAAAGGCATTTTTAAATCATTTTATCCCAAGCCAAGCAGGAAAGTCACTAAGACGCAAGGGGTTAGAGAGTATGAGAAAAACTACTATTAAGGGGAGAGAACGCAATAAAAGATGGAGAATTAAGAAGACAGGGATAACGATTAAGATTGTATTTCAATTTTGAAAGGTCAGAGTTTAAGGGGAAGCAAGAAGCCGGAACAGATTTCCAAAAGTAAAAATTGCAATAGAAGAAACTATTAGAACAGAACTTATGGCTACATCCAGCCATTTCAATTATAAAATGATGAGACCTTGCTGCCAATCTAGTACTGCACTTAAATTTATGATAAAAGAATTATTGTTCCAACCCAAAAGGGTTGATAAACTGTAAAAAAAAAATCAATCATCATCGAAAATTAACGTGCATACTTTTAGAATACAGAAGTCTGATACGAAAAAGAAATTCTGAGTTTTTCTTTAAACGAGAACCTTAAACTCTTAGGGTGGGAAGCGAATAATAAAATAAACCTTATGTATGCCTATATCAGTTCCCATTCATTATGAAAATTTTGTTCTACGGAGGACGAAAAGTCCCAAAATACTCATTTCAAACTTTTGACAGCAGCATCTTCAGAAGAAGAATTGCAAAAATCTGACGAATAATTTGGAACGCAACTAAAATAATATACAAGACTGATCGTTTGTAGAAATGTTGAAATATTTTGATTAAGCAATGTAAAATTGCTGCTAAAATTAGATCTGAAACCAAGAAAACGAAATGATTTTCAAGAAAAACAAAGATATAATTTTTTTCCTTTTTAGGTTTCCGTACTTAATAATTAGGAATGTTTGCTTTTGGTGGAGACTAACAAAATAATCGCTCTATCAGCAAATAACTAGAAATCTTGAATTGGGCCACTGCTTCGATCCAACCGAATTTGTTCCACCTAAGATTATCCTTAATCATTAATGATCTTCAGAAAGACATGAGTCCATTTGTCTCTGTTCTTCGATTTAGTGCCAGAAACCTTGAGAAAGCGTCTTGTTGGCATAATGCAACAATGGATGGAGATAAGAGTAGATATGTGACTATTTGAACAAACTACTCTTCCATTAAATGTCCTTCCATTTACTGTCACCATTTCCAGGACCGATGAAAAGACTGAATATTGTTAAGAGATAAAACTTATTGGTACGCATTGTAAAATTTCAAAGTATTTTCTTTTCAAGGTTTGTCGTCGTTTACTTATGCTGCTGATTCGAATACGCCAAGGAGAAAGTGTTTTTCAATTAAGTAAAAAGGGGAAAGTTTCTAAATTGTTAAGGATAGAAAATAATATCTGTCTAGATTTCTGAGATGAGGCATTGTTAAATAAGAAAATAATGATAAAAATAAGATGGAGTGATGCCAAAAAGATGGCGATGAGTGGGGATGGTGTAGCACTTATTGGCCCGGGAAAGTAAAATCAGCAAATCAAGTTCAAATTACAGCCTTGCGTTCACTTTCGCAGTAATACATTTGTGAAAGTATGAATCCATTTGTCCCCTGCCAGAGCTAAGTGTTATATAGTAGGGTGAATTTGTCTTCAGTCTTTTATAGCAGTTAAAACTATTTCTCTGAATACAAAACCGTGGAGAAAAAAACAAGAAAGCATTCACTTATCTTTTTCAAAAAGTTATGGCAATTCACAGATAATAAAGAAAAGTAATTTGTGGAGAGCCATAATTACCTATATCAAGGAGCTAGATATTTTAAGTCAAAAACAGAGGTGGGTGAAACATATAGCAAGAAGAAAAGATGGAGCAAAAGGTCGCCTGATTGGTTGAAAAGATTAGTAAGAACGAATCTTCACATGGCTTTTATTACAGTATATTTTTATCGTTATTTTATTTTATTAATTATTGTTGTTTATTTTTTATTGTGTCTAATTTATAAATGAGGCTTCGTCATAGACACGCGGTACGTATAGGGAAAGGTGTAGTGTTCGGTACTATTTGCTGTTTTTAGGCATGTGCTGAACATATCCCTCACGGATAAAGGGTGGGGGTGATACTGCACTGGAAATGTTAGCGTCTTAAATAAGATAGAAATGATAAGCAACCAAGAATTCGTGTGCAGACTTCATCCACTCTTAGATTATGCAAAGATTAATAAATTGATTCCTTTTCTTTGAATCAATTTGCCACCTTTTTCTCTCTTTTTTCTCATTACTTACTATTTTCTTTCTTTCTCTCTCTCTCTCTTTCTCTCTCTCTTTCTCTCTTTCTCCCTCTCTCTCTCTCTCTCTCTCTCGATCCCCATTTTCTTCTTAATATTTCTCTCCATCTTCTCTCTCGTTTTCTCCGATTTATTTCCATTTACCTTTTTCCTCTCCCTATTTTTCTTTTCCTTTTTGACTTCTTTGTTTTTATTCTTTTTTTCTCTCTTTATCATTCTCCTTTTTCTTCCTCTCTTACACGGCCATTATTTTCTCTCCATCTTTCTACTTCCTCGCATTCAATTCTGCCGATTTACTGTGTCATTCTTTCATTATTTTCTGCCTATCCTTTTCCTTCTCTATCAATGTTTTAAGCTTTTTCTTTCGTACTCTGTCTCTCTCTCTGTTACTCTTTACTTTTTTTCTTCGTCTTCTTGACTACTCTTTCTTCTTCCTTCTTTTACAGTTATTATCTACGTCTCTGTCTCAATACATTTTATCTCTTCTCTCTCTCTATAGCTGTATTTTCTCTCCTTTTTTATCCTTATCACTTTTTTCTATCGCTTTCTCGTTCTCTCTTACGATCTTTTCGTCTGGCATTTTCCTTTTTTTCTTCCTCTCGTTTTTCACTGTCTCTATCACTGTTTCAATCTCTTTCTTTATCTCTTCTCTTTTTCTCTCCTGCACACACACACACACACACACACACACACACACTTTCCTTGTGTTTCTCCCTCTTTTGTTTTCTCTTTCATCATTTTTTATTCCCCCCTCTTCATAAATGTTTTTCTGAACATCTCTCTACACACACTCTCTCCCACTCTCTGTTACTTGCCTTTCTTCTAACTCGTCTCTAATCCTTTTTTCTTTATGTCTTTCGTAAACCTACCAGTTTCTACTCTCTCTCTCTCTCTTTTACCATATACTTCTCTGTTTCAAAGCTTCAAAAACACCTTACTCTCCTTTATTTACCTCATCTTTATTACACTTCAGCTTTTTAACAATTTTCTCGATGTATTTTCCTCTTTTATTCTTCTCTCTTCCTCTACAACGCCTGCAGTTAACTACTTATACATGAGCTACTATGTATGTGCCTGCTTCTACAGCCGTGTCGACCAGTACGCATGCGTATATCATTATTCATTAGACTTTGCATGCGAAGGTGCATGTGTGTGCGTATGTGTGTGCGCGCGCGAGTGTGCGCGCGTGTGTGTATTACTGTCAATATAGACGAAGCAACAACCCAGACAGGATATCGAGCAATTATTCTCCAATCCTATCACGAAGAAATTCATCCTTTCCCTTGGCAATTCCTCCCAAAGAGAAAAAGATTCGCTGCCGACTAACGACCGCTATCGACCGTCCTTCAAATAAATTACACAAAAGACACCAAACTCACGTGACAGTCCAGACGGGAACACTGAGGCGATTTCTCGCTGTGAAGGGGACCATTAAACTCATTGAAAAGTATTATTGAATAATATAACTAATTATCGAATTTAACACACACACACACACACATATATATATATATATATGTGTGTGTGTGTATATATATATATATATATATATATATATATATATATATATATATATATATATATATGCTGAAAAGTTGTGTCCGACCCACTTTCATAAAATTATTAACAAACAGAATGTTTATTTTGGAAAAACTTTTAACCTCTTCCTCATATATATATATATATATATATATATATATATATATATATAAGGATTAATACAAATATAAAATTTGTCACTTATTATCTTATGACTGACAAAGTAGTGTATTTCCAAGTGACATTACTTTTACGATTGGCGTAACACAATCTTGCACCTACCATACGTATATAAGATATGAGAATTCGAACAGTACATGTAAAAATAGTACGGATTTTGCCGTTACCTTTGGTAAGCAGTATCTTTTCGATAGATATATAAATATCTGTTTCGAGTGAGGCGAGGGAAACTAGTTATTGAGGTAAGCAAATTCTATTGTGAAATTAGCTGAATTTCTAGTAGCATTTAAATTACGTAGGTAATTCATACGCCCAGTGATAAAAACAATTTATTTTACACAAGAAATATTTTATATAATTGCTTGTCAATGCAGTTGATCTAACGCTTATCTCTTCATCACATGGATTCTACATTTAAACATTGAATATTCATTAATAATTCATTTTCAATGTTTTCTAAATTGACCAAATGAAAATAGCTATTTAGAAAGAAATGGTTTATCAATTATATTTTGGGAATCCATTCAATATCATACGATGACCATGAGTGTTTGATAGTGTTTCCCATTCTCCAAGTTTGGCTCAAATATTCGACTGAACCCAAAGAAATGAAGGATTTCTGCCGTGAAATGTCAAACCCGGTATTTAAAATACTCTTTTCATTAAAATATTAAAAGTGGATAAATTTCGTTAGTTTAAAGTTGTTTTTTTTTCTACGGAAGGGTGGCAGAAATGATTAAGAAATGTGAATGTTTTACGTCATTACTGAAATGCAAACCTCAAAACAACGGAGGTTCCGATTTTCTATCAATTCAAGCGGAACATTTTTGTCAAATTTGCATTTCTGATGAAAAATCGTCAAAAAAGAGTTTAGCTAATTTTCCCGAGTTTATTTCCCCACAATATTTTATCAGTTGTTTCGTCGTTGAAGGCGTTTGTGTCTTTTTCATGAAGCTTATTTTCATTATTCATATCTCCTGAATAGGACCTCGGAAACCGCCATCTTATTGTTTGTGTACCAAATGAAAGTCATAAAAAAAACAGACCTGTTTACTTCACAATCTACATATCTTTCAAAAGTGAAAAAAAAAACATCTCTGAAGAGACCATCTGAAAAGTGAGGTAAAACAACTGAATATCAAAGTTTGTAGACAAAACCATGCAATAAGTAGCTGCTTAAATCCATCTTGATCACACCAATAGAAGCACACGCAATCAATGTTTCTAAATGAACAGACCATTTGAAAAGTTATATAGAACAACAGAATAGCCAGATTTAAAATACAAAATGATATTCTATAATACAAATCTGGATGGGCAGGTAGTGTATTGGATATGGGTACAGAGAGCATACCAAGTTTGTTGTATTGACTTTTACAGAAATGCCCTTGGAATAGACGCGAAGCCTCCTGTTCTCAACCGCCTCTTGTCAACAATATGGGACGTTAAAACAGCCTTGTAACTCTGCGAGAATGAAGATTTAGTTAAACCTCACTAAAAACTCATGTCCTGGAAGGATACGACATAAAAAAGAAAATGATGATGATGATAATGAAGAAGAAGAAGAAGAAGAAGAAGAAGAAGAAGAAGAAGAAGAAGAAGAAGAAGAAGAAGAAGAAGAAGAAGAAGAAGAAGGAGGAGGAGGAGGAGGAGGAGAAGAAGAAGAAGAAGAAGAAGAAGAAGAAGAAGAAGAAGAAGGGTTATTATTAGATTAGCATGCCAAACAACATATTTGGCAGCTAAAACATAAAATTCTCTTGAATAGTTGATTGTATGTACATATTTTAAAATCCAAGTCATTTAAAAATATTTAACACATTTTAAAATCCAAGTCATTTAAAAATATTTAACACATTTTAAAATCCAAGTCATTTAAAAATATTTAACACATTTTAAAATCCAAGTCATTTAAAAATATTTAACACATTTTAAAATCCAAGACATTTAAAAATATTTAATACATTTTAAAATCCAAGTCATTTAAAAATATTTAACTTATTTTAAAATCCAAGTCATGAAATCCTTTTAAGGTGCAACAGATTTGAAATCATTGATGAAACAAAGATAAGTGAGAATATCCCCCCCAAATATCAAATGAAGTGATTCGTGTTGCATGCAATTCAATTAGTCGCGTGGTCAACTGTGTATAGACCGAGAACGACACTCATTTCAAACACTTGCAATCACTCAAAATGATTCAGCATTTTTCTTCTTTAAATTTGAATTATAAAATTAGTTTTATCTCACTGAACATTGTGTTATAAACATTCAGAAGTATGTATACATTTTCAGGGACACCCTGTATTTTGTATAATAAATGAAATCGGTAATGCGCGAGGCATATTTTCCATTGGAGTTAGTTTTATTACTGATCGTTAAATTCGAGAGATGTCATTAAATATTATGTAACTGTTTTTATTTCTGTCTCTTTTGATGATGTCGCTCGGCAGAAGGTATTTTTTACATTCCATTACGCCTGAAAAATATTGCCGCCTGCATATTTTTTCGAAATATACCGACTAGTTTAGTATTCTTCATTTTGGGTTGTTATTCGCTGCTTTGCTCTGATTCTCCTTCCATTAATATGCACTGTGGGTGTCAAATTTTATAAGCCCCCTTTCCTCATTATTTTTTTGTTTCCATTTTCTCTAAAAACTTCGTCATTGCTCACATGTTCAGTGCATGGTATTCTCAGCATCCTTCTGTAGAACTACGTTTTTGTTACCTCGTTTCATATGTAATGAGATTATCCAGCAGACAGTCACTGCCATATAAGAGGAGCGATATTATATAACAGTTCAATACTCTTTGTTTCTAACGAGATTTTCCTGTTTCTTTATAGTTTTCTTAATTTCTTTTGCTGTCTCAATGCGCCATCGGATTGCACTGTTGCATTTACCGTTCTCTGTTAAAACAGTTCTTAGATATTTGAAGTTCTGTAATTTGTCATCTCCAATTTGTAATTCGCATGTTCTTTTTTGCTGACAACCAGACATTCTGTCGTTTCCTTTCTGTTGCTTTATTTCTATTCATCAATTACAAACCCAATTTATGTGAAGGTCGCATAAATTCAGTGAAAAATACAAAGTAACCAAAATGTCCTTTGCCGTTTTTACGTCGTGGGAGACGAAGTGCTCACTGATACCCAAATGAGTGCGTCACGTGCCGGGAAAGTGGTTGTGTGGGGAGGCAGTTTGCGCACACGCCCCAGTCATAGTTTGAGTAGTGATGGGGAAACATGGCGGTGTGGAAGCAGCTCGTTTGGGTTTGACTGTTTTATGACTTTAAGCTGGGCTTGTCCGCAACCGCATTAAGTCGCCAGATACGTGAAGACTTTGGGGGATAATTCTGTGGCATTGGTTCCAGAAGTTCAGAAGTTGGGAGATCTGTCCCTTTGTAATGAACCCATCAATGGCTGTCCATAGGTCCTGGGTGATGAGGCCCTAGACGCGGCTATAGATGAGCACAACAGCCACACTGACTTCACCTGCACCGCATACGGAAAGCGTACAAATTGAGCAAATGGGTTCCCCACACACTCTCGGAAGCCAACAATCAACAACTAGTGACAGCCTGTTTCGCCTTTTCTCGACAAGGCAATGTACCAATGTTTGATTGAGTGATAACCAGTGACAAAAAATGAACCCTGTGTGATACTCCCTAGCATGCCAGACATTGAACCCTGTGTCTCACACCACAAGACCATCCTCTACAACCACGCAAGATCATACTCTGTACTTGGTGGACTAATCGACAAGTGGTGCACTATGAGTTGCTACCAACGACCCAAACCATCACTCCGGACCTCTACTCAGGCACTGAAGCAGAAGGAGCCATCATTGGTTAATCGCAATAACATTGACTGGCCTCGTGTTGCGGGTGGCCAGGGATACCATAAGACGACTTGCTAGACTTATTTGTGTCCAAGACACATGGTTTTACCGCCAGGTCATTGCGTAGCTGGAGAGACGTTGTAAAAAGGTTCTGGATGCCGATGGAGATTACTTTGAGGACTAAAGGTATTTCAAATTTTCTGTATAGTTTTTTTCTAATGAATCAAAAACGACAAGGACTTTTTTATTACCGTGTATTTGAAAAAGCAGCTGTTGTAAATGTAAATAAAGAAAAAAAACGCCGAATATTTTTTAAAAAATTGGCTAAAGACAAAATAGTCATATATAGCCATTCCTAAGGGTACGAAAAATATAGTTGGCATTATGTAAAAGTTCAAGTATTCACGACAGAAGTGTATGGATTAAACAGTCCGAGTATTAATATATCTATCAAAGCAGCTAGACTTGATAGCATTAATGTTGTTTTGGCCGCTAAGAAGACATTAATACAATCCACATGTCATTAGTGTGCGATAAATCTTCAGTTCTTTTGAGCAAAGATTTCCTAACGACTATTTTTTTTACATCATCTACAATTTTTTCTTTGATCTAACCTTACGCACTTTCCTGTTTGAACATGTTTGCCAAATTCTTGAGCCATAATTTCAAATAACATGGTTAATGATAAAGATCTGTGTGGCAAAATACTTAGTTTATTGCACTCTGGCGACATGGGTGTGGACACATGCAGTGCCGACGCTAACAGGCAGGTAGACCTGGCTGGAACTTCAAAATGCAAAACAAGTTCTCCATTCACTACTCTTACCAAGCTTTAATTATTTCTGCGATTTAAATATTCCTCACTAGAAACACATTTCTCACTTGCCGATTTTTCGTACATTTTCCATGATAGTGTTCTTGGCACAATAATAAATACTGTGTATAGCAGTACTTGTTCGGTGCATGCAGGAGCGGGGTTAATATCAACATTGTCGTGTACGCCAATTGGTAGATATAAGCTTAATCCTCATTCAGTAACCCAAAACTGTAAACTTGTGCCCAACAAAGATAAGCTTCGTAAATAACTATAGTAGGATTTGCTATAATGATATGCAACTTTGTATTTTTAAACTTTTTCGGTGTTACTTGAATTTCCTGAAGTTCTGAGAGTTCTGAGTTCTGAGATAACGTATTTTTCCGAACTAATGTTTTCACTTTATTTCTTTTTAACTCAACGTTTCCTTCGATAAGTTTTTCAATTTAACTCGTGTTTTCTGAATTTTTTAGATAATAGATCTTTTTTTTTACTCATTTTTAGACTAACAGGCTCATTATTGGTTTTTTTAGTCTACCGTTTCTGCAGTGACTACATTAGTGTGACACCCAGTAAGAATAAAACACACTACCCCTGCAAAATGGTCTGAAAGACAAGCGTAGTAACGATCGAGTTACAATAGGCACCCAAACCTATTCACTCAGCTTCGCGTTGAGATGAATCCACAGAAAAAAGTTCCCAATAATGATCAAACTGAATTTACTAGCAAATTGGTTCGTGAGACGAGTTTGTTAGCCATTGTATAACTGTAGATGAGCTTGTTAATAGTCAAGTAAATTATTTAGTTTCTTGTGATAATGACTCATATTTGGTAAGTCCTTAAAACTCAGCAAACTAAAGAACCAGATATATTTTTCATACTTTTACATAGGCTGTGTATTGTAAGATGATATAAACAAATGAGTTATAAAAAAAAGAAAAAGCGATATCATTTAGAACAGGCTTATGAATATTTCTTTTTGTAAAAGTCTCAGACATAATATAAGCTGTTAGGTGTATTCAAAAATTAGCTATAACATTTCAAAGTTTATTTATCTTAATTTAGTCTGGTACAAGGATACAGTATTAGAAAAACCTTTTAGAATCATCAAATGAAAACACTAACAAAATGTTTTTCAAGATAATTCCCTAATTCGTGAAACATAGTAGGTTATTTACTAAATTTATCTTAGTTTGACACAAGGACACGGTATTGGGGCAATCAGTGAAACTGAAATTCCCAGAACAAGTAAAATAGTTTTTGGTGGCTGTTCATAACGCAATGGCAGGCAGCCACTTATATTCTTTATAACTGCACATCTTTGGCGAATTGTTTTTATGTGGACAGCCAGAAATAAGATGGCGTCTACAATTCAAATGCCAATCAAATTATTTGGAAATCTGCCTAAAGACTGGCGAATCAAGCAGACTTCATTGTCTGTTGCTTTTAGTTGAAGTATCGGAAAATGATGGAGACATAAACAAAATGAAACAATTCTTAAAAAGTTCTTTGCAAATGCTGAAAATTTCGAATTATTTGGAAATCATTGCCAAGAGTCGTTTGGTTGCTGACATGTGTGCCTTTTCCAACATAAATCCTTAAGTCTGGCTGGTGTCTGAATAATGGATTTTACAAGTATTTAATTTTATGCCAGATTATATGTCGAGTTTGTCACATAATATACTCACTCACTTCACATATTGCTTGAAATAGCATTGTATTTGCCCTAACACCAGATGTCGGAGTTTCCAAAAATCCAAGAATTTGAATGATTGTTGCAATGATTGTCCCTACACAATATTTCTGAACAATGCTTACCATTTCTAGTAATTTTTTCTCTCTCCCGATATATATATATATATATATATATATATATATGTATATATATATGTGTGTGTGTGTGTGTGTGTGTGTGTGTGTGTGTGTGTGTGGGGGGGTGTTGTGTGTGTTGGGGGTTGCGTGTATGTACGTGTGTGTGTGTGTGTGAGAGAGAGAGAGAGAGAGAAAGAAGAGAGGAAATATCCAGAGATTTATGAATATCGTTATAAGAACCGGTTTCGTGACATGATGTACATTGCAAGTCAAAATTAAAGGAGCTTACGACGAATGCCTGAACAGACACTCTCCCGTGGACTTATTCAGCCGAAATAGAGAGAAGGGGGTGACATTGCTTTAGATTTTGTAATGTCCTACAGTCCAAAGTTTATTAACTTGCAATTTCTAGTTTTCAAAGCAAACCAGGTAAAATGACGGTTTCTCTGGGAAAGGGAGACGCAAGTTTGATTCCTGATGGAGCGCGCATTTTCTTTAATAACATTTCTCGAATGTTCAAGCCCTTAGACGAAATAAAATACTGTTTAAAACGAACGGATCGTCTACTCAAATATCGCTATCCACTAAAAATACAATATAAAAAAGATAATAAAAATATGTCGGAGTAATAAATAAAATCCATTAATTCTTTATGATTAGAAATATTCATATATATCTATATATATATATATATATATATATATATATATATATATATATATATATGAAAAATTTCTCAGAAGAAATTTCCTTGTAGAAAGAGACAATATTTGTAAATGACAAAGGAAAACTGCAATATTAGCCGACGCGTTTCGTCCTATGTGGACATTTCCAAGGCAAAAACGAAAAACATTTTGCCTTGAAAAGTCCAAATTGGACGAAACGCGTCGCTAATATTGCAGTTTTCATATATATATATATATATATATATATATATATATATATGAGTATTCCTAATCATATCGGTTTACAGAGTAATTCGAATTTTCCACTGACTTCAGTCATTGTCAAGAATTAATTAATTCTTTACTTTTAAACCCTAAATATATACAATAGCCGGCTCCTTTTTTTACGGGAACATCCGCCTGCTATGGAGGTTAGCCAGTTCTTGTTTCACACATTTATGTTTGTTCACAGAGCCCACCAGTGGTTCGTATTGTTTCTATGTTGAGCGAATCTGTTTCTGAGAAAGTGCTCATCATCTTGCACCATGAACAGTTTGAAAAAAAAAAAACAGTATGGTAAAAAGCTAGATGACGATGATTGGTAACTTTAAACTATCACAACCATCGATGTCTTCCCAACAGTTCCCTGTAGCCAATTTCACTGATAATGTTTGGGTGAACACGTGCTATAGTTTTCCGAAACTTTCCAATCGCCGCCACCGGTCGATAACATCAAAAAGTCACCTCCCTAACAAATCGACCAAGCAGAGATCCGGGTTTAATGGTCAGAAAAGGAACGTTCTAAACAACTCGATAATGCATTCAACATACATAGAGAGAGAGGTGGGGAGACGGAGAGAAAGAGTGGACATTAGAATCCATACGGTAAATGTCAGTTTTCGCATCCAAATGTCAATACTCAGTGTAATGCATGTGTTTATATCGCTCAATGTGGAATTAAGGGAGAAGTGGTGAAAGAGAAAACCGGAAGTTCTCAATTCTAATGCTGATGGCTTATTTATGCCGGTTTCGGTATGGGGAAGAAGTGTGCATGGAAACAACTTAGGCTTATTTATGACCATGATCCTATATTATTTACTTGTTGATTCATTTATATATTTCCATTATTTATTTCTTATATTGTTATCGCATGTATTTTCCTTTAGTTCTAGGTTTTGGTATTTGGAATAAAGTTCATTAGATTTACGTTATGGAATTTTATTTAATCTTTTTTGTCGTGATATGGTAGTAGGTATTGTAGTGGGAATTCTTTTTCGTGTCTGAATTTGGGAATGAGCTCTGATTATTTATTTAGGAGATTATCTTTAGAAAGTTAATTACCATTAGTTACTCCTCTCAGAAAAGGTGGCTTATTTTGAGATTTTGTTGTAAGTTGGTACTGTTTTTCTTACTGAAAAGCCACGAATATGAAAACGCACTAAAAGAGATAGACCTTTCGATAAAACTTATATATAAAACTAACAAAACCAAAAAATCTCACAGAAAAAGGAACATCATATAATATGGTGTTTGAAATATAGGTAAAATATTCAGTACATTCATCGACAAACATTTCTCATAATCAAGTAAACTACACAGAATATTCAACAAAAATATTATTTTTAAATTGCCTATAGATCCACCGAAAATATACTATATATAAACAACACAAGAGAAACATGAACAGAACAACACAAATACCCACAAATACGTACTATACCCATATGTTACTGCAGAAAAAAGTACGAATGCCCACTAAGGGTGACAGCCTACACAATAACGTAATATTTGAAGCTACAGTAAGATATAATTGAAAGCAGAAAACTATATATAGGAATGACAGAAGATGCCTTGAACTCACACAAAACGTCTTATGACAACAGAAAATATGCAAATATCAGAACTCTATCAAAGCTTATAAGACACAACAAAAATGTAAACCAAAATACCAAAAATAACATAAAGTACAAAATACCAAAAATAACATTAAGTACAAAATAATAATAATAATAATAATAATAAATATTATTATTATTATTATTATTATTATTAAGTACAAATGTATCAATTGTAAGGGAAAAATATTTTAAATAATGATTAAATAAAAATATATACGAGAGCACAAGTAGAAGGAGGAAATGAAACGGTAGTGGGAATGTTTCAATTTAAAAATAATAAATTTATTTTAAATTTAAAAAAATAAGTAACAATATTAAAATAATATTTTTCTTACAGCTCTAGAATCCTAGGACGCACAAATAAAGAACAAAACGTTTCATATAAGTTTCAGTTTCAGAAAAAATCTCATTTTTCGTACGACTTCCTTTGCAGACTTTATTATAAATTCAACCAAAGCAAACTCCTAAACATGTTTAGTTGATATCGTTTCAAAGTCAACAATTCTCTTTTCCAATATTGTATAACGTAAGTTTTTTCGAAACTTAAGTTTTGAGTAACTCTGTTACCCTTTTTACCACTGGCACTGAAAAGTGTGAGAATAATCCTTATAGCAATGGAATCAGTTGGCCCATTATCCAAGAGCTTTTTTTGTTGTGACACAAACAAGATGTATCCGAACTTTTACTCCAAGTTCGTAACACTCTGGCCACATAGATTTTCTAATGATAAACACATTTTCTTCAGTTGTTCAAATACGTTTCAGCTATAAAGGTATGTACGGTCCCTTTTAGTGAAACAGATCTCATGAAATATTCTCTTATCATGACGTCAAGCTCAGCCATTATCCGATGGTTTGATTGTCTTAGCAAAACGTTCAAGCACTATCAATTGTTCCATGACTAACTTTAAGTGTGCAATCCAGAAAATTTAATCATATTTCGGTCACTTTGTTAAGATTTTCTGATTTATAGCGCCGGCTACAAGCTATATAAGTTTTGGATATCTTTTTTTAGATAGTGAACCATTGTTTCTAAGCTACAGTAATAAAAAGGGCGAGATATTCTACAAGATTTTACAAATTTTCGTTGCTAGCACTGTAGACATTTTCATTTGTACCGCGTAATAACAAGTTTGACATATCAGCCACTCTTACCAAAGCAATCAGACGTTGGAAGATTTGTAGCCAATATTGTTCCTCTTGCCTAATCTTCTACTGGTTAATCGTATCACTTGTTTTTTTTTTCTCTAGATAAGTGCAATTCAATTTCACGCCTGACTTGAGGTTTTCTAAGCGGTCCATCTTCTTTTCATTGAAATAATTACTCAAAGTCTCTGCTTTTTTAGTAAGGATGTTATACCATTTTTCTTGCTGAACAATTTACCGCCAAAACAAAAAAGCACATTTATATAGGGTTGAATATATCAACCATTGACAGCAAATTTCTTCATCCCTCTCCAGTTATGTTATATAGAAGAAAATCTTGTCCTAAAAATCTGTCAGAGCCATTTCGAACTTAATAATGTCAGAATTGTTTAATGTTAATGTGAATATATATATATATATATATATATATATATATATATTAAGGGCTTTTAAGAGAAATGTACATACAGGAAAGAATTGTATTTAAAAATTAACTATGTTTCAAAATCGTTTTAATTTTCATCTAGAATTGGTTGTGGGAAGGTTGGTTGAGAGAAATGAAGAAAAATGAGAAAGTTTTGTTAAAAAAAAAGAAAAAATACTGGGATGACAAATTCGATCCCCCCCCAACCCCAAAAGGATTATCTTGGATTTCATAACTCACAATTCACAGGATTTATAACTACATGTGCCGTATATACTACTCGAAAGAGAAATTTGCTCTGAGCGCATCGTTTGCATATGAATAATTAAAATGGTCGCCGTTCAGAATATGATCGATGAACTGTTGAAAGGGCCGAACCACATTCAGTAGACCGAAAGGAATAAGCAAAAATTTTAAAATGCCGAACGGAGTTGTGATAGCGATGTCAGGGATTTGGTGGTAAATATTAATAAGATCCAATTCACACCTGGAACAATGGCGTGGGTATGCGAGAAGTGACAGAGATTTGATTTGGTTATCGAATTTATCGTGCGATAGTGTCAACAAGATCTCCATGTACCACAGCTAAATGCGGAGAAATCTGGCTTGTAACTTTCAATACCTTAAAATCGAAACTAGTATCGATTCATCATCACTGATCAGACCCTGAATTTACTCCAGTTACGATGAACGGTTGCACTCCCAAAGAGTTAAGAGTTTATTGGAACTCAAGATCACCCCAGAACTCAAGTGGAACTTATATATACGAGCCATTCCTAAACAGGCTTGGAAAATGGTTGATATTCTAACGCACCATAAAGTACGTAACGCCTTCTGCACTTCTTTATCTTTCAAATAAATTAGACCAAAAATGAAGTATTACTATCGTATCTCGGCTGGAACGGATAACTAAACCTTTCCAGCCTTGCTGGAGTTCAAAATCCTGTCTTGTAAAGGATTGCTTATTTTCCACTCTACAGCCTCTTTTCTACACACCCATATTTGCACATATCGACGTTCTGTGTCCATTGAGTCGAATCATTCTAATTTTCTTTGCTTTCCAATTGTAGTGAGCAACTTCCACTCTTGTAGTCTCCTCCCAAAGAACTGCCTATTTTTCAAATGTGTTTTCATGAGTATTACAATCTTAACTTCTTCCCATCAAGGGTCAATTATCTATCTTCTTTATCCTCTTAATCTTCACTTCTTACCCCTCCCCTCTTACACAGCACATTCAGAAATCCTCTACTTTGAGTGGCTCCCAAGCATTACATTGGGTGGACGTTAGTATCAAAAACTCTTTTAGAAACCATGTGCAAAGCGAAGCAACTATTAGAGAAAAAATTGATTCCCGATTCCAACATCTGACAAAATATTTCCTTTGCCTTTTTTAATTTACCTGGAACGAATCGCCATGTGACACTGTGTTATATAATACAATGAAGTAACGATTCTTTATGGAATGACAGCTTAGTCATTTAAAACTTGACTTTTTGGGATACAAATACAATGAACAGGAAGCATCATCTGTAACAGAAAACGACATTATTATTCTCTGGGTCTCGCCAATCCGAAAATAATGAAAAGACAAAATTTATTATGAGCTACAAAGGAGAGGGAATTGTGGAGAGCCATGATCGCCTACGTCCTGAGGGGACACCGGACATAAAAAAGAAGAGTGATATTGATTCAACTAATAAAATATTCA